>JARFIX010000033.1:0-1238625 GCA_036346125.1 Lycocerus yunnanus | reverse complement strand
TATAAAAAACCAAAACATGCCAAAAATTCTAAAATTTAACCAGAGATAGAATCCGAGTCTGTGGGGTATGAAAAATCCCTTATATATTCATTTTAGTTCCGGGGTAAAAAGTGACACTTTTTCCCTCAAAACAAGGAGTAAAGATGTCACTTAACTCCCGAAAGTACAAAAAGATAATTTTTCAATTTAAAAATAACAGAACTTGCCATGCAATTATAAATTTAAATCACAAACTGAATCTGGGAGTCCGGGGGTATGTAATACCTTCCAACTGTGGAGGTATTCCCCTTATATCTCCTCAAGTCAGTTGTGGAGTAAAAGTGACACTTTCTCCCTCAAACAAGGACTAAAGCGGTAACTTGCTCCCAAAAGTGCGAAAAGAAAATTTTTTCATTATTTGAAAAATGGAATATATCAAAATATGATATAATTCAATCAGATCACAGGCAGAAACCAGAAGATGGTTGAGAGGGGGTTAAAATAATCCGCAACTGTAGAGGAATAGAAGTTCATTTTTACTTATTTTCAGCTATTGGAGATTCTTATTTTCTAAAATAAAATTGTAATAAAAATTTATTTAACATTTAATACCCCCCCTCTCAACCCGTTTACCGAAGCTGTAGTTCCATAATAGCTACATTTCCTATTATTTCTTCTTTTTACGGTGCATGCACTATTAGTGCGCTGGGATTTTCTCACCTCTGTTTGTGCTGTGCATTCGAAACTTTATCGCATACTTAGGGGACCTACTGTTGAACGTAGGATCCAAATCACGCGAATGCAATGCACTTCATTTTGAAAAAGTTTTCCTAAATAGATAAGAACTCGGTGGCTTGTAAACATCTTTTGAGGAACGAAGGTCAGAATAAAGTTTTCATTTCGCTTGGAATCGAACCAGGGATTCAGAATTAGAACCATTGACCACACAAAAAGCTAACAAAATTATCTACAACTTTGTTTTTAAATTTTTACGACAAAATTGACCGAGCTATGATTTTTAAAGGTTTGATGTTTTCATTCACTTGCAAGCCAAATTTGGATGTCAAAATTGATGTGGATTTGTGACCCAATAAAAATAACATTGAAAATGGAAAAAGTTACTGCCTTATATCCCCATTATATAACAAAAAGTCTTGGGTTGTTGCAGTCCCCTCACCCCGCAAAAGCGCGAAAGATAAGGTAAAACGGTTTATTCACTATAACTCGAGAATTATTGCAAATCTAAAAAAATTGTTTAGACAAAGGTTAAAGCTAATAAAATTGCCTACAATTTAGTATTTTTATTATTTTTGTACAATAAAAATTAACCGAGATATGATTTCTTAAGAGTTTGATGTTTTGCAAAATTCAAATTCGGATGTCAAAATTGATGTAGATTTGGGGGTCAGTAAAAATATCATTGCAAAAGTCAAAAATTGAAATTTTCCTTGAGACTTCTCACACTTGTTTATTGGAATTAACTATATTAACGAGGTTTTTTGAATTAATTTAGCAGGATGTTGGATTGCTATTTCTTTTTGCAAAAAATTGTGGTAATTACATAATTGTGCAATGTGATTATTTTGTATGATATAATACAATATGCTAATAATGATTATTTTGTAATTATAACGACAGAGTTTGTTTTAAATTGCAATATTACTAATTGGTTCATTCTGGCGAGTTTTAAGGCAAATTGAAAATTTATATTGTAAACGAATAACCGGAGGCTCTATAAAAATTTAAAAGGTTCGAAATTGATCAAATATACCAAACAGCTGATCGTTTTTAAATTTTTTAATTCGGTTTTATTTGAATAATTCGTTTAAAATTAAAAAAAAATTAATTGTTTTTCTATTTTGTACCCCCAGAACCCCATACCTACTGAAAAGTAAAAATCTGGTAAATACAATTTTTCAAAATTATGAATAGTTTAACCATTGTTCATTGATTATACCACAGTAGTGACTAAAGATGTCACGTTACCATAGCAACGGTCAAGTATATATTGCTACGGTTCAATTTACTTTAATAAAAAACTTAATTTTTTATTCTTTCCTCTACATCAACTCAAGTGCATTGCGTGTCATTTGTAAACCAATTTTAAAATTTTCTGTATCGTCGATACCACGGCGTTAGGCATCAATTCTTAATATTTCAATTATAATTTTTAAATAAGAATTTATAATTTCATTCATTTCAATTCGATTTTTCACTCAATTCTGGTAAAATCCAAACTTAAAAACCTTTAACGCATTTTACGTCAGCACGTAATGGCGTATCTTTTGAAACATGTAACTGCATTTTTAGCAAAATTTTAATTTACTGTTTTTACTGTTCAATTTACTGATCACAATTCTTAAATTAAAATTATATTAACAAATTATTTTTTTCAAATAAAAAACAATCAATTTACAAACCTATCTAATCGAGAAATTTGTAATTTGCCGCCATATTTCAAATTAAAATCTAAAACCATCAGTCAAATTTTTTTTTGTCTTTTATTTTCAAGTTATTTTCATTATTATTTTATAATTTTTCAAGCCGAATACTTGAATGGATTTCCGATAAAAATATACTGAATAAACCGAATGGTTAGGGAGTCCGATGTAAAAATGTAAATTAGAGGAAGAGGGGGTAAAATTAGTTCTAAAATTGAAAATAGATAAAATATTTAAAATTCTACCCTAAATTTAAGTAAAATTGTAGTAATAAATCCCTTTTAAGCTTTTAAAACAACGTAAAACAAAAAATAGTGAGCGGGGGTCGAGGGGGTACAAAATGTACAGTAAATTGATTACAAAATTGACAACAAGTAAAATATTTAAAAATGCAAATTCATATGATTTGCTATCTTAAATTTAATAAGTCAAATTTTAATACTAAATTTCAAAACCAAAAATTTGTGACCGGGGGGTTGAGGGTATTTTAAACCCCCCAGCCACATTCTAATTTCTTTTTTTAAGCGGATTAAAATTAATTTTATCTTAATTTAACAAGTAAAATTTTAGCGATGAATCTCAAAACGCGGTTTTGCAACCGAGGGACGGGGGGTTTAAAAATACCCTTAGCCACACTCAAATTATTAAGGATGAATTAATTATAAACTTCTGGTTTTCAAAAGAAAAATGTTTAAAAGACAGTTTTTAAAGTAGCATAAAACGTAAGATAGTGAGCTGCGGTCAAAATAGGGCAGGGGGGGGGATAAAAATACTTACATAAAATGTAAAGCTGAAAAATTGACTAAAAAAATTGAAAACGGGAAATATATTTAAAATTGCATATTAAAATGATTTGCAAGTCAAATTTAAGTAATAAATCCTCAAAGTATAGTTTTAGAGCGGGAAGTCTGGGAGGGGGGGGGTAATAGAACGAATTAACCCCTTGCCCCGCATCACTACATTCAAATTGTAAAGATCGTTTTAATTTCAAGTGATTACAGACGGTTTTTAGAAAACCAAAAAGCGCATGGTAATGAGAGGGGGGTCAAAAAAGCTGAAAAATTGATTAAAAAATGAATGCAAATTAAAATGATTTATAATCCTGAATTGAATAAGTCAAATTAATTTTAGTAATAAATCTAAAAGCATAATTTTTAAGACCGGGGGGGATGTGTGATGTATGGAATGCCCCTAAGCCACAGTCAAATTGTAAAAAAAATGGATCAAGTTTTGGTCAAAATCCAAAAATTAATAGAGAGAGCTTTTAAAACAACATAAAACGCAAGGTAATGAACGGGGGTCGAAGGGAAGGGGGAGTGTATATATACTATCGTAAAATGTAAAATTAAAACTTTATAACATAATTGAAAACTGGAAAAAAATTTAAAATGCAAATTAAAATGATTTACTGTCCTAAATTAAACATGCCAAAATTTAATAATAAATCTCAAAAGTATGGTATTTCAAAGAGGGGGGGGGAGTGCCGATGTCGATGCCCCAGCCATACTCAAATTGTAAATGCAGAATTTGTAAACATCTATTTTTTAATATCAAGTGAATATTAGAAACTGTTTTTAAAATAACACAAAACTCAAGAGAGTGAGCAGGAGATGAGGGGGATACTTCCCGAAATGCAAAAAGCCGAAGAAGTGATTACAAATAGGAAAAATATTTAAAAATGCAAATTAAAATGTTTAGTAACCAAAATTGCAAAATTGAATAAGTCAAATAATTTTAGTAATAAATCTCAAAAGCATTATTTTTGAGACCGGGAGGGGGGGGGGGTTCTGTGGTGTATAACCATATTCAAATTTTAAAAAAAAAATTATAAAGTTTTGGTTTTTGAAATCAAATAATTAATGGAGAGTTTTCAAAACAACATAAAACCAAAAATAATGAGCGGGGGTCGCAGGGGGAAGAAGTTGTAAAATACTAACCTAAAATATAAAGCTAAAACAATTGATTACATAATTGAAAACAGGAAAAACATTTAATATGCAAATTAAAATGATTTGCTATCCTAAATTTAACAAGTCAAATATTAGTAATACATCCCTAAAGCAAAGTATTTAAAACCAGGAAATTGAGGGGCGAGGGGGGGGCTACGGAAAACCCCGAAGGCACACTCAAATAGTAAAGAATGAATGTGTCAACCTCGGGTTTTTAATATGAAAAGTAACTAATAAAGACAGTTTTTAAAGCAGCATAAAATGCAAGATACTGAGTGGAGTTAAAAAGCATAAGGGGGGGAGAGTAAAAAATATTTATAAATATAAAAGTAAAGCTAAAAATTAACTAAAAAATTGAAAACTGAAAATATATTTTTTAATATTTCAAACTAATATGATTTTCTACCATAAATTAAACAATTCAATAAATCTCAAAAGTATCCGGAAGGGGGGAGGGGTATCGAATACTCATCTGATATGTAAAGCTCTGAAAAATTGATTACAATAATTGTAAGCGGCATAATTATTTAAAATTAAATTAAAATTATTTGCTATTTTAATTTTAACAATTAAAAGTTTAGTAATATAGTTTTGCGACGAGGGGATCAAGGGGAGAAATAAATACTTCAGCCACAATCAAAGTGTTAAGAATGAATTTGTAAACTTCTGGTTTTCAATATCGAATGATTAATAAAAACATTTTTAAAACAGTATAGAACGCAAAATACTGAGTGACGATCAGAGGAAGGGGGGTACAAAAACTACATACAAAATGTAAAGCAGAAAAATTTACCAAAAAAATTGAATATAAGAATATATTTAAAATTGCAAACTAATATGATTTGCCACCTTAAATTTAATAATTCAATAAATTCCAAAAACACAGCTTTGTGACCAAGGGGTCTGGGGGGCTTAATTGATTAAAAAATTGTAAACAGCATAAAAATTATTTATTATAATTGTTATAATTTATATTATTATAATTATTTTGCTTGAATTGAACTGTTAGTAATAAATACCAAAGGATTAGCATTTGCAACTAGTGGGTCGGGGAGATGAAATACCCAGATACACTCAAAGTGTTAAAGATGAATTAGTAAACTTCTGGTTTTCAAAAGGAAAAAGTTTAAAAGAGACAGTACGTTTAAAAAGTAGGGGGGTAAAATACTCATATAAAATGTAAAGCTGAAAAATTAACTAAAAAATTGAAAACAGAAAATATATTATTTAAAATTGCAAACTAATATGATTTGCCACCTTAAATTTAACAATTCAATAAATCCCAAAACACAGCTTTGGGACCGGGGGGCTGGGGGTATGGAATACCCCCAGCAATACTCAAAATGATAACGATGAATTTGTAAATTTCAGTTCTTCAAAAGCAAAGTAATTAATAGAGCTAGTTTTTAAGTAGCTTACAACGCAAGATAGTGTGCGGAGGTCAAAGGGGGGGGGGTATTAAATATTCATCTAAAATGTAAAGCACTGAAAAATTGATTAAAAAATTGTAAACAGCATAATAATTATTTAAAAATACAAATTAAAATTATTGGCTACTTTAAATTTAACAATTGAACTTTTAGTAATAAATATTCAAAGGATTAGTATTTATAACCAGAGGGTCAAGGGGAGGAGGAATACACCAGCAACATTCAAAGTGTCAAGAATGAAATAGTAAAGCTCAATTCTTCAAAAGGAAAGTAATTAATAGAGCCCGTTTTTAAGTAGCATAAAACGCAAGATACTGTGAGGGGGCCAAAAAGGGGGTTTATCAAATACTTGTCTAAAATTAATAGCGCTAAAAATAGGTTAAAAATTGTAAACAGCAAAAATTATTTAAAATACAAATTAAAATTATTTGTTACTTTAAATTGAACAATTGAATCGTTAGTAATAAATACAAAAAATAATATTTGTGACCAGGGGGTCGGGGGAATTAAATAGCCCAGCCATACTCAAAGTGTTAAAGATGAATTAGTAAACTTCTGGTTTTCAAAATCATATGATTAATAAAGATGGTTTTCAAATCAGCATAAAACGCAAGATATTGAGTGGCGGTCAAAGAGTGCAAGGAGAGGGGAGGTAAAATACTTATATAAAATGTAAAGTTGAAAAATTAACTAAAAATTGAAAACAGAAAATATATTATTTAAAATTGCAAACTCATATGATTTGCTACCCTAAATTTAATATTTCCATAAATTCCAAAAGCACTGTTTTGGAACCGGGAGGTCTGGGGGTATGGAATACCCCCAGCAATACTCATACTGATAACGATAAATTTGTAGATTTCATTCCTCAAAAGGAAAGTAATTAACAAAAGCCAGTTTTAAGTAGATTACAACGTAAGATAGTGTGCGGGTTTCAAAGGGGGGGGGGTCAAATAATTCTCTAAAAATGTAAAGCGCTTAAAAATTGATTAAAAAATTGTAAACACCATAATAATTATTTAAAAATACAAATTAAAATTATTGGCTACTTTAAATTTAGCAAATGAACTTTTAGTAAAAAAATTTAAGAAAGCATTGGTATTTATAACCAGGGGGTCAAGGGGGGAGGGATGGAATACCCTAGCAACATTCAAAGTGTTAAGGGTGAATTAGTAAACCTCAGTTCTTCAAAAGGAAAGTAATTAATAGAGCCCGTTTTTAAGTAGCATAAAACGCAAGATACTGTGCGGGGGTTAAAGAGGAGGGGGGTATGAAATACTCGTCTAAAATGTAAAGCGTTGAAAAGTTGATTAAAAAATTGTAAACAGCATAAAAGTTATTTAAATAAAATATAAATTAAAATTATTTGCTGCTTTAAATTGAACAATTGAATCGTTAGTAATAAATACCAAAAAATTTGTGACCAGGGGTCGGGGAATTAAATAGCCCAGCCACATTCAAAGTGCTAAGGGTGAATTAGTAAACTTCTGGTTTTCAAAATCATATGATTAATAAAGATGGTTTTCAAAGCAGCATAAAACGTAAGATATTGAGTGGCGGTCAAAGAGTGAAAGGAGAGGGGAGGTAAAATACTTATATGAAATGTAAAGCTAAAAATTGAAAACAGAAAATATATTATTTAAAATTGTAAACTAATATGATTTGCCACCTTAAATTTAACAATTCAATAAATCCCTAAAACACAGCTTTGGGACCGGGGTCTGGGGGGTATGGAATACCCCCCAGCAATACTCAAAATGATAACGATGAATTTGTAAATTTCAGTTCTTCAAAAGCAAAGTAATTAATAGAGACTGTTTTTAAGTAGCTTACAACGTAAGATAGTGTGCGGAGTTAAAAGGGGGGGGGTCAAATATTCCTCTAAAATGTAAAGCGCTAAAAATTGTAAACAGCATAATTATTTTCGTTTTATTGTTCATTTAACCTTATAATTTTAAAAATTTGAATCAACATAATTATTTTGAAATATAAATTAAAATTATTTGCTACTTTAAATTTAACAATTGAAATTTTAGTAATAAATACCAAAAACATAGTACTTGCGACCGGGGATCGGGGGGGGGAGGGGTAATATTCCCCAGTAACACTCAAAATGTTAACGATGAATTTTAAACTTAAAATTTACTTTAACTTAATTTAAACCTCAAATAAAACACAAAATAGTATGCAGTGGTCAAAGAGGGGAGAGTTATCAAATACTCTTCTAAAATATACAGATGAAAAATTGCTTAAAAATTGTAAACACCATGATTATTTAAAATACAAATTAAAATTAATTGTTACTATAAATTTAATAATTAAAATTTACCAAATGCATAGTATTTGCAACCGGGGGTCGAAGAGGGGGAGATGGAAGACCCCCAGGCGCAGTCAAAGTGTTATGGATAAATTTGTGAAGTTCTAGTTTTCAATATCAATCGATTGATAAAAACAGTTTTTAAAGCAGCACATCACGCAAGATATAGATCGGCGGTCCAAAAAAGGGGGAGTGGAGTAAAAACATTTGTATGAATTGGAAAGCTAAAAAATTATTTACAAAATTGAAAACGGAAAATATATTTATACTTACAGATTAAAATGATTTGCTATCATAAATTTAACAAATCAATTTTTAGAAATAATAATAAATCCCAAAAGCATAGTATTCAAAACGGAGCCCCGGAGAATAATAAACTCGAGAGTTTTATATAATTAACCTGTTTTTTCTTGTTTTTATTGGTAAATTTCTTTTAAATAGGTTTTTCCTAAAATTTTTGAAAATGGACTCAATTAAATTTTTTGAAAAAATACTTTTTAGGTTCGGAAACGTAATAACTGTCCTGTATTTGGGGCAGGGGTCATCAAACTTTTTGAGAAGTTTAATTTACATTGCATTTGTAAACAAATATTATAGTTTACATTAGAATTAAGATGGGATTATGACTATTAAACTGTAGTCGGGGGGCTGATTAAAATTTTAATTTTAAGCCGAATCAGGCCTGTGAACCGTAGTTTGGTGACCTCTGATTGAATGCTGACATATTTGCATGATTGATTTTTTTTTCAAAATTTGATAGGGGTGAGGGTCTAACCATATTATAATCGATTAGAATTTTTCAAATTTTATTTTGAAAAAAATGATTGTTCAATACTAAAATTTGGGGTATTCCGTAAATTTATATTGTTAAATATTGTAATAATAATAATAATTATTACAACCGGTTGGATTAGTGTTTCTGAACATCCAAAGCCATTTATCTCGTTTGTTTAAAAATGAAACCAAGGATAAGGACAAAATTTTAATTCAATTTAAGAATGTTGTTTAATTTATTAAAATTAATGAGAAAATAACAACAATAAATCTTATCGTTGCACTTGACCGCATTATCACGAATTTAAACCGTATGGGCGTAAAATAAAAAAAAAATCGGATATATTATTCAAAATATTTACAATTATTAAAATAATCACTGACCTTTGATTTTCGAAAAAGTTATCAGAAATTATGTTCCACCGAACAGCACAAAACTTATAATTATTTGGGCCACGTTCACTCACTTTCTAATTCAATCGTTTTAAAATCACAATTCATTCCCACGAAGTATGACAATTTTTGCAACAAATAAAAACCACGACGTTACTGATAGACTATCATAACAAGTTTGAACAATAAAAACTTTAAAATAATTTTCTGTAATATTATGCTGCTGATAAACAAGGTCGTTTAGAAACCTTGGAAAAGCAGTATTGACTATTGAGTGGCTATCAGCAATGGCAATTTATTGTAAAACCAAATTTTTGAAAATTTACAAATTTCTACGTGCGACACCCCAAGTACCTCAATCACGTGCGGATTAAACTTAATTCGAGATAATAAAATTTTATGAAAGCCAAACTATTGTATGCTAATTATCAAGTGTTTGTGTTTAGAGATAATAATTATGATACCTACGAATTCTTAATTATTTTAATCAAACTTGACTCGAGATAATTTCAAAAATTTATTAAATCCATGTCCGTAAACACGGTGGCCCTTAATTTGTCAAGAATTTCAAATACTTACGTAATAATAAATAATTACAAGTAATGTTTAATAATAACCGTGTGGACAACCTAGCAATAATATACTACTGGGTTTCCCGGCGAAGACACTTATCTAAGAAAAATGCATGATTAAAATTTTTGTCCAAGACCAAACCCCTGTGGGTTCCCCTGATTAGAGCAATATTTAAAATTTTTACCTTCAAACGGCCATAGCACCGAAAGTATTGATTTTCAGCATTAATCAATTAGTGATTTTTTAAAGAGGATTCGCTTATCTATAAATTATATTATAACCTTTTTTTGTCTAGAATCAACGGATTTCGAGTTATGAATAAAATTAAGAAAAAAGTTAAAAATTCCAAGTTTTATATTTTTGTTTTGGTTGCACACCTTGCACCTTATAAACAAAGCGTCTTTCAAAAAAACTAATAGTCCAGTTCGATAGAAAATTTAATGGGCTACAACTTTAGTCTACTAAATTTTTTTGGAAAATTAACTCATTTCAGAGAAAATCCAAAATAACAAACAAGGTAAACGTACGAAAAAAAAATAAATTCACAAAATTTTGAAAATTTGAAAAAGTCAGGGAATACAAAATTATTTTGGAAAAAATCATCAATAAATGCTTAATAGTTCGTGATAATCTATATTATCTTTAAATATCTTTAAATAATTTTAAGTAATAACAATTAATGCTCATATAAACTAAGTATTCAAAATTATTTTCCTTTTTTCAAAAGTAGAAATTTAAAAATCTCAAATTTGGCAATAGAAAGTTCGAATATTTTTGAAAATTAAGGGAAAGTAGGGGCAATTATTAAAACGTGGGGTATAAGAAATTGTGTGAAAGTTAACGATATAAAAGTATTTTTAAAAAATTTAAAAATTACATTTTCTATATATTGCGAATAAGTTTCAAATTCCATTCAAAAGGGGAAAATTATGGGGAAATGAATGAATTTTTGTAAGAAATAAATAATAAAAAAACTATTTTGAAAAGAAATAATTTTCAATTTTATCAGAAAACCTTCAGGAAAATTCAAAGAATGGGAAATTATATTTTAAAACTAAAATTTCATTCGTAAATGTTTGATAATTTGTGATAACCTAAAATAATTTATTCTAAATATTATTAAATAATTTTAAATAATCAAGTAATAATAATAATTTTTAATTTAAATCAATAAATTGGTAATCTAGTATAATGTTTGTAATAATAAAAGTTATGCAACTACCGCAATATTACAATATTATAATTAATATTGCTAGTAGAGGGATTATGCGGGAACTAGATCATTTTTAAAATCCTAAGTCCGAATTTAATTAATCGAAATTTTAATTGTAATGAAATGTTTAGCTGCCCTTAAATTATTATAAAACGTCGCTTATTACTTATAAAATATAAAATATTTTATTGAGTAGTGGGAGTATATTTTAAAAATAAATTTGGTATGATTTTGAACTTGCAAATTGGCCAAGTTAATTTAAGATGAGCATTATTTTCATTTACATGAAGCCACAAAGTAACCAAAAAACTTGTAATTTTATGTAATTGAAAATAATTTTCACCCTAAATTAACTTGACTAAATTAAATGTTTAAAATTGTAGGTTAAGAATCTAACTGAATTAATAAAAAAACAATTTTCATATTTTCAAATTTTTACTTCCTTTAATTAAAGCAATCAGCGCATACGCAGTAGTTACATCACAAGGAATAGGGGACATAAACTAGTTCAAACCGGGGAGGTCTAAGGCGTTATAAATATTTTCCAGCCAGATACGAACGATGCAAATTTTGGTTTTGGAACCTACGCATTTCATCCAAATTAAAACTTTTGCAACTATCTTTAGGGTATTTTATACCCCCCCACCTCCCGATTTATACAATTTATTTTGATAGGCCGTAAACTGAAGTTTTTGTCAATTGGTCGTTGCCATAAATTGAAAACATGTGACGATTGCGTATTTTTTTCACTCGTCTGAAATGCAAAATTACGTAAAAATCCCGAAATGGACTAAATTAGAGGTTTGTGGGGGGGGGATAGAATGCCTCCAGTCAAATATTATCTATGCAATATCGGACCACTTCACCAAAATTACTACTTTTGCAACTATCTTTAATGTTGACATTCAATTCCAATACCGCATGAACTATAATTGCTCAGATGGGGGGTTGGGGTATGGAATAGACCGGGGGGTCTATGCAATTTATTTTTATAGGTGGCGAGTTTAAATTTTCGTCAAATTAATTAGTCGCATAAATAAAACTTAAACTATTACGTATTTTCTTCCATTCGTTTAAAGTTGGGGGAAGAGGGAAGAAGAAAAGTTAAAAATAAAAAAAATAGGAAAAAGGCGTCAGTTTCAAGTAATCAACCGGAGAACTTTTGTAGCTACAAAAAAGATTAATTCTTGCACGATTTTGAAAAATAGTATTAGTGACTGGGGAATATTTAAAAAATATTTAGTTTAAGTAAGCCGAAAGATTTGTCAACAACAAAGAATCCATATTAAAGATTAGGGTCTGGGGTATATACTCTTCAGTATATATGAAAATATTATGTCAGTATTTCCCCGTAAAACTAAAACGGTAACAGAAAGATTTTGCATAATTTTTTGACAATTAATGATCTGTCTCCCGATACTGCAATATTAACGGATATTTCGTTCCCCAGACCCCGATCTATTAAATTTATTTTTATCGGCTGTGAATTAAATATTTTATCATATTGGTCGTTACTATACAAAATTGAACTTGAACCGTTACGTATTTTCTTCGAACAAATGCGTAGTTAAACTTATACAGACCATGTGTCTGGGGAGGGGAGGTAAAGAATTCCTTACAGCTAAATACGATAAATGCAATATTGAAATTGAATCTATGCACTTCACCAAAATTAACACTTGTGCAACTGCCTATAATGATCCAATTCAGATAATGCACTAATTACAATGGCCCGAAGGGCATTCCATACCCCCCAGGTTTATGCAATTTGTTTTAATCGGTCGTCAAGCGAAATTTTCGTCATATTTGTCGTTACTAAAAATAAAATTTGAACGATTACCTATTTTCTTTTGCTCGTTTGAAGTGCAAAACCACACAACTCGAAATTGACAAAATTGGGGGTTGGGGAAAGGATGGAATACCCCAAGTCAAATATTATCGACGCAATATTTTGGAATTAGAATCTACCGCTTCACCAAAATTACAACTTGTGCAACTACCTTTATTGTTGGTATCCAATTCTAATACTACATGCATTACAATTCCCTGGAAGGTATTTTAGGGTATTTTATACCCCCAGACCCCTGGTCTATACAATTTATTTTAATAGGATCGTGAATTTCAAGCAAATATATGCAATATTGAATTAGAATCTATGCTTACAAATTAAACTTGAACTACTACTAATTTCTAATTCATCTGCATAATTAAATGCGAAGGGATTCATACCCAAGTGTTATGCAATTTATTTTTATCGATGAATTTAAATTTTCGTCATATTTTGTACGTAGCTTAAAATGAAACTTAACTATTACGTATTTTCATTTGTCTACTAAGTGCAAAACTAGCACAACAAAGATTATCCAATGAGGTTGTGGAATACATAAATATATCGATGCAATATTTGAATTAGTAATTAGCCGCTTTCCAAAATACAACTTAGAATTACCTTTAATTTGGCATGAATTCTGAATGCATGGATTACAATAGCTAATTTTTAGGTATTTATACCCTAAATAGACCCTGGTCTATACAATGTATTTTAACATTGAATTTCAATTTTTCATATTATCAGTCTTGCTTAAATAAACTTGAACTCTACGATTTTTACTCATCTAAATGGGAGGGTATAAAATAAAAGGTCTATGCAATTTATTTTATAACATAAATTTAAATTTTCGTCATATTATTTCTTGCTAAAATAAACTTGAACTATTACGTATTTTCTTTCATTTGTCTAATTGGGGAATTAATATACAAAATAGTTCTACAAAGAAGATTATCCTCATGGTTTAAAATAATTAACGCTAGGAATTTTCAAATAGTTCAAATAAGCCGAAGATTTGTCAAACTGAATACATTAAAATGGGGAGAATTGGAGTACGAATAACTCTTATAGTATAACATAAATAATGTCAGCATTCAGTAAACTAAGTGATATCAAAATTTTACATAATTTGACATTAATTGAAACTGGTACCGTGCACTGGGGGGTATTTAATACCCTAATTCCCCGGTTTATATAATTTATTTTTCATATTAGTCGTTACTATACATAAACCTGAAATGACATTTCCAACGATTGAAAGGTGTAAAAATACGCAGTTAAACTTGTTTTTATTCATTGTTCCATACCCATTCCATACCCCCAAGCCCCCAGGTTTATACAATTTATTTTAATCGGTCGTCAAGTAAAATTTTCGTCATATTTCGTCGTGCTATAAAGAAACTTGGACGATTACGTATTTTCTTTCGCTCAGTCTGAAGTGCAAAACACACAACTCAAATTACCAAATTGAGGTCTGGGGACTGAAATACCATCCAATCAAATACTATTGACGCAATATTTGGAATTAAACCTACCGCTTCACAAAATTACAACTTTTCTTTATGTTATCAATCGTACTGCTATGAATAAAACTGATACTACATCCATTTGTATTTATTTTCATCGTGAATTACAGCAGGTTGCTAATGAGGCGGGTAAAAAATTATTAAAAAACGGGAGAGGGGTCTATGCAATTTATTTTTATGGGGCATAAATTTAAATTTTCGTCATATTATTAGTCGCTGCTATAAAAAAAACTTGAACTATACGTATTTTATTTGTCATCTCAAATAGGTCAATTATTAAAAGAGCTATGAATTTATTTATCGAATTTAATTTTCATATTATTGTCGTTGCTATAAGAGAAACTTGAACTATATTTTCCAAAGAAAATTAATATACAAAAAATATGCCTACAAAGAAGATTATCCTGCATGGTTTTGAAAAATAAGATTAACGACTGAGGAATATTTCAAAAATAGTTCAAATAAGCCAAGATTTGTCAAAAACCTAGAATCTACATTAGAAATTGGGGAAGGGGAATCTGGGGAGTACAAAATAACTCTTCAGTAGATATAACATAAATATCAGCATTCTAGTAAAACTAAAGCGATATCATAAAGCTTTTACATAATTTTTTGACATTTAATGATCTCCTTACGGTACCGTTGCACTGGAGGGTATTTCATACCCCCCAATTCCCCCCGGTTTATACAATTTATTTTTGTTGGATGCGGAGTGCAGATTTTTTCATATTGGTCGTTACTATACATGGAACTTGAATATTGACAGTTTCGTTTTTTTTTTTCGAACGATTGATTGCAAGGTGTAAAAATACGTAGTTAAACTTGTACAGACAGGGGGGTCTGGGGGTAAGGAATTCTTTCTAGCCAAATACGATCGATCCAATATTGGAATTGAAACCTATGCACTTCACAAAAATTAATACTTGTGCAACTACCTTCAATATTTCAATTCCGATAATGCACTGGTTGTAATAGCTTGCAGGGTATTCTCCCCAAACTCCCTGGAGTCCATGAAATTTATTTTTATTGATCGTAAAGTGAAAATTTTCGTCATATTTATTGTTGTTATAAACGTAACTTAGACGATTACGTATTTTATTTTACTTGTCTAAAGTGCAAAACCACGCAAGACAAAATTGACCAAATTGGGGGTCTGGGGAATTAAATTCTCATCAGCCAGATACTATCGATACAATATTGGAACTGGAACCTACGCACTTCACCAAAATTAATACTTGTGCAATTACCTTTAATGTCCCGATACTGCGTGGACTACAAATACCTAGAGAGTATTCCGAACCCCCCAGACTCCCCGATCTATGCAATTTATTTTTATCCGTTGTGACCTAAAGATTTTGTCGTATTGATCGTTACCATGAATGAAACTTGGATGTTTTGGTATTTTCTTGCACTCATCCAAAATGAAAAACCACGCTGTCCGAAATTAACTAAATTAGGGGGCCTGGGGGGTATGAAATACCCCTATACCTTGGCTGGTAAAAGATGGAGCTTATTATTCCATATATTATTTCTATTTTGGACTTATGGGAAGAAAATACAGTTTTAAAACAATATTAAATAGTTTTCGAACGGCGGAGGTAAGCAAGGAGAAAGGGGGGGACAAATTTAATAAATAGGCCTCAGTTTCAAGTTATCAACAAGAGAACGTTTGGAGCTATGAAGAAGATTAACTCTTATTAAAAGTTTAAAAAATTGTTCAAAGAAGAGGAAGAAATTGTCAACAACATAGAATGAATACTAGCGATTAGAGGGCGCTAGAGAGCGGATATAGAATAACTCTCCATGTTATGTCAGCATTTCCTGTAAAACTAAAGTTGCATCATAAAGCTTCTAAATAATTTTTGACATTTAATAATGTGCCTTCCGGTACTGCGGTAATGGAGGGTATTCCATACCCCCAGACCCCCGAGTTTATACAATTTATTTTTATTGGGTGTAAATTAAAGATTTTGTCGAATTGGTCAATATTATAAATGAAACTTGAACCGTTACGTATTTTTTTGAACGATTGCAAGGTGTGAAAATATGTACTTAAACTTACATAGACCGGGGGGTCTGGGGGGATGGAATACCCTCCAGGCAAATATAACGAAGTATTACAATTAGACAAAAATCCGAGAAGGCAAAACGATGGGAGCGAAAAAATGTTCAATTTGAGTAAAAGGCTAAAATTTTCCGCACAAGTTGCGGCACTAGTAGGGGTAGTAGGGTATTAAAAATCGATTTTTTAAATTTCTTATCTAGGGCTAAAAGATTCGCTTTCTTTTGGTTTTTTGTTATGTACTCTTTCTACAGTTTATCGCCGATTTGATAGCATTTGAAAGTGGGTTAGAGGATGACAAAACGGAGGGTTGCGGCACTAGTAGGGGGAAAGGGAACTAGTAGGGGAATTAAAAAATCGATTTTTTAAATTTCTTATTTAGAGGCTAAAAGATTCGCTTTCTTTTGGTTTTTTGCTATGTACTCTTTCTACAATTTATCGCTGATTTGATAGCATTTGAAAGTAGGTTAGAGAATGACAAAACGAAGGCATTGATGGAAAAATTTTTTTCCGTTTTTGTTTTAGGGCGTGGCAAAATTTTTTAGATAGCCTTGTCTGGAATCCGCATACAGCGTGGACTGTTCCTGTTTTTGGGTTCGATTTTAGATTTATATTTCGGTGTGTTAAAAGGAGGCGATAGCCGACCTGTAATAGAAGATAGTTAAAAGACGATAGGCATGGGGAAAACAAAGAAACAATTTAATCTGTGTTTTGATTTAATTTGGGTACAAATTGTAAAGGAAAGATTTCGTAATTTTGAAAATTTTTAAGTGGAAAGGAACGTTTGCATTTCCTGTATTTTCCCACGACAAAATTCAGCTTAAACTAGTTCAAACCGAGGGAGGAGGGTAACACCCTGAGTTAATGTTTTGCCATACGATTTTGGCATTGGGCAGACCCCTCCCGGGTTATACGTATATTTCGATAAGTTTTCTTATTTTAATTTCAGGTTTTGGAACACTAAGGGGAGATTTCTCAGACCTACCCAGTTTATTCACGTTATTTTTATTAGTCGGAAATTAATGATTTCTACATATTCATCGCTTCGATTATGCAGTATAATTAATAAGTAACAGAAAATCTTTTGTAGTTTTCAGAAATTTTTCCCAAAAACCGTTCTAGGTTGATCGATGAAGTGCGTGAGTGCTCTTCCTGAGTATCCGGTTCGACTCCGGGTGAAGTACCGTAAAACCGTCAAACTTAAATTTGCAAAAAAAGTATAAGCTAAGTGAAGAATGGAAATTTTGAGCCTTGGTATTGGGTTGATAACAAACAAGACAATCTTCCCAATCAGCTGACACAATTCAAGCGGTAACAATGTTATGTTATTGTGTCTTTGGTGCAAAGTTACCTTTTGCGGGCAAAGTTTGATGGTTTTACGGTAAGAATTTTATTTCTGCTGTCTAATCTGGAAGGCAAAACCAGCCTTCGTCAGCTTTTCGTGGGAATAATAATTATTACACTAAGCGCTCAGTTTAAACTAATAAATAGGGGACCTACAGTTTAAAATATGCTGGAAACTTCGGGAAATTTTATAAATTTCAGTTTGAGATGGCAGATTAGATAATTAATTTTCTTTAATTTATTATTCTAATTTTGAGTTCCCAATCCGACCTAAAAGATTATTTATTTCAAAGGCTTCCACGAGAGAGCACCCTGTTTATTTTGCAAGGTCCATTAGATTTGAATCGCTTCGCAAGTAGAAATTTTGGTTTTCGAATTTAAATTTTGGGGCACCTCGTATGAATCTCATTAGTTGTGTATTAAAATTGAACCGAGTCAATAAACCTACATAATTTAAAAAATATATCGAGAATATAGGCACTAAATGGTAAATTTATGTATTAGTCGCGGTATACGGATTGTAAATTTATCGGAAATGGAGGCAATTTGTTGCGATTTGACGTGCGATTGCTGGCGGCGCATTTGAAAAAGGTGGGCACTCGTGAATCACTAGCAGTACGATACCAGCATTTTAATTTCATTTTTCATTGTATAATTCATTATTTTTATTTTTATGTGTCTTTACGTTATTTTTTGGATGGATTTTCGCCGGCGCGAGTTAATATGCCAACATACGGGGGAGTTCGGTATGTTTCGCGACACAAATTGATTGATCGAGTGAACGAACAAATTTTAGCATTGATGTGGAGAGTGAATTTTCATGTTTCCTCCTAGACCTCGATCGCTCTTAATACGCCATTATTTTAAATTCAACATTATTTTGAATGGTACCTGCTGTTACAATAATAATGCATTTCCTCCCCAGACCGAGCACACACAAAACGTGATCAAAATTTGTTAGGTATTTAAATTGGTATTGCAGTAGTAAAGCTGGAAAAACATTTAAGTGTCGATTTAGAAGAAAAAGCGCTTTTCCGATTCGATTATTTTAGCAATTAGTGCCCCGCACAATTTTATTTCATACCTGAATAAATACGCAGACACAGATTCAAAATTAAACTTTGCTTTACCCTTCTTCACTCGAAACAACTTGAAGCTCCATCAATCTCCTTTATCGACGGTTCAATTTGGGCGTCACTTATACGACTCTTCCTCTTTCGCCAACCCTGTAAAGAATGATAACTTTTAGATACATCACATAAGTATTCCTGATTTATCTAAATAAAAAGGTAGGTTCGAGCCTCGACGGGAACGAACCGTAGGATAAGTTGTCACGTAGTGCAAAAATTGGAATAAATATTTAATTTTACTGCAAAGAGGATTTTTCAAATTACTTTTTCGTGTTTTAAAAATTCCAGCCGAAAAAATTAAAAATTTTCATTTAGCGTAACGACTTTTACCGTATGACAATACAAAGTAAATAATAAAGCATTTTATGATCCAGAAGCGTATTTGAGCGTTACGTATATACGGTGGTCGATGGTGGAATCAAGATGAAGCACCTAGCATATCCTCTGCAAAATTTGTAATACCGTCACGTCCATAACTAATTTCTATTTCTGAGCAGATAGGAGTTCATACTATAAACTTCTGTTAAGATAACTTGTGGAAATTTAATCATGTAAGCTTCAAGCACCGCAAATCTCGCACTTTCGCACCTTCCTTCGTTTCAAATTTTACCCAATTAATTAACTTTAGTTTTGCACCTTTAACATAAATTCGAGCGAAACTCATATAAAATAAAATGGTTTCCTTCAAATTGCGTGATGTAAATGGCAATTTAATTTTGGAACTTTGGAAGACGTGAATGGAGCAATCAAAAAAGCAAAAAGAAACTTTCAGTAATCTCGAAAGAGTTCTTGCACTCCAAAATGAAAGAAAGTGGATGGAATAAGTACGCCCGAACCGAAAAAGTGGACAAAATCCACATTATACCCGCAATTTATACGAATAACCTTATTGTAACGTAATAATAACGTTATAACAACGTCCCTAGAACGGGGATGCTACTGGTCGAAAAAATGACCAAAATCAAGGAGAGTGGGAATTAATCAAGGAAGAGAGTCCAGATTCAACCAAAATTTTCATAACACCGGCGAGATTACCTTAAACCCTCCAGGGCCATATGGTAATAAAGATGTAATCCCAGCAAAGTAAGTAAGAGGCACCCTCGGGAATGCCTGAGGGATTCACATCCCTGGAATACGGCGTAAGCTCAAGTAATAGTGGCAAATCCATCCGGGAGATGTGGAAAATTAGATTGAAATTTTATAATATTAAATAATTTTGTATTTAATTTGTAACGTAATTTCCCCCCCTCCCTCTTTTTTTTCCAAATTATGGTCGATTTTTATACGTTGCAAGTTTGATTTTTCAAATTTTAACATTTAATATTTTATTAAGCCCCTTGAGTTGATTCTAGATCCGCTTTAGCATCTTAGCAGCATTTTTTCCCTCTTAACTGCCATAGAGCACGGGGAGAACATTCCTTTACTTTCAGTAAATTTGGCCCTTACTACAAATCGAATTTAAGCCACTATCTTTTCCTAAAATAGGTTCAAAGTTTGAATAAAATAATAAAAGAAAGCACGTAACTGAGTCTTAAACAGACCGGGGCTCTGGGGGGTATAGATTACCCTCCTAGGTCTACGATATAGTATTAAAGTTAGACGACACCCGAAATTAATGATGTTCTGTGTACTGGGGCACTGTAGACTTAAGGGTACTCCATACTCCTCAAACCCCTCCATTTATACACTAAAACCTGTTTTTGTGCGGAGAATAGGGACCACATAAACAGAATTCCTTAAAAAATATTTAATTTTTTATTCATACTATGCATTTGATAAAATAATATTATGACCCGCACAAAAAAAATTGCATTTAAACAATTCCACATATAAAAACGGTACAAAAAGCACCGCATAAAAGCAGGTTTGGCTGTACAATTAAATGTTTTTAAGAAAATTGAAGATTTCGTCATTTTGGGCGTTGCTATAAATCAAACTTAAGCCATTATATTTTCTTGAAATGGGTTTAAGGTTTAAATAAATATAATGCAAGAAAGTACGTAATTGAGCCATAAACAGACCGGTGGCAAGGGTCGGGGGGGACAACACTGCAGTATTAAAGTTAAACGATATCCAAAGTTGATGATGTTCTGTGTCCTGGGGCACTGGAAACTGAAGGGTACTCCATACTTCCTTGTCCCCCAGTCTATACACTCAAACTTGTTTTTATGCGGGAGATAAGGACCGCATAAATGGAATTCCTTAAAAAATATTTATTTCTTATTAATTCTGTGCATATGATGGAATTTTAATAACTAACGCACAAAAAATCAAACACGAACAATGTCGCATAAAAAAAACGCACAAAAAACGCCGAATAAAAACCGGTTTGGTTAGGGACCGCATAAAGTAATCTTTTAAAAAATTTCAGTTTTTATTCATACTATGCATTTGATGAAATGTTATTAAAAACCGCATGGAAAAAAATTACACATGAAAAATTTTGGATATAAAAACCGCACAAAAAGAACCGCATAAAAACAAGTTTGGCTGCACAATGAAATATTTTTGGGATAATTGAAGATTTCGTCACTTTGGCCGTTGCTATAAATCGAATTTAAGCAATTGTACATTTTCTTGAAATAGGTTTAAAATTTGGTTAGATATAATAAAGAAAAATACTTAATTAAAACTTAAACAGACCGGGGGTCTGGGGTATGGAATACCCTCCAGGCCAACCGTGGGTCTTAATGCTTAAACCTTTTCCTTAGAGAAAGAGGCCAATGCTCAAAAGTGGGCGGGAAGGCTATAACGGAATAATAAAAGAAAGCACGTAATTAAAATTTAAATAGACCGGGGGTCTGGGGGTATGGAATACCCTCCAGGCTATGTCTACGATGCAGTATTAAAATTAGACGATATCCGAAGTTGATGATGTTCTGTATCGTGGGGCACTGAAAACTGAAGGGTACTCATACTCCCTACCTCCCAGTTTATACACTCAAACCTGTTTTTGTACGGGGTTTAGCGACCGCATAAAAGAAATCCTTAAAAAATTTCAGTTTTATGCATACTATGCATTTGATGAATTTATTAAAACCAAATAAAAAATTTCCATATGAACAATTTTACATCTAAAACGGCTCAAAAACACCGCATAAAAAGAGGTGTGGCTATATAATTAAATGTTTTTGAAAAAATGGAAGATTTCGTCATATTGTCAGTTTATAACCTCAAACCTGTTTTATGCGGGGATAGGGACCACATGAAAGAAATCCATCAAAAAAATGTCAGTTTTTATTCATTCTATTCATTTAATGGAATGTTATTAAAAACCGCATAAAAATTAAATATGAACAATTTTGGATATAAAAACCGCACAAATATCACCGCATAAAACAGGTTTGGCTGTACAATTAAATTTTTGGAAGAATTGAAGATTTCGACATTTTGGCCCTTGCTATAAATCGAACTTAAGCAATTATATATCATTTTAAAATTATGTTGGATATAATAAAAGAAAGCACGTAATTGAAACTTAAACTGACCAGGGGTCTGGGGGTATGAAATACTAAATTTAAAAAATTTCAGTTGTTATTCATACTATGCATTTAAATGAAATTTTAGTAAAATCAGCAAAAAATTCTATATAAACAATTTTGAAATTATAAAAACCGCACAAAAAATACCGCATAAAAATAGGTTTTGCTGTATAATTAAATTTTTAGTAAAATTGAAAACTTTTGTAATTTTGCCCGTTACTATCAATCACACTTAAGCAGTTATGTATTTTTTTTAATAGATTCAAAATTCGGTTGGATATAATAAAAGAAAGCACGTAATTGAAACTTAAACAGACCGCGGGGTCGGGGGGGGATAGAATACCCTCCAGAGTAGGTTAACGATGGAGTATTAAAGTTTGACGATATCCGAAGTTAATGATGTTCTGTGTCGTGGAGCACTGAAAACTGAAGGTTACTCTATACGCCCCTGCACCTAGTCTATACACTCAAACCTGTTTTTGTGCGAGAATTAGATACCGCATAAAAAGAATCCTTTCAAAAAATTTCAGTTTTTATTCATACTATGCATTTGATGAAATGTTAGTAAAAACCGCATAAAATAAAATGCATATGAACAATTTGCAAATAAAACCGCACAAAAACACCGCATAAAAATAGATTTAGCTGTATGATTAAATTTTTAGGAGAAGTGAAAATTTTATAATTTTGGCTGTTGCTATAAATCAAACTTAAGCCATTATGTATTTCTTTTAAATAGAATCAAAATTCGGTTGGATATAGTAAAGGAAAGTAATTGAAACAATACCGGGGGTCTGGGGGTATGAAATACCCTCCAGGGTAGGTCAACGATGCAGTATTAAAGATAGACGATATCCGAAGTTAATGATGTTCTGTATCGTGGGGCACTGAAAACTGAAGGTTACTCCATACGCCTCTACACCCAGTCTATACACTCAAACCTGATTTTGTGCGTAGGTTAAACACCGCATAAAAGGAATGCCTTCAAAAAATTTCAGTTTTTATTCATACATACATTTTATTCATTCAGTTGATGACATGTTAGTAAAAACCGCATAAAATAAAATGCATATGAACAATTTTGTATATAAAAACCGCACAACACCGCATAAAAATAAGTTTCGCTGTATAGTTAAATTTTTTTGGTAGAATTGAAAATTTTTGCAATTTTGGCTGTTCAAATCAAACTTAGGCCATTATGTATTTTTTTTAAATAGATTTAAAAATCGGTTGGATATAATAAAGGAAAGCACGTAATTATAACTTAAACAGACCGGGGAGTCTGGGGGTATGGAATATCCTCCAGGCTAAGTCAACTAGGCATTATTATAGTAAAACGACATCTGAAGTTGATGATGTTCTGTGTCCTGGGGCACTGGAGACTGAAGGGTATTCTATACTCCACAAACCCCCAAGTCTAAACACTGAAACCTGTTTTGACAGCATAAAAAAATTCCCTTAAAAAAATTTCAGTTATTTGATGAAATGTTAGTAAAAACCGCATAAACATGTGTGTATATAAAAAACCGCACAAAAAACACCGCATAAAAAGATTTAGCTATATAGTTAAATTTTTTTGGGGGAATTAAAAATTTTTGTAATTTTGGCTGTTGCTATAATTCAAACTTAATTCATTAGTTATTTTTTTAAAATTGATTCAAAATTCGGTTGGATATAATAAAGAAAAGCACGTAATTGAAACTCAAACAGACCGGGGGTCTGGGGGGTATGGAATACCCTCTAGGCTAGGTCAACGATGTAGTAATAAAATTAGACGACATCCGAAGCCGAAAATGATCGGTGTCCTGAGGCACTGGAAACTGAAGGGTATTCCATACATACAAAACCGCATAAAAACAGGTTTGGCCGTACAATTAAATTTTTTTGAGACTGAATTGAAGATTTTGTTGTATTGGCCGTTGCTATAAATTGAAATTGTTTTTGGAATGGGTTCAAAGTTCGAATAAATATAATGAACGAAAGCGTATAACTGAAACTTATAAGGACCGGGGTCGGGAGGGGGTAAATATATACCCCCCAGGAAAATATTAACATTGCGGAATTAAAATTAGACGACATGCGAAAACGAAGATATCTGCGGTTTTCCCAAAACTGGAGCACTGGAAACCGTAGAGTATTGCATACCCCCAGAAATCTCCGCCACCCCTCCCAATCTATACAGTTCAATTTTATTTGAACTGATTGCAGATTTCGTCGTCATATTGCCATTAGTTATTTTCAAGGAATCATTCAATGTGCAAATATAAGAAAACACATGTGGGTAACTAAAATTTATACAGACCGAGGGGTCTGGGGAATATGGATGGCAATCAACGTGGGGCCGATTATGTATTGTTCAACTTTTAAATTGACTTACTATGTAATAATTTGTCAGAAAATTGTTTATTCGCCATTTTAAAAATGAGATTTCGAATATTCGCATTGCGGTTGATAATTTTGCGATAGCCAGGTATTCCAGATACACGATGCGATGGCACCCAACGTGAGGCAAATATTCGGATTTCACTACTTGACGATTTTTCAACCATGCCATGTCGCACAAAGTCTTCCACTCCTCTTATAGCCCACTTTTTAGTATACTGCCCATTGCTACTAATTGAAGAAAATAGTGCAAAGAACTAATAATAATTAGAGAAAGCACGAAAATTAAACAGGAAAAACTGCAGTAGACCCATAAAAGCTTTGCTTTCTTTTCCCGATTTTTCTTCTTGACCAAAAAGACGCATAGAGAACGACAAACACGCCACGATATAATTTTTGTTTTTATATTTATAAACGGCGCATGCGCGGTATTTGGAAACGCAGTTTCCAACATAACCAACGACAAAGCTACAAAAACCACACGGGAAGGCAAAGCTTACTCATGGGTAATCGAAATTTTTTTAGACAAAATCGCTTTGTGATTGGCGGAGTAAAATGGGGAGTCAAAACAATAGATTAACTTTAAATGGTGCTGTGGAGGGGATACATAACCAACGACAAAGCTACAAAAACCACAAGGGAAGCAAAGCTTTCTCATGCGTAATCGAAAGTTTTTTTTAGACAAAATCGCTTTGTGATTAGCGGGATAAGATAGGGGGTCAAAACAATAGATTAACTTTAAATGGTGCTGTGGAGGGGATACATAACCAACGACAAAGCTACAAAAACCACAAGGGAAGCAAAGCTTTCTCATGCGTAATCGAAAGTTTTTAGACAAAATCGCTTTGTGATTAGCGGGATAAGATAGGGAGGGGGGTCAAAAACAATAGATTAACTTTAAATGGTGCTGTGGAGGGGATACATAACCAACGACAAAGCTACAAAAACCACAAGGGAAGGCAAAGCTTCCTCATGCGTGATCGAAAGTTTTTTTTAGACAAAATCGCTTTGTGATTAGCCGGATAAGTTAGGAGAGGGGAGTCAAAAACATTAGATTAACTTTAAATGGTGGTGTGGAGGGGGGATACATAATCAACGACACAGTAACAAAAACCACAAGGGAAGGCAAAGCTTTCTCATGCGTAATCGAAAGTTTTTAGACAAAATCGCTTTGTGATTAGCGGGATAAGGTAGGGGGGGGGAAGGGGGTCAAAAGCAATAGATTAACTTTAAATGGTGCTGTGGAGAGGGGATCTAGTGCAAAATGTCAATGTCACCGTCGCCTGATAGGTGAAGCAATACGTGGTCTACGTGGGCAGTTTCGAAGTTGGTTTTCTCCCTCCTCATGCCACCATGCGTACACGATAGACCACTGCTTCTATTTCGACCGCAAAATAATAAAACTTCGGCGTTGCCTAACAAAGGCCAATTTATTTATTGATTTTTTTAGCACCTACGAAAACACCCAGCCACCCCCCACTAAAACAAAGTGCGATTAATGAAACTTTAATATGTAATTTGATGCGCTAGGTTGTAATCATTTGGGTTGTAAATACGTAATATTATCAGGTCGTGTATGAACACATGTCACATGCAGCTCATCACAAATTACTGGGTTGAAATTATGTATTATGACTCAGTTCGGTAGCATTAATTTAGTTTGTATTATCCTGCTACCGGGAAAATAACTTTTGACACCCTTAAATTAACAAGATAAATTTTATAAAATAATAAGCGCGCGTAATAATTGAGAGGTTACCTGGAAAAAATCGATGGAAAACGCATCAAGCGGGGGTTCGCTTGCGTTGGGAAAATTTCACCTTGGTGTTAGGCACCGGGGTGGTTTTTAAAATCGTTTCGTTCTCTTATCATTAAAAATTAAGATTCGCGTTTGATAAATTTTCCGGAACGATTTCCTCCTCAATAATTCAGGTTTAAACCGCGGCAAAAAAATTTGTTTCTAACCATTTCAGACATTTGTCATCATTTATTATTAAGAAGGGTCTTCCTCGGACGTAATGATTATCATTTATCCTTAAAATACAAATTTTTAACTAAGAAGAGTTTCGGCTTTCGACTCGTGGGTACTTGCACAAACTTTTCACTATTTATAACTCGAGAAGTTTGCCTCTCACATCAGATACTTGAGTCCATTGACAAAGTTTTCGAGACCGAAGTAACAGGCAAATGAGTTTTCCTCCCGGTGCGCGTGATTTCACCTGCGGATTTCCCCATGAGTTATCGAAATGAAATCCACCAGATGAGACCACGATTCGAGATCGCGTAAATTTTAAGGGGCCCACTTATGGAGCCGTCATTTTCACAACATCTTTTATGCCCAAAGTTTCGCTAATTTACATATTAATTGGGGGTAATTTTGCAAAACTTAAAAAGTAATTAAATTTTTTATGAAAGCCGAACGAGCAACTTGGTGACGTTAATTAAAATGTGGGAAGTTTTTCTGGCATATCTGAAAAATAGCACTTGTTGGAAATTAACAAGGATAACAAGGAAGAGGCATATGTCGTGTCCTTAAAGCCGGGTGGGGCCGAGCTGACTGCCGGGATCCGTTCAACAGATCAATAGCAAAATAACACTCAAGTGGAAGCACTCCCCACGACATTGACATTGCCACGTTAATCTACTTACAAACACCAAGTGCTCAGCTGTCCAAATATTATGTAAATTTTATTGGTAACTAAAATGTTTCTTCATTTCACAAAGTGAAATCCCACGAAAATTTATGTCTCTTTTATAATCCCGCATTTACATTTTTGTAATTTTCAGAAAGAAATTAAATAAATGAAAGGGCTCAATTGTCATAAAACGGAACATAAAGTAAGTTTACTAGCGAAATATTACCATTACGCCATCTATCACATTTTAAATTAACCCAAACTTAAAATTTGATTCTTATCGATCGACAACTTTTCTTGTTTTCAGTCCAAGTAATTTATCGGTTAATTTTGTAAAATTGACGGTTTTTCTTGGAGATTTTATGATTAGTTGCCTTTTAATCTAATTTATTGCTTTCTCGCCGAACCCAAAACTGCCAACTTTGCACTTTTTAACTTTTCGGTCGATGATGTAACATGGGGTTACTTAAACAAGTTCGAAAGAGCAAAAAGTATATGCGTTGACCACCCGAAATTTTAAGGTGACCCAGTGAGGTTGGGTTGGCGACGAGGGTGGAAAACCCCCGGTATTGATTCGGAAACTTAACGGTAGTTGCTCCTCGTTAAAATTCAAACGCTTCTCACAAATTTAAGATTAGTCAAAAATATTTTTCTCCCTCCCATCCTCGATTATCACATTAAAATGCGTGCATTGCGTGACCCGCGTACGCACACATCCGAAAAGCAAATTTCAATAACAGATACCATGATTTATCCAAGATTGCTAAATGCTTTTTGAATTATCTTATAGCATGATGATCGAAATCAAGGTTCGTATGCACGAATTGAATATTTATGTGTTCACGATCCAATTTTACCAAAAATTGATCATTTAATTATTTTTTTTATTATCATTAATTGGGTTGTTTTTTGTGAGTACGATTTCTGTCGAGATCCGATAGATTGCACATGTCACGCACCGAAATTTTACAATGGAAAACGAAAAACACATTAAAAAATATGTACAGGTCAAACTCACACACCCATAAATCATACTGAAATATATAAATTACCGGGAATAATTTCCTTTTACTCTTTAATTTATTCAAGGTGTAGCGGATTGAAGAACCCCTACTTCTAAACCATCCTGTACATCTTTACATTTTAATAATTTTGAGTATTTTTAATTAACCAGAAACTACTATTTATCATCAGGAATTTTATATTTCCCGAATATTTGGCTAATTTATTGCTAAATAATGTGCATAGTTTGTGATGAATTTCATCTTTTAGCTTCATTTAATTAATTAAATTTGAAATAAACTTTAATTTGTTTTTGTCTTTCACCAACTAACATTATTTAAGAAAATAAAAAATCAAAAATTTTATTTTAACCCCACCCTTAAAATAAAAGTTGTTAGTTTAATACTTAAAGGCATTTGGGCGAGAGTCCGTCAACCCTGATTGCGATTTTTACCATTTTTTTTGTAAATTATGAAAGATAACGATGCCAGATACACATAAAAAAAATAAAATTTGCGGACGGTCCACAAATTTAGTTAAAAAACGGCTTTAAAAATTAATTTGGAATGCAATTTTATCATTGGCTCTTTTGAACTGTAACCCCGCCCACCAAAATTAAAATCGGTTGTGGCGACAGTAAATACACCAAAATTTCGGTTTTACAACGAATTATGAAAGATAATGGTGTAATTAGCTAATAAAAAATTAAATTTGTTATCGGACAACAAATTTCGAAGAAAAATTACTTTTGTGTGAATTCGACTCTTAAAGTAGTTGCGCCCGTCAAAACCGGATGTAACGCTCGGAGCGACTCGGAGGCTCTCGCAGGTTGCGGAAAAATGTACTTTTGTGTGAACCCGACCCTTGACGTAGTTGCGTTTATTAAAACCCACTTTCCGCACCCAGTTTTGATAAGCGCTTTACTTACTAAAAACATCCCCCAAGTACCTCCAACTCGAAAAGTATGGATGTTGACTGGTATCTCCCCACCACTAGTCACTGTCAACCCAGGCACAGCACACGCATATTAATGCTATTGCTGTTTCATACTTAGGCTTTTACATTAAATCTGACGAAATCAAAATTTTCGATAATTATTTTGGAAGCTCAAATAGCATCAATTTGTTGGCACAAAGAAAAATTTTGAGGTGTTTGAATTTTTGCATTTGAAGTTTTTGAATTTTATACACAGAATATAGTCCTATACGTCCTTCATCGGAAGGGTTTTTTCAATGTAGATCAATACGATTAACGTGGAATCCAAACCATGGCACTGAAAAGTCTACGCGCTTCCATCTGAAATTTAACCTTCCCTCTCTACGTAGCCGCTTCGTCAAAAACAAGGAATTCAGTGATTTTATATAGATGTAATTTTACTTTATTTTACCCCCCCCCCTCTTTTCCATCGCCAACCATTTTCATTTGGTGTAGTGTAAAGAGTAAGAGGCTTAGGTTGTCAATACTGCATTTTGGACTCTAAACTGACCAGCCGCACTCAGTAGTGTGAAAAATACCCCCTTTTACCATTATCCCACTCTATAGAAATCCCACTTACTCATCCTTTTTTCTTCCCCCCCCCCCGTGTATATGCTTTTCTTTCACACTTTCCGACTTTTCCTCTACCCATTATTTCACAATAAATTCCCTGGCTAGAGTTAATCAACTCTGATTGCGATTTTCATACTTTTTTTTGTAATTTATGAAAGATAACAACGCCATATACACATGAAAAATATAAAATTCGCGATCGGTTCACAAATTTGGTTTAAAAACGGCTTTAAAGTTTAATTTGGTATGCAATTTTCTCATTGGCTCTTTTGAACTGTAACCCCGCCTACCGAAATTAAAATAGGTTGTGGGGATACTAAAGATACTAGAATCTCGTTTTTTACAACGAATTATGAAGGATGTAGGTCTAATTAAGTAATAAAAAAATTAATTTTGTGATCGGACAACAAATTTCGGAAAAAATTCACTATTTGTGTGAATCCGACTTTTGACGTAGTTGCGTTTATTAAAACCGCTTGTAGAGCCCGGAGCGACGCAGAGCGTCGTGAAGAGTTTTACTTACAAATAATTTTTATTTACAGTTTTTATGCTTTTCTTCAAAAATTTTTCTTTGTTTTTAGTTAAATCTTTCTAGAATAATTAATAGGTAGTGGTATAATTCATTTACCATATTGCAGTATAATTTCAGGTAGAGGGCAACCTCAATTTATGAAAACTTTTTCGTTGCTCTTCTTTGAGTTTCAATAGGTTTTTTCAATTTTAACTTTCAATTCCCTGATTTTACAACTACATTGTCAATGCTGTGCGGCCTGAAGGCCGCACTTTAAAACTTTTAAATTGTGTCTATGGCAGATAGATCGCACCGACTGATGCGCAAATCGATTGGTAGAAAAAGGTGCGCTCTGAACAGTGCCGTAGCGCGTTATTTTTCGAAAGGGGGGGGAAAGACTAGCGATTTTCAACCGTTTTTGGTTTGGCAAAACCATTTTCTTTAAATTTTTAGAAAGAATACTCGATATTCTTAGGGTTTATCCCTAGCCAGATATATTTAATTAATAATTTGAATTAAATATCAAGGGGGCAGGCAATTTCACATGGACTTTTTATTGGGGAGGGGTCTGTATAAGTTTGACTTGCCCACGGTCTATAACTAATATTTTCGTTTTGTACTAATTAGAAAATTCAATTACAACCTCCTTCTCTCCGATTGTCTGTTATTCACAGATTTCATCGCAACAGTAACGGAAATCTCATGTCACCATAGCAACGTCTAATATGCCGAAAAAATAAACTAAAAAAATAAATAAATTGTATAAACCGGGGGTCTGAAAATCCATTAGTTTCCCAGTACCGGAACGGAAAACATTAAATGCTTAAAAATGAAGGAAAAGGCCCCCCCCCCCCGATTAAGAGGATGCCTTCCTAGCTAAATTGGTATAATTCCCACTTTGGACTCATTCTGAGAATATGAAGAGTGTGGTATACTCCCCAGTATATGTACGTCATCATTCTCGAGAAAATAAATCGGTATCACAGATTTTCAAAATTCGAAATAGCGGCTCAATCTCCCCCCCCCCCCCATTATACAGATTTAAATAGAGGAGTTTAGTTATTTTTGAAAATATTTTCAAAACAGGACAAACTGAGACATCGGGGGTTTTTTTTAAATTTTTTGAGTGCGTTCAAAAAGAGAAAAAATTATTGATGAGAAAAAAGAGTTAGGGTTATGACGTAATATCCCTAAACAAGCAGGGTTTTAAACGCCAATCAGAAATAAAATGAAATGACACGCTGCCAAGCAATTCTTAAATAATTTTGATTGGTTAATCACCGCGAGAAAATTAAATATTGAAAAAAAATTTGAGTTGAGGTGATAGGCTAGTGAAAATCTAACAAATAGATAACTTTTCACAGCAACATCGTCGAATGAAAAAAAGAACAATCAAAAATTATAATTTTTACAGAATTTTACTGAATGACCTAAGTTTCGAACTTATCACAACGTGGAATTGATCTCCTCAGACCCAGATTGATATATAAAAAATACAAAATACAAATTTTTTGAAATTAAAAATTTGTTTTTAAATTCTACGGAGAGTTTTGAGACCAACCTGCATGCATTTTTATCCGACTTTTATATTCATATGTTATTTCAAAAATTTAAAACTAACGAAACTCCTCCATTGCATAACAGAAAAATATGAAAGGACTAAATTCGATTTCCACTCTCTGCTCCATGTTGAAAAAAGTAAAGAAAAAACGGCGGTGAGAAAAATGTTCAAATTATAAAAGTTTGCATTGTTCGCAACAGTAACTAAGAATATCGCGTTACCATAGCAACAGTCAAGCGGATATGTTAAAATCTTAATTCCATTTGCGATAAAAATCGACTGAATAGACTTGAGAGTATGAAGGTATGGAATACCCTTCAGCCAGATATAACCGTTAACGAATTTTCTCGTGGAGTGCAATTGTGCTCCTCCATATTGAAGCCGCCATTTTGAATTTTCCAGTTAAGTTTAAGTTTCGTGCATTCTCTAATTATAGTTCTTACTTTAGATTCCAAAACAATACATTAAGGCTTAAGTACAATTTATAGCGGCGCCCTCAGTCAGGGCTGACTAGAAAAGAGGGGAAACCCCTTCTCTGAAATCTTCGGATTTTTGCGACCCCCCCCATAATTTTAATTTTAAATAAAAAAGAGAAAATAAATAAGGAAAATGTACCTATCAATTTTTTTTAAAATCAATTGTCAAAAAACACGATACTTTAAATAAACAAAATAAAATTTATCATCTTCTTTCAAAAAATAGTTGCCAAAATGCTAAAAAAATCTCTAATAATTTGCAGTTATGAGAACTTTCAATCAGCAATTTGCAAAAAAAGACTCTCTCCGGGCCTGAATTTCTCTCTACATGGTCTACCCCCCCCCCAGTGCCCCATTATTTTGCCTAATTTTCCGAGCACTGTGAACTAACTAGAAACTTAATGCTTTTCTGATTCTTTTGCAATTTTTTTACTGATTTTTTCAATTATTACAAAATTGAAAACAGGAAAACAAGTCACATTTGAGCAAAAAATCCCAAAAGCCCAAACTGAAAAACATAGTTATAGAGCCCTGGGGCGGGGCTCTCAAAATGTGATAGATAATATAAAAATAATAAATTTAATACAATTAAAAATTGCTATTATGACTTTTAGTAATCAAAATAATAATATACCCAATTTATAGGGAAGCAGGGCTCTAAAGAGGGAAAATTCTCTCCCTTTTCCCCCTCCAAAATTTTAATTTTGTAATAAAAAAAATAATAAAAAGAAATTTTTTTTAAAATTGAAAAACCAAAAAAAACAAATAAAAACATTTTTTAAAAAATATTCCAAAAGCAAAAAATTTTTGGAAAACAATTTATAGCGGCACCCAGTCAGGGCTGACTAAAAAGGAAACCCTTCTGAAACCTTCGGTTTTGCGGAGCCCCTCCATAATTTTAATTTTGAATAAATAAAGAAAATAAATAAGGAAATGTACCTATCAATTTTTTTTTAAATTAATTGTCAAAAAACACGATACTTTAAATAAACAAAATAAAATTTATCATCTTCTTTCAAAAAATAGTTGCCAAAATGCTAAAAAATCTCTCAATGTGAAAACATATAATTTGCAGTTATGAACTTTCAATCAGCAATTGGAGAAAAGACTCTCCGGGCCTGAGTTTCTCTCACATGGTCTACCCCTCCAGTGCCCCATTATTTTGCCTAATTTTCCGAGCACTGTGAACTAACTAGAAACTTAATGCTTTTCTGATTCTTTTGCAATTTTTTTACTGATTTTTTCAATTATTACAAAATTGAAAACAGGAAAACAAGTCACATTTGAGCAAAAAATCCCAAAAGCCCAAACTGAAAAACATAGTTATAGAGCCCTGAGGGTCGGGGCTCTCAAAATGTGATAGATAATATAAAAATAATAAATTTAATACAATTAAAAATTGCTATTATGACTTTTAGTAATCAAAATAATAATATACCCCAATTAAATGGGAAGCGGGGGGTCTAGAGGTATGGAATTCCCTCCCTCACTAGCCATATTCAAAATGTAATAGATAATAGAAAATTACAAAATTGAAATCAGGAAAACGAGTCACATTTTACAATATATCAAAAGCCTAATCTGAAAACATGTTTTAAACCGGGAGTCTGAGAACCCCTGGCAACACCCAAAATATATTAGATAAATATAATATAGCAGATAAAAGATAATAGAGAATAAAAATAATAAATTTGTTATAAATAAAACTGCTCTTATCACTTTAAGTAATAAATAAAAATAAACCGAATTAAACTGGGGAGGGGGTAAATTTCCTCCTCACTAGCCATATTCAAAATGTAATAGATAATAGAAAATTACAAAATTGAAATCAGGAAAACGAGTCACATTTTAGCAATAAATTCCAAAAGTTCAAATTGGAAAAGATGGTTTTAAAAACCGGGAGTTTTTCCGTACCCCCCAAGAATACCCAAAATTTAATAGGTAATATATGAAAATAATAAATTTACTATAAATAAAAACTGCTCTTATGGCTTTCAGTAATCAAATAAAAATACACCGTAACAAAACTGTGCGGGAGGGGGGTCTGAGAAAACAAAATTCTCCCCTCACCAAGCATATTTAAAATGTAAAAGATAATAGAAAATTACAAAATTGAAAACAGGAAAATAAGTCACAGTTTCGTCGTAAATCCCAAATCCTAAATTAGAAAACGTAGATTTTAAAACCAGGGGTCTGGGGGTATGGAATACCCTCCAGGAATACTCAAATGTAGTAGATAATAAAAATTTAAAACTAATAAATTTATTATAAAAAAAAATTGTTCATATGGCGTATAGTAATCAAATAAAATAAATTTTTATAAAACTGCGAGGTGGGAAGTCTAGAGGAACAAAATTCTCCTCCTCACTAGCTATATTTGAAATGTTAAAGATAATAGAAAATTACAAAATTGAAAACAGGAAAATAAGTCACATTTTAGCCGTAAATCCCAAAATCCCACACTGCAAAACGTAGATTTAAAAACCGGGGGGTCTGGGGGGTATGGAATACCCCAGGAATACTCAAAATGTAATAGATAATAAAAATATAAAACTAATAAATTTATTATAAATAAAAATTGCTCATATGGCATGTAGTAATCAAATAAAAATAAACTTTTATAAAACTGCGAGATGGGGAGTCTGGGGGAACAAAATTCTCCCATCACTAGCCATATTTAAAATGTAAAAGATAATATAAAATTACAAAATTGAAAACAGGAAAATAAGTCACATTTTGGCCGTAAATCCCAAAATTCCAAACTGAAAACGTAGATTTAGAACCGGGGGTCTGGGGGTATGGAATACCCCGGGAATACTCAAATGTAATAGATAACAGAAAATATAAAACTATTAAATTTATTATAAATAAAAATTGCTCATATGGCCTTTAGTAATTAAATAAAAATAAACTGTAATAAAACTCGAGGTGGGAGTCTGGAAACAAAATTCTCCCCCTCACCAAGCATATTTAAAATGTAAAAGATAATAGAAAATTACAAAATTGAAAACAGGAAAATAAGTCACATTTTCGTTGTAAATCCCAAATCCTAAACTATAAAACGTAGATTTTGAGACCGGGGGGTCTGGGGGGTATGGAATACCCTCCAGGAATACTCAAAATGTAGTAGATAATAAAAAATATAAACCTAATAAATTTATTATAAATAAAAATTGCTCATATGGCGTGTAGTAATCAAATAAAAATAAACTTTTATAAAACTGCGAGGTGGGAAGTCTGGAGGAACAAAATTCTCCTCCTCACTAGCTATATTTAAAATGTAAATTATAATAGAAAACTACAAAATTGAAAACTGGAAAATAAGTTACATTTTAGCCGTAAATCCCAAAATCCCAAACTGAAAACGTAGATTTAAAAACCGGGGATCTAGGGACATGGAATACCCCAGGAATACCCAAATAAAATAGATAATAAAAATATAAAACTAATAAATTTATTATAAATAAAAATTGCTCATATGGCATTTAGTAATCAAATAAAAATAAACTTTTATAAAATTGCGAGGTGGGAGTCTGGGGGAACAAAATTCTCCCATCACTAGCCATATTTAAAATGTAAAAGATAATATAAAATTACAAAATTGAAAACAGGAAAATAAGTTACATTTTAGCCGTAAATCCCAAAATCCCAAACTGCAAAACGTAGATTTAGACACCGGGGGGTCTGGGGGTATCAAATACCCCAGGATAACTCGTAATGTAATAGATAATAGAAAATACACAACTAATAAAGTTATTGTAAATAAAAATTGCTCATATGATCTTTAGTAATTAAATTAAAATAAACCGTAATTAAATTGGGGAAAGGGGGTTTAGAAATCTCTTCTTTAATTCAAAATTTAATAAATAATAGAAAATTACAAAATTAAAAACAAGAAAATAAGTCACATTTAAGTCAAAGTTATTATAAATAAAAATTGCTCATATGACTTTTAGTAATTAAATAAAAATAAACCGCAATAAAACTGCAAAGGGGGGGATGGGAGAACAAAATTCTCCTCGTCACTAGGCATATTTAAAATTAAACAAATAATAGAAAATTACAAAATTGAAAATTGGAAAATAAGTCACTTTTTAGCCGTAAATCCCAAAATCCCAAACTGCAAAGCGTAGATTTAGACACCGGGGGGTCTGGGGGTATCGAATATCCCCCCAGGATAACTCAAAATGTAATAGATAATAGAAAATATACAACTAATAAAGTGATTATAAATAAAAATTGCTTATATGGCGTTTAGTAATGAAATAAAAATAAACCGTAATAAAACTGCGCGAGGGGGAAAGGGGGTCTGGGAAAACAAAATTCTCCCCCTCACCAGCTACATTCAAAATTTAAAACATAATAGAAAATTACAAAATTGTAATAAGTCACAGTTTTGTCCTAAATCCCAAGTCCTAAACTACAAAACGTAGATTTTGAGACCGGGGGGTCTGGGGGTATCAAATACCCCCCCAAGATAACCTAAAATATAATAGATAATAGAAAATATACAACTAATAAAGTGATTATAAATAAAAATTGCTCATATGGCCTTTAGTAATCAAATAAAAATAAACCGTAATAAAACTGCGGGGTGGGGAGTCTGGGAAAACAAAATTCTCCCCCTCACCAAGCATATTTAAAATGTAAAAGATAATAGAAAATTACAAAATTGAAAACAGGAAAATAAGTCACAGATTTGTCGTAAATCCCAAATCCTAAACTATAAAACGTAGATTTTAAGACCGGGGGTCTGGGGGGTATGGAATACCCTCCAGGAATACTCAAAATGTAATAGATAATAAAAAATATAAAACTAATAAATTTATTATAAATAAAAATTGCTCATATGACCTTTAGTAATTAAATTAAAATAAACCGTAATTAAATTGGGGAAAAGGGGGGTTTAGAAATCTCTTCCTCAAATCAAAAATCTAATAAATAATAGAAAATTACAAAATTGAAAATAAGTCACTTTTTAGCCGTAAATCCCAAAATCCCAATCTGCAAAATGTAGATTTAGTGACCAGAAGGTCTGGGGGTTTGGAGGGAGTATTGAATACCCCAGATACACTAAAATTTTTAAGGTAAAACTATTGACTGAGTATTACTGTGAGCTGATAATAAGAAGTCCTGTTTGGCTACAGAAAAGAGAACTAAAAAGATTACCCCAATATTGTAGAAAATCACCTGCGGCGCATTCTAACTAACTTAGTTGTTATTTTAACTTTTTTTTAAGGTTATGATGACGCGGCTATTATTTCTCTATGCGATATTGCGCGCGCAGGTTGCTTTGTTTCGATTGGATAGATACAGGGCTGACTAGTTCTACTGGAAAAAAGCTATCGGGTTGAAGCAACAATGGGAGCAAAACAAAGCATTTTAATCTTAACAGAAATCTACCAACTATTTGCTTTTATCTCTTAATAAAATTAATTTCGAGCAATTTTCAAATTAAATTTGTCTAGACAGCTGCGAAAAAAGTCCAGTGAAGTGTATTTTCACAATTTAATGCAATTTATTCGCATTTTCTGATATCATCAATGGTGTAAAACTGAAGTGGCAATATCGAGCCGTAAAAAGCATATGCAATAGCAAAGACAAACGAAAGACGAGAGAAACGAGCTCTGCCATCTGCAGCAAAGCTTTGACAAACAACTTCATTTAAAGAATGTCTTTTTTACGAGTTGAGGTAAAAACGAGCTTCTTGCCAATGTTCTTTCAAAAAAAGCTTTGTTTTATGTACCAACAACATATTTATTTTCTTACAGTTTTTTTCTTCAAAGTAACGAGAAAATTTTATCGATTGTAAAAGTGTTTGTGGTTTAAAACGGAAAATTCTTTTAAATTTCCTTCCCTTAATTTATTTATTTATTATAATCCAAATTTTTTTTATTTCATTAATTTATTTAATTTCTCGTTTCGAGACGCAGCTAAAAAAATTAATTTGCAAAATTTTCTTGTTGCCCTCCCAAAAATTTCCTGATTTACTTCCGCCTATTCACGACCAATTAGGTTTAAGTATGACTTTTAAAATTATTCCGCGGTTCAAGGACATTCGCCTGAGAAAGGAATGCCAATACTGGAAAAATCAATGCGGAGAATTTTCCGACCATTAAAGTTTTTATTCGGATTTTTTTTTGCAGTTGAAGGAGAGGGTATTAATTTATTGAATTCTTTAGTGAAATTTGGTATCTAAACGACTAGAAACATCTTTCTATTGGCAAAATTTGGAAATAGAAAATTTATTATTTTCACCGTCAAGTCAGTCTGAAATTGGAACACAAACTGTATTAATTTTTGTTACCGTCAAGATAACATTGATTTATCAATTTGTCAACGATCGATACCCTCACTCACCTCATAGAGCTACTTCGACTAGATTGGCAAAAAAGTTAGAGAATAAATTTATATCCGAACTTTTCTCGATTTGACGTGAAAATCGACTAACCCAAATCGGGTCGAATTAATTTTTTTTATCAAAATTATTTTGGGGGAAGGGGGAAGTGATTGGATAATACTAAACCAGAAATAATGCCAGCTGAAAATTACCATAACCAAATATTTAAAAAAAAAATAATTAAATTTCCAAGTACATTGATTAAAATTTACACAAATCGCAAATTCCTCCTATGGAGGAACCCCCCGACCTAACGGGCAATTAAGATTATTTATTCGCTGTATTAATAAGTTAAAGATTTTGTCATGTAAGATGTTGCTATAATTCAAACTTAAGTATTCCATTTTCTTGGAATGACCCTAAAGTGAGACACTACGACTAATATAATTAGAGAAAGCACGTAATTTAAATTTTTATTGACCGGGGGATCTGGGGGTATGGAATACTCCCCAGGTAAATATAATCGATGCTTATTGGAACTAAAGACATGCACCCTTAAAATGTTTGGTATGTTTATCTACCAAGGGAATAAAACAAAAAAAAATACTTAAAAAATTATATTCCGCTCTGCAGTCCGCAAAGGCATACCAAAGATCAAAAAGACAAACGAAGACAAAACTACCTTCTGAGCAATCGAAAGCTTTTAGATAAAATAAATCTAAAAATTTGAATTTAAAATTAAAATTTATGTAGCCTTTAGTCGAGTGATTATATAAATCTTCACAAATCATAATAAATCCTTCACAATTCGTATCCAAAACAGTAGCATAATACACTAGCTGAAGCCGCGCCTCCTGCATAGAATATAAATGCAAGTAGCAGTCTGTCAGGAATATGCATTAATCTTACCATGTAACCAGTTTCAGCATCACTTTCTGCATTTTAGTCAACTGTAGGCAAAGATATTTTGTCATCCCATTGTGATCCCAATCGGGGGTTTGGAATACCCTTCAGGATACCTTCCGATACTTTTGAGATGCCGAGGCAGTGGAAACTTAAGGGTTACCCTCCAAAAAACCCCCACTTATATAGTTTACGTTTTAAGTTGGGAATTAAGAATTTACGGTATTGATCGTTGCCATGAATTGAATATAAGCCATTTCGTATTTTCTTGGAATGAGTCTAAAGGGCAAGTAATAAAATTGGGGAAAACTCAAAGTGGTGCAAACCGGGCAGACGGGGGGGGGTATGGAATACCCTCCAGTGCACCAATAGCGGAAGCCAGATTTACAATCATATACAAATTATGCAAAGGCACAAAGAAGAAAAAATTACATAATACTTTTCCCCCCCCTCCGGATCTCCGTCAATGTATTGCATTTTAGGTTGTTTTTAAAAAGTTCCTTAACTCTTCAATTAATGCTGAAGTCAACAACTTTGTAATATTTTTGTTATAATGTGAGTATGGTTGGGAGGTATTCCATACCCCCCCCCCCAAGACTCTCTAGTTTCTAAAACTATGTTTTCTGTTTTGAGGCATTAGGATTAGTTAATTAAATATTGCTTAAAACCGTCTCTCTTCTCTAAGGACCCCCCCCCCCATTTTTTATCATAATAATTACAATTTTAAAATTAGAAGAAAAAAATACTCGAACACAATTTTTTTGCAAAACCCAAAAATAAAATCTTATGCAGACGTCACATTTGTCTAACCCTCCTTTCCCTCTTGTCATATTTGGTCACATTTTGTGACCCCGTACAGTAGATCCCCTATTTATATGTAATAAAACTTGAGAAGAGAAAGTGGTCAACACAGTGATAATACGTATCATCTGAAAGAGAAGAAAAATGACACGTCATCATAGCAACGGTCAAGTGGATATGCTGAAATCTTGAATTCACTTCTAAAAAAACAAAAATGGGCAAACCGGGGGTCTGGGGGGTATGGAATACCCTCCAGTGTACCAATAATAGAAGACGAAACATAAAATATTTTCAAATTAATCAATGGCATAAAGAGGAACAGATGACAAAGTGAATAACACTAGTGTTCTCCATATTTGACCCCCCCCACGCTATCCCAAACCTCTGTCAATTCTCTTCTGATAAGAATAATCTAGGCAAACCGGGGGGTCTGGGGGTATGGAATACCCTCTAGTGCACCAATATTGGAATACGGAACATTAAATACTTACAAATTAATCAAAGGCATAAAGAGGAAAAAATGACAAAGTGACATAATACTGAAGCACTCTATAATTGTCCCCCCCCCACACGATTCCAAACCTCTGTCAATTCACTAGTAAATTGAACTTTTTGTCGTATGGCCATTTACTATTTTCTTGGAATGGGTGCAAAGTACGTATAATGCAATTGAGGACTGTATGTAACCCAAAGTAGTACAAACGGGGGGGGGATAAGGAGGGTATGGAATATGTACCTTTCAAAAAAATATCATGGTTGCAATATTGAAATTGGACAACATTCTAAGTCAAACGTGTTCTGATTTTTAATATTGGGGCACTAGAGGTATTCCATACCCCCAGACCCCCCGGTTTATTCATTTTACGTTTTGAGTAGGGATTTTAATATTTCGTAATATTGGTCAATGCTATGAATCAAATTTAAGCTACTTCGTATTTTTTCGGAATGTATCCAAAGACCAAATATGATAATTGGGAAAGCACGCCACTCAAACCTGTACAAACCGGGGGTCTGGGGAGTATGGAATACCCTTCAGGCAAATAGACCACAATCCCCGATCTATATAGGTTATCTTTTCACTCGTAAGTTAAAGTTCTTGTAATATGGCAATTTTGCATTTTTTTGGAATAAGTAGAAAGCATAAATAATACAATTGGGGAATTTGTACTTATAATATATTAACCCAAAGTTATATAAAACGGGGGGACAAAAGGGTATAAAATACCTTCCAGGAAAATACCATCATTGAAATATTGGAATTTGATTACAACCTAAGCCGAAGATGTTTTGCTTTTCAATGCTGGGACACTGGAGGGTATTCCATATCCCCCAGACCCCCGGTTTATAGAGTTTACTTTTTCAGTAGTGGGTTTAAGATTTCGTAATATTGGTCGTTGCCATGAATCAAATTTAAGCCACTTTGTATTTTTCTGAAATGTATCAAAGAGCAAATAATATAATTGAGGAAACCACGTCACTCAAACCAGTACAAACCGGGGGGTCTGGGGGTATGGCAAATAGACTACAATCCCCGTTCTATATAGGTTATCTTTTCACTCGTAAGTTAAAGCTTTTGTCATATGGCAATTTTGCATTTTTTTGGAATAAGTAGAAAGCATAAATAATACAATTGGGGAATTTGTACTTATAATATTATTAACCCAAAGTTATAGAAACCAGGAGACAGAAGGGTATGGAATACCTTCCAGAAAAATATCATCAGTGCAATATTGCACTTGGTATTTTTAAATGTATCCAAAGAGCAAATAATATAATTGGAAACCACGTAATTCAAACCTATATAAACCGGGGGTCTGGGGGTATGGCAAATAGACCACAATCCCCGATCTATATAGGTTATCTTTTCACTCGTAAGTCTAAGTTTTTGTCATATGGCAATTTTGAATTTTCTTGGAATGAGTCCGAAGCATAAATACTATAATTGGGGAATATGTATATTATTATTAAATAACTTAAAGTTATATAAACCGGAGGGGGGAAGAAGGGTATGGAATACCTTTCAGGAAAATATCATCTGTGCAATATTGCAATTGGATTACAACCTAAGCCAAAAATGTTCTGCTTTTCAATACTGGGGCACTGGAGGGTATTCCATGCCCCCCAGACCCCCCGGTCTATAGGGTTTACTTTTTAGTAATAAGTTGAAGTTTTTGTGATATTGGTCGTTGCTATGAATCAAATGAAACCCAAGATATTCTGTGTCCTGATACTGAAGAGTATTCCATACACCCCCAGACCTCGGGTGGAAACGGGTAATAAACCTGAACTTCGATTTTGACAATTTTTAAAGTGGATTATGAAAGATAAGGGTCTAATCAGTGTATTAATAAAAATTTTAGTAGGGTTTACAAATTTTGGAAAAAAAAACAACTTTAAAAATTTATTTACAATGCAATTCCGCAGCCAACATTCCGCTACGGCCGCTTCGAGCGGTTTTAACAAGTACTTTACTCATTGAAAACATCCCCAAGAACGGTCCAACTCGGTAAAGTGTGGATGTTGACCCGACGCTTCTCAGGGAGCGACTGGTAGCTCCCCACCGCTAGCACTGTCGACCCACCTACAGCACGCGGATTGGTGATAGAATGTGAGCTCTAATGACCTAATACCTCGCAATAAGACATTTACATGTATTTCTTATGGAAAATTGTAATTTTCAAATTTGAATTGTGGCCTTATTAGAAGTCCGACTAAATTCATCCTCAGCTTAAATGAGTTTATGTTTTCGGTGTTTTTGTTTTCGGCGTTTTTGTTTTCGGCGTTTTGTTTTCGATGCTTTTGTTTTCAGCGTTTTGTTTTCGGTGTTTTTGTTTTCGGCGTTTTGACTTTGGCTTTTGACTTTCGGTGGTTTTGTTTTCGGTGTTTTGACATATGATCAAATATGATCGATGTTTTTGACTTCGGCGTTTTTGTTTTCGGTGTTTTTGTTTTCGGTGTTTTGACTTCGGCTTTTTGACTTTCGGTGGTTTTGTTTTCGGTGTTTTGACATATGATCAAATATGATCGATGTTTTTGTTTTCGGCGTTTTTGTTTTCGGTGTTTTGTTTTCGGTGATTTTGTTTTTCGGTGTTTTTGTTTTCGGTGTTTTGACTTCGGCTTTTTGACTTTCAGTATTTTTGTTTTCGGTGTTTTGACATGGAATCAAAATATGATCGATGAAGTATTAAAATTCGGGGTCAACTGAAGCCCAAGAAATTCGGTGGTCTGATACTGGAAGGTATTCCATACCCCCAGACCCCTCGGTCTATTTAGTAGCACTTTAGAGAAGGTGAATTGAAGATTTCTATATATGTATATGCTTGTATCAACTCTAAAAAATATCAAAAACTTTAACCTACAACACGATCTACCTTCTTACGCAGATTACACCTATTTTATTGGCTCATTTCAATTTTAACACCGCCCATTGACATTAATTATCCCCATACGTATAAGCTGAATTTTTTTGAATTTTACTAGTTGCACTCAACAGGAATGTATCTGGGGTGAATCCGAGATTTGCCGTGGTTGCGTTAGTCAAAACCAAGCCTCCGCAACCTCCACCTCGGTGTCCTCCGCTCTGACCGCTACGGACCGTTTTGATAAACACTAAAAATGTCGCCCTAGACCGGTCCTACTTGGTTTCAAAAATTTGAAAAAATTGCGGACGTTCTTTATGGACAATTTCTTAAGGGAATATCGTATTTTTCAATCTCGAATTTTGAGCTTAGCAGAGAAGTCCCACTAAATTTATCGTCACCTTAAAAGCCCTATATTTTTCTGCTCTCTTGTTTCGTGAAGCTATTTTTATAGAAAAAAGTATATATTTGAAGACAGGATCAACTCTTGCCTAAATTATTAAGTACCAATAAAAAAATTAAATTAAAAAATGTTTTTTTGCCCAGTTTACTTTACCCCGCTAGCTCGTCTTGTGGCCTCGCTAACCGTTAAATGTAAAAGAGTAGACCACAGTCGGTGTTTATTTAAACTCGAATCACTGACAAGTGGCGTATTTAGAAAATATCTTTAGGAAGGGCAAACCAAATTATTTTTTAGAATCTCGTTAATCTGTTCATGCGCGTCTCCGACAGAGATTCATGCGACGGAGTACCGCACATCAATGGTCTTTAAAGTACGCGATGAAATCTTTATAATCATAAATCGTAAAATTAAAGTTCAACTGTAGATGATTTGTTACTATTCGATAGAATCTAAATGCAGCCCTTCATCTCAGTAGGCATCGGAGCCTTTACCCAATATTATTTGCGGCAGATTTTATTTAGTTTTTTAGAATCACATATTAGTTCTTACATGCGCGAGTCTCTCGCGTAATAACTTTTATTCTAAATAAATCTTGGAAATTGGCAAAATCGCCATCGGAAGAATTAAAATTTACAATTTTAAATAAAAAAAGAGGCTATCAGGCATGAAAACCACTTAAAAAGTAAAAAATCTTACTTCATTCCATCCCTGATTAAAGATTATATTATCCACCAGTAGTATGGCCTATTTTTTAATTTAATAATTACGCAAACATCATTCACTAGGTCGCAGATCAAATAATAACCCACCAGCCTGCAGAGCTAGACAGTAGGTCCCCTTATAAGCCGTCCGAACTGGTTAAAACAATTACATTTACTTTTAGGCAAATAAAAATATCGATCTTTAAATTGGTAAACACCCGTGCTCTCGAAAACTGTGCGTAAAAAAGCTAAAGCAATTCGGCATATTTTTTGAACAATTTTTAAATTTGAATTAAAAATCAACTACTCTTATTAATTGTATTTAAATCTCCGAAAAGAAATATTTTCTTTTAAATTAAAAAACAGTTTAAAGTAAACCTGGATTTTGTGAAAATGTGTTCTCGTTTGAAAAACGTGAAGAAAATTCAAAGAGCATGGAATCAATAAAATATAAAAAATGAAAAAGGTTTTTGATTTTATATATTGACAGAGAATTATACACATCAGGAGGTTTGGGCAAACAAAGAGTGGAATTTACCACAAGGGATACGCCCTAGCTGGTGGTTTGACGTGTCCCCAATCGGTGACGGTCAACTTGAGTATTTCACGAGGATTTATGTGGTCGTCCGCGAGCCCAACAACAGTAGCAGTACTACAAAAAAAGGAAAAAAGGGAAAACTTTAATAGGACAAGGGTCACTGAACGCCATTTAAAATTTAAGTAGAAAATAAGCAAAAAAATCAAATTTGGTAGTAGTAACTTTTTAAATGAGGGGAAAGTGGGAGGCAGGTAAATTTTGTACTTACAGAGCTGGCGCCGTAGTTCTTCCACTTTCATTGAACCTGAAATAAAGCAAAGCAATTAGCGTGAATAATGGAAGATTAAGATGAGACGTAATAAATCACTTATATGATTAAGAGGTTCTATCTTTCAATAAGCTGTTAGGAAAATGCTATTAGGGGGTGCAACCGATTAGGGTAGCTTAACAAGATTAGAACGTAGCTGAAAATGACTGAAAACGATTAAATTGTCAATAAAATGTCAATAACTCAATGGAAAAATATTATTTGCATCCAAACCTGGTAATTTTCTCAAAAATTGAAAAAGCGTCGATTTCTAATTTTTGATAGGTACGTGACGACACCAAAAATTTCAATTCAATTTTAAAAAGTGATACAGGAATTTTATAAAGTTGTGATGTTTACTTCGATAAAAGATTGGATAATTGGATTTTTCTATTTCGCAGAGTGGCTTTTCCAAACAAAAATATAAAAAGGTTACTTTACTTTACAACAATACACACTTAAAGATATTTTTACAACAGCTACTTAATCTAATAATGGCTTTTATTGCTCTAACCGAGTAAAATTTATCGAAACAAGAAAAAAGTATTTTTGGTTACAAAATGAAACGTAAGTGGAGCCTGAGGTGAGGAATAAACGAAGAAACAGGCTCGCTTTAAGTCAAAAGGAAAATGTAAAAGGGTGCTAAAATATTAAGGCGCAGAAAATTTCATTTTGAAATTTTAAGTTTTACAGAAACTGCTTTTAATTTTTAATAACATCATTTGCGCACGAATGGATTAACGAGATTCATTCGAATTATTTTTCAATTTGCAATTCGTAAAATTTTCAAACTTTACCTGAAGAATGTAACTTCAGAAAATTACATACTGGGGAGTATATACCCATATACTAAGGAGGATTCTATTCGTACCCCCCCTTTGATACTATCTTGCATTGAATTATGGGGCCGTTCATACTTTTTCCAAATTTTTGACCCCCCGTCTCCCCATTCTCACAGTTGGTCACAATCATTTATCTCCCCTCTCCGGAACGTCCAAAGGTTACAAACCCAAGACCCCCTCCCTCATTTTTTAAAATTAATAAGAAAAAAATACTCAACCCAATTTTTCTGTAAATCCCAAGAACGAAATTTTTATTGGGACGTCACGTTTGACTAACCCTTCTCCCCCCTTGTAACACTTGATCACATTTTGTGACCCCCCCTACCTCCAAGACAAGGACGTTTTTTATGAACGACCTCTATGTTGCATTAAAAGGTTTTTATATAAATTACTTAATACTGAATACCATAAGTTTGCAAATATATCTATTACAATTTAAGTGTGGCTGGGGGGGTACAGCATACCCCAGATCCCCGTATTATATTTATTAAAAGATTGCTTATTTCGGCCGTTACTATAGTGATGTGACATTTTATAAAAATAAAATAAACAGCGTAGATCTGGGAGTCTGAAATTTATACCCCCCCCAAACTCCGATCGCTTTTTTGATTTCAGCCTGTACTAAACAATTGTTTATTAATCACTTAATACTAAAGACCATAAGTTAGTAAATTTATCCATTACAATTTGAGTGTGACTGGGGGGTAATGAAAGGAATTATAATCTTCTCCCCTCCCCTACTCCGATCACTTTCTTGGATATCATCCTGTATTAATCAATTTTTAATAATCACTTAATATTGAAGGCCATAAATTTGCAAATTTATACATTACAATTTAAGTGTGGCTGGGGGTAATAAAAGGTATTATAATCCCCCCCTCCCCAAACCCCGATCACTTTCTTGGATATCATCCTGTATTAATCAATTTTTTTATTAATTTCTTAATACTGAAGACCATAAATTTTCAAATATATCTATTACAATTTGAGTGTGGCTGGGGGTAATGGAAGGAATTATAACCCCCTCCCCAATCCCCGATCACTTTCTTGGATTCCATCATGTATTAATCAATTTTTTATTAATTTCTTAATACTGAAGACCATAAATTTTCAAATATATCTATTACAATTTGAGTGTGGCTGGGGGTAATGGAAGGTATTATAATCTACCCCTCCTCAAACCCCGATCACTTTCTTGGATTTCATCCTGTATAAAACAATTTTTATTAATTACTTAATACTGAAGACCATAAGTTTGCAAATATATCCATTACAATTTGAGTGTGGCTGGGGGTAATGGAAGGTATTATAATCCCCCTCCCCAAACCCCATCACCTTCTTGGATATCATCCTGTATTAATCAATTTTTTATTAATTACATAATACTGAAGACCATAAGTTTGCAAATATTTCAATTACTATTTGAGTGTGGCTGGGGGGGTAATGGAAGGTATTATAATCCTCCCCTACCCCCAAACCCCGATCGCTTTCTTAGATATCATCCTGTATTAATCAATTTTTTATTAATTTCTTAATACTAAAGACCATAAGTTAGTAAATTTATCCATTACAATTTGAGTGTGACTGGGGGGTAATAAAAGGTATTATAATCCCCCCCTCCCTCAAACCCCGATCACTTTCTTGGATATCATCCTGTATTAATCAATTTTTTTATTAATTTCTTAATACTGAAGACCATAAATTTTCAAATATATCTATTACAATTTGAGTGTGGCTGGGGATAATGGAAGGTATTATAACCCCCTCCCCAATCCCCGATCACTTTCTTGGATTCCATCATGTATTAAACAATTTTTGTATTAATTTCTTAATACTGAAGACCATAAATTTTTAAATATATCTATTACAATTTGAGTGAGGCTGGGGGGTAATGGAAAAAATTATAACCCCCTCCCTCAAACCCCGATCACTTTCTTGGATATCATCCTGTATTAAACAATTTTTTATTAATTACTTAATACTGAAGACCATAAGTTTGCAAATATATCCATTACAATTTGAGTGTGGCTGGGGGATATTCCATACCCCCAGACCCCCGGTTTATTTTTTCAAAAGGTAGATTCATGAATTCGACCGTTACTATGGTGATGTGGCATTTTAGTAGGATTAAATATCAAAACTACACAAAATCACAATGTGACTCAGAATGTCACATCCCCATAGAAACTGCTCAGTGAATATGCTAAAATCTTCAATTCACTAGTAACAAAATAAACTGCATAGACCGGGGGTCTGGAATACCCCCCAGAGCCCCAATTTTGGAAGGCAGAATATTAAATTGCTAAAAATGTCACGTCACCATAAAAACGGCCCAGTGAATATGTAGAAATATTCAATCCGTTTCTGATAAAAACAAACTGCATAGACCGGAGGGGGGGGGGTGTCCGGAATACCCCCCAGCGCCCAATATCGGAAAGCAGAATATGAAATGTTAAGAAATTATGCAGGGATTTAAATTTGAGTTCAGGATATTTTGAATAATATATTTTGAAATTTTTTGAAGTCGAGTAAAGAGTATTTTAAACCCCCAAATCCCCCGTTCAGAACAAATTTAAACTGAAGATTTTTCTAATTATTATTATTTCCATTTCCAAAAAAGTAGAGCAAATAGTTTTTGGCGACGATGGAATATAAAGGAGCGTACTTTATTATTGACTCTTGACTCCCCTCTCGCCGACCCCCGGTCTCTACCTTGCATTTTCTATTGCATTAAAGTATTAAATTGTTTCTATATTGATCATTATAGAATAAATAATAAATTTTGCATATTTATTTATTACAATATCAGTATAGCTGAGAAATACCCCCCAGACCCCTGATCTTTAAAACTAAAATTTTCTAATTTGGGCTTATAGAATTTTTTAAACAAATTTGACTTGTACAATTTAGAAAAGTAAATAATTTTAATATTAAATTAAAAATTAAAAAAATAAATTAACAGGTTAAACTATTTTTCATAAGCTTTCAGTCAACCTGTTAATTTTTAAAATTTTAATTTAATATTAAATTCGCAGGTTAATAATATATTTTGTAATTTGTATAATTTTTTCTATTGATCACTTAATACCGAAGTTCATAATTTTTGCATATTTAATAATTATTACAATTTGAGTGTGTCATAGGGTATTTTTACCACCCAGTTCCCCCTCCCCCCTCGTGTCTGTAAATCTATGTTTTCTAGTTTGAAATTTTGAGATTTATTCTTTAAATTTGACTTGTTAAATTTAGAATAACAAATAATTTTAATTCGCATTTTAAATATTTTTTTTATTTTTAATTTTATGTGTAATAATTTTTTCAGTCCCCCCCTAGAAGCTCTATCGCTATCGCATTATATGCTACTTTGAAAAGTTTCCTTAATAATCGATTAAGTCCATAAATTAGATATATTTATTTATTACAATTTGAGCGGGACTGGGGGTATTTTATACCCTCCCTCCAGACCCCGATCTCTAAAACTATATTTTTAGTTTGGAATAATGAGATTAGGTACCTACTTACATTTAAATTTAGGATATTAAATTACTTTTTTTATTTTTAAATTTTTATTAATATTTTCAGCACAAATGTGCAATTGCCACACCGAGGCCGCAAGTGACGGGACTTATCGAATTTTTCAAATTTTAACTTTTTTTGAAGGCAGTTTTCAGGCAGTTACACCAACGCAACGACAGTAACCATGGCAACAAATTGATAAAATGAAATCGGAACTTAGAGAATTTCGCTAAAGATGAATCAGAACCCTCCTTGTTTAACTACTACTTTTTAGCAGCCATTTAGTAGCTAATGCCAACGACAGTCCGATAAGCAAAACGAATCAAATTAAAAAACTACAAAAAGTAGAAAATAAAGTAAAAAGTTACGTGTCTGTAACTTAAATACTGTGGAAATTCAATTTTATTTTCCTAATTGCGGTCTTTAGACCGCACAACCTTGTCAAATCTTAAAATCTATCCGTCTGTCTGATTGTAATGCTCATATGTAAAACGCATTCAAAGTTATGCTTTTATTAACCCCATAACCAAAGAGGAGCAATGAAAGCACCCCCAGCAACTGTTTTTAAAATTGAGAATCAAAAAAACTACAGTATTGTAAGCCAGAAAATTTTAAAGTTATAGTCTTTGGTATCAAGTGATCAAAAGATGAAAAGTTCAGGATCTGGAAGGGGGGAGGGGGGTAAGCTAACGACCTTTTTTGCCGGTTTAAAAAAATTAAATTGATTTAATTATATTAAATTACTTTAATATAAAACCTAGATTTATCTATGTCTCTGTACGTAAATGAATCCTACATTTTCCCTAAAGTGCGGCCTTTAGGCTGCACAACCTTGGCAATCTGATCACATGTAATACTATGTGTATCGAATATGCATTTTACTTCACATGCTAATTTTAACATATCTCCTTAAATAAAATCAAAAATTTAATAAAGTTTTTCAGGATGAGCGTCGAGTACCCATCCCGGCCCATCGTTAGCGCCGCCAGTGTTTTCACGAAAATATTCTATAAAATATTACTTAAATTCGCACATTTGCAATGATTCAATTCTTTTGGCGCAATTAATTTACATATTATTGAATAGTGCGAAAGGGGGGCGGGGGGGGGGAAATGAATGAATGAACACTCGCAGTTTATAACGACAGTTATTAGTAGAGAGCGGATTTATATGCGATAAAAGGCCCAAAGTCAGGGGTTTAGAGTCCTTTTTAAATTTCAACTAATTTTTAATTGATGTTAATTTTAAAATTCTTAATATTGAAATATTTAAAAGATTTGAAGAAAAAAACCTGCCCTGAGAAACTCCAAACCTCTGACTTCAGGTTTGTTACTGCATATAAATCCACTCTCTAGTTATTAAGGTTCTAACGTTCTTCAAGAAACCGATTTTATTAAAAACGATGACTTTTTAACTCTCGAGCAGAAAATTCTCATAATACCTTTGAAAATGGGGGGGGGGGGATTTATAAACTACAGCGAATATTTATATTATTATGGGGTTTTGAAATGCTTGGAGAGCACCCGCGTTCATAGCCTCCCAAGGGGGTTTAAAAAAACATGTTTATTTAGAAGGCAACACTTGCCCCCCCTCTCCGCTGCGGTGAATTATTAAATAATTAGATTCAAATAAAAGAAAGTCGTGGAAGACATAGCACTTGTGCCAAAACAAAAAATGATGCAAATGCTATAAAAATATTGCTGGATAGCTATTGGTCGAATGGAAATGCATACTCTAGCTTAATAGTACAGAATCCGAAATTGTGCCAGTTTATCAGAACCGGCTTGAGGAATTTTTATTGGGATGCCTTCAAATTCTTGTACTAAAACTGGAAAAATCAGCGATACATCAACGGATGCATCTTCCAGTTATTATTTTAGCCTTTTTTGGCTAATTAAAAAAAATAATTAAGGGATCAACGAAAATCGGCATAGTTGTAGTCGAATAATTAACTAATAAACAATTTTGATTTCACTAAAAACACACTTTCTGAACAACAAATAGTCATAACTTGGTCAAATTTTCTTGTAAAGGTAAAATAAAATACCAAATTACAGGGAATTAAAATTTCTTTAAATTTTGTATGCAATATTTTGTTGTGGGATATTTTATTTTCGGGAAAATCGCGAGAAACTTGTGTTGAAATTTGAGTGTTAAAAAAACATCAATTTTTAAAAAATCGTAAGTCGGTAAATTTTTATCGTACAAAAAAAATAATTAAATCGAATTTAAAGATAATTTGTTTATCTACAGAAAAGATCTGTTGTAATTTTTCGATAAAATTAGTCGTTTTGGAATTATAGATAAAAAAGTAATTTTTCACCTGTTTAACAATCCCTAAAATGAAAATTCCCTTAAATCCAGGGTAGATTCGTCGGTTCCTGAAAGTGTAATTGTTAATCCCCTAATTTTTTTGTCCTAAATTATCTGTTTTTACAATTCCTGGACTCGGTAAAGAAAGCAGTGGAATGAAAAAAATAAAGAAAAGAAATGTTTCAAAGATGTTAAATGTTAAGGAGTGCAGTTGGTAGAAAAATTGTAATATTGGAGAAAAATAGAAAGTTTTGATTGTATTTGGGAGTAGGTAAAATAATTTGATGGAGCGCAGTCGGAAGGATGAAGGATGCTGAGAAAAACTTTTCACTGAAGCAACTAAATTTCAAATTTATTCATTGTTGTGTGAGGCCTAAAATGATTACATTGTTTACTTGACTATAATCACATCGCAAAACATGCTTTAATTGCTTCTAAAGTATCCAATTAGTAACATCAAAAGGAATTTCTATTTCGATTTAATAAGCCCATCAATTTAATTATTAGAAAACAATCGAAATTTGCTCCAAAATTTTGTTGTCGGAAATTCGCCTGCCGTTTGGATGATAATTAAAATTTTGTACTTGGGTGTAAAAAATTGGCAGTGCAAATTAATTTTTGTCAATTTGTGCAAAGCTAAATATCCCTTTGGGATGAAATTCTAACGAACATCGATAATATTGAAGGTCGGAGGTTTAATACATGGAATAAATTTGCATTTCCTCTCCCAGGTCAATCATTAATCAAGGCAAGTTATAATTAGAATAGGATATGTGAGCACTAACCGATACTCTATGATGATAATCTATCTACCATTACGCTACATCCTTCATTCTGCTACGTTCTCACGAGATTAGCGCACTTGCATGCATCACTGAAGAAACAGGAAATTAATAACTACGTGGTTGCCGCAAATTTTTATTTAAGGGGCAATCGCAAAATATTTCGTTTAAAAATATCCTTAACATTTTTTGCCAGCCAGTTCATCCACGGTCCTTCGAACTATCGATTCGAGTTAATAATCCTTGATAAATTTCGTCACGTTTATGCCAGTAAACTTTAAACATAGTTTTGATGATGCTAAAATTGGAACACGCGTGGCTTAGTAAGAATTTGCGTGTTAAAGTTGTTCATTAATTTCGTGTTAAATAGAAAAATCTCCGACCACTTCTGACATGGAACGGGTTACAGACCTTCAATGGGGCACAGTTTCAAACCGATCGAGAAGAGTAAGGACAGCGACCTCTGGTGGTTCATACTCCGGCACCCCATCTTATTAAAAAAAAAATCATAATATTAGGGAAATAAACCATCGCGTGTGGGTATGTGATGTCTTGGGACAAGACAATCTGGAAAAATCACGACAAAGTTGCCAGTATAATTGAAGTCGTTAATTAAGCATTTTAAGAGACTAAAAGACATGCGTTTTGGTTGGTTAGAGCACGCAAGAGTAGAAAATGCCAGTAGCAAAGAAATTTTTAACGATAACCATCAATATTGCTCTTTTAAGTCTCAAATGCTCATTTTGACTTCCTAATTGCTTCCTTAATGTTACTATCGAATTTGTTTGATTTAAATCAGTAGGAGCGATTTTACGAGCGCGAAAAATGCGAAAAGTCGTTTCCATTAGCCGAAGCACTAAAAATTTCTTTTTTTGTTGGCGGCTCAAATGTTACGAGCCTGCCGTTCCGCCCGACCAACACACCAACAGCGTATCGATTTCAAGTTATCACAAACTGATGACGTAAAACGGGTCTAATCATGAAGGTGCTTGAATTTCAAGCAAGAAGAGCTTTTTGCTTCTTTTTTTTCGGTTCAGTACAGGATCGGGATTAGTCGAGTTAAAGACGATTTTTGCGATATAAATCGACTTTTTTGACGTACAAACTACAAGGGTCAGAATTAAACCCATCACAAACGGGACGTGAGCGAGCACTTTTGAAATGACGCGACTGTCGTTTCGTTTACAACAATAAAACGAATAATTTCCAGTTAAACGAATCGTTTTGTTCGCTCCAGAAACGTCAATCAGCAACTTTTTTTTAAAGTTAAAAGTTAATTCGAAAATTTTCCTCCCTAGCACAGCGCCTAACAAAAATAGAACAGAGAATTCGATTGAACACAGCATATGCGATATTTCCCATATTATTAAATTTATAGACTTGGTTATATCCATAAATAGAACCCATTCCACGATGTCAGTTGCAAGTGAAATGCAAGTGGGAAAATTACACGATTTGGAATTTGAATATTAAAGATCCATGTAATCAATACTCACTTTATTGTACAGCAAACATTTAAACTAGGAATATTTGAAATGAACATACAATGGTATATCGACACCAAGCCGCGCATTGTTCTCATTCCCTTGTTTCCCTATATCAACTAACACTTTTCAATTAACTAAATGTAAGCGTAAACTAAATTTATCCTTACGAACATTTAACAATAACCAAACAAATTACAATTGTCGAAATGTTATCTTTTCAAATTCAATTTAAAATTCCCCCCAAATAAATTGCACTTCTTTCATGGCGAATTAACCCAAAAACAGAAACTCCAGTGAGGTGCTCAAGCGCTAACCATTTTTTTTTGTTTTCTAAATGAAAAAGCAAAACTATTTTTTTCGCAAAGAAAAACTAAATAATTGCCTCCGATCGCTGCACAGTTCAACGCATTTTTTTGAAGCAGCCCAATCTTCATGAGTTGCTCACATACATTTCTGGATTATCATGATCAACAATTTTGCTAAGCAGCAACTACAGTTGCGTTGCTCGTAACTTGACAGATCCTGTTGCAAAATTACTGTCAACTAAATTCAGCATAACTTCGTTTTTGACTGGAATATTTACTTTTCGGGAGTAAAGTCTTAACCCGGACTGACCAATTCAACCCCCTCCTCGGTTTAGTTAGTTTAATTGTAACGAAGGTGAATTGAAGATTTCTACTTGATCGTTGCTATGGTAATCTGACATTTTTAGTCGTTATTGCGTTAAAATTAATAATAAATTGGTAATTTTTGTAATTTAAAAGTTTTACTCTTTCGTTTTGAACTTCTTCGAAAAGTCCAAAGCAGAAATAGCAATTATTAGAAAAAGCACGCAGTTGAAACTCGGACAAAAGTCGTTTAACCATGACTCCAAAGTACATTTTTCCTATAAAAATAGTTTTACAAAACAAAAGAAAACAATTTTACTTCTTATATTAAGCCCTCAATTCAAATTTTAAGTTTACCGAGTTCCTATAACAAACACATCATGTAAGACAACATGGCACACACAATATTAATACGTAATAATTTAATTTAATCTGCTGCCAGTCCGTGCGTCCTGGGTAGGTTCTCCCACCCATCGTCAGGTGAGGTACCAGTCACTCCCAAGCATTCATCGCATCAAGAACCCTTAATTTCCAATATTTTCCACTCCAGGAAAGTTTTTTATAGTGGATCAACCTTCAGCAAATACATTATAAATATAAAATCAATTAAAATTTAAGATTTTAATATTTGATGGAAGGGTTTAATTTTGGGGGCAAGTTAAAGAGGAATGAGTGCACTAATAAAATAAGCGCATTCTTTTATTGCCGTTTTTCCAAAATTTTATCCGACCGCAAATCGTAAAAATCGTAATCCGAGTCGATCAACTCTCCCGAAACTCATGCAAACCGTGAGATCTCAGCGAGAGGGAAGGCATCCAGCCAGTTATAATTAGTGCAGCCTTTTTCCTGAGAGTACAAAAATAAGTCAAACAAGTATTATAAGCGCAACTTTAAACCTCCATTTTAAAGTCGCCATTTTGAATTTTTATGATATTCTAAAGATTTTGTAAATTTTGTTACTATTTTTCTAATGTTTGCTGTTCCAAGTTAATCATCGCAATAAATCTTTTATTAATTAGGAGCTATCGGCGTACTAGTGAAAGCGCACTTGTCTTCATTAAAAAATATTCTTTTTTAAACATTTAATGTTCTGTCTCCCAGTACTGAATTATTCATTCCAGAGGTTGACAAATGTTTCTTTCATAATTTAGTGTACCTGGGGGCTCTTACCGCCCCTCCCGTTATAGAAAGCCAAACATTAATTGTACACAGATTACCCCCCCTTAAACTTTCAGTAAATATTGCATTTTCTGTTGTCTTAAAAATGTTATCTATTTAATTGCTATAATTTTGCAATTTTGATTTTTATTACAATTATTATTATTATATTTTTATTATCTATTACATTTTGGGTATTCCTGCGGAGCATCGAAGACCCCCGGTCTCTAAAACTATCTTTCCTTCTTTGGGCTTTTGGAATTATTTTTAATGTGATTTGTATACAAATTTTGTTTAACTGAGGAGCGTAAGAGTGAAGAGACCGGGGGTCTGGGTAAGTCACATTCTAATTGTAATCAATATATTTTTTTATATTGTGGCGTAATTATTTAGTAACTCACCCCCTTCCCCTCTTAAACCTAACTCTTTCAATTTCTGTTATTTTAAAATTTCTCTATGAATCAATTAAAAGTAAAAGCCATACATTTTCAAATATATTTATTACACTTTTAGTATACCTGGGGGGTGCTCCACACCCCCCAGACCCCCGGTCTGTAAAATAATGTTTTTAGTATGTGTTAGTATTGGAAGAAAAAACATTAATTATTCACAAATTATACAGAAGCTTTATCTTATCACTTTAGGTTTCTTCTTAATGATGGCATACTAAAATACCCCCCCCCCACCTTTTAGACTTTTGGTAACTACTATTGCATTTTATATTGTTTTAAAAAATTTACCTACTTACTGCTTGTTTCTAAAGACCTTAATTTTGCATATTTTATTTTGATTGCTTTTATTATTATTACATTTTCTATTTATTTTTAATATGGCTAGTAAGAAAGAAAATTTTATATCTTGCCCCTTCCCCCCAAACGATTTAATTGCAGTTTATTTTTTTTATCACTCTTTACTAAAGGTCATAAGAGCAATTTTTATATATATTTATATATATTGCTTTTATTATTTATACATGTGGATGTAACAAATATGGACCCCTCCCCGACCTCTAAAACTATCTTTTTCTGCTTTTGGCTTTTGGGATTATTATTAATGTGATTTGTTTACAAATTATTTTTAACTGAGGAGCGTAAGAGGGAAGAGACCGGGGTCTGGGGTGGAACACCCCAGTTACACTCTAATTGTAATCAATATATTTGTTATTCCCCCCTTTCAACTTCGTAAACATAACTCTTTCAATTTCTGATATTTTAAAAAATTTCTCTATGAATCAATTAAAAGTAAAAGCCATAAATTTTCAAATATATTTATTACACTTTTAGTATGCTTGGGGTGCTCCACACCCCAGACCCCCGGTCTCAAGAACTATGTTTTTAGTTTGGGTTAGTATTGGAATAAAAAACATTAATTGTACACAAATTATTCAGAAGCTTTATGATACCACTTCAGGTTTCTTCTTAATAATGGCATATTAAAATACCCCCTTTTAAACTCTTGGCAACTACGTTTGCATTTTATATTGTTTTAAAAAATTTCCCTGTTTGTTTCCAAATTTTATATTAATATTGTATATTTTGTTTTGATTGCTTTTATTATTATTACATTTTCTGTTTATTTTTAATATGGCTAATAAAAAATAAATTCTATACCTTAACCCCCCAAACGATTTAATTGCAGTTTATTTTATATAATCACTTGTTACTAAAAGTCATAAGAGCAATTTTATTTATATTACATTTATTATTTTTACATATGGATGTAATGAATATGGAAGACCCCCCCTCCCGGTCTCTAAAACTACCATTTCCTGCTTTGGGCTTTTGGGATTATTGTTAATGTGATTTGTTTACAATTTTTTTTTAACTGAGGAGCGTAAGAGTGAAAAGACCGGGGGATCTGGGGGGTGTTCCACACCCCCTAGTCACACTCTAATTTTAATCAATATTTTTGTTTATATTGTGGCGTAGTTATTTAGTAACTCACCCCACACCCCTTTCAACCTCTTAAGTCTAATTCTTTCAATTTCTGTTACTTTAAAAATTTTCTCTATGAATCAATTAAAAGTAAAAGCCATAAATTTTCAAATATATTTATTACACTTTTAGTATACCTGGGGTGCTCCACACCCCCCAGACCCCCCGGTCTGTAAAATTATGTTTTTAATATGTGTTAGTATTGGAAGACAAAACATTAATTGTTCACAAATTGTACAGAAGCTTTATGATACCACTTCAGGTTGCTTGTTAATGTTGACATATTAAAATACCCCCTTTTAGACTCTTGGCAACTACTTTTGCATTTTATATTGTTTTAAAAAATTTCCCTATTTATTGCTTGTTTCTAAAGACTTTAATTTTGCATATTATACTTTAATTGCTTTTATTATTATTATATTTTCTGTTTATTTTTAATATGGCTAATAAAAAGAAAATTTTATACCCCAACGATTTCATTGCAGTTTATTTTATATAATCACTTGTGCAAGATCTAGAAGCAAGAATCACTAAGAGCAATTTTTATTTATATTACATTTATTATTTTTACATATGAATGTAATGAATATAGAAGACCTCCCCCCCCCCGGTCTCTAAAACTATCTTTTCCTGCTTTGGGCTTTTGGGATTATTGTTAATGTGATTTGTTTACAAATTTTTTTTAACTGAGGGGCGTAAGTGTGAAATCATTCATTAGTAAATCTGGGTATAATTCAGTACAGTGAATTCCCTCCAATCACAGTCAAATGTAAATTTAATTCATATTCGAAGGTCCGGTGGTGGGGGAGGTTGGGGGATGTGGAATACCCTCCAACCAGATAAAATCACTAGAGACTTTGCTCAGGTAGTAAATATATTATCCGGAGAATTTAATGTCTTTGGCTCAACTTCAATCGTCCATATTAGAGCGGCCATTTTAAATTCCCCAGTTTTAATAATTTGCTCCTAATCCTCAATTGCACCCCAAACCCCGTTTAATAAAGTCATGCATTCTATTTTGGGTTACTATTTCAAAGCGGAAGATTAATTAATTGTTTTCTTGTTAACAATGGCATATCGGTATCTCTCCCCCCCCTATACATTAAAACTTTTAGTGGCTAATCTGCATTCATTTTCTATTATCAATTATATTTTGAATATGGCTAGTGAGGGAAAGATTCTATACATTCTAACCTCCTGTTTAATCGGCGACCGGGGGTCTGGGGTGTGGAACACCCCCCAGGCACACTCTAATTGTAAACAAAATATTTGTTTATATTGTGGCGTAGTTATTTAGTAACTCACCCCCCTTCAACCTCTTAAACCTAACTCTTTCAATTTCTGTTATTCTAAAAATTTTCTCTACGAATAAATTAAAAGTAAAAGCCATAAATTTTCAAATATATTTATTACACTTTTAGTATACCTGGGGGGTGCTCCACACCCCCCAGACCCCCCGGTCTCTAAAACTATGTTTTTAGTTTGGGTTAGTATTGGAAAACAAAACATTAATTGTTTACGAATTGTACAGAAACTTTATAAAACCGCTTCAGTTTTCTTATTAGCAATAACAAATCTCCCCCCCCCCCATTGATTTACACTCCCTAGATTCCATGTCAAAACGCTGAAAACACCTCAAAAGAAATTTTTTTTTTTTCGTTTTATTTTCGATGTTTTGTTTTTCGGTGTTTTGTTTCCGGCGTTTTGACTTTCGGCATTTTGTTTTCGGCGATTTGACATGGAGTATTCTTGGAGTATCTTGTTGATGGTGCGTAAATTTTGTTACAATTTTTCTAAAATTTGCTAATCAAATTTAATTACCATAATTTCGCAAATTTGATATTTATTACATTTAATATTATGAGTGGAGCCGGGAAGTATTCCATAACTCCCAGACCCCCGGTCAATAAAGCGCCAAAATTTCTAGTTTGAGTTAGTATTTGAACGCGGAACATTAATTGTTCAGAAATTTTGCAAAAGCTTTATGATACCGCTGCAGATTTCTTGTTAAAGATGATAATTGAAAGCTTCCCCCCTTTAGACTCTCGGCAATTATTTTGCATTTTTTGTTGTTTTAAAAATTTGGGTATGGAATACCCTGCAGCCAGATATAATCGGTACAGATTTTTTCAGAGAGTACAAAAAACAAGTAAAAAAAATGTTTTAGGCGCAACTTTAATCCTCCATTTTGAAGTCGCCATTTTGAATATTACATTTTTAAAATCTTCCAAACGGTTTGCGAGTGGTTTCCATTTTTTTTACAAAATTTAGCTTTTCTATCGTATCTTGTTGATGGTGTGTAAATTTAATTACAATTTTTTTAAAAGTTGCTAATCAAACTAAATCATCGCGATTATTTCTTTATTAATTACTGGTGGACTGGCGAAAGTACACTCGTATGAAGTATTTTAAATTTTTTAAACATTTAATGTTCTGCCTCCCAGTATTGGAGCAAATGTGTCTCTCATAATTTTAGTGCGGCTGGGTGTGTTTTACCCCCCCCTTCTTTAGACTCTCGGCAATTATTTTGCAGTTCATGCTGCTTTAAAAAGTTTCCTATTTATATATTTATTGCCATAATTTCGCAAATTTTATTTCCATTACATTTTGAATATGATTAATGAGGAAGAGAATTCCATACCCCCAAATCTCCCCAGTTTAATTGCGGTTTATTTTTTTTTAATTGCTTGTTACTAAAAACCAGAAGTGCAATTTTTATTTATATTACATTTATTATTATGACATATTTTATTTTATCTATTACATTATAAGTGCAGCTGGGGGAAGGGGGTAGATTTTTTATACCCCCATACCCCGATTAATAAAACCATGTTTTTTAGTTTGGGTTAGTATTTAAAGGCACAACATTAATTGTTCACAAATTCTACAGAAGCTGTATGATATCGCTTCAGTTTTGTTGTTAACAAATACATATTAACCCCGTTACACTGCCGATGATTATTTTGCATTACATGCTGTTCTAAAAGATTTTCCTGTTTCTTACATGTTAAACGATAATATTGCAAATTTTGTTTATATTACATTTTATATGATCAATTATTTACATTTTAGGAGCGGGGGGGGGGGATTCCAGACCACCGATTTGATTGCAGTTTATTTATTTTTTTGATCATTTAATTATAAATTAATGGTTTACAAATTGTACAGAAGCTTTATGATACCGCTTCAGGTTTCTTGTTAACGATGGCCCCCCTTTACGGATTCGGGGACTCTTTTATATTATTTTAATATTGTTTTTAAAAGTTTTTCTGTTGACTAAAGACTATAACTTTGCAAAGTTTATTTTTAATTATATTTATTATGATTAGTATATGTCTATCTATTATCATATAAATTTTAAATGTAGCTGAAGAGTTGTATTGCATCCCCCCAACTCCCCCGGTCTCCAAAAGTATTTTTTCCAGTTTGGGTTTATTGGAAGGCAAAACATAAATTGTAATTGTTTATGATACCACACTTTAGTTGTCTTGAGAACCATAACTCCCCCCCCCAGATTATTAAGGGCTAAAAATATTTCATCATTTCCAAAAAAAATTAAAGCAATATCATATAATTTCTGTGTAATTTTCAAAATGTTTAATGTTTAGCATCCGGACACTGTTGCACTAGGGGGTACTTAGTACCACACCCCCAGACCCCCCAATCCATGCAGTATTTTTTAATCGGAAATTAGAGATTTAAAAATTTTATTACGATTTTGTACAATTGTGATGTAAGACGACATGCCAAAATCGCTAAGATATCTTTTGATAAAATCACACCGCTATTAAACCGGGGAGGGGGGTATTTCAGGTATTTAATGATTAATAGAAAACCTTTTTGAAATAACATAGAATGCAAGGTGAGGGTCTGGAGGATATATCCCCCCAATTATCGTCATCGTTTCCAAGAAAACTGTAGCGTTTCGGCATAACTTGAATACATTTAATGTTTGGCTTTCCAATATTCTAAACTTACACTTCCCCCCCCCCCTGGAGAGGATATAAAAATTATTTCGAACTACTTTCTCTTCGAATGAAGAGTCAGTTTTTTATTTAGTTATTTTTCTGCAAAAAAGGGGATCGAGAACTTGAAGTTTGCGCGATTAACTGCTAATATTATCTATCTTACTTTCTTATGGACTTCTCAGTGCTTCGAAGAGCACGTAAAGCCGGCGGTTCCCCTGTGTTGGTGACTTAACAATAAATACAGAGTTACAGGCACAGTCACTGATACGTTCTAGGTTTCCCAGGAGTTAAAACTTTTTCTCCCAGAGGAAAGAAGCTCATTTCGAGCAGTGGGAAAAAGAAAAAGGGATTTGCTTTTACTCAGCCTACAGAATTACATTAAATGCTACTGGCGGCTTCTTATGTGATCTTAGGTGTGACAATTGCACACCTGAAGAAATGCAAATCTGAAAAAAATTTATAACAAAATTGAAAACAATCTTTAAAAATGTGAATTAAAGTTTGTCCTAAACGGCCAAATTAAAAAATATAGTTTTAAAAGGGGGGGGAGGCTTAAACCTCCGAGTTATACAGAAAAAGTTGCAAACTTCTATCTTCAGTATCAAGTGATCATTAGAGAAACTTTTTAAAATAACATAAAATGTAGGATGATGAACGGAGGTTTTAGCGGAAGAGAGGGGTTATAAAATACTATTCAGTAGATGTCATTTTTTTTTTCAAAAAAATCAGGCACATCGAACGAGATTGTGATCGGTTTGTTATCTAAAGTTTCCAAGATTATCAGATAATAATTTTATTAAGCAGTAACTGAGTATATTTGCGTTGCTCGTAACTCGACAGTTTCTGTTGTCACTGATCTCTTAAATTAACATCCATGACATTGTGCTTTTGAAAGTAAACAGAAAATAAATAAAAACTCTGTTACATTGTTGTTATTGCAACGTTAAGCTTGTTGTGTTAGCTTTTGACAATAATATTTATTTTTATTCACAAAGCAACTTCAAATGAGTTGCCAGTAAATTAATAAAGCGACGCTCTTTAACAACCTACATTTATTTTTCACCTGAAGCATCCAGACAGCATTTCCTAATTGCACGATTTCCTGATTTATGCATAATATGCAAAACATGCTCAACATTTTTCGTATGAAAAGAAATTGAATTGAGAAAACTGCAATTTCTTGCAGATTCGTTTCAACTTTTTCCTAATGCAATTTTATTCTACTTGAACACCAATTAAAATTTAGTCTCTTCATTTTCTACCGATTGAAAAATTAATTGTATTCTCACGTAATAATATTGCAACTATAGGAAACTCTTCGTGTCATTCCGAGAGTTGCAATTAAGGTTGCTTGTAAAGTAACTAATTTTAAAAAAGTTAAACTGCATATTTGTATAATTTTCTTAACTAATAGAAAAATTTAATTTTTTGCTTTATCAGCAGTTGATTTTCACGACATTTCTGCTATTTATCAGGATTCGGTCACCAAAACATATTTAAAACCAAAACATATGAAGTATTTAATTTCTCCTATTGATATATTACAGATGGGGTATGTCGCCTAAAGTGAAAAAATGAAATTCAGAAAATTTACGATTTTACTCAAATTTAAAAATGAAAGTAATTTAAAAGAATATATTTTTAAAATGAATTAATACTCAGTAACCAAGGTTGGTCCTTCCTTTTAATTTTATTATTTGTTCATTTCAAAAAGGCAAATCGATAAGCTGGTTTTTCACCGAAAGTGGCAGCTTTTTTGAATACAAAATTTTAAAGCGGTTTTCCCACTTAATGGAACTCGTCGATAAAAGAAGTTTTAGTGTAAAATTTTCCGAATATACAGCGTTACACCAAGTGCAAAGGATTCGGTTAAACCCATTTGGTTCGTGACTGGGCAACCAAATAAGTGGAAAATAGAATTACAGTTACAACTCAAAAATCACAACACTCCAATATAATACATAAAACAGCACGTGAGTTATATGGAGGGTGATTTTCGTGGCGATAACGTGTTGACTGTTTTTAATTGTAAAAATTACGCCGCCACCGTTCAATGCGAATTTTCCGAACGGGAAATTTGCAAAAAAGGCAGGTACGTAATCTCGTATATTTCTGGTGAGGAATTAAAGCTTTGGTTCGTGCAGTGTATCCCGATTACATATTAAACAGTTTTCGATTTTTCAAGTTAGCTAAGCAGTTTTAAAATTTTATTTTTTGTCAAAAACCGAAAAAGATTACAGAGGCGTAATTAAGAAAAAAACAAATATTTAAATTTATTCGAAAAAATTAACCTAAAACAATGTTAATGTAGCTAAAAAATTTCTATTAAAATTCATCCCCTTTGTATAAATCCTAATGAATATCATCAATCAAGTAATTTTCTTGTTTTTTCATTGTACATTCTATTTACGAAATCTCCTTCCTTTTAACAAAACGTTTTTTGTAAGCCACTGTATAATGATTAATGCCTGCCCGAAATATAAGTTTCTTTTTCACAAAAGCTTTTCTCAATTGTAATTGTTTACGTTCAAGGGAACGACAACGATCTCAATAATTATGATAAAAGTTTTCCAGTTGTCATTAACTCGAAATTAATTTTCTGAAACAGCGACCGAGCAGAACTTTTGGTGAAATAGTGAAAATTAATAAATTATGTTTTTCCCGGTGCGAAACAAAAAAATATAATAAAAGATGCGGATGTAGGGTAGCAGAGCTAAATCTGGACCATTAAATGCTACCGCGCGCAACCGTGACGTCATTACTGGATCGCGGTTTCCACAGTAACGGCGCAAACTTATGTGACGTCAGGGCAAATACGATGGGCGTCGGCACTGCCTCGACGTAGCAATAAATATAAACTATTTTGTAATTGCATATCGAACAACTGCAACGTTTATTTGTTACCCTAGCGTGACCCATTGCCCTCTTTACCCCGACCAAATCGAAAATTTTCTTCTCGTAAAATTACCATCCAATCAATAAGTTCCACGCGAGCAAACTCCGCCAAGACGAAATAATTAGAAGAGCTTTTCGAACAACAAATTTCCCTCATTTTTAATAAAACAAACCAAACGATGCCGTTTTTTATCCCACCTGCTTAGTAATTCAAACCACTCAAAAAATAAAACCCGCAAAAAAATAAATCAAAGCACAATGAGTGCCAAACATAAAAGAAAAGATAAAAATGTTACCCCCAATAAATGTATATGGATAAAATTAAAGAGAAAATGTTTGAAATAAAAGAAGTTTTATTGATGCTTACAAGAACCATTTGTAATTTTCTTCAAGAAAATTATTACGCTTAAAGAACTTAAATACGTAATGGCATCAAATAAGAAAGATACCCTCTTTACGGTCGATTTTTTGAATTTCCCGCTAACCAACATTCGACTGTCGCACCAACGATCCACTGAACCCTTCCCTAAATTAGGTTATGTTAATTTAGCTGTTTAATGCCCGTTTTCACTGTTTTTGACTTACGTATTTGATTTATTTAAGAAAAATACAACATCAAACTTGAATTTGTATTAATTTTCCAGTTTGTACTGCCCTGCTTAAGAAAAACGTAAATTTGAGAAAATCGCAACGCTAATTAAATAATAAAAGCTTTAAAAGCTTAATTATTTGTTTACTCTTATTCGTAAAAATTTTTAAATCTGAGATTAAACTTAAACCTGGTGTTCACCAAACTTAGTTTTATCTCAAACTTAGCGCATGCGCGTTTTTATTGTTTATTAAATTAACGAACTTTTTACGTTTGTATTTTATCAAACGAATTTTCTGACGTAAATTTTTTACCTACTACCGTGCAAACGTATAATAATTAAACATATGCTTTTAGCAGCGCCAAATTTGAATTTGGAGCAATTTAAAAATAAAATTTTTTTTAAATGCAAAACAAATGACAAACGTAGATGACCTTAAATATTATAATTTGAAAAAAATATATAGTTGAGGTGATAGGCCAGTGTAATCCACCAAGTAGATATCTTTTCACAACACATTACCAACAAAATGGCAGGACCGCATTTAGTAACATCGCCTAATAAAAAGAAATATGTAGCAAACAAAAATTATAATTTCTGCAAATATCCCACTAAATAACCGCGGTTTCGATCATGTCAACGATTAACGTGAAATTGATCTCTTCTGGATTGGTAAAGAAAATGGTAAGTTGATTTTGTATTTTTCTTTATCGAAACCGCGGTCATCCAGTGGGAAAGTTGCAGATTATTATTTTAATAAAATATAAGCAAATAATTATAAATTCACCCTATATATGCGTAACAGACAGACACACCGACAGATAAATTTAGGTTTCCATATTATTTATTATTAACTACATTGCCAAGGTTGTGCGGCCTGAAGGCCGCACTGAATAAAATAATTTTGAGGTAATTCTGTAGTACATATTAAAACAAAATTGAAAAAATAAAACTTGCGGTTGGTCCACAAATTTTGAAAAAAAAACAGTTTTAAAAGTTCGAAATTTGTCGTGGTTCCACTTTGGTTTCCTCTGCTACAGCCGCTTCAGGCCGTTTTGACAAACGCATCACTAACTTAAAATATCCGTCTAGACCGGTCCTATTCGGCAAATTGGGAATGTTAACCCGATAGATAACAAGAAGTGACGGGGGAGAGTTGAAACTACACTTGGTTCTATAAAAATAGCTTCACTAAAAAAAAGAGGACGTTAATACAAGACTTTTAAAGTGAGGATGAATTTAAGTAGATCTTATATTAAACGGCGCACAATATAATAATCAAGTTCAATAAATTCCCATAAGAAACGTAAATTATTGCAATTTATTGCGTAATATTGAATTTAATCTGTAGACGATACGTATAATCACGGTTACGGGGGAGCCGCTCCTGTGGGCGGAGCCTATAGTTGTGCAACGCGACGAGCTTGCCAGTCGATCCTCTCATTTGCCGGCGTAAATCTCCATAATTTCGAATTCGACCGCACTTCAGGGATATTTTTTTAAATTTAATCTCTTCGCTCAATTCGCTATTTATATTATAATCAAAAAATACAATGAAATTTAATTTTTTTACTTTTATAGGCGGAGCTACAGATTAACAAAGACTAAATTAATTAAAGCCGTTTTTTTCAAAATTTGTGGGCGGATCGCAAATTTAATTTTTTTATCTGCCTACTGCATTATTATCCCTCAAAACATAAAAAAAATCTTGATTAACCTTCCCCTAATTAGATTGCTAAGGTTGTGCGGCCTAAAGGCTGCACCAAAAAGAATAATTTTTAAATACGTGCAAACATCTATAATTTCGAATTAGACCGCGCTACAGGAATATTTTTAAAATTAATCTCTTCTAGAACTCCGTGGCTCAAGGATTAATTATTTACTAGATTAGTTTTGGTTCAGAAATATTTTTAATGAGTTTTACCATGCCCCCTCGGAACTGTCGGTTCGAGTTGAAAAATTTCGAATTCTGCCGAGCTTCAGGGATGTTTTTTAAATTGTACCTTGGCGCAATTCGCTATTATATTATAAACAAAATACAATAAAATTTAATTTTTAATTTTTGTGAGCGGAGCTACAGTTTGACAAAAGCGTAATTGATTAATTAAAGCCGTTTTTTTAAAATTTGTGAACAGATCGCAAATTTAATTTTTTTTATCTGTCTACTGCATTATTATCTCTCAAAACGTAAAAAAATCATGAAAATCGCAATCTGGGTTGATTAACCCTCCTCTAACTAGATTGCCATGATTGTGCGGCCTAAAGGCCGCACTGAAGAAATAATTTTTAAATAATTCTATATGTGTCTAGCAGGCAGACAAATACATTTTAAAATTAAAAGTTAAAACCGGTACGTAAACGATTTAACCCAGGCCCGTAGCCAGGAGGGGAATCTGGGGAGTACGTACCCCCCCCCCCCCCAAATCTCGAAAGCAATTCTTTTTGAAAGTAAAAAATTTAAATTTTGAAAATAAAATAGGTGTAGGTTTTTTCAAGTTAAAAAATGTTTACAAATGCCTCCCCCCCCCAATGAAATCCTTGCTACAGCCCTGATTCAACCTTATTGTTAATGTCTTCATTACTTCTATTAATATATAAAAGTGAATGTTTGTATGTCTGTCCGATAACATTCTCCCTAACGGAAAGCTCCAACGAAGTGAAATGTTAACTGGTGATTCCTATAAAAATTCTTAGGTGAACGCCGCTATTCCCAGCTTTAAACACATTTCCAAACAAATTTTATATACAAATCCATAAATTTACGGTAGATATGGTACGTTTGACCATAGATATTGGGGGGGGGGGGGGAGTATTTTAAGCAACAAACTGTCTTAATTTTAAAAATGAAAATACATCCCCCCCTCTCGAACAAACATGTTAGGTTAGGTAACTAATAATTGATTAAATCAATTATTCACTTCATGTAATATTGCTAAGAGTGCAGTTTAGGGAAAGGAATTTAAAAATACGTAACCGGGGGTGGGGGTAATTTAGTGTCTAAAGTGAAGATGATAACGGAGAGAGGGTTATACCAACTGTCATACGTTTAAAAATATTTATTGATACGTTAAATGATGATCAATTCATGCCTATCAGCTAAAAGCGTTAAGAGGAAGAATTAAAGACACTGAAATGGGGGACAGAATTTAGTGTCTAAAGTGAAGGCAATAACGGGGGGGAAGCAATAACAACTGCTATAGAGCTAAAAATGTGTACTGATAATTAACTAATAACTACTGAATTACTAGAGATAAAATTAATTTGAATTATCATTTCCTATTTTTTGTGCCCCCCTTCCCATAGGATAGAAGGGGAACCCCTCCCCCCAGAAACTCCGATTTTTCGACTGCCGTACTCGAATTGTAACCACTAACATTAATTTAGAAAATTATTTAAAAATTGTTAATAAAAAACGCTGGAGACCGGGGGTCTGGGGGGTGTGGAACACCCCCCAGGGCATCCTCAAGTTGTAATAAGTAAATTTAAAAATGGTATGAAGTACCCCCTCCTCTGCAAAATAAAAACAGTTGGAATTTTTTAAAATTTATAATCTGGTGAGAATGAAATCCTCTCCCCTCGATTTTAGATAAATAAGGATAAACTTCTATAAACATTCAGTTAGGGGTATTTAGTACCCCCCAGATTTTCGGCAGATATAATAATAACCATCATTATCGTGAAATTGAAAATTATTTATTTACTACAATTTGTCTGAGCCCCTCCCCCCCAACAGCCTCCGGTCTCCAGCGGTATTAAACTTTTTTAAATAGCTTTCACGATGATGGCGGTTACAATAAATTAATACTATTACACAAGCCGAACACCGGGGGGTCTGCTGGATATGGAATACCCCCCAGCTGTTATAGAAATTCAGAGGGGAAAAATTTCAGATCCCCAGAACCTAAATTGTGATAACTTGCAAAGGTTGTTTTCATGACATAAAAAACGCCCCAGCTACAGATGAACAGTAGTTGCAATTGTTCACAAATTTCCTCTTCCCCTCGCCTTAAAATAAATAATTATAAAATTCCATAACAAATAGTCCGGGGAGAGGGGGGTATGGATCCTCCTGTTTTTCGACCCGTACTCTAAATGTAAGACTGTCATCGTAAGAATGATTTAAAAACGTTGGGGACCGGGGGGTCTGGGGGGTGTGGAACACCCCCCAGGCACACTCAAATGTAATACGAAAATACAAAATATCCGTTCCCCCGCGCATTCTTCAACTTTAGGACCTCCCGGTTTCCAGCATTTTTTATTAATGCTTTAATGTTCAAGTTACAGTACGGAGGCCGAAAAATCGGCGAGTGTGCCGGGTATGGAATACCCTGCAGTTGATGAAAAAATCGAAAAAGCACCCACCTTCTTTCAAATTCACCAGAACCTAAATTATAATAAAAGTTTTTACCGTTTAAGTTTAGGGGTTACCTGTTTTGCATAATAATGATGCTTTAATCATTCAACCATAGGCGTAGCACATTGCATTGCTTTAAAATAATAATATCCATTGGGAGGGGGGAGCAACAAAAAATAGTAAATTTAAATTCAAAGAAATTTTACTGCTAGTCATACATATAAACTACCGGGGGGTTGACCTCTGACCAAAAATGTGTAGACCAAATTTTCATTTACAATAATTGGCAAAGAATTGCAATTAATTTCAAAATTTGCAAGCAAATGCAAAATTGGCAAAATTTGTAAAGATTTACATAGAAATTGGCAAAGAATTTCAGACATTTACAGACATTTGCAAAGATTTACAGTCATTTCCAAAACTTTACAGGCCTTTGCAAAATTTTACACACATTTGTAACAATGTACACATTTGCAAAATTTGCAAAGATTTGCCCAAATATTGGCAAAGAATTTCAGACATTTACAGACATTTGCAAAGATTTATAGTCATTTCCAAAAACAGGCATTTGCAAAGATTTACAGTCATTTCCAAAACAGGCATTTGCAAAACTTTACACACATTTGCAAAAATTTACACACATTTGCTAAATTGCAAAATTGGCAAAATTTGCAAAGATTTACACAGATATTGGCAAAGAATTTCAGACATTTACAGACATTTGCAAAGATTTACAGTCGTTTCCAAAAATTTACAGGCATTTGCAAAATTTTACACACATTTGCAAAATTTTACACACTTTTTCAAAATTTGCAAAGATTTACCCAAATATTGGCAAACAATTTCAGACATTTACAGACATTTGCAAAGATTTACAGTCATTTGCAAAAATTTACACACATTTGCTAAATTTTCAAAGATTTACACAGATATTGGCAAACAATTTCAGACATTTGCAAAGAATTACAGTCATTTCCAAAAAATTTACAGGCATTTGCAAAATTTACACATTTGCAAAAATGTACACACATTTGCAAAATTTGCAAAGATTTACACAGATATTGGCAAACAATTTCAGACATTTACAGACATTTGCAAAGATTTACAGTCGTTTCCAAAAATTTACAGGCATTTGCAAAATTTACACACATTTGCAAAATTTGCAAAGATTTGAATACATTTGCAAAATTTACACAAAATTGGCAAACAATTTCAGACATTTACAAAATTTTGCAAAGATTTACAGTCATTTCCAAAAATTTACAGGCAGATATTGCAAACAATTTCAGTCATTTGCAAAATTTACACAATTTGCAAAAATTTAGAACCAACTTTGTAAATTTGCAAAGATTTACACAAATATTGGCAAACAATTTCAGACATTTGCAAAGAATTACAGGCATTTCCAAAAAATTTACAGGAATTTGCAAAAATTTACACACATTTGCAAAATGTACACACATTTGAAAAATTTTCAAAATTTACACAAATATTGGCAAACAATTTCAGACATTTGCAAACATTACAGTCATTTCCAAAAATTTACAGTTATTTGCAAAATTTACATTTTCAAAATTTGCAAATAATTGCAGAAATTTGCTAACAATTGCAAATCATTTACAAAATTATGTACACCAATTATACTAGGTTTTCATGTTTTCATTAGTTATTGTATCTATTAACTGCATCACCAAGGTTTGTGCGGCCTGAAGGCCGCACTGACTAGAATAATAACTGTGAAATAATTTTGTATGTCTGTAGCAGATAGACAAATATAAAAATTTAGGTTCGTACATAATATATTTACTCAATTTGCTAAAGTTGCGCGGTCTAAAGACCGCATGCAAGGGTATAATTATAAACTCACCCTATTTATGCGTTGCAAACAGACACACAGATAAATCGTGCTCATTATATAAGACGTAGCCGGAACAAAAATCGATTTAAGCTTGACGAAAATGTTTTCATTATTTATTTTATATATCAAATACATTATCAAGGTTGTGCGGCCTAAAGGCCGCACTGACGAGAATAATAAATTTTGAAGCGATTCTACATACAAATAGATACTTTAAAAATTTAGGTTATTACATGACATACATAATTAATTAGATTTGTTTAGGTTATAAGAATAATTATGAATTCACTCTGTATGTACGTTACATGAACTGATTGCAGCTTGAGAAAAGTGCGTTTATTAATATTTATAGGTATATTTCAAGAAGTAAAACCTATTCTTCAAACGTTTTATGTTTTATTTAGTATGGGAATTTCGTTATTCCGCCAGAAAGCTCGTTAATCCACTCTACCGACGCGCACTGTTGAATAGTAAATCCTCTTTTTCTATGGGGTGATTATATATTTTGAAATCTTTATATTATGTCTGAGAATTAGGTTTAACTTTCTGCGTTGAAATCACCGATGTCAGATGCCTCTAGCATACACACAAAAAACGAAATTAAAATTATATAATATAAGATAGTGTGCGGCCTGAAGACAGCAAAAATCATAGCTGTCTTGTAAAACATAAAGAACGTTTCAGATTTACGTAAAATAAACACAAGAGCTTTATCGGCGCCAAAATTTTCAACTTTGGAGATTTAGTTTAACAGATTGTCGGGCAGCTAGAACGATAGACGATATCTTAAAAAATCGCCTTAGATCTGCGTTGTGGAGAAAATTGTAAAAAAAAAATTGAAAAGTTTGAGAAAGGTGAAGAAATTGAAAATATTTCGTATATCTGAAATATGAGAGGCAGAATCATCAGCAAATATCTCGAGAAGTATTTATCATAGAATTAAAAATCAAAGATTAGTTTACTGGAAATTTAATTTCCAGCAAAATCGATCTGCTGATATGTTTGCGAAAGTGTCATAGTTATCAAATTAAATTTAAACGCGTAATTCGATTACAATATTATTAGTTAATGGCTGTGAATGGTTGAATCTTAAAGGTCGATTGCTCCAAATACCAATCAAGCATATCGTAGTCATTTAAATTACCTACCTATATTTTAATCGAAAATTGTTAGTTGACCTAAAAATTTGTTACACCAACCTGATTTAAATAACTCATAAATATACAATTAAATTAAGGGCCGATTACACCAACGTCATGGATTGCAAATTAGGTTAAGTTTGATTTAAGTTGGGTTAGTTTTACGTTTATGTTTTATTGCTCTGTTGTGCAATTTTTTTTATCAATGTACATGCGAATAAAAATTCTAATTTATTCATAGGAACATCGCCTAAAATGATCTGGCCTGAAGTCAGGAGTTTGGAGTTCCCGAGAACAGGGCTTTTAAAATGTTTTAAAATTTCAATCATTTTATAATTAATATTTCAATATTAAAAAATTATAAAGTAATATCAATTAAAAATTAATTTAAATTTTAAAAAAATTCGAAAAAAACCTGTTTGCATATAAATCCGCCTTCTGGGCATCATTCCAAAGAATTTTAATGTGATATCATAAAGCTACAGTATGATTTGTGAACAAAAAACTAATGTTCTGTCTTCCAATAGTGGGGTACTGTGGGGGCCCCCGGCGCCACCGTCTGTGCAATTTATTTTTTTCAGAAGTTAATTCAAGATTTCAGTTGTCCGTTGCTATAGTGACGTGACATTTTAAGTCACTATTGCGATATTATTAGTTTTTGCCGTTTACTGTTTAAAAAAAAAACGTAACATCACCATAGCAACGGTCAAGTCCTTGGCCAGGGTCGCCGCGTGAGGGTGGCAAGGATGTGAACAATACAAAGGCATTTGATTAAAAAAAATATATAATAGGAAATTTATAAAAAAAAAAATTAGTTTGCTTCATCTAAAATAATTAAAATAATATAAATTTTAAATTACTTGGTGGGGGGACGTCAAATTATAAGTTTCCCCGCTTACACTCACTCGGCGGCTCTAGCTAAGCAGATATGCCAAAATCTTTAATGTAATTTAAATTGAAAAAATCCGCAATTAAACCGAGAGATCTTGGGAGGGGGGGGGATCAGGGACCAGGAACAACGTGATTCAAAAGCTCCGTGATGACCTGGGGAGATGCAGTTATTTGCTACTTTAAATTTAATATCTTAAAATTAAATACCCCTGTGACCCGGAGGTCGGGGGGGGGGGGGATGGAATACCTCCATCCACACTCAAATTATAAAAGAAAAAGTTGTAAACTTATATCATGAGTAACAAGTAATTAATAAAGAAAATTTTTAAAACAACAAATCGTAAGTAGTGACTGGGGGTCTGAGACGGCGGGGGGGGGGAGGTTTATAAAATAATACCTTTCAGTAGGTATATGTCATTGTTTCTAAATAAAACTAAAGCGGTATCATAAAACTTCTGTGTAATTTGCTAACAATTAATATTTTACCTTCTGATACTAGCGAACTGGGGACCGGGGAGTCTCCCCTTCCCCCTCTCCACTGCATTAAAAATGAAATAATAATAAATATAATACAAATATAAATTGCTATCTTCTGGCCTTTAGTAACAAGTGATAAAAAAATAAACGGAAATTAAACCGGGGAGTCTGGGGATATGGAATTCTCCCCCCCCCCCATTATCACAGTTATACCAAAATTATAGTGGGTACATTTGAAAATGTACGGCCTTCGGTATTAAATAAATAATTTTTTATTAATAAGTTTAAACTTTTTTTTTTAAACAACATAGAATGTAAGATAGTAACCTGGGTTTGGGGAAAGGGGGAGTTAACTAATAAAATACCCCAGTATAATTATGCCATAGTTGCCAAGAAAACTATTTGCCCTGCTCATTTTTTTCGAATGTGTTCATGCGTGAAAATAGTAATTAGAAAAATCTCGTAGTTCAAACTTATACAGATCGCGGGGAGGGTGCTTCTGGGGGTATGGAACTAGCCAGAAATAATCATTATAGACTTTTCTCAGTGAGCAAATAAATAGGTAAAACAAATGTTTTGAGCTCAAGTTTAAGCCTATGCCCAATTTATCAACATTTAATCTTCTGTCTTCTGATATTGAGCACGGGGAATATTTCAGACCCCCCCCCCCTCTGGGTATATTCTGTTTAATTTTATCAGAAGTAAATTGAATATTATATCACATCTACTTGAAATGTACCTTTTAATAAAAATAAACCATCAATAAACCGGAGCCGAGGGGGGGGGTCTGAGGGGTACTCTGTACCCCCTGGTGACGGTCAAATTGTAATAGATGCGTTAGGATATTTATGACCTTCAAGTTTAGCATTTCTCAACATTTAATCTTCTGTCTTCCGATATTGAGCACGGATATTTCATATCCCCCCGTATATTCTGTTTAATTTTATCTGAAGTAAATGTTATATACATTACTATCACGTATATACTTGAAACCTGCCAACCTTCCTATATAAAATTAACCGATATAAACCGGAATGCATTCGGGGGGTTGGTAATATAGTACCCCGTATCAAATTATAAAAGATTTAGGTTTTATACCTCGGATGATATGCCCCAACCTTCCTAGCCTATAAATTACGAATAACTGTCTATTAAGATTTATATGTTACTTATGAAACAGGGATTTGCCTAAACTGGAAAAATGTCGTCCAGGTGGCACGGACGATTTATGTACAAAACAATAAAATACAAACAAACAAATTTTGCAATTGGAAATCTTTTTGTTAATAAAATTCATACCAACATTTTTTTTAGAAAATAAAGATTTAAGCTATCAATGATGATTATTTCTGCAAACTTCTAACAAAAAGTAATCAGCAGATTTTAACAAAATTATGTCATTGCATGGTTTCCTGATATAAAGTTAAATTATTCGATAGTTTCAGGATTATAACAACAATATTTTGGTTTCTTTGTAGTTTTTTGTTTTTATATAGTCGCGCCATCTGGTGGCAACAATTTTCCTTTTAGATAATATTCCCCCCTTAATTCTTTTTATATTCGATTTTGAATAATTTTTTCAACTTTGCTATTCAACAGGTGCGCAGTTGTCACATCTACCACGCAAGGAAGGGAGTACAGGGAGTAAAACATGACGTAAAAAGAAGAGAAAAAAAAAAGAAAAAGAGCCAGAGGTTTTACTTTTGAGCAGAAGAGGAATAGCTTATATAATTTATTTTTTAGTGTTTTAGGGAGAGGGTTCCCTAGGGTCACCCCAGTGGCGTATTTACGGATGGGCAAGAAGACAATTGCCCCCCCCCCCCCAAAGAATGACTCGGATTGTATCCCTGAAGCTCTTTATGATAAATATAATGTTTACCACGCGGTTTTAAAATTAAAATAAGTTTAAGTTTGAAATAATTTTTGAATTTATTTTACTTTTTTGAATTTTGGAATTTATCAATTTCTTTATCAGTGACGCGCATGAATGGATTAACGAGAATTTAAAAAATAACCTGGTTTGCCCCTCCCAAAGACATTTTTTAGACAGCGATCAAAAATGTTATAACCTGAGATGCACAAGAAAATACAAAAGTTCCTAAAGTACGGAAGCAGTAGCTGTTCCGTTAAGGTGCGTAAATTCATTTCGGTCAAATGGAACATAAGAGTTTGTTTGCCCCCCCCTCCCCTGTTTGCTATTATCCTGGTTTTATCCTCTTCTAGATATAAGCCTCTTTCTTTAAAAAAGTTTTCTGTTATTAATGATGGAAATTAGAGCAAATCGTCAACACAGGAGGACCGACGGCTTTACGTATCCTCGGCCATAAGAAAGTTAAACCCTCCCCGGATTTGAACTCGAGTTTATTAGCAGCTAGCAAACAGGTCATGACCGTCAGATTTTTCATTAGTACGGAAAAATTAAAAAAATATAAAGGGAAAACTTAAGGGATTCCCCGAAGTCCGCACAGATGTAGTTAAAAAATCATAATTCGGCCAAATGAAAGGCTTTTTCTATCTGCAAATTTGATCTCTTAAAATTTTGCTATAAAATGAATCGGTTTTCAAAAAATTTCAGTTTTTAAGAACCTCAAAAACAAAGAGTGCGCTGAAATGTTGATCTCCTAATTTGCGATGATAAGGAAATCTGGAAAAAATTCAGTCTGTACATTTTACATAAAAAAATTTCAAAAACACCATATTAATTGCCTAAACTGCTTGCAAGCGCTTTAAAAAAAATTAATTTTTCTATATAAAGTAAATTATTGCAAATCCGAAACAGTTGTAGTACCCTATAGCGTTGTGTTAAACGTGGCAACGCAGCAAAATTTAAATGTCAACAAAACAAAATATAACCTCACTTCGATGTTTATAACGAAAAATATCGCCTTTCTGGTTTTAAATTAAATTAATTTCAATGTTTTGAGTGAATAAAGCAATTGGTTGATGAATAAAAATTTAAATGGCTCAAAGGTTCAATAGAAATTGTACAAATGGAGATAACGTAGGCGATCCTTACTCCACCAAATTCAGGAAAGACAGTAAACAGGTATCAAATTTAAATAAACAGTCCGATGTTATAAGATGTGGCCGACGCGGTTCGACGACAAGTCTTAAACAAGCAAAAACTGCCATTAATTTACCGACAAATCAAAACGTCAAATTGAAGCCGAATTTAAGCCGACAGCCTCAAAACCAAATTAAAACATCCACTAATCAAGTGCACAAGGAAGTTATTGCGGACAACAACGCCACAGTAGAAGTCACAGTGCGGACACATTCCAGAGGACGTCCACAAAACGGGGACGGACGGACGAAAGAATCGTCCTGGGGTGCGTTGCTGGGAATTAAACCGAAAATAGAAACCACGTCGTTTGATAATTTTGACCCTCTACGTACGTTGCATTTCCTAGGTAAGGAGTTGCAGTCTAAGCTTACTGTGGATTCGGCAGGTAAGCTTCACGGTATTTGTGTCTCAAAAAAGTGAACTTCTTAAAAGTACCAATTTTAGGTGATCCTAACGTTCTACAAATGGTGAATGATATGCAGATTGCTTTAGATAGAATTCCTCCAGAAATTGCATCTGTTCTTAATGTCGACCGACCCATCTTACCGAAAATAACCAATAATTACAAACAGGGAAGTTGCCGATGTCTTAGTGAGATCATTGAACCACCGGTAAGTTTTATCTATTTAAATCCGTTGCTTCTAGACGATAAACGGTTATAATATATTTCGTAGCTAAGTAAATGCTCTTGAAAAAAATCAATCGTTTCTGTGCTATGGCATTTCAAGTTAGAAATACAAAATCTTGCTTTAAGGTGGATGATTAAAATTTCCTGTCATTCCGTCTAACGAAATTTTTAAAAATTACATTATACGTAAAACCACCATCATCGTGCAAGAAAAAATCGTTTTAAAAACGTACCTATGTGAAGGAGGGTACTGTCATTCAATTGTTTAATTTATTTAATAAATTCAGCTGTTTGATTCAATTACAGCACTCGGAGGTTATAGGTCGTATTGTAATTGCTAAACAGCCCTTCGGGTGAAGGTTTCGGATTTGGCTGAGAATAAACATTTTTAGACGATTTTCCTCGGCCTTCCAAATTATTTCGGTAAATCCTGAACCCTGACTCATCAGGGCTGTTATTCCCAATAATTCAACTACCTTCAACATTTTAATTATTTTTAGTTTAATAATTCAATTGTTTTTTTGTTGTTGAATAATTTAACAATTCAATTGTTTCTTTAGCAATTCAACAATTTGACTGTTTTTTTCAACAATTCAACTTTTTATGTAAATATACTCAGTCAAAAAATTTTAATTATTTTTAATGTAATAATTCAATTGTTTTAGTTTAATAATTCAACTGTTTTATGTAAAAAAAGCTACTACTTTTTCGAAAAATGCAAATCTTTTGTTAAATAAATGAATTCTTTTATTCAATAATTCAATTGGTTTGTTCAACAATTCAAAAATTTAACTATTTGTTATACAGGGTGGTGAATTGAATCGCGAATCGTAGGATTTTCGATGCTAAATTTTTAATGTTCAAATAATAACTTCCTAAATTTTTAGAAAAAAACTTTAAATTAGTTTTTTGTAGAGAAAAAAATACTGCATCCGTGCACGTTATTGCTTTTAATTTTCCGTTTTTCATAAAAGCAGAAACGGGAAACTTAAACTTGCTATTTTACAAATAATCAACTTTGCTTTGCAATTTTTAAATCAAATATTAATATTTTCACATGCTCAAAAAGTTTGTGGGGATTTCTGTGCGAACTAAGAGATAAATTGTAAAATAACTGAAGGAACTCGTTCCGTTGGAGAGCGAAAAACCGAGGAAAGTTAGCATTAACAACAAATTAATAAAGTTTAGTGGTCAGGCTATTGATTCACAAATACAGTAGCACTATCGTTTTGAACCATAGCAATATTTTTACAAATTTATATTATTATAATAATTAATTATTAATAAAAAAGATTAATAGAGAAATTATTAATTTTATACTGAAAAGTAAAAAAGTCAGTAAAATTTTCCAAAATTATGAATAATTTGCTACATTAATTCTACCGCAAATGTGAGTAAATATGTCACGTTACCATAGCAACAGTAGATATGTTGAAATTTTCAATTCACTTTCAATAAAAATAAACTGAATACGTCGGGGAGTCTGAAGTTATTTAATATATAATTAATTTTCTTGATTTTTAAACCTGATCCTCCCGTTACTATTTATGTTGTTTTTGAGGTTCGTACGTTGATCACTAAACCATAGGTTTACAAGTTTTTTGTTTATAATTTGAGTATAATTGCTGCATTTTATTCCACTCAGACCTATTGAGGAGTGTTTTCATATCTCCCCCCCCCACAGTTTAAAAACCTATTAAGAACTGAATTGAAATAAAATGCAATAATGATCAGGGGTCTGAGAGGGGGAGAGAGATATAAATTCAAAATAAATATTAACAAATCTCAAAAACACAAACTAGAAAACGAAGGGGTTTTTATACCCCTCCCCGCCACCTTCAAATTTTAATAAATAACTGTGCAAAATTTATGAACTTTGATATTAAGTGATTAATAGAGAACATTTTAAAACAACATGAAATGCAATAGTGATCGGGAATCTGAGAGGGAGAATTTTAATTCGGAAAAAATATTGAAAAAAACAAAAAATAATTACAAACTCGAAAATAAAAAGAATACTTTAAATGCGAATTAATAATATTATTCGCTATCCTAACTTTCACAAGTCAAATTTTAGTGACAAATCCTACACCCTGAACTAGAAAACAGAGTTTTAGAGGCAGAGGTGGGGGGGTGTGGAGTTTGGAATACCTCCCAGCCCACTCAAATTTTAATAAAGAACTAGGCAAAATTTATCAACTTCAGTATTGAGTACTCAATGGATTAACTTTTTAAAGAACATCGATTGTAATATTGATCGGAAGTCTGAGTAGGGGGCGGGGGAGAGGTTTGAATTCTGAATTAATACTGAAAAAATAATTACAAAATCGAAAATAAAAGAAATACTTCAAATTGAATTAAAAGTATTTGCTATCCTAAATTTAACAAGTTAAATTTACATAACAAATCGAACTAGAAAACAAAGTTTTAGAGACGGGGGTCGGAGAGTATGGAATACCCTCCAGCTACACTAAATTTTGAATAAAAACTACTATGTAAAATTTATTGACTTCAGTATTTAGTGATCGATAGAGAAACTTTTGAACAACATGAATTGCAATAACGATCGTAGGTCTGAGTAGGGGAGGAGGTTTGAATTCTGAATTAATACTGAAAAAATAATTACAAAATCGAAAATGAGAAAAATGTTAATTAAAATTATTTGATATCCTAAGTTTAACAAGTAAAATTTAAGGAACAAATCCCAAAATATCGAACTAGAAAACATGGTTTTTGAGACCGGGGGGGGGGTCCATAACCACAGCCATACTGAAATTGTAATAAATAAACATTCAAAACTTATGAACTTCGGGTATTAAGGGATCAATAAAACAACTTTTTGAAACAACATTAAATGGGATGGTGTTTCGAGGGTCTGGCGCGGGGGCAGGATTAATCTGAATAAATATTAAAAACATCGAAAAAATTATTACAAAATCGAAAATAAGCAAAATACTTAAAATGCGAATTACAATTAATTACTTTCATAAATTTAAGTAACAAATTTAAAGGTCAAACAAGAAAATAGAGGTACAGACCGGGGGGTCTGGGGGGTGTGGAACACCCTCCAGTGCCCTACTACCAAAGGGCAAAACAATCAATTTTTACAAATTATAAAAAAGCTGTGTGATAGCGCTTTAATTTTTTTGGGAACGATGACATAATATTATACTGGGGGGGGGGCATTATTCATGCCTAAAGTGCCCATGCATTCTGTTTGATTTGATCTTTGAATAAATACTGAAAACTCTGAAAAAATTATTAGTAAATCGAAAATGAGAAAAATAGTGATTAATAGAGAAAGTTTTGAAAACAACTTAATGCAAGTTAGTGAGCGGGGGTCTAGGGTGGGTGGTTATGAATAATAATCCTCGGTATGTCATAGTTCACAAGAAAACTAAAGCTTTTGTGTAGAACATTTAATGTGTTAACAATTAATATTCTTCCTTCCGATACTGGTGAACTGGGGGATATTGAATTGCAATAATGATTGGGGTCGGGGGGAGGTTAATTCTGTATCAAGACGGAAAAAAATATTAAAAAAAAGAAAATGAGAACAATACTAAAATGCTAATTCAAATTATTTGCTATCCTAAATTTAACAAGTCAAATTTAAGGTACAAATCCCAAAATTTCCAACTAGAAAACATAGTTTTAGAGACCGGGGTTATCCATAGCCCCCAGCCACATTCAAATTGTAATAAATAATATGCAAAATTTATGGACTTCGGTATTAAGCGATCAATAAAAAAACTTTTGAAACAAAATAAAATGAGATAGTGTTTCGAGGGTTCTGAGGGGGGGGGGGTTGATCTGAACAAATACTGAAAACACTGAAAAATTATTACAAAATCGAAAATAAGAAAAATACTTAAAATGCAAATTAAAATTAATTGCTATCCTAAATTTAAGTAACAAATCTAAAGGCCAAACAAGAAAATAGAAGTTTACAGGCGGGGGGTCTGGTGGGTATGGAACATCCTCCAGTGCCTCACTACCAAAGACCAAAACAATCAATTTTTACAAATTATAAAGAAGCTGTGTAATAGGCGCTTTATTTTTTGGGAACGATGACATAATATTATACGGGGGAAATATTATTCATACCTAAAATGATGATATATTCCATTTGATTTGATCTTTGAAATAATACTGAAAACAATACAAAATTGAAAGTAAGAAAAATATCTAAAATTAATTGATATACTGAAGTTAAGTAACAAATCTTAAAGCCAAACAAGAAACCACAGGTTTACGAACTGGGGTGTGGAACACCCTCCAGTGCCTCAGGACCAAAGGGTAAAACAATAAATTTTTTACAAATTTCAAAAAGCTGTGTGATAGGCGCTTTATTTTTTTGTAACGATGACATAATATTATACAAAGGGGGGATTATTTATGCCTAAAGTAACAATACATTCCGTTTGATTTGATCTTTGCATAAATACTGACTACTGAAAGTAAGAAAAATACTTAAAATTAATTGATATTCTGAAGTTAAGTAAAAATCTCAAAGCCAAAGAAGAAACCACAGGTTTACGGACCGGGGCTCTGGGGTGTGGAACACCCTCCAGTGCCACAACCAAAGGGTAAAACAATTAATTTTACAAATTTTAAAAAGCTGTGTAATAGGCACTTTATTTTTTTTTGTAACGATGACATAATGTTATACTAGGGGGAATTATTTATTCCTAAAGTAATCATACATTCCGTTTGATTTGATCTTTGAATAAATACTGAAAACTGAAAGTAAGAAAAATACTTAAAATTAATTGATATTCTGAAGTTAAGTAACAAATCTCAAAGCCAAACAAGAAACCACAGGTTTACGAACCGGGGGGTCTGGGGGGTGTGGAACACCCTCCAGTGCCTCAGAACCAAAGGGTAAAACAATCAATTTTTACAAATTTCAAAAAGCTGTGTGATAGGCACTTTATTTTTTTGGGCACGATGACATAATAGTATACTAGGGGGGGGCATTATTCATGCCTAAAGTGACCATACATTCCGTTTGATTTGATCTTTGCATAAATACTGAAAACTGAAAGTAAGAAAAATACTTAAAATTGGTTGAAGTACGCCAACTGGGGCTTTTTCCTGTGATTATTTTACAAATGTTTTTAGAATTAGGTAGAGAACGTTAATACGAGTAGAATGTACTATGGATGAATTCGATATTTGCAATAATAACGCCAAAAATCGATTTTAAAAATCACAAAATCGGGCAAATTATTCATTTTCATGACAGTACGTGCATTTCAATATGCATGAATTGGTGATGGGGCGGGGCCTACTAGAGCATCGAAAAGTGGGGATTAGTCGCTCCCTGAGATCCGCCGCGTCAACTTGGAAACTTTTCGAGTTGGAGCCGCTTAAGGGATGTTTTTAATGAGTTTAGCACGTGTCAAAACCGTTCGGAGCGCCGTACGAGCCCCGGAGGGGCGAGGGCGGCTGCGGAAAATAGGTTTTGACAGTGCAACCACCTCAGAAACGAATTCACACAAAAAGTGATTTTTTTTAGAAAATACTCCTTAAATCGATGCAATTCCATGTTTTATTCAAATAACAGTACACATATGTGACGTCTGCATCAAAAATGTGATAAAATACGTAATTTTTTGTAAAATTGCTACAAACAATTCAAAATGGGCGGGGCTTGAGGTTCAAATGTAGCCTATCATGGATACGTATTTCAATTTTGAGTTTTAATGCCTAAACGTAAAAATTTTTTAAATCATCCATAGTTTATAATATTTCTAATTATGTTCTTTTCATAATATTATACCATTTCTATAGAATTTGCGATTTTAGAGTCCCAGTTCACGTACTCTACCCTTAAAATTAATTGATATCCTGAAGTTAAGTAACAAATCTCAAAGCCAAACAAGAAACCACAGGTTTACGGACCGGGGGTCTGGGGGGTGTGGAACACCCTCCAGTGCCTCAGAACCAAAGGGTAAAACAATCAATTTTTACAAATTTCAAAAAGCTGTGTGATAGGCACTTTATTTTTTTTTGGAACGATGACATAATATTATACTAGGGGGGGGCATTATTCATGCCTAAAGTGACCATACATTCCGTTTGATTTGATCTTTGCATAAATACTGAAAACTGAAAGTAAGAAAAATACTTAAAATTAATTGATTAACAAATCTCAAAGCCAAACAAGAAACCACAGGTCAACAGACCGGGGGGTGTGGAACACCCTCCAGTGCCACACTACCAAAGATCAAAACAAGCAAAAAAGCCGTGTAATAGCGCTAAATAGTGATTAGTAGAGAAAATTTATAAAAACTATAATGCAAGTTAGTGAGCGGGGGTCTAAGGGGTCTAAATAAACCCCATTATGTTATTGTTCCCAAGAAAACTAAAGCGTTTGTGTAGAACAATTAATGTGTTAAGAATTAATATTTTCCCTTCCGATACTGGTAAACTGAGGGGGGGGGGTATTCCCCGGTATATGCTGTTTTTTCCTAGCGCCTCCATCTTTCTTTTTATGTTATTTTGAAAATAAAGCCATTAGATTGCAAATTTTTCTTTTACAGTATGAGACTGCCCGGTCGTTACAGTATATTTTTATCGGAAGGAATTTAAATATTTCAGCATATCCGTTGCTATGGTAACGTAACATTTTTAGTCACAATCATTTAATAATAGGAAATTTTTCATGAGTTTAAAGAACTTTTCACTTTCTTTCAAGAACTTTCAAGTATAATTTCGAATTCCACGTTAAACTATTCACAAATGAAAAAATTAGCTGAAGTTGTCTGTCCTGAAATTAAATTTGCACTTGTGTGGGTTAAGGCCCCTAAAGTTAAATTCCCCTGATTTCTGTAAACCACCTGGCAAATTTATTTTTCTGACAATCTAAAAAAAAAGATGGCGGCTGATTGTGACGTTATAGTGCCGATTTTAGTTTTTGTTAAAGTTTCAATGCCTTAAACCTATAATTTTATTGGAATTTCTGAATGAGAATCTACAGTTCTATAAACGCGAAGCTAAACCAAAACTCCGAATCCTCGTGCGGAAAATTGTTTCCGAATCGGTCAAATACTATGGGGTCAGAGTAACACACCTTTGATTGGTCAATTTTTTCGGCAACTCAAATGTTGATCCTGGTCACCACATTTAAAACTTTCAAGAAAAGAAAAAAAATTTTGTTTTTCCTGCGATCACTTTGGCATTCGATATCATAAAAATTTACCGGATCGTTAGTCGTTAATTATTTAATGTAGTTTAAATTTACTCCCCTCCGATAACATTAATTTCTATTAATCGTTTTATCGACGAACTGGCGACAGTGAAGGGGGTGACGAACATTGTAGCGCATCCTTTCGAGTCGCCTGCCATTTAACACATAAAATTTTTATTTTTATTCAAATTGTATTAGGAAAAATTGGCGAAGCCGTTCAGATTGGACGGAGTAGAGAAAGGCTGTCAAACAGTCGAGAGCGTCAGTAACTTTTACGAATCCCAAAGAAAGTTGGAAGAGCAAGCAATAAAATTTCACGCTGATTGCAAGCTGCTCGAAAAGCAAGTTATGAGCATGAACAACGACAAAGACCAAATGGAGCGGTTATTGTACGCCGAGAAAGACACGGTCAAATTTTTGCAAAAACAAATTGAAGACGTTCAATCACAAAAGGTAAGTGATATTTGAGAAAAACAACAAATGTGTCGTAATAATTATTATTGTTTTGTAGGTGGACACGACGAGCGTGGCCTTTCAGACGTTGATGCAAGAGCGCGATTTGTTGCGCAGTCGAATCAAAAAATTAGAGAAGAACGAAAATCGACCGACGTCGTCGTTACAAGAATATAAGAACATCATCGAGGAGCTACAGGGCGAAAAGGCGGCAGCCAAGGAAGAAAATATCACGTTAAGGCACAAATTGACCATTAGCAATATGGAGAAAGAAAAATTTATCGCGATTTTGAGCGTGCGTGATCGTCAACTAACCGAAATTCGTTCCGAAATGAGTCAGCTTCAGGAGGCGGTTAACGAACAATTGGTGGAGCTGCAACAAAGTACCTTCCTCTCGGCACCTTCCAGCCATAGTACGTTCGTAGGTAAGTGAGCTACTTTTTATCTGCGGGGTGGTCGACTGCGCCAATTTAATTAAAGCGTCCGAAAATTTCATTTATTCCGGGATTAGGAAGATTAACTGGCGCAGTCGATTTTTTTATAAAAATATTTTATTGTCGCAGATAACATCAACGGAGGCTTGTGGCATCAGTTACAGATGTCACTTGAAAAATGTGACAGTGGAAAAGATGTAATACAAAATCACCACTTAGCGCCACCGACTAACGATTCCCCGTTTCATCAATTATTTGGCAAAAGTGCACAACACATAACTCAAGAATTTCGGGAACTTCCATCAGGAGATAGTAGTTCGACAAATTTCGATCCGATTGCGTTAAAAATGAAAAAGGGTTTGTACAAAACGAAAGAGTCACAAAAGGTGAAGTAAATATTTAATTTTATTTATTTGGCAGAAGTTGTGTAACTGAACTTGTTTAACTTTTAGACCGGAATGTTACCCAAAGTAGAAGAAGTTCGGCAAACTTGAAATTTTTGTAATATTGAGTTATTTGCAAAACGAGGCCCATAATTTAATATAATTTTATACACTCCAACTATATTTTATTTATTTTTTTTACTAAATAAACTTTATACATCTCCGAGCATGATTTTATTTTTTCTCGTTAAAAGTCATGCGAAACACTTCATCATCATCCGGCAGCGTTCTCAAAATTATGCGTCCTGTGTGACCGATCTATATTGCTTTCCGTTAAGCAATGTCTGCAGGGGATGTTTATTCTCTTTGGTGACTAAATTGTCTGCATGTGCAATTTTACGTGTTTGTTTCCGTATTTTACTCTAAAAGCAAGCGACGGATGCAATACGTAGCATTAAAGTGCTCGAAATAATATAAATGAAGAATCCTCCATTTTAAATTAAAAATTCGTTATGCTTTTACTATTTACTAGATTCAATTACCATTGACAATCATCAAATTTAACAAAAAAATTTTTATTTCATCCCCCCCCTATAACCAAAGCTGTCATTTAACAAAAATTTTTATCCTGGCAGATGGGTTAGGTAGATGGCCCCCACGTTTTTTGTTAATTTGATGATGAAATTTTTTTACTGACGTATGCAGTGCCATCTCTGAGCAAGCCAAATTTTGGTGGCAAAGACTATTTTTTATTTGGTCTGTGATAAATTTGTTTTTGGACTTTGGTAATTGAGAATGGAGAAGCTGTTGGTTCTAAAAATTATTATCTTCATTCTCTAAAATTAAAAAATTACGGAGAAAATCATAAGCTAATTGAATTTTTTCACTATTTTTCCTTTTTCAAATTTGAATTTAATTAGAATTATTTTTTTTACTTTGTTTTGTTGATTTTTACACATAAAAAATGGGTTTTTCACAAAATAGTTACTTATGCACCAAGGCGCAAAGTGACACTTTTTGGCCAGCGCCAGGAATGCTGAACTCGTGGTTCACGAGGGTTTTCATGTTATCAAAAAATATATACAGGGTACTACTTCATCAATTTTATTAAATCGGATCACCTTTTTGTAGTCCCAGCTAGGGCTCGATGTGAAAGGGAACGCACCGAAATACAGCACAGCGGGACCAATCTTCCAAAACCCGGTCAAAACAAAAGCGTAATGTTCTAAGTTATATAAAAATTGATATATTAGGGTTTTTGAGGTTCCTGCTCATGTTTAAGATCAAAATTTCTATCAACAAAATGGCGGATCTAATATGGCCGATTTATATATCAAAATGTTGTCGGAATGCAATTAAAATTGGTTTTCAAGGGTTTTTCGAGTTGCTGATTATAAATTTGAAGTCAAAATTTCTATAAACAAAGTGGCGGATCCAATATGGCCGACTTTTATCAGAATGTTGAAATGCAACTTAATGGTTCTTCGGGTTGCTGATTACGAATTGAAAATCAAAAACTCCATAGACAAAGTGGCGGATCCCGTATAGCCAACTTATATATTAAAGGATGTCAAATTTCAATAAAAATAGTCACTTCGAGTTAATGATTATGAATCTTAAGCTAAAATTTTTATAAACAAAGTGGCGGATTCAATATAACTAACTTCGATATCAAACCGATGTCGGATTTCAATTAAAATTGGTATTCAGGGAATTTTGAGTAGATAATTAAGAATCCATAGTTGAAATTTTTATATACACAATGGCGGATCCAAGATGGGCGACTAACATATCAAAATGATGTCGGAATGCAATTAAAATTGGTACTCTAGGGATCTTTGGGTTGCTTATTACGAATTCGCAGTCAAAATTTTTATAAACAAAATGGTGGACCCAATATGGCCGACTTATATATCAAAATATTGCTTTAATGTAACTAAATTTAGTATTTGGGTTCTTCGGGTTAGTGATTATGAATTCAAAGTCAAACGTTCCATAAACAAAATGGTGGATACAAGATGCAATGATTTCGAATTTCAATAAAGACAGATATTCAGGGGTATTTAGAGTTAATGATTACGAATCTTAACTTGAAATATTTATAAACAAAATGGTTGATTCAAGATGGCTGACTTACATATCAAAATGTTGTCGGCATGGAATTAAAATTGGTATTCAAAGGTTTTTCGGGTTACTGACTAAGAATTCGAAGTCAAATGGCGGATCCAATATGGCTGACTTTTATCAGAATGTTGAAATGCAACTGTATTGGTATTTAACGGTTCTTGGGGTTGCTGATTACGAATTGAAAGTCAAAAACTCCATGGACAAAGTGGCGGATACAGTATGGTTAATTTATGTATCAAAAAATGTCAAATTTTAATAAAAATAGTCACTTCAAGTTGATGATTATGAATCTTAATCTAACATTTTTACGAATAAAGTGGCGGATCCAATATAATCAACTTCAATATCAAAACGATGTCGAATTTCCATTAAAATAGGTATCCAAGCGAATTTCGGATTGATTACGAATTCATAGTTGAAATTTTCATAAATAAAATGGCGGATCCAAGATGGTCGATTTACATATTAAAATGTCGGAATAAAACCAAAATTGGTATTCATGAGTTTGTCGGGTTGCTGATTACGAATTCGAAGTCAAAATTTCCATAAACAAAATGGCGGATCCAAGATGGCCGATTTATATCAGAATATTGTCAGAATGCAACTAAAACTGACATCAATGGTTCTTGGGGTTGTTTATTACGAATTCGACATCAAAGTTTCTGTAAACAAAGAGGCGAATCCAATATGGCCAACTTATGTGTCAAAAGGATGTCAAATTTCAATAAAAATAGGGTGGCGGATCTAATATAACCAACTTCGGTATCAAAATGATGTCGGATTTTAATTAAAATTGGTATCCAGGCGAATTTCGAGTTGATGATTACGAATCCATAATTGAAATTTTTATAAATACAATGGCGGATCCAAGATGGACGACTAACATATTAAAATGTTATCGGAATGCAATTAAAATTGGTACTCAAGGATTCTTCGGGTTGCTGCTTACGAATTTGTAGTCAAAATTTTTATAAACAAAATGGTGGACCCAATATGGCCGACTTATATATCAATATGTTGCCTTAATGTAGCTGAATTTGGTATCTAAGGGTTCTTCAGGTTACTGACTACGAATTAGAAGTCAAATGTTTTATAAACAAAATGGTGGACATAAGATGGTCAACTTATATATTAAAACGATATCGGATTTCAATTAAAATTGGTATTCAGGAGAATTTCCAGTTGCTGATTACGAATTCATAGTTGAAATTTTTATAAACACAATGGCGGATCTAAGATGGTCGACTAACATATCAAAATGTTGGAATGCAAGTAAAATTGGTATTAGATCGTTTTTCCGGTTGCTAATTACGAATTTGATGTTAAAATTTTATAAACAAAATAGCGGATCCAATATGGCCGGCTTATATATCAAAATGTTGCCTTAATATAACTAAATTTGGTATCTAAGGATTCTTTGGGTTACTAATTATGAATTTGAAGTCAAACGTTCTATAATTAAAATCGTGGACACAAGATGGCCGACTTATATATTAAAACGATGTCGAATTTTAATAATAATAGGTATTCAGGTGTATTTCGAGTTGATGATTACAAATTCGAAGTGAAAATTTCTATAAACAAAATATCAGATTCAATATGGCCGACTTATTTATTACAGCAATGTAAAATTTCAATTTAGATTGGTAACCAGAGGTATTTCGAGTTGCTGATTACAAATCCAAAATAAAAATTCCTATACACAAAATGACGTAATCAATTATAGCTCTCTTATATCAAAAAGATGTCTGATGCAGGCACGTGTTCTTTCTTAGTTCATGTCATGTTCCGAAATTAAATTATGCTATATCTGTGATATAATAAGTTTACAGTGTGTGACGTAATTAGTGACGCCCATGAATGGATTAACGAATTTCTTTTCAAATACTATTCTGATTCTGCAAAAATGTTCGCTATTTTTATTGTTTATGATTACCACAAATAATGTGGTTGTTCCATCAGAAGAAAGACCCTCGCTTTTAACCGACGATGCTGTTATTTGCTCAGAGAAATATTAAATCAAATCCGATGATCTGATACTTGCAATGGCAGCTTTTTGCTTGCGGCCTCGTACTTAGCGAATGGTTATCTATTCTATCAGGCATAATTTTAAGCCCAAGGAACTTAAATTCAATTAAGTTAATAATGCAATTAAGATAATTAAAAAAAAGTTTTGAATCTATAATCCTACGTCTGCGACTACTATTTGCTAAGTTATTGATCCAATTGAATTGGTAAGCCAATAAATGTGAAGTTTGCAGTTCTCGATTCGCTAAAAATGTAGCTTTATCTTATCTTTTAGCTACAGGATCGTCTTCCAGCTTCACACTTAATCCATATTGTGATTATAAGCTCTACAAAACACATGATTAAGTCTGCAGCGTTACATGATAAAAATTCAGCTTGAAGTACTCTAAAGATTTCTAGTTCTTCGCGAATCAAAAATCACGATGCATTTGAAACTAGTCGGGGAAACCCACAATGTATCTTTAATATTTAAATGTATAAACCAAATTTATTTACAAGTTAAAGAAAATTTGTCAAATAAAATTCCAATATTTGTGTTGATTGTAATTTAAAAATTAAAGGATCAGATATCAACGATCAATAATTAGGCTTAGAATTTAGTAAAATTTGTTCTAAATTCATTTAAAATTTTCAAAAAAAAAAAAAAAAAATCGAGAGGACTAAAACGTAATTGCGAAATCAAAATTTTATTATAAATATAAGTAATAATCGAATGATGACTCCAAATGGCTTAAATTTTTTAAAGGACGAAAACGTCCTAAAGCGTGGATATACAGGATTAAAAAGTAATTTCGAAATTAAAATGGTGAAAATATTTATCGAATTTAATTTTTTGCTCTGTTTTAATTGTGATTTAAAAATTGAGGGATTTTCAAAAAAAAAATAGAAAGAAAGCAGTTACAGGACTAAAACGTAATTTCGAAATTACAATGGCGATAAATATTTATCGAATTAAAATTGTTTTGATTATGATTTAGAATATGGAAGAAATTGGATATACACTGTCCAAAGGACTTAAAATTTGTGAATTTTGTTCTAGTGTCTACCAGAATTTTTGCAATAACAAAATCGGAACCAAATGCATCAAGAAAACGTAGTTTTGAATTTGAATTGAAAAGTGGTTAAAAATTTTCCAATTTTCGCGATGTTTATGATTTAAAAATAAAAATCACATATCCACGATCAATTTGGCTTACAATTCGGTATAATTAGTTTTAGTTTTTTTGAATTTTCAAAAACAGTCGAATAAATTTTTTATTAAAAAATTAAAACGAAAACGTAATTTTGAAACTAAAACGAAGAGAAAATATGTCAAATTAAATTGCACTGTTTGTGTTGATAATTATTTAAAAGATAAAGAAATCAGATATCCACGATCAGAATAGGGTTCGGAGTTTGGTAAAATAGGTTCTAATTTCTTTTAAATTTTTCAAAACAATCGAAAGCGATATACTGAGCAAAACATAATTTCATAAGTAAAATGGTGAAAATATTAATTTAATTAAAATAAATTTTTTAAGAAAAATATAAGGAATCGGATGATGACTTTCCAAATGGCTTAAAGTTCAAGTTTTAGGACAAAACGTCCTAGAACGTGCAAATAATAATTGCAAAATAATATTATCAAATTAAATTCTATGGTTTTTATAAAAAAATTTAAGCAATCTAACGATGACTTCTAAATTACTTGAATTTGTTGAAATTTTTAGGACAAAAGCGTCTTAATACGTGTATAATATATAGGATGAAAATTTTGAATTTAAAATTTTGAAACAGTTAATGGTATTTAATTTTTGTTTTGTTCTAATTCTAAAAGGAAGGATTTTCCAATAAAAATTGAAAAAAAATCAGACTAAAACGTCATTTCCAAAGGAAAATTATCATCGTATTACATTCTTTGGGTTTTTTTTAATGAAAATCAAAAATATAATGAACAGATGATCACTTTCCACATGGCTTCAATTTGTTTGGAATTTTATAGGACGAAAACGTCCTAAATCGAATATGCAGGACAAAAACGTAATTTGGAAATTAATAAGGAAAAAAAATAATAAAATTATATTCTTTTGTTTTTTTTTGAAAACCAAAAATATAAGGAATACCGATGATCACTTTCCAAATCGCTTAAATTTGTTTGGAATTTTATAGGACGAAAACGTCCTAAATCGGGGATATGCTGGACGAAAATGTAATTTTGAAATTCAAAATGGCGAAAAAATATAGCTAATTAAATTCTTTGGTTTTTTTTATGAAAACAAAAAATTCAGGAAATCAAATTATCACATTCCAAATGACTTAAATTTGTTTTAAAGTTTACAGGGTGAAAAATTCCTAAAACGGGAATATGCAGGATTAAACGTAATTTGGAAATTAAAAACGAAAAAAAATTTAACAAATTAAATTCTTTGGTTTTTTTTAATGAAAACCAAAAATATTAGGGATACAAATGATTACTTTAAAATGGCTTAAATTTGTTCTAAATTTTATAAGAGGAAAACGTCCTAAATCGGGAATTTGCAGGACTAAAATATAATTTGGAAATTAAAAGGCGAAAATTTTTTCGAATTAAATTCTTTGGTTTTTTTTTATAAAAACCAAAAATATAAGGAAATCGGATGATCACTTTGCAAATGGCTTAAATTTGTTCTACAGTTTATAGGACGAAAACGTCTTAAAACGGGAATATGCAGGACTAATCGTAATTTGGAAATTAAAAGCGAAAAAGAATTTAACAAATTAAATTTTTTGGATTTTTTTAAATGAAAACCAAAAATATTAAGGATACAAATGATCACTTTCCAAATAGCTTAAATTTGTTCTAAATTTTATAGGACGAAAACGTCCTAACTCGGGGATATGCAGGACAAAAATGTATTTTGGAAATTAAAAAGGCGAAAAAATTTATGGAATTAAATTCTTTAGTTCTTTTTAATGAAAACTAAAATATTAGGAATACCGTTGATCACTTTCCAAAAGGCTTAAGTTAGATCTACATTTTATAGGACGAAAACGTTCTAAACCGGGAATACGAGCAGGACAAAAACTAATTTAGAAATGAAAGTGGTAAAAATAAATTTCGAATTAAATTCTTTGTTTTTTTTAGGAAAACCAAAAATATAAAGAAATCGGATGATCACTTTGCAAATGGCTTAAATTTGTTCTACAGCTTATAGAACAAAAACGACTTAACACGGGAATATGCAGGACTAAACGTAATTTGAAATTAATAAGGCAAAAAATTTATGAAGTTAAATTCTTTCATATTTTTAATAAAACCAAACTATAAGAGAATCAGATGATCACTTCCAAAATGACTTAAATTTGTTCTAAAGTTTACAGGACGAAAACATCCTAAATTGGGGATATGCTGGACAAAATGTAATTTGAAATTAAAAAGGCGAAAAATTTAACAAATTTAATTCTTTGCTTTTTAATAAAAACCAAAAATTTAAAGAATACGAATGATCACTTTCCAAATGTCAAAATGTCTTCTAAAGTTTATGGGACGAAAACATCCTTAATCGGGGTTTGTGGGACGAAAATGTAATTTTGAAAATAAAATTGTGAAAAAAATTATGTAATTACATTCTTTGGGTTTTTTATGAAAACCAAAAATATAAGGAATCGGATGATTACTTTCAAATAGCGTAATTTCTGCTAAAGTTTATAGGACAAAATATGTTAAATCGGGAATATGCAGGACGATAATGTAATTTTGAATTTAAAAGGCGAAAAATTTATCAAATTTAATTCTTTTGCTTTTTAATGAAAACCAAAAATATAATGAATACGGATGATCATTTTCCAAATGTCTAAAGTTTCTTCTAAAGGTTATGGGACGAAAACGTCTTAAATTGGGATTGTGCAGGACGAAAATGTAATTTTGAAAATAAAGTTGTGAAAAAATTATGTAATTAAATTCGTTGGTTTTTATGAAAACCAAAAATATAAGGAATCGGATGATTACTTTCAATAGCTTAAATTTGTTCTAACGTTTATAAGACGAAAATATCCTAAATCGGGAATATGCAGGACGATAATGTAATTTTGAAATTAAAAAGGCGAAAAAATTTATCAAATTTAATTCTTTTGCTTTTTAATGAAAACCAAAAATATAAGGAATACGGATGATCACTTTCCAAATGTCTAAAGTTTCTTCTAAAGTTTATGGGACGAAAACATTCTAAATCGGGGTTGTGCAGGACGAAAATGTAATTTTGAAAATAAAATTGTGAAAAAAATTAGGTAATTAAATTCTTTCTTTTTTTTTATGAAAACCAAAAACATCAAGGAATCAGATGATTAACTCCAAAATGCCTTAAATTTGTTCTACAGCTTATAGGACGAAAAACTCCTAAATTTGGGATATGCTAAACGAAAATGTAATTTGGAAATTAAAAAGGTGAAAAATTTATCAAATTTAATTCTTTGCTTTTTTTAATAAAACCAAAAATAAGGAATACGGATAATCACTTTCCAAATGTCTAAAGTTTCTTCTAAAGTTTATGGGACGAAAACATCCTAAATCGGGGTTGTGCAGGACGAAAATGTAATTTTGACAATAAAATTGTGAAAAAATTATGTAATTAAATTCTTTCGTTTTTATTTTACAGAAAACCAAAATATAAGGAATCAGATGATTACTTTCAAATAGCTTAAATTTGTTCGAAAGTTTATAGGATGAAAATATCCAAAATCGGGAATATGCAGGACTAAACGTAATTTGAAATTAAAAGGCAAAAAATTTATCAAATTTAATTTTTGCATTTTTAATGAAAACCAAATATACCTATAAGGAATACGGATGATCACTTTCCAAACGTCAAAAATTTCTTCTAAAGTTTATGGTACGAAAACATCCTAAATCGGGATGTGAAGGACGAAAATGTAATTTTGAAAATAAAATTGTGAAAAAAATCATGTAATCAAATTCTTTGGGTATTTTATGAAAACCAAAAATATAATGCAATCGGATGATTACTTTCTAAATAGCTTAAATATGTTCTAAAGTTTATAGGACAAAATATGTTAAATCGGGAATATGCAGGACGATAATGTAATTTTGAATTTAAAAGGCGAAAAATTTATCAAATTTAATTCTTTTGCTTTTTTAATGAAAACCAAAAATATAATGAATACGGATGATCATTTTCCAAATGTCTAAAGTTTCTTCTAAAGGTTATGGGACGAAAACGTCTTAAATTGGGATTGTGCAGGACGAAAATGTAATTTTGAAAATAAAATTGTGAAAAAATTATGTAATTAAATTCGTTGGTTTTTATTTATGAAAACCAAAAATATAAGGAATCGGATGATTACTTTCTCAATAGCCCTAATTTTTGCTAAAGTTTATAGGACGAAAATATTCTAAATGGGGAATATGCAGGACGATAATGTAATTTTGAAATTAAAAGGCGAAAAATTTATCAAATTTAATTCTTTTGCTTTTTTTAATGAAAACCAAAAAATAAGGAATACGGATGATCACTTTCCAAATGTTTAAAGTTTCTTCTACAGTTTATGGGACGAAAACATCCTAAATTGGGATTGTGCAGGACGAAAATGTAATTTTGAAAATAAAATTGTGAAAAAATTACGTAATTAAATTCTTTGTGTTTTTAATGAAAACCAAAATACATATAAGGAATCGGATGATTAACTCCAAAATGCCTTAAATTTGTTCTACAGCTTATAGGACGAAAACCTCCTAAATTGGGGATATGCTGGACGAAAATGTAATTTTGAAATTAAACAGGCGAAAGAATTTATCAAATTTAATTCTTTTGCTTTTTTAATAAAACCAAAAATAAGGAATACGGATAATCACTTTCCAAATGTCTAAAGTTTCTTCTAACGTTTATAGGACGAAAACATCCTAAATCGGGGTTGTGCAGGACGAAAATGTAATTTTGAAAGTAAAATTGAGAAAAAAAATTAGGTAGGTAATTAAATTCTTTCGTTTTTTTTTAATGAAAATCAAAAATATAAGGAAATCAGATGATTACTTTCTAAATAGCTTAAATTTGTTCGAAAGTTTATAGGATGAAAATATCCAAAATCGAATATGCAGGACTAAACGTAATTTGAAATTAAAAGGCAAAAAATTTATCAAATTTAATTTTTGCATTTTTAATGAAAACCAAATATACCTATAAGGAATACGGATGATCACTTTCCAAACGTCAAAATTTCTTCTAAAGTTTATGGTACGAAAACATCCTAAATCGGGATGTGAAGGACGAAAATGTAATTTTGAAAATAAAATTGTGAAAAAAATCATGTAATCAAATTCTTTGGGTATTTTATGAAAACCAAAAATATAATGCAATCGGATGATTACTTTCTAAATAGCTTAAATATGTTCTAAAGTTTATAGGACAAAATATGTTAAATCGGGAATATGCAGGACGATAATGAAATTTTTGGGAATTTAAAAGGCGAAAAATTTATCAAATTTAATTCTTTTGCTTTTTTAATGAAAACCAAAAATATAATGAATACGGATGATCATTTTCCAAATGTCTAAAGTTTCTTCTAAAGGTTATGGGACGAAAACGTCTTAAATTGGGATTGTGCAGGACGAAAATGTAATTTTGAAAATAAAATTGTGAAAAAATTATGTAATTAAATTCGTTGGTTTTTATGAAAACCAAAAATATAAGGAATCGGATGATTACTTTCTCAATAGCTTAAATTTCTGCTAAAGTTTATAGGACGAAAATATTCTAAATGGGGAATATGCAGGACGATAATGTAATTTTGAAATTCAAAAGGCGAAAAATTTATCAAATTTAATTCTTTGCTTTTTTAATAAAAACCCAAAAAATATAATGAATACGGATGATCATTTTCCAAATGTCTAAAGTTTCTTCTACAGTTTATGGGACGAAAACATCCTAAATCGGGGTTGTGCAGGACGAAAATGTAATTTTGAAAATAAAATTGTGAAAAAATTACGTAATTAAATTCTTTGTGTTTTTAATGAAAACCAAAAATACATATAAGGGAATCGGATGATTAACTCCAAAATGCCTTAAATTTGTTCTACAGCTTATAGGACGAAAACCTCCTAAATTGGGGATATGCTGGACGAAAATGTAATTTTGAAATTAAACAGGCGAAAGAATTTATCAAATTTAATTCTTTTGCTTTTTTAATAAAACCAAAAATAAGGAATACGGATAATCACTTTCCAAATGTCTAAAGTTTCTTCTAAAGTTTATGGGACGAAAACATCCTAAATCGGGGTTGTGCAGGACGAAAATGTAATTTTGACAATAAAATTGTGAAAAAAATATGTAATGAAATTCTTTCGTTTTTATTTTACAGAAAACCAAAAATATAAGGGAATCAGATGATTACTTTCTAAATAGCTTAAATTTGTTCGAAAGTTTATAGGATGAAAATATCCAAAATCGGGAATATGCAGGACTAAACGTAATTTGAAATTAAAAGGCAAAAAATTTATCAAATTTAATTTTTGCATTTTTAATGAAAACCAAATATACCTATAAGGAATACGGATGATCACTTTCCAAACGTCAAAAATTTCTTCTAAAGTTTATGGGACGAAAACATCCTAAATCGGGGTTGTGCAGGACGAAAATGTAATTTTGAAAATAAAATTGTGAAAAAAATTATGTAATCAAATTCTTTGGGTATTTTTATGAAAACCAAAAATATAAGGGAATCGGATGATTACTTTCTAAATAACTTAAATATGTTCTAAAGTTTATAGGACAAAAATATCCTAAATCGGGAATATGCAGGACGATAATGTAATTTTGGAATTTAAAAGGCGAAAAATTTATGAAATTTAATTCTTTTGCTTTTTTTAATGAAAACCAGAAATATAAGGAATACGGATGATCACTTTCCAAATGTCTAAAGTTTCTTCTAAAGTTTATGGGACGAAAACGTCTTAAATTGGGATTGTGCAGGACGAAAATGTAATTTTGAAAATAAAATTGTGAAAAAATTATGTAATTAAATTCGTTGGTTTTTATGAAAACCAAAAATATAAGGAATCGGATGATTACTTTCCAATAGCTTAAATTTGTTCTAACGTTTATAAGACAAAAATATCCTAAATCGGGAATATGCAGGACGATAATGTAATTTTGAAATTAAATAGGCGAAAAAATTTATCAAATTTAATTCTTTTGCTTTTTTAATGAAAACCAAAAATATAAGGAATACGGATGATCATTTTCTAAATGTCTAAAGTTTCTTCTACAGTTTATGGGACGAAAACATCCTAAATCGGGGTTGTGCAGGACGAAAATGTAATTTTGAAAATAAAATTGTGAAAAAAATTATGTAATTAAATTCTTTGTGTTTTTAATGAAAACCAAAAATACATATAAGGAATCAGATGATTAACTCCAAAATGCCTTAAATTTGTTCTACAGCTTATAGGACGAAAATCTTCTAAATTGGGGATATGCTGGACGAAAATGTAATTTTGAAATTAAACATGCGAAAGAATTTATCAAATTTAATTGTTTTGCTTATTTAAATGAAAACCAAAAGTATAAGCAATCCGGATGATCACTTTCCAATTGTCTAAAGTTTCTTGTAAAGTTTATGGGACGAAAACATCCTAAATCGGGGTTGTGCAGGACGAAAATGTAATTTTGACAATAAAATTGTGAAAAAAATTATGTAATTAAATTCTTTCGTTTTTTTTTTACAGAAAACCAAAAATATAAGGGAATCAGATAATTACTTTCTAAATAGCTTAAATTTGTTCGAAAGTTTATAGGATGAAAATATCCAAAATCGGGAATATGCAGGACTAAACGTAATTTGAAATTAAAAGGCAAAAATTTATCAAATTTAATTTTTGCATTTTTAATGAAAACCAAATATACCTATAAGGAATACGGATGATCACTTTCCAAACGTCAAAATTTCTTCTAAAGTTTATGGTACGAAAACATCCTAAATCGGGATGTGAAGGACGAAAATGTAATTTTGAAAATAAAATTGTGAAAAAATCATGTAATCAAATTCTTTGGGTATTTTTATGAAAACCAAAAATATAAGGGAATCGGATGATTACTTTCTAAATAACTTAAATATGTTCTAAAGTTTATAGGACAAAAATATCCTAAATCGGGAATATGCAGGACGATAATGTAATTTTGGAATTTAAAAGGCGAAAAATTTATGAAATTTAATTCTTTTGCTTTTTTTAATGAAAACCAGAAATATAAGGAATACGGATGATCACTTTCCAAATGTCTAAAGTTTTTTCTAAAGGTTATGGGACGAAAACGTCTTAAATTGGGATTGTGCAGGACGAAAATGTAATTTTGAAAATAAAATTGTGAAAAAATTATGTAATTAAATTCGTTGGTTTTTATGAAACCAAAAATATAAGGAATCGGATGATTACTTTCTCAATAGCTTAAATTTTTGCTAAAGTTTATAGAACGAAAATATTCTAAATGGGGAATATGCTGGACGATAATGTAATTTTGGAATTCAAAAGGCGAAAAAATTTATCAAATTTAATTCTTTTGCTTTTTTTAATGAAAACCAAAAAATAAGGAATACGGATGATCACTTTCCAAATGTCTAAAGTTTCTTCTACAGTTTATGGGACGAAAACATCCTAAATCGGGGTTGTGCAGGACGAAAATGTAATTTTGAAAATAAAATTGTGAAAAAATTATGTAATTAAATTCTTTCTTTTTTTAATGAAAACCAAAAATATAAGGGAATCAGATGATCACCTCCAAAATGACTTAAATTTGTTCTACAGCTTATAGGACAAAAATCTCCTAAATTGAGGATATGCTGGACGAAAATGTAATTTTGAAATTAAACAGGCGAAAGAATTTATCAAATTTAATTCTTTTGCTTTTTTAATAAAAACCAAAAAATAAGGAATACGGATGATCACTTTCCAAATGTCTAAAGTTTCTTCTAAAGTTTATGGGACGAAAACATCCTAAATCGGGGTTGTGCAGGACGAAAATGTAATTTTGAAAATAAAATTGAGAAAAAAATTATGTAATTAAATTCTTTCGTTTTTTTTTTAATGAAAACCAAAAATATAAAGGAATCGAATGATTACTTTCTAAATAGCTTAAATTTGTTCGAAAGTTTATAGGATGAAAATATCCAAAATCGGGAATATGCAGGACTAAACGTAATTTGGAAATTAAAAGGCAAAAATTTATCAAATTTAATTTTTGCATTTTTAATGAAAACCAAATATACCTATAAGGAATACGGATGATCACTTTCCAAACGTCAAAAATTTCTTCTAAAGTTTATGGTACGAAAACATCCTAAATCGAGGTTGTGCAGGACGAAAATGTAATTTTGAAAATAAAATTGTGAAAAAAATTATGTAATCAAATTCTTTGGGTATTTTTATGAAAACCAAAAATATAAGGGAATCGGATGATTACTTTCTAAATAACTTAAATATGTTCTAAAGTTTATAGGACAAAAATATCCTAAATCGGGAATATGCAGGACGATAATGTAATTTTGGAATTTAAAAGGCGAAAAATTTATCAAATTTAATTCTTTTGCAATTTTTAATGAAAACCAAAAATATAAGAAATACGGATGATCATTTTCCAAATCTCTAAACTTTCTTCTACAGTTTATGGGACGAAAACGTCTTAAATTGGGATTGTGCAGGACGAAAATGTAATTTTGAAAATAAAATTGTGAAAAAAATTATGTAAATAAATTCTTTGGTTTTTTATGAAAACCAAAAATATAAGGGAATCGGATGATTACTCCCTACATAGCTTAAATTTGTTCTAACGTTTATAGGAAGAAAATACACTAAATCGGGAATATGCAGGATGATAATTTCATTTTGAAATTAAAAAGGCGAAAAAATTTATAAAATTTAATTTTTTTGCTTTTTTAATGAAAACCAAAAATATAAGGAATACGGATGATCATTTTCCAAATGTCTAAAGTTTCTTCTACAGTTTATGGGACGAAAACATCCTAAATCGGGGTTGTGCAGGACGAAAATGTAATTTTGAAAATAAAATTGTGAAAAAAATTATGTAATTAAATTCTTTGTTTTTTTAATGAAAACCAAAAATATAAGGGAATCGGATGATCACCTCCAAAATGACTTAAATTTGTTCTACAGCTTATAGGACAAAAAACTCCTAAATTGAGGATATGCTGGACGAAAATGTAATTTGGAAATTAAAAAGGCGAAAGAATTTATCAAATTTAATTGTTTTGCTTATTTAATTGAAAACCAAAAGTATAAGCAATCCGGATGATCACTTTCCAATTGTCTAAAGTTTCTTCTAAAGTTTATGGGACGAAAACATCCTAAATCGGGGTTGTGCAGGACGAAAATGTAATTTTGAAAATAAAATTGTGAAAAAAATTATGTAATTAAATTCTTTCGTTTTTTTTTTAAAGAAAACCAAAAATATAAGGGAATCAGATGATTACTTTCTAAATAGCTTAAATTTGTTCGAAAGTTTATAGGATGAAAATATCCAAAATCGGGAATATGCAGGACTAAACGTAATTTGGAAATTAATAAGGCGAAAAATTTTATCAAATTAAATAATTTGCTTTTTTTTATGAAAATCAAAAATATAAGGGAATCAGATTATCACTTTCTAAATGGCTTAAATTTGTTCTAACGTTTATAGGACGAAAATATCCTAAATCGGGAATATGCAGGACGATAATGTAATTTTGAAATTAAAAAGGCGAAAAATTTTTTCAAATTTAATTCTTTTGCTTTTTTTTAATAAAAACCAAAAAATAAGGAATACAGATGATCATTTTCCAAATGTCTAAAGTTTCTTCTAAAGTTTATGGGACGAAAACATCCTAAATCGGGGTTGTGCAGGACGAAAATGTAATTTTGAAAATAAAATTGTGAAAAAAATTATGTAATTAAATTCTTTCGTTTTTTTTTTAAAGGAAACCAAAAATATACGGGAATCAAAATTACTGAACGGAGTCAGATGATTACTTTCTAAGTAACTTAAATTTGTTCGAAAGTTTATAGGATGAAAATATCCAAAATCGGGAATATGCAGGACTAAACGTAATTTGGAAATTAATAAGGCGAAAAATTTTATTAAATTAAATAATTTGCTTTTTTTTTCTATGAAAATCAAAAATATAAGGGAATCAGATGATCACTTTCCGAATGGTTTAAATTTGTTCTAACGTATATAGGACGAAAATATCCTAAATCGGGAATATGCAGGACGATAATGTAATTTTGAAATTAAAAAGGCGAAAAATTTTTTCAAATTTAATTCTTTTGTTTTTTTAAGGAAAACCAAAATATAAGCAATACGGATGATCATTTTCGAAATGTCTAAAGTTTCTTCTAAAGTTTATGGGACGAAAACATCCTAAATCGGGATTGTGCAGGACGAAAATGTAATTTTGAAAATAAAATTGTGAAAAAAATTATGTAATTAAATTCTTTGGGTTTTTTTAATGAAAACCAAAAATATAAGGGAATCGGATGATTACTATCCAAATATCTAAAACTTGTTCAACAGCTTATAGGACGAAAAACTCCTAAATTGAGGATATTCTGGACGAAAATGTAATTTGGAAATTAAAAAGGTGAAAAAATTTATCAAATTTAATTCTTTGCATTTTTATTGAAAACCAAAAATAAGAGAAATACGGATGACCACTTTCCAAATGTCTAAAGTTTCTTCTAAAGTTTATGGGACGAAAACATCCTAAATCAGGATTGTGCAGGACGAAAACGTAATTTTAAAATAAAATTATGAAAAAATTATGTAATTAAATTCTTTGGTTTTTTTTTATGAAAACCAAAAATATAAGGGAATCGGATGATTACTTTCTAAATAACTTAAATTTGTTCTAAAGTTTATAGGACAAAAATATCCTAAATCGGGAATATGCAGGACGATAATGTAATTTTGAAATTAAAAAGGCGAAAAAATTTATCAAATTTAATTCTTTTGCTTTTTAATGAAAACCAAAAATATAAGGAATACGGATGATCACTTTCCAAATGTCTAAAGTTTCTTCTAAAGTTTATGGGACGAAAACATCCTAAATCGGGGTTGTGCAGGACGAAAATGTAATTTTGAAAATAAAATTGTGAAAAAATAACGTACCTAATTAAAATCTTTGTGTTTTTAATGAAAACCAAAAATAAGAGAAATACGGATGATCACTTTCCAAATGTCTAAAGTTTCTTCTAAAGTTTATGGGACGAAAACATCATAAGTTGGGGTTGTGCAGGACGAAAATGTAATTTTGACAATAAAATTGTGAAAAATTATGTAATTAAATTCTTTGGTTTTTTTTAAGAAAACCAAAAATATAAGGGAATCAGAAGATTACTTTCTAAATAGCTTAAATTTTTTCGAAAGTTTATAGGACGAAAATATCCAAAATCGGGAATGTGCAGAACTAAACGTAATTTGGAAATTAATAAGGCGAAAAATTTTATCAAATTAAATTCTTTGATTTTTTTATGAAAACCAAAAATATAAGGGAATCAGATTATCACTTTCCAAATGGCTTAAATTTGTTTTGAAGTTTATAGGACGAAAATGTCCTAAATCGGGAATATGCAGGACGATAATGTAATTTTGAAATTAAAAAGGCGAAAAAATTTATAAAATTTAATTCTTTTGCATTTTTAATGAAAACCAAAAATATAAGGAATACGGATGATCATTTTCCAAATGTCTAAAGTTTCTTCTACAGTTTATGGGACGAAAACATCCTAAATCGGGATTGTGCAGGACGAAAATGTAATTTTGAAAATAAAATTGTGAAAAAAATTATGTAATTAAATTCTTTGGGTTTTTTTTTAATGAAAACCAAAAATATAAGGGAATCGGATGATTACTTTCCAAATACCTTAAATTTGTTCTAAAGTTTATAGGACAAAAATATCCTAAATCGGGAATATGCAGGACGATAATGTAATTTTGAAATTAAAAAGCGAAAAATTTATCAAATTTAATTCTTTTGCTTTTTTTAATGAAAACCAAAAAATAAGGAATACGGATGATCACTTTCCAAATGTCTAAAGTTTCTTCTAAAGTTTATGGGACGAAAACATCCTAAATCGGGATTGTGCAGGACGAAAATGTAATTTTGAAAATAAAATTGTGAAAAAAATTATGTAATTAAATTCTTTGGGTTTTTAATTTCAAAAATCTGTGTGATCTCAATTAATTTTTTTGTTGTTTTGAATCTTGCTAATACATTCACGTGTCCGCCTGCCCAACCACGCTATTAAACTAAGGGCTATTAATAAAAGTTTGTCTTCAAACTAAGGTAATTCGAGGGTGAATTCTTGTTATATGATTGACCCATAATTGAAATATGCGGACGGATGGACGGACACGGATCCTGATCATAAGGCTTTTTCGTATACTGCGTATAGAACACAAAAAACAAGGTAGAATTCGCATGATCGCAGTTCTTAGACTTCTATACAGCTACCTTTCTGGTTTACAATTAAATACATCGGTTTGATTCAAGATTATCTGATAGTCTTTCATTTTTCATTGGGTTACCAATGGAAAATTTATGTTAATAAATTTATGTTAATAAATTTTTCATGTTTTGAACTTGTGAAAATATGTAGCTAGTAGTGCAGGTAAGGCGTAGACTTCCTAGTCGCTAAGACCAATATTAATCCCACATAAAATACTTTTTGAAGATTTGATTAATAAGGGCGAATAGGGAGAATATTTTATATAAAAAATGTAAAAACTTATTATTTTACATTGCTGCTTATAGAATAATAATACAAAATAAAAGAAACTCGATACTTTTTCGATGTTATATTTTTGCAAAACGAATGGATTATTCAAAAAAATAACCGAAACAAAATTATTTGGCGCAATGGTAAAAGCATCATTTAATATTTAAAACCAAAGTTTGATCCCAATTTTTGTTAGTTTTTTCAAACTCATTCCACGACTTCGGCGTTGCAGAGCGACGGCGAACAAAAAAGTTTGCATGTATCGAAAAGTGATCATAGGGAACGTATGGAAGACGCGCCCAGTTCACGTCCCTGAACATCCTGTCTTCATTAAGCGGGATATGTCTACTTCTCCACAAGCTTAATTTTTTGTTTTCATTTTCAGTAGCAGCGGTAATTAAGCGAAAAGGGGATAATGTGGCGTACACAATTTGTTCGGCGTTTAGTGTCATATCGATCGTTTCCTTAGTGTCGTTCATTCATTAAAACTTTGTGGTTTGCTTCGCCAAAGTCGATGCAAGGCACTTAAAAACATGAATATCCGCATAATGTGGTGCATGTTTATAAATTAGTTTTCGAATTTTACATCATAAGAAGCATATTAAGTTGTTTATTTCGGAAAGTTTTCAAATCGACGATGTTAAAACTTTAATAACTTTCGAGCAGATAAGAGTAATTCAAGTTCCTACATGTAACTCAATTTTATATATTAATTACTTAATATTCTATGCCTTTCATAATATATTAAATTCACATTATTTGATTATAATTCTGCATTGCTCGCAATTTTATCAAAGGATTCAATACACCGCCATGCCAGTCATCACTTGGCAGACCACCCTGTATCGCGAAAACAACAAAATTTATGTATTTTAAATCCTCTTTGCGTTTTTCTTTTAAATCCTCGAGCAACTATAAAGTTAAAGCTTGAAAAATTATGTATCTGGGGCATGCATTGTTGTGGATATTTAAAAGTCGAAACTTCGACATGGACATGGCCACTAATCACGAAATGGAACAAGTCAATCGAATTTTTTTATGATAATAACGTGGATACGACAACGTAAGAATCCTTTGAGGATTCGTTTAAATTTTAAACATGCGAAAATTGAAAAATTGTCGGTTTGATGTTAATTAAATTTTTTGTTCGATATAATTAGGTTTTTCTTTGACGCTTTTAATTAATTAAGCGATAATATGCAGTGGCGTGCCCTAAAAAACTTTCATTAAGTTTGATGAGGTGGAAATGATCAAAGGGAAAAAGAAATCGTGGAGATTTGGTCACCACGGCCAGGAAAATTTCTGAGCACGACGACGACGGTGCTCTGCACGCTATTGAGGACTTAAAGGAAAAGTTAGCACCAAATCAGAATAAAACAACAAAAGCAGAAAGAACAAACGGATTTAGACAAAGAGTGCATTAGGCGATTAGAAAAGAAAATTTCCGTTCTCTTCAATTGTCATTTTCACGCCAACGACATAACGGCGCTAATTTGAATTAGCCATAAATTTCGATATCGGAATCGAAGTTAAAAAATGAGACACTAAACATGCAAATTGCTGAGAAATAAATTATGATAAAGGAAAAATGGATTTTCTTATGGCACAGTGCCCACTACAATTTGATCGTTATCGTAATGCATTTTTAAGTGCGTATGCTGAAATCAATTAAAAAGGGGTCCCGCAGGAAAATTGGAATTTTCAAATTTTTCCTCCGGTTTTTCGAAGGAAAACTTGATTTTTCTAAATAAATTTCACATAAAATTGAGGTATTTTATAATTAATGGATGCAAAATAAGTCATCCGAGTATAGTGAAGGGTTGTACCTGCAAGTCAATTTTCCGGCAGCGCGTCACTTCTTTTCCATGTCCCCAACACACATTCAGACCACACGCACTAGTGCACCACTCATTCACGACGCGATCTATAGTGTCACTTCTTGTATATATGTATGGTGACGCCCCAAGTGAACACACGGGGCACAGGACAGGTACCACGGGCTGTGGCTCAGCACTGCGCGCTCCTACAATCAATAGCCGGCCGGGACACACTGAGAGCTCCTGCTAGGAGAGTCGCGCCCTTCGATTTCTGTTCGCAATGTTTCTAGATGACGCCACATCCTGGCTCTAGTCCTCGTAGTACCCTGCAATTTTCCACATGCGCTGAAAGCTTTGAAAAAATTGTCAACATTCCAACTTTTAAATTACGTATTCCACTTTTTACAACTTACAGCTCCAGATCTGCAATTTTCAATGACGAATTTTCCGTTTAAATTTTTCTTAACAGGAAAATTACAATCCTGCATTTTATAAATCCTATTGATACAATTTGCGACAAATAAAAATTGTAAAACAAAATTATTTATTTTCCAAAAAAAATCAGCTCTGAAAATTGAGAACAAGTATTGATTTGATTTTCCACGGTTTTTTTTTGATAATTTGATGTTTTCCAATTTCAAGAACCTGGTTTTCCTGTTGAGAGAAATAATTTTTCCTTTTGGCGAACTTTATTTTCATTTTAATAATTTTTTTTAATTTCTTTCATTTTCTACTTTTTATATTTTATTTTTACCTTCTTTTTGAGAAAGGCTCGGAAGCGAAATTTTGATTTTTAAACCAATCGCGGAAATTAACACCTTGGACATGGAAAAATTCTTTGGAATTTCAAAAATAAAAAAATTTAATTTAAAAGAAAAAAAAATTTGTTTTTGATTCATTTTTTAAAACATTTTTCTAGATTATAATCTTTGGATGTATTTCGTTTAAGCGATCTATGTTATATTTTTAAAATTTATCAAATAAATATCGAAAAGTTGGGAAAATTATAAATTTTAATTATAGAAAATCTGTAAAAGTCAGAAAAGTTTTCAAATATTTTCGTTTGATAATTTATTTGGTTCGTATTTGGTTTCACAATGCAACTTTTCTGTCCAAAAATGCAACTATTTTGTTCAATAATTCCACTATTTTGTTCAATAATTCAACTGTTTTTTCAAAATTTAACTGAGTTTTTCTATATTTTAATTTTATTTGTTGAATAATTCAATTTTTTTTGGTTCAACAATTTTATCTGTGATTTTACGAATAACAATTCAATTTTCCGTGTATTATCAATTCAACAGTTTCTTCAACAATTCAACAGATTTTACTACAATATTACTGTTTTTTTTCAACAATTCAATTGTTTTATACAAAAAAACTACTAATGCTTCATCAAAAAATGCAACTATTTGTTTCAATAAATTAGGCTATTTGGTTCAATAATTCAATTGTTTTTTAAATCTACAATTCAATTAATTATTGTTGATGTTTCTTTAATAATTTAACTGTGCGATTCAAGAATTTAGTTGGTTTGTCCAACATTTCAATTATTTTTGGTTTACTAATTCAAATGTTTTTGGTTTATTAATTCATTTGTTTTTTTGTTCAACAATAAAGTAATCCCAATATACGATATGTTTGTTGAATAATTCATCTGTATTATTTATTGTTTGTTATTATTTTATTTACTAATTCTACTACTTATTTAGTCCGATAATTAAACTGATTTGTACAATAATTCAATTATTTTTGGTTTAATAATATTATAATTCATTTGTTTCTTTGTTCTACAATTCAATTATCTTTGATGTTTGTTTAATAATTACGCTATTTTGTTCAATAATTTACTTGGATGATTCAATAATTCAACTGCTGTGATCACTATTTCAATTATTTTTAGTTTAATAATTCAATTGTTTTTGGTTTATAATTTATTTGTGTTTTTTTATTGGTTCAACAATTCAATTATTATTAATATTTTATTAATATATCAAATGGTCCATAAAACAATTCAGTAACTTTTGGTTTAATAATTCAATTGTTTTTGCATTAATAATTCTGTTATACATAGGTACTTAAGTTTGTTTATTAATTCAACTATTTTATTCAATAATTCAACTATTGAATTATCTTTGATGTTTGTGTAATAATTACACTGTATTGTTCAATAATTTGCTTGGATGATTCAATAATTCAACTGATTTGTTCACAATTTCATTTATTTTTAGTTTAATAATTCAATTGTTTTGGTTTAAGAATTCATTTGTTTTTTCACAACAATTCAATTATCTTTGATGTTTGTTTAATAATTATGCTGTTTTGTTCAATAATTTACTTGGATGATTCAATATTTTAACTGCTTTGTTCACTATTTTAATTATTTTTAGTTTAATAATTCAATTGTTTTTGTTTAAGAATTCATTTGTTTTTTTTTATTCAACAATTCAATTATCCTTGATGTTTGTTTAATAATTACGCTGTTTTGTTCAATAATTTACTTGGATGATTCAATAATTCAACTGCTTTGTTCACTATTTTAATTATTTTTAGTTTAATAATTCAATTGTTTTTGGTTTAAGAATTCATTTGTTTTTTTTACAACAATTCAATTATCTTTGATGTTTGTTTAATAATTATGCTGTTTTGTTCAATAATTTACTTGGATGATTCAATAATTCAACTGCTTTGTTCACTATTTTAATTATTTTTAGTTTAATAATTCAATTGTTTTTGGTTTATTAATTCATTTGTGTTTTTTTGGTTCAACAATTCAATTATTATTGATATTTGATGAATATTTCAAATGGTCCATCAAACAAGTCAGTAACTTTTGGTTTAATAATTCAATTGTTTTTCATTAATAATTCTGTTATACATAGGTACTTAAGTTTGTTCATTAATTCAACTATTTTATTCAATAATTCAACTAGTTTCACTTTTCACTCAATTCATTTAGGTGATTCAATAATTCAACTGCTTTTTTCACTATTTTAATTATTTTAGTTTAATAATTCAATTGTTTTTGGTTTAAGAATTCATTTGTTTTTTTATTCAACAATTGAATTATCTTTGATGTTTGTTTAATAATTACGCTGTATTGTTCAATAATTTACTTGGATGATTCAATAATTCAACTGATTTGTTCACAATTTCATTTATTTTTAGTTTAATAATTCAATTGTTTTTGGTTTAAGAATTCATTTGTTTTTTTTCAAAACAATTCAATTATCTTTGATGTTTGTTTAATAATTATGCTGTTTTGTTCAATAATTTACTTGGATGATTCAATACTTCAACTGCTTTGTTCACTATTTCAATTATTTTTAGTTTAATAATTCAATTGTTTTTGGTTTAAGAATTCATTTGTTTTTTTTACAACAATTCAATTATCTTTGATGTTTGTTTAATAATTATGCTGTTTTGTTCAATAATTTACTTGGATGATTCAATAATTCAACTGATTTGTTCACAATTTCATTTATTTTTAGTTTAATAATTCAATTGTTTATGGTTTAAGAATTCATTTGTTTTTTTATTCAAAAATTCTATTATCCTTGATGTTTGTTTAATAATTATGCTGTTTTGTTCAATAATTTACTTGGGTGACTCAATAATTCAATTGCTTTGTTTACTATTTTAATTATTTTTAGTTTAATAATTCAATTGTTTTTGGTTTAAGAATTCATTGGTTTTTTAGTCAACAATTCAATTATCCTTGATGTTTGTTTAATAATTATGCTGTTTTGTTCAATAATTTACTTGAGTGACTCAATATTTCAATTGCTTTGTTCACTATTTTAATTATTTTAGTTTAATAATTTAATTGTCTTTGGTTTAAGAATTCATTTGTTTTTTGTATTCAACAATTCAATTATCTTGGATGTTTGTTTAATAATTATGCTGTTTTGTTCAATAATTTACTTGGACGATTCAATAATTCAACTGCTTTGTTCACAATTTCATTTATTTTTAGTTTAATAATTCAATTGTTTTTGATTTAAGAATTTAATTTTTTTTTTATTCAACAATTCAATTATCCTTAATGTTTGTTTAATGATTATGCTGTTTTGTTCAAGAATTTACTTGGATGATTTAATAATTCAACTGTTTTGTTCATTATTTCAATTATTTTTAGTTTAATAATTCAATTGTTTTTGGTTTAAGAATTCATTTCTTTTTTGTATTCAACAATTCAGTTATCCTTGATGTTTGTTTAATAATTATGCTGTTTTGTTCAATAATTTACTTGGATGATTCAATAATTCAACAGCTTTGTTTACTATTTTAATTGTTTTAGTTTAATAATTCAATTGCTTTTGGTTTAAGAATTCATTGGTTTTTTATTCAACAATTCGATTATCCTTGATATTTGTTCAATAATTCAGCGTATTTGTTCAATAGTTCACTTGGGTGACTCAAAAATTCAACTGTTTTGTTTAGTATTTTAATTATTTTTAGTTTAATAATTCAATCGCTTTTGGTTTATTAATTCATTTGTGTTTTTGGTTCAACAATTCTATTATTATTAATATTTGATAAATATTTCTGATGGTCCATCAAACAATTCAGTAACTTTCGGTTTAATAATTCAATTGTTTTTGATTTAAGAATTCGTTTGTTTTTTTTATTCAACAATTCAATTATCCTTGATATTTGTTCAAAAATTCAACTGTTTTGTTCAATAGTTCACTTGGAAGGCTCAAAAATTCAACTGTTTTATTTAGTATTTCAATTATTTTTAGTTTATTAATTTAATTGTTTTTTGTTTATTAATTCATTTGTGTTTTTTTGTTCAACAATTCAATTATTATTGATATTTGATGAATATTTCAAATGGTTCATCAAACAATTCAGTAACTTTTAGTTTAATAATTCAATTGTTTTTGGATTATTAATACATTTTTTTTTGTTCAACAATTCATTATTATTATTGATTATTATTATTGATATTTGACCAACAATTTAAATGGTTTGTCCAACAATTTAATAACTTTTGGTTTATTAATTCATTTGTGTTTTTTTGGTTCAACAATTCAATTATTATTGATATTTGATAAATATTTCAAATGGTCCATTAAACAATTTAGTAACTTTTAGTTTATTAATTTAATTTTTTTGCATTAGTAATTCTGTAATACTGCAAGTTTGTTCAATAATTCAACTATTTTGTTCAATAATTCAACTGGTTTGCTCAACAATTCAGTTATGTTTAGTTTAATAATTCATTCTATTTCTTCGACAATTTAATTAACCTTGCTGTTTGTTAAATTATTCAACCGTTTTGTTCACTAATTCCTGTTTTGTTCAATAACTCAGTTAGTTTTGGTCAAAAATTCAATTATCTTTGCTGTTTGTTCAATAATTCCGCCATTTTGTTTATTAACTCAGCTGTTTTATGTAATAATACACTTGGATGATTTAATAATTCAACTGCTTTGTTCAACAATTCAGTTAGCTATAGTTTAATAATTTATTTGATTTTTAATTCAACAATTTCAATTATCCTTGATGTTTTTTCAATTATTTAACTGTTTTGTTTAATAATTCACTTGAGCGATTCAATAATTCAACTAGTTTGTTCACTATTTCAATTATTTTAGTTTAATAATTCAATGGATTTTGGTTTATTAATCCATTTTTTTTTATTCAACAATTCAATTATCCTTAATGTTTGTTTAATGATTATGCTGTTTTGTTCAAGAATTTACTTGGATGATTTAATAATTCAACTGTTTTGTTCATTATTTCAATTATTTTTAGTTTAATAATTCAATTGTTTTGGTTTAAGAATTCATTTCTTTTTTGTATTCAACAATTCAGTTATCCTTGATGTTTGTTTAATAATTATGCTGTTTTGTTCAATAATTTACTTGGATGATTCAATAATTCAACAGCTTTGTTTACTATTTTAATTGTTTTAGTTTAATAATTCAATTGCTTTTGGTTTAAGAATTCATTGGTTTTTTTATTCAACAATTCGATTATCCTTGATATTTGTTCAATAATTCAGCGTATTTGTTCAATAGTTCACTTGGGTGACTCAAAATTCAACTGTTTTGTTTAGTATTTTAATTATTTTTAGTTTAATAATTCAATCGCTTTTGGTTTATTAATTCATTTGTGTTTTTTGGTTCAACAATTCTATTATTATTAATATTTGATAAATATTTCTGATGGTCCATCAAACAATTCAGTAACTTTCGGTTTAATAATTTAATTTTTTTTGATTTAAGAATTCGTTTGTTTTTTTATTCAACAATTCAATTATCCTTGATATTTGTTCAAAATTCAATTGTTTTGTTCAATAGTTCACTTGGAAGGCTTAAAAATTCAACTGTTTTATTTAGTATTTCAATTATTTTTAGTTTAATAATTTAATTGTTTTTTTTTATTAATTTATTTGTGTTTTTTTGGTTCAACAATTTAATTATTATTGATATTTGATGAATATTTCAAATGCTCCATCAAACAATTCAGTAACTTTTAGTTTAATAATTCAATTGTTTTTGGATTATTAATACATTTTTTTTTGTTCAACAATTCATTATTATTATTGATTATTATTATTGATATTTGACCAACAATTTAAATGGTTTGTCCAACAATTTAATAACTTTTGGTTTATTAATTCATTTGTGTTTTTTTGGTTCAACAATTCAATTATTATTGATATTTGATAAATATTTCAAATGGTCCATCAAACAATTCAGTAACTTTTGGTTTATTAATTCAATTGTTTTTTGCATTAATAATTCTTTTATACTTCAAGTTTGTTTAATAATTCAACTATTTTGTTTAATAATTCAACTGGTTTGTTCAACAATTAAATTATGTTTAGTTTAATAATTCATTCATTTTTCTTCGGCAATTTAATTAACTTAGCTGTTTGTTCAATTATTCAACTGTTTTTTTCAATAATTCTACTGTTTTGTTCAATAATTCAGTTAGTTTTGGTCAACAATTTAATTATCTTTGCTGTTTGTTCAGTAATTACGCAGTTTTGTTTAATAATTCAGCTGTTTTGTGTAATAATGCACTTGGATGATTTAATAATTCAACCGGTTTGTTCAACAATTCAGTTAGCTGTGGTTTAATAATTTATTTGATTTTTAATTTAACAATTTTAATTATACTTGATGTTTCTTCAATTATTTAGCTGTTTTGTTTAATAATTCACTTGGGCGATTTAATAATTCAACTAGTTTGTTCACTATTTCAATTATTTTTAGTTTAATAATTTAATTGATTTTGGTTTATTAATTCATTTTTTTTGTTCAACAATTCAATTATTATTGATATTTGATCAATAATTTAAATGGTTCGTCCAACAATTCAATAACTTTTGGTTTATCAATACAATTGTTTTTGGTTTAATAATTCTTTTGTTTTTTTATTGCTCAACAATTTAAAGGACCTTGATGTTTAGTCAATAATTCAGCTGTTTTCAGCAGCAATTTAGTTAGCTTTGGTTTAATAATTTATTTGGTTGTTTAGTCTACAATTTAAAATTATACTTGATGTTTCTTCAATTATTCAACTGTTCTGTTTAACTTGAGCGATTCAATAATTCAACTGGTCTGTTTAGTATTTTAATTATTTTTAGTTTAATAATTGAATTCTTTTAGGTTTATTTATTCATTCGTGTTTTTTTTTGTTTAACAATTAAATTATTTTTTATGTTTATTCAGTAATTCAGCTGTTTTGTTCAATAATTCACTAGAAATTCAATAATTCCACTGATTCTTCCAGAATAATTTAATAACTTTTGGTTTAATAATTTAGTTGTATTTAGTTTAATAACTCATTTGTTTTTTGTTAAACAATTTAATTATCCTCGATGTTTGTTCAATAATTCACTAGACTGATTTGATAATTCAACTGGTACCTATGTTCACTATTTCAATTATTTTTAGTTAACTAATTCAATTGTGTTTGGTTTATTAATTTTTTTTCTTATTCGACAGTTAAATAACTTTTGGTTTATTAAATCAATTGTTTTTGGTTTAATAATTATGTTATACATTAAGTTTGTTCAATAATTCAATTGTTTTATTCAACAATTACACTGGTTTGATCAACAATTCAGTTATTTTTGGTTTAATAATTTTTTTGTTTTGCTTGCTCCCCAATTTAATTGACCTTGATGTTTGGTCAATAATTCACCTGTTTTGTTCAATACTTCGTTTAGGTGATTCAATAATTCAACTGCTTTGTTCAACAATTTAGTTAGCTATGGTTTAATAATTTATTTCGTTTTTTGTTTGGCAATTTCAATTATCTTTGATGTTTCTTCAATTATTTAGCTGTTTTGTTTAATAATTCACTTGAGTGATTCAATAATTCCACTGGTCTGTTCAGTATTTCCATTATTTTTAGTTTAATAATTCAATTGCTTTTGGTTTATTTATTCATCTGTTTTCTTTTTGTTCAACAATTCAATTATTTTTAATGTTTGGTCAATAATTCACCTGTTTTGTTCAATAATTCACTTGTGTGACTTAATAATTCAACCGTTTTGTTCAGTATTTTAATTATTTTTAGTTTAATAATTCAATTGTTTTTGGTTTATTTATTCATCTGTTTTCTTTTGTTCAACAATTCAATTATTTTTGATCTTTGTTCAATAATTCACCTGTTTTGTTCAATAATTCACTTGTGTGACTTAATAATTCAACCGTTTTGTTCAGTATTTTAATTATTTTTAGTTTAATAATTCAATTGTTTTTGGTTTATTAATTCATTTGCGTTTTTTTAGTTAAATAATTCAATTATAATTGATATTTGATGAATAATTCAAATCGCCCATCGAACAATTCAGTAACTTTTGGTTTATTAATGCAATTGTTTTTGCATTAATAATTCATTTATTTTTTTTTGTTCAATAATTAAAATTTTTTGTTTTTCAATAATTCACTGGTTTTGTTTTTCAACAATTTATTTATCTACGGTTTAATAATTTATTTGGTTTTTTGTTCTACAATTTCAATTATCTTTGATGTCTATTCAGTAATTCAGATATTTTGTGCAATAATTCACTAAGGCGATTCAATAATTCAACTGATTCCTTCAATAATTCAATAACTTTTGCGGTTTAATAATTTAATTGTTTTTGGTTTAATAATTCATTTGTTTTTTTTGTTCAACAATTTAATTATCCTTGATGTTTATTTATTAATTCACTTGAGTGATTCATTAATTCAACTGTTTTGTTCAGTATTTCAATAACTTTTAGTTTAATAATGCAATTGTTTTTGGTTTATAAATTAATTCATTTGTGTTTCTTTTTGTTTAACAATTCAATTATTATTGATATTTGATGAATAATTCAAATGGTCCGTCTAATAATTTAATAATTTTTGGTTTATTATTTCTATTATACTTTAAGTTTGTGCAATAATTCAACATTTCAATGAGTTTTGGTTCAATAGTTCATTTATTTTTGTGTTCCGCAATTTAATAAACCTTGATGTTTCGTCAATAATTCAACAGTTTTGTTTAATAATTCAGTTGGTGATTCAACAATTCAACTGATTTGTTTAACAATTCAGTTATGTTTAGTTTAATAATTCATTTGGTTTTTGGTTTAAAAATTCATTTGTTTCTTTATTGGTCAACAATTTAATTACCTTTCATGTTTGTTTAATTATTCAGCTGTCTTGTTCAATAATTCTGCTGTTTTGTTAAAAATTCACTCGGTGATTCAATAATTCAACTGGCTAGTACAATAATTATTAACTTTTAGTTTAATAATATAATTGTTTCTGGTTTAATAATACAATTGTTCTTATTTTGTTCAATAATTCAATTATTCCTAATGTTTGTTTAATAATTCAACTCTTTGGTTCTCTAATTTAACTGGTTTGTTCAGCAATTCACTAATTTTTATTTTAATAATTTAATATATTTAGTTTAGTTAGTTTTTTTGTTTAACAATTTAATTATCCTTTATGTTACTTCAATAATTGAGCTGTTTATTCAATGATTCAAGTGCAGTGTAATAATTCAACTCGCTTGTGCAAGAATTCAGCTGTTTGGCTCACTATTTCAACAATTCAACTTGTTTGTTCAACAATGTAATAATTTTTGGTTTAATAATTTTGTGTGTGCACAAATTGTGTAAATAATTTAATTATCATTGATACTAATTTGTTCAATAATTCAACTGGTTGATCAATAATTCAACTGGTTAATCAATAATTTAGCTGTTTGGTTCACTAATTCAACTGGTTTGTTCAACAAACTAATAATTTTTGGTTTAATAATATATTTGGTTTTTTGTTCAATAGTTTAATTACCTTTGATATCTGTTTAGTAATTTAGCTGTTCTATTAAATAATACAGTTGTGTGATTCAATAATCAACTTCTTTGTTCAACTATGTAATTATTTCTGGATTAATAATTTAATTTTTTATAGTTTAGTAATTAATTGGTTTATTTTGTTCAACAATTCAATTGTCATAGATATTTGTTCATTAAATAATTCAACTAGTTGATCAATAATTTACATGTTAATCAATAAATTTCATGTAATAATTACAGTTCAAAAGAGCCAATGACAAAATTGCATTCTAAATTAATTTTTAAAGTTTTTTTTAAAATTTGTGAACCGAACGCAAATTTTAATTTTTATCTGCTATAGACTAAAATCCCGATCCGGAATTCGAACTGTCACCAATTACTTTTTCTCCAATAATTCACTGATGATATTTGTTTAATAATTCAGCTGTTTTCTTCAATAATTCAACTGCGTTATTTAATAATTCAACTGGTTTTTTCAATAATTCAGCTGTTTTGTTCAGTAATTTAATTGGTTTTAGTTTAATAATAATTCATTTATTTGTTATGTTTGTTCAATAATTTTTGATTTAATAATGTAATTTTTTTGGTTTATTATATGTAATTTATTTGTTTTTTGTTCAACAATACAAATATTCTCTGTATAACAAAATTCAAGTATTTTATGAAAAAGTTAATATTGACATTCTAAAAGCGCAACTGCTTTGTTAAATTATGTAATTCAGCTGTTTCGTTTAATAAATTCAACTGTTTTGTTTATCAATTCAACTATTTTTGGTATTTGATTTCTGTCTACTAAGTCTTCGTTTACCAAGAGTCTAGACACAGGTAACTTTTTTTACTTTTTTTGAGAATATTTTCGGTCTGAGCTCTGCTGATGTTATTTGGATTTAACGCTTAAATAAAATAAAACATTTTTTTACCTCGTTGAACTGAATCACCGTCTAAATGCATGATACGCACGCCACTGCTTGCAGTTACAGTTTGACAGGGTTTGACAGTTAACCTCAGGGCACAAACAAATAATAATTTATTAATAGTTAATTTAAAAATTTGTAAAAAATGTCGTCGCCGGCCCCAAAATCTCCAGAACAAAAACAAACCGAGAAAAGCAAGAAATACGACCGCCAATTGAGGTGAACTTACGTTTTATCCAACTACTTCTTTCTAAAATTAACTTTTAGGTTATGGGGCGATCACGGACAACAATTATTAGAAAAATCAAAAGTGTGCCTAATTAATGCGACCGCTTTGGGTACAGAAATATTAAAAAACTTAATTTTACCCGGTATCGGTTCCTTTACGATCGTTGATGACGAAAAAGTGACGGAGCCGGATGTTGGATCGAAGTGAGATTTTTGATTTCGTCTTCCTGTTAATTTCTGGCGTAGTTTCTTTTTAGACCAGTCGAGTGTTGGTTTGTCGCGTGCCGAAGAAGCAAAACGTTGCCTACTGGAGTTGAACCCCGACGTCAGGGGAGACTGTATCGACGAAACGGTCGATCACATTATGACGCATTCCGAAACGTTCTTCAGGGGCTTTGATGTCGTCATTGCAATTGCACTACCAGAAAAGTAATATTGTATAATTTTGGATAGGTTTTGTTCTTACACGTCATATTTTAGAGTTCTAATGCGCCTGTCGCGCCACTTATGGTCTGTCGATGTTCCACTGATTGTGTGTCGCAGTATCGGATTCATTGGCTACGTGAGGCTTCAAATTAAAGAGCACATCGTCATTGAATCACATCCAGACAACGAGGCACCCGATTTACGCCTAGATCGACCGTGGCCGGCACTGCGAACCCACCTGGACGAAATTAACGTCTCGGCGTTGGAAACCAAAGAAAGAACCCACGTTCCGGCTCTTACAATACTGTACTATTACTTACAAAAATTTAGAAACGCGCATGACGGATTCTTGCCGCAGAATTACGCCGAAAAGAATGAACTTCGCGCTATGATCCGGGATAGCTTGAAGGGGGATGAAAATTTTGTAGGAATATTGGAAGAAAATTACGAACAGGCGGTCCGGTTAGTAAACACTTGCGTCGGCCACAGCACGGTACCTTCTCAAGTAAAACAATTCTGGAAGATGAGAAGTGTAATAACCTGACTGCAAATGTAAAGTTTTCCGTTTGAATACATTTTTACCTTTTTCACATTTTTCTTTCAGTCGGATCCGTTTTGGGTGATGTGCGCTGCTCTGAAAGAGTTGATAGAAAAAGAAGGTGCTCTTCCCGTAAGAGGGAGTTTGCCTGACATGGCCTCTGATACGGAAAGTTATGTGGCTCTCCAGCAGATTTACAAACGTCAAGCTGATCTTCAAGCAGAATCTGTTTATCGTCGATCTACGCAAATTGCCCGCACTTTGGGCCAAACTGGCGATGAAATTTCAGAAAGGATGGTGAGTTTTGCAAGATTTTTCCCTCGCATTGCCAATTTAATTCAAAAATTTAATTATAAAATTACAGTTTTAATTTATTCAAATTCAACTGTTTTATCTTGAAATGCAACTACTTAGTAATTTAATTACGTTTTTCTTTAATAACTTTATTGTTTTTGGTTTAATAATGTGATAGTTTTTGGTTCAAAAATTCTTTTTCTACAATAATTCAACTGTTTTATACCAATGAGCTACTACTTGGTCCAAAAACGCAACTGTTCACTATTTTTTTCACTAACTCGTCAACTTTGTTCAATAGTTCAATTTTTTTTGGGTGTAATAATTCAATTATTTTCGATTCTACAATTCAATTGTTATGTTTAATAACTCAACCATTTTTGCTAAATACTTAAAACGATTTCTTCAATAATTCAGTTGTTTTGTTGAATAATTGTTTTTGTTAAATAAATTCGGCTGTATTGTCCAACTTGATTATTTAAGAATTCAATTGTTTCCATTAATTGTTTTTTCAATAATTCATCTTATTTGTTCAACAATTTAACTGTTTTTGATTTACTTATTCAATTGTTGTTGTTTCAAGAATGTAATTATAATATTTAACAATTCAAGTGTTTCTACAACAGTTTAACTTTTTTTTAAATATTATGTTTTATCAAATAATTGAACTGCTTTTTTTTATTTTGCTTTATTTATAAAAAATCTCGTATTTTGTTATACAACTAATTTATCAACAATAATTCAATTATTTTTGATTTAGCAATTCAACTGTTTTTTTAAACAGTTTTATTCAATAAATCTGCTGTTTTGTTGAATAATTTAACTGTTTTTAAATTAATTTAGCCATTTTGTTCAATAAACTTCAGCTGTTTAATTTAACAATTTCAGCTATTTTGTTCAATAATTCAATTGTTTTTAGGAACGTACCCATACTACGTGACCTATTTTTTAATTTATTTTTGAAACCCCCCCCCTCCAGTTGTTTTATTGAATAATTGTTTTGTTAAATAAATTCGCTGTATTGTCCAAATAAAAATAATTGTTTTCATTTAATTGATTATTTGTGCAAGTAATTCACTTATTTCAACAAATACGTTTTTGATACATTACAGTTGTTTGTTTTTTCCCCAACAATTGTAATGAATCAATCAGTGTTTTCAAAATTTAATTTAAATAAAATATTGTTTTTAAAAAAATGAACGTTTTTATTTGCTTTTTTATTAAAAAATTTCGTATGTTTGTTAATAATTCAACTTATTTATCAACAATATTAATTATTTTTGTTTAGCATTCAATTTTTTTCATTAACTTATTCAAAATTTTTTGAATAGTTCTTTAATAATTTAGCTTTTTGTTCAATAATTCAGCTATTTATTATAATAATTCAATATTTTGTTCAAAATTCAATTGTTATATTTAATAATTACCTTTTTTTAATATTTACTTTTAGTGACACAATATTATATGTTCTACAATCCTAATTTACATTCAGTTATTTTCAATATTCGATGTTCAGAAATTAACTGTTTTTATTACTTTCATTTGTTAATTTCAGTTTTATTTAACAATTCATCATGTTTTAATAATTTAACTTTTATTAATTTCAATACGTACAATCAATCACCTATGATTTATTAGTAATTCTCACTCAATATTATCAATATTCAATATTGAGCATTAATTTTTTCAATTACTGAGTTAAACATTATGTTTTTCTGTTCAATAACATTAATTTATTCAATATCACTTTTATAATTGTATATTCAATTTTGAATTACGAATTATGTATTATTCACAATTCAATTGTTTTTTAATAATTCAATTGTTCTTAACAATTCAACTGTTTTGTTAATAATTCAACTTATTTATTCAACAATAATTAATTATTTTTGATTTAGCAGTTCAATGTTTTTCATTTAACTATTCAAATATTATATTTAACAATAATGTTCTTTCAATAATTTCAGCTGTTTTGTTCAATAATTCGCTATTTATTTAATAATAATTCAATTATTTTGGTTCAACAATTTCAATTGTTATTTTAATAATTCACTGTTTTTAAATAATTTCAGCTGTTTTGTCAATAATTCAACTAATTTATTCAACAATATTTTTATTTGATTTAGCAGTTCAATTATTTTATTTAACTATTCAATTGTTATATTTAATAATTCAACTGCTTTGTTAAATAATTCAACTGTTTTGTTCAATAATTCAACTATTTATTCAACAATTATTCAATTATTTTGATTTAGCAATTCAATTATTTTTGGTTCAACAATTCAATTGTTTTGATTTAATAATTCAACTGTTTTGTTTAAATATGACTATTTTGTATTAATAATTTCTGTTATTTTGTTGAATAATTTGGCTGTTTTTTCAATAAATTTAGCTGTTTTGTTCAATAATTTAAGTAGGTAAATTGATGAACAGTAATTCAATTGTTTTTGATTTAGCAGTTCAATTGTTTTTCATTCAACTATTTAAAATTGTAACATTTAACAATTCAACTGTTTTGTTAAATAATTCAAATGTTTTTTCCAATAATTTCTGCTGTCTTGTTCAACAAATTAATTATTTTTGTTTTAGCCAATCAATTATTTTTGGTTCAACAATTCAATTATTATATTTAATAATTCAACTATTTTTGTTTACAATATGACTGCTTTGTTCAATAATTCCTCTGTTTTGTTGAATAATTTGGCAGTTTTGTTTGATTAATTCAGCTGTTTTGTTCAATAATTCTACGTTTTGATAAATAATTCAACTGTTTTCTTCAATAAATTCAGCTGTATTATTCAATAATTCAACTGTTTTTTTCTTAAATATCTGCTGTTTTGCTCAATAATTCCATTATTTTTGTTTTAGCAATTTAAATATTTTCGGTTCAACAATTTAATTGTTATTTTTAATAATTCAACTGTTTTTGTTTACAATATGAATGTTTTGTTCAATAATTCTACGTTTTGATAAAAACTCAACTGTTTTCTTCAATAAATTCAGCTGTTTTGTGCAATAATTCAACTGTTTTTTTTTCAATAATATCTGCTGTCTGTTTGTTTTAGCCAATCAATTATTTTCAGTTCAACAATTCAATTGTTATATTTAATAATTCAACTGTTTTCGTTTACAATATGACTGTTTTGTTCAATAATTCTGCTGTTTTGTTGAATAATTTGGCAGTTTTGTTTGATTAATTCAGCTGTTTTGTTCAATCATTCTACGTTTTGATAAATAATTCAACAGTTTTCTTCAATAAATTCAGCTGTTTTGTTCAATAATTCAACTGCTTTTTAAAATAAATTTAACCATTTTATTCAATAAGCTTCAGGTAATTTGTTCAATAATTCAATAGGTAATTTGATCAACAGTAATTCAATTTTTTTAGATTTAGCAGTTCAATTGTTTTTCATTCAACAATTCAAAATTGTTACATTTAACAATTCAACTGTTTTTTTCAATAATTTCTGCTGTCTTGTTCAACAAATCAATTCTTTTCTGTTCAAACAATTCAAGTGTTATATTTAATAATTCAACTGTTTTTGTTTACAATATGACTGTTTTGTTTGATTAATTCAGCTGTTTTGTTCAATAATTCTACGTTTTGATAAATAATTCAACTGTTTTCTTCAATAAATTTAGCTGTTTTGTTCAATAATTCAACTGTTTTTAAAAAATAGATTTAGCCATTTTATTCAATAAACTTCAGGTAATTTATTCAACAATCAAATTTTTATCAGTTCAATTGTTTTTCATTTAACAATTCAATTGTTTTATGTAAACAATTCAACTGTTTTGTTATATGATTCAACTGTTTTATTGCAATAATTTCTGCCGTTTTGTTCAATAATTCAACTAATTTATTCAACAATAATTCAATTATTTTTGATTAGCAATTCAATTACTTTTGATTCAATTGTTATATTTAAAAATTCAACTGTTTTTGTTTACCATGACCGTTTTGTTCAATAATTCTATTGTTTTGTTGAATAATTTGGCTGTTTTGTTTAATAAATTTAACTGTTTTCTTCATTAAATTCAGCTATTTTGTTGAATAATCCAACTGTTTTGAAAAATAATTCAACTGTTTTAATTTAAATAAATTTACCCATTTTGTTCAATAATTCAATTGTTTTTGATTTAGCAGTTCAATTGTTTTTCAGTCAACAATTCAATTGTTATATTTAATAATTCAACTGATTTTATTTATAATATGACTGTTTCAGTCAATAATTTTTGGCTATTTTGTTTAATAAATTCAGTTGTTTTGTTCAATAAATCTCCTGTTTTGATAAATAATTCAACCATTTCTTTTCAATAAATCTGTCGCTCATTGTAAAAGTGGTGCAACTCCATTTTAAAATTTTACATTTTATTACTTAATAGAATTAAATTTAGCCATATCTTTCATTATAAAAATGAAGCAACTCCATAATATGCACTATAATACTACAGATGACGTTAATTGTTTTTCTTGTATTTTTTCGACACATTACTTTCGCAAAAGCTCGATATTTCAAAATTCAGTTAGATGGAGATACTTCACTTTTACAATGAACAACACAAATGAAGCCGTTTTATTTAATAATTCAGCTGTTTTGTTCAATAATAATTCAAGTAGGCAGTTTTCATTCAACAATTAATTCAATTGTTTATTTAAGGGGTGTCCTGAATTAGCGCGTCATTAAATTCGTTTTTTTTTTAATTGCTTAAATCTATAGATAAACTATCTAAGAATATGTTTACAAAATGGCAGAGGCTAATTTTAAGTATTTTCAAAAATATAAGCCGAAATCAGACGAGCGTTGCGCAAGGGTTTCAAGCGCTCGTCACTGCGATTTTCTATTCAGAATTTCATACCTGAAAAAGGTTGAAGGGTAGTTCAACAATAGTTTTAATCCATGGGTGTATCCAGTTGAGTATCCAGTTAATATAAGTGTAAATGTGTAAGACTCATTTAGTGTACAAATTATCAGCGTAAGTAACTAAGAATTGATTTTGTCTTATTAAAAACTTTGAAACGCGTTTTCTCTAGTTTTTATTTTCACACATTTTCTAAATTGGCGTACATGATAGCTAAAAAACTAAACGACTTATATAATTGAACCAAAGTTTTTTTTCTTTATTATTAAATTCTCTTCTAAGTGAACTAAAAAAATTCATTAAAAAGTTTATTTAAATAATTGTTATAGCCCTTAAAGTTTATTTTTTTTTTTTTTACAAATTTTTTTTTAAAGCCGCCAAAATTTTTACTTCCACATACTTTTCTCCTTTTTTTTTTAGTTCACCCAGAAGAAAAATATATAATGATTTAATATTTTTTTGGTTTTATGTTTTAGTCAAGAATTACGAGCTGGATCTTGTACGCCGATTGAAGACAGCAAGCGACAAGACGCCCCTGAAATAAGCTTATAAATCTGTTATAATAATTTATTTTACATTAGAAAAAATTTTTTTGTAGACGTTAAATATATATAAACCCATAAACTTAACACTCATTAACATTATTTCTTTCTTTCCCTTCTAAAAAAAAATCACAAAAAGAGCTTGTTTTTCAACGTTCTAATTCAGGACACCCTTAACAATTTGGCTGTTTTGTTCAATAATAAATCAAGTTTTTTTGATTTTGCAATTCAATTGTTTTTTGATTTAACAATTCAACTGTTTCTTCAACAACTGAATTGTTTTTTTATATGATATTTTGGTTGATATAATTCAGCTGTTTTCTTGAAGAAATCGACTGTTTTCTTTAATAAATTCATCTGTATTGTTCAACAATTCAATTATTTTTGATTTAGCAATTCAGTTGTTTTTTGTTCAATAATTCAACCGTTTTGTTAAATATTCAATTTATTGTTTCTTCAACAATTTCGCTATGAAGTTCAAAAATTCTGCTGTTTTGCATAATAATTTCAGCTGTTTTGTTCAATAATACAATTATTTTTAATTTATGCCTATTTCTTCACCTATAGTTTTGTATGATTGTACAATAATTGTTGAACGAAAAACAAATGATTTCTTTCTTAAAAGTTATCTGTTAGCTAACTTATAGTGAAATTAACGAAATAACCAATTAGACGACAACAAAAGAAACAAATCAAACGTCTGATTGGTTATTTCGGTCAATTTAGCTATAAGTTAGCTAAACTAATAGATAACTTTTAAGAAAAAATTCAATTGTTTTTCGTTCAACTGTTTTATTCAACTATTTTATTAAATAATTAAGCTGTTAAATGAACAATAAAACGAAATTATTCGTGAGATTTCAGCAATGGTTACTGCTGTCATCAGACTTTAATAACAATTAAATATTAAATGATTTTGTATTAAATTTGTAACATAAGCCCCTCATGGTAAATATGATCGTTTTATAGTATGTCAAAAATTGAATTTTTCAAACTTTTACATCATAATTTAATCCTAGATCCGCCACGGATTATTTTTGATTTAGTAATTCAGTTTGTTTTTGTTTTAACAATTCAATTGTTATGTTTAACAGTTCAATTATTTTCAATAAATACAATAATTGATTTAATTTGGATTTTTTCAAGTCGAGGAAATTATCAATTTTAATCGAGGAAAACTCCAGGAATTTGTTTAAAAAAAATGAAATAATTATTTCAGAAACCGATGAGTTCACCCCGGATATAATGGTACTTTTTGGTTTAGAGACTTTTAAAGGTGTAAAAATTACTATTTGAATGTAATTAATTTCAAAACGACTAATTTTATCGAGAAATTACAAAAGATCTAAAAATTTACCAACTTATAATTTTTTAAGATAAGAATCCCCTTATCAATTGGAAACCTACCTGAAAAAACAAAATCAATGACTTTCCAGTTAAACTTGCACAAAAATAATGGGGTGTTGCCACTGTATTAAAAAATCTATATACACCAGCAAAGGCAGATAAATTGACTGTGTAATTTTGTTTTAGGCAAGGTTGCTGTGTAAACACGCTGCTGAACTGCACATTTTGCGTGGTCGCTGTATCGCAGATGAGTACCCACACACTGCACCTAACATCGCACCCCATTTGGAAGACCCCGAAAGTTTGATGTTTTATTACGTCATTTTGAGAGGATTGGAGCGTTTTATAAGCGAATATAACAGTTACCCAGGCCAATTTGATGATCACGTTGAACCAGACGTGCTGAAACTTAAAACTTTTATTGGTAAGCTTCTATCAGAATGGGGATGCCCTGCATCAGTGGTCAGCGATGATCGCGTTCACGAAGTGTGCCGTTATGGTGGCGCAGAATTGCATTCAGTTTCTGCATTCTTGGCAGGATGTACATCCCATGAAGTAATAAAATTGATAACCAGGCAATACAGACCAATGAACAACACTTTTATTTACGATGCCATATCCACAAAATCGGCCACTTTTATTTTGTAGTTCAGTTTCAATTGAAATTTTAATAAAGTTTTTTATTGTTGCGTACATAAATTACTTTTCATCCTAGAAGTACATTTTTACGGGACCAAATAAAAAATCTGTTAACGAAAACGGTTTTATTTATATAATTTTTAACGTAACAATTTCTCCAGTCTTTCAAGACCCTGCCGCAGCGTGTTGTCATACCCAACCCCCCGCATTTTCTCAACCTCCATCACCTGTTTTTTAATAAATGGCAAAGCAGACCGCATCTCGGTTGGAATGACTTGAACTAGCACAGTAGTAAATTGGAAAAAACTGTTAGCATAAAAGGCCAAATGCTTTTCCGCAATTGTGATGATTGTCCGTCTGAAGGAGTCGTTCAAACGTTCGTCACGATACTTTCCTTTAATGAACTTCACAATTTCGATCGCGGAAGTTTTATTTGCACTAAACATAAGAACTTCCAGTATTCCAAGCAAAGTGATGTTCACAATGGAACAAATTTGATCCATGGAGGTTTCCTTTTCCATGCTCAAACGGATGAGTTTTAGAGCTCTGAAGATGTTATCGTCGGTGCCTTTAGATTTGTGCGACAAAAACGCTGAATACAGTTTGACCAAAATAATTTGTCTCAAATTTTCGTTTTGCATGGCCTTGAGAATGGGAGAGTCTTCGAATGAGAGTAAAGGAAGGTAGCGCATGGTCATATCACGGATCATTCGCTCCAAATAGGCATCGCTTCCGTTGGAATTTAAGGAATAAATTCCTTGCATAAAAATATGCCACGTGGACTGAACGGATTTGAGAACGTAAGGATGCGGACTCGTGCCCATTACAACGTTTGTGGGGAGCAAAAACACGCTGATCAGTTTGTTCATGAGGCAATTCGGGCGGCTTTTGTTGTAGAGCAACGGTGCGCAATGCTCGAAAAGGAGTGCGATGTAAGTAAAAATCTCCATAGTTATCGCTTCCGAACTTGGATTTTTGACATACGGAATGACCCATTCATCCAGTCGTCCAAAACACCGCTCGCACAATTCCGCTGCATTCGTTGTTTTACATTTAAGATTTTCTAATTTTCCCAACTCCTTAATGAAAGCGCACAATGGTTTGCTACCGTAAATACTATTTTCATCAAAAGTTTTATGCAACGAGCTGATTTTCAAAACGTTTTGGGTCAGTTTTTCGATGTTCTCGCAGTTCAGCAAACAGCAGCGCACCCAAGCGTGCAAAATTGCTGTTTCGTGGTTTGTAGAGATGTTGTAGTTCGGAGCGTCTTCTAAAATCGTGGTCAAAAATTGGCAAACCACTCTTGGTGCTATTGTGTCGCCGGTAAAAATTATCGTGTTGTCCGAAGATGGGTTCAAGTCGATCAGAGCCGCCAACTCTCCAACCTGAAAAAAAAAAAACATTAAAACCTGATTATAAGGAAAATATAATCCAGATTGAATGACACCCCCTAAAATGAAATCCTGGCTATGGCACTGTAGTGATCGTAAATTTAAGATTCTTTTCTGGGCTATTGGGAAACCACGTTTGCTAAAGAAAATTTAAATATGAAAATGATCCGAATAACACATTCTGGAAAAAAATTAAAATACAAACCTGCACAGGTGCATTTGAAGTAACGGCTACATTTTTCAAATTTGGTGACATGCATACTTTCAATACGCTTTCCCACTCGGACCAGGTGCCCGAATTCTGTATGCGCGTCAAGTTGCAAATCAAAATATCCAAAAAATAACACAAATCGTTGATTTGACACGTTTTCATGTACCTGAAAGTCCACTGATCGATGAACAGGTGCTGATTTAGTCCGAAATTTTGGCTCGCACTTAAAATTCCCTCAAAACCATCAACGTACGCCCGAATCAAATGGAAGCGGTTTCGATCCTGCACGATTTCGTCGATGATGCACAGAAGGGGTTCCGCTATTTCCTTTACAGAGTGATCGTTAATGACGTGGATAACGGCCAAACTGGTGTAAATGTTGATGACCAACTGAGTGTTCCGTCGTTCAGGAGACAAATAAGACAAAATTGTTAAAAATTTTTGGCTAATTTCAGATAGGTTCAAACTTTTAGTAAGCGTAAAAAACAGGAGACCGATGTTATGGAGTCCGGTATCGTTAAGTTCATTAATTTTGTTTGGAGGGAGTTTACAGTAAATTCTCCCCCTCATACGGGGCCATTGGTTGGGATGTTTGGTGAAAAGGTCATGTAGCATGTAGAGGAAAAATTCATACGAGTTCTCAATCCGTTTGTTATTAACGACACGGTCCAGTACTTCAACTGTTTTAACGGAAGATGAAGAGTTTTTATCCGACAAGAAATCGAGGTGCCTGTTGAAAATTTCCCATAAGATCTGGTAGGGCTCTAATTTTATGCTGTCTTGCTGCTTCAAGATGGAATGAACCAATGTTGAGGTGGTAAGTAAAATTTTGTTGTTATCAACATTTGGATTGAGTTTTGAGTTCAATGATTTCAATTTCGATGTTATTAACGTATGGTAATCTTGACAGTTTGGATTGACCGAGTTGATGATGTCATTTAACAGCCACAAACTGAACGATTCTTCGTTGTTTTTTAACGACTCGTTAACGGTCTCCCAAAACCGCTCTTCGATTGTTAATTTTTTGTTAAATAAATACAACATTAACCAACACTTCTTAATACAGCTACACAGATAACTATTGGATGTTAAAATTTCGCTAGGCGATTTGCTTTTGAATAAAACGTGGGAAAATTTGACCAGATCATTGCAAATTTGTAGAAACAAATCGTTTACAGGTAATTCGCACAGATAAAATAGGGTTAGGAAAAGCCACTGCACCTCGAGGTACATGTGAAGGTAGTGCCCGATGGGTTCATCGCGAACCGAGGCAAGTTTTACTAAGAACCGCTCTTCCAGGACGTTCCAGGAAGTAATACAATTTTTTACGACATTCAAATTAATTACCAACTCTGTTTTGAGTTCATTCCACAAAGTTCCTTTCGGTATCACCTGCAGGTTGTATCGACACAAACTTAACAAGTTCACCACCTGTTTTCTCACCAAACTTACGTTCACTTGCCAATCTGTGGCGTCGAAAAACAAAAACCTTTCGATTTCTCTCCATTGTTTGCGCGCGGTAAAAAATAAACTTGCACTTTGGGATAAAAACAAAATTTTTGGTACAAGCGACCTTCTACGACGTCATAGGCGACCAAGTCGTAATCGACGGTTTTTAAGAATATTGTCTGTAATTCCGAATTCACGTCTTCTGTAAAATTTTCATCTTCGCAACAAAAAGGCAAAACCATTTCAAATTTTTAAAAATAAAAACAAAACTAAAGTGAGGTTAGGTTCATTGCATTAAAAGGCGGAGTTAAAGTTTACAAGTATGTACAGGGTAATAATAATTTTATGTTCGTTAAAGGATATTCAAATAAAATTTTCCTGAAAATTCCCAATAGTTTTAGAATCTAATTGTTAAGTACGATTTTAAATTTTTTATTATGAACTATTTTTGACTACCAATTAAGGATCTCTATGCGAAGGGCACCAAAATTACCTAATGAAACGCTTCAATTATGTAAAAATTTGGCGACACACCAAGAATCCAATATTTTTAATCAAAATTTAAAATGCAATAATTTCATATACGCATAAAGTAAATAAGAAATCAAGCATATAAACTTTTTTTTTTAAAATTGATTTCTTTAAAAATTCTTTAAGGGAGCCGAAATAATCTGCATTGGGGCATCACAACCCCTAGGACCGGCACTGCCTAAGTTAAAACTAAATATAAAAATTAATAAATATTTTTGGTTTGATAATTTAATTGGTTTTGGTTTAATAATTCATTGTCAGTCGTTTTTGCATTAATAACAATGTAAATGTTTTTTTAAAAATGCAACTGCTTCGTGCAATAATTCAACATTTTGTTCATTAATTCAATTGCTGTTTAATAAATTCAACAATTAGGTTCAATAATTCAACTGTTTGGTTCAACATTTCAATTATTTTAGTCTAAAAATTTATTTGTTATTAGCATCGATCTTTTAATAAAAAATCGATGGTTATTGGTTAAATAATTCAATTGAAATTGAGTTTACAATTCAATTGCTTTATTTCATAATTAAACTGTTTCCTTTAATTATTTAGTTATTTTGTTGATTAATTGCAATAATTCAACTGCTAGGTTCAACATTTAAATTATTTATAGTTTAATCATTCAATTGTTTTTGGTTGAATCATTGAATTGTGTTTGATTCAACAACTCAACCGTTTCTTTAACAATTCAATTTTTTCTTTAACAAAGCACCTTGTTTCTTTCAAAAATTCAGCTGTTTTCTTCAATAATTTGGCTGTTTTGTTTATTAAATCGGCCGTTCTGCTAAATAAATATTCAACAGTGAGGTTCAATAATTCAACGGTTTTCTTTAGTAATTCATCTGCGTTGTTTAATAAATTCAGCAGTTTTACAAATAATTTAGCTGCTTTCTGCAACAATTCAACAGCTTTGTTCAACATTTCAATTATTTTGGTTTAAAAATTATTTATTTTTGATTGAATAATTCAAACGAAATTGAGTTAATAAATCAAGTGTTTCTTTAACAATTCAATTGTTTTGTTCAATAATTAAACTGATTTCTTCAATATTTAAACTGCTTGGTTCAACATTTCAATTTTTTATAGTTTAATATTATTTATTAATTTGACTATTTTGTTAAATAATTTACTTGTTTTGCTAAATCATTATTCAGATGTAAGATTCAACAGTTTTCTTCAACAATTCATCTGATTTGTTTAATAAATTCAGCAACTTTGTGAATAATTCAACTGTTTGCTGGAATAATTCAACAGCTTAGTTCAACTTTTTAATTATTTCAGTTTAAAAATTTGATTGTTTTCGGTTGAATAATTCAATCAAAATTGGATCAACAATTCAAATGTTCTTTAACGATTCAATAATTAAACTGATTCCTTCAATAATTCAACTGCATGGTTCAACATTTCAATTATTTATAGTTTAATATTATTTATTAATTTGACTATTTTGTTAAATAATTTATTTGTTTTGCTAAATCATTATTCAGATGTAAGATTCAACAGTTTTCTTCAACAATTCTCTGATTTGTTTAATAAATTCACCAACTTTGTCAATAATTCAGCTACTTGCTGATACAATAATTCAACAGCTTAGTTTAACTTTTTAATTATTGCAGTTTAAAGATTTGATTGTTGTCGGTGGAATAATTCAATCAAAATTGGATCAAAAATTCAAATGTTTTTTTAACGATTCAATTGTTTTGTTCAATAATTAAGCAGTTTCTTTCAATAATTTGGTTATTTTGTACATTAATTCAGTTGTTCTGTTAAATATTTTAGTTTTTTACCAATAATTTAGCTGTAAGATTCAATAATTCAACAGTTTTCTTCAACAATTCTTCTGATTTGTTTAATAAATTCAGCAATTTTGTCAATAATTCAGTTATTTGCTGATGCAATAATTCAACAGCTTTGTTCAGCTTTTCAATTATTTCAGTTTAAAAATTTGATTGTTTTGGGTTGAATAATTTAATCGAAATTGGATCAACAATTCAAATGTTTTTTTAACGATTCAATTGTTTTGTTCAACAATTAAACTGTTTATTTCAATAATTTGATTATTTTGTACATTAATTCAGTTGTTAAGTTAAATATTTCAGTTTTTTTAACAATAATTTAGCTGTAAGATTCAATAATTCAACAGTTTTCTTCAACAATTAATCTAATTTGTTTAATAAATTCAGCAGTTTTGCCAATAATTCAGCTATTTGCTGATGCAATAATTCAACAGCTTTGTTCAACTTTTCAATTATTTCAGTTTAAAAATTTGATTGTTTTGGTTGAATAATTTAATCGAAATTGGATCAACAATTCAAATGTTTTTTTAATGATTCAATTGTTTTGTTCAATAATTAAGCAGTTTCTTTTAATAATTTGTTATGCTGTACATTAATTCAGTTGTTCTGTTAAAGATTTCAGTTTTTTTACCAATAATTTACCTGTAAGATTCAATAATTCAACAGTTTTCTTCAACAATTCATTTGACTAGTTTAATAAATTCAGCTATTTGCTGATGCAATAATTCAACAGCTTTGTTCAACTTATCAATTATTTTATTTTAAAATTTCATTTTTTCGGTTGAATAATTTAATCGAAATTGGATTAACAATTCAACTGATTTTTAACGATTCAATTGCTTTGTTCAACAATTAAACTCTTTCTTTCAATAATTTGGTTATTTTGCACATTAATTCAGTTGTTCTGTTAAATATTTCAGTTTTGGAACAATAATTCAGCTGTAAGATTCAATGATTCAACAGTTTTCTTCAACAAATCATCTCATTTGTTTAATAAATTCATTAGTTTTGTCAATAATTCAGCTATTTGCTGCAATAATTCAACAGCTTTGTTCAACTTTTTAATTATTTTAGTTTAAAAATTTGATTTTTTTTGGTTGAATAATTCAATCAAAATTGTATCAACAATTCAAAGGTTTTGTAACGATTCAATTGTTTTGTTCAACAATTAAACTCTTTCTTTCAATAATTTGGTTATTTTGTACATTAATTCAGTTGTTCTGTTAAATATTTCAGTTTTTTTACCAATAATTTAGCTGTAAGATTCAATAATTCAACAGTTTTCTTCAACAAATCATCTGATTTGTTTAATAAATTCAGCAGTTTTGTCAATAAGTCAGCTATTTGCTGAAATAATTCAACAGCTTTGTTCAACTTTTAATTATTGCAGTTGAAAGTTTGATTGTTGTCGGTGGAATAATTTAATCGAAATTGGATCAACAATTCAACTGTTTTTTTAACGATTCAATTGTTTTGTTCAATAATTAAGCAGTTTCTTTCAATGATTTGGTTATTTTGTACATTAATTCAGTTGTTGTGTTAAATATTTTATTTTTTTACCAATAATTCAGCTGTAAGATTCAATAATTCAACAGTTTTCTCAACAATTTATCGGATTTGTTTTAAAAATGTAGCAATTTGTCAATAATTCAGTTATTTGCTGATGCAATAATTCAACAGCTTTGTTCAACTTTTCAATTATTTCGGTTTAAAAATTTGATTGTTTTCGGTTGAATAGTTTAATCAAATTAGATCAACAATTCAAATGTTTTTAAAGATTCAATTGTTTTGTTCAACAATTAAACTCTTTATTTCAATAATTTGGTTATTTTGTACATTAATTCAGTTGTTCAGTTAAATATTTCAGTTTTTTAACAATAATTTAGCTGTAAGATTCAATAATTCAACAGTTTTCTTCAACAATTCATCTGATTTGTTTAATAAATTCAGCAGTTTTGTCAATAATTCAGCTATTTGCTGCAATAATTCAACAGCTTTGTTCAACTTTTTAATTATTTCAGTTTAAAAATTTGATTGTTTTGGTTGAATAATTTAATCGAAATTAGATCAACAATTCAAATGTTTTTTTAATGATTCAATTGTTTTGTTCAATAATTAAGCAGTTTCTTTTAATAATTTGCTTATGCTTACATTAATTCAGTTGTTCTGTTAAAAATTTCAATTTTTTTACCAATAATTTACCTGTAAGATTCAATAATTCAACAGTTTTCTTCAACAATTCATTTGACTAGTTTAATAAATTCAGCTATTTGCTGATGCAATAATTCAACAGCTTTGTTCAGCTTATCAATTATTTCAGTTTAAAAATTTGATTTTTTTGGTTGAATAATTGAATTGAAATTGGATCAACAATTCAAATGTTTTTTTAACGATTCAATTGTTTTGTTCAACAATTAAACTGTTTATTTCAATAATTTGGTTATTTTGTACATTAATTCAGTTGTTCTGTTAAATATTTCAGTTTTTTAACAATAATTTAGCTGTAAGATTCAATAATTCAACAGTTTTCTTCAACAAATCATCTGATTTGTTTAATAAATTCAGCAGTTTTGTCAATAATTCAGCTATTTGCTGCAATAATTCAACAGCTTTGTTCAACTTTTTAATTATTTTAGTTTAAAAATTTGATTGTTTTTGGTTGAATAATTCAATCGAAATTGTATCAACAATTCAAAGGTTTTTGTAACGATTCAATTGTTTTGTTCAACAATTAAACTCTTTCTTTCAATAATTTGGTTATTTTGTACATTAATTCAGTTGTTCTGTTAAATATTTCAGTTTTTACCAATAATTTAGCTGTAAGATTCAATAATTCAACAATTTTCATCAACAAATCATCTGATTTGTTTAATAAATTCAGCAGTTTTGTCAATAAGTCAGCTATTTGCTGATGAAATAATTCAACAGCTTTGATCAACTTATCAATTATTTCAGTTTAAAAATTTGATTTTTTCGGTTGAATAATTTAATCGAAATTGGATCAACAATTCAAATGTTTTTTTAACGATTCAATTGTTTTGTTCAATAATTAAACTGTTTCTTTCAATAATTTCAATATTTTGTACATTAATTCAGTTGTTCTGTTAAATATTTCAGATTTTTGAGCAATAATTCAGCAGTAAGATTCAATAATTCAACAGTTTTCTTCAACAATTCATCTGATTTGTTTAATAAATTCAGTAGTTTTGTCAATAATTCAGCTATTTGCTGCAATAATTCAACAGCTTTGTTCAAATTATCAATTATTTTAGTTTAAAAATATGATTATTTTCGGTTGAATAATTTAATCGAAATTGGATCAACAATTCAAATGTTTTTTAACGATTCAATTGTTTTGCTCAATAATTAAGCTGTTTCATTCAATTATTTTGGGCATTATTTCAACTGTTTGGTTCTATAATTTAACAGCTTTATCCAACATTTCAACAATAATTCAATTAATTATATTTGGTTCAATAATTTTATTGTTTCTTTAACAATTTAATATTATCTTCTTCTAGAATTAAGCTGTGTTATGCAACTATTTCGTTCATTAATTCAGTTATTTGTTCAGTAATTCAGCTGTTTGGTTCAATGATTCAACAGGTTTGTTCAGCATTTTTTTATTTTATTTAATTGTTTTTGGTTGAATAATTCTATTGTATTTGGTTCAATAATTCAATTGCTTTCTTCAATAATTCCGTTGTTTTGTACAATAATTTTGTTATTTCGTTCAATAATTCAAATGTTTTCTTCAATAATTTAATTGTTTTTATTTAATAATTTGTTCGGATTTTTGCCAAAAATGCAATTGTTTTAAAAAAAGTATAATCAAATGTGCAACTGTTTTGTCAATAATTCAGTTGTGTGATTTAATAATTCAACTGCTTTGTTCAACATTTCTCTTATTTGTAGTTTAATAATTTAATCGGTTTTAGTTGAGTAATTCAGTTTGTATTTGGTTCAGCAATTCAACTGTTTTCTTAACAATTTGATTATTTATTTAATAATTGAGCAAATTTCTTTAATAGTTCAGTTGCTTTGTTTATTAATTCAGCTGTTTCCTTACATAATTTAGTTGTTCTGTTTAATAATTTATTCAACTGATTTGTTCAATTATTCAACTGATGTGTTTAATAAATTCAGCTGTTTTGTTAAAATTCAGAGGTTGAGTAATATTCAACAGTTTTTTCAACGTTTCAATTATTGAAGTTTAATAATTAAATTTTTTTAGGTCGAATAATTCAATTGTATTTGATTGTTTTGTTCATTAATTATGCTATGTATTTTCTTTAATAATTCAGTGGCTTTGTTCACTAATTAAGCCGTTTTGTTAAATAATTCGGTTGCTTTGCTTAATAATTCAGCTGTTTTGTCAATAATTCAGGTGTTTTCTTGAATAATTTGTTAGTTTTGTTCAAAATTTTAATAATGTTTTTTAATTATTTTTGGTTGAATAATTCTAACGAAATTGATTCAACTGTTTGGTCAAAATTCAAATATTTCTGCAACAATTCAATTGTTTTGTTTAATAATTAAGCTGTTTTATTCAATAATTAAACTGTTTTCTTTAACAACTTATCTATTTTTAAATAAATTTAGTTGTTAAGCAACAGCTTCCTTCAATATTTCATTTTAAAAATTTAATTGTGTTTGTTGAATAATTCAATTAAAATTGAGTCAACAATAAAAATGTTTCTTTAACTATTCAAATGCTTTATTTAATAATTCAGTTGTTTTGTCAATAATTCAGCTTTTTGCTGCAATAATTCAACAGATTTGTTCAAGTTTTTAATTGTTTTAGTTTAAAAATTTGATTGTTTGGTTGTTGATAAAAAACAAATGCTTTTTTAACAATTAATACAATTTTTTAACAACTCAATTGTTTGGTTCAATAATTAAGCTTTTTCTTTCAATAATTCGATTATTTTGCACATTAATTCAGCTGTTCTGTTAAATATTTCAATTTTTTGACCATTAATTCAACTGTTTGGTTCAATAATTCAACAGCTTTGTTTAACATTTCAACAACAATTCAATTGTATTCGGCTCAATAATTTAATTATTTTATTCAATAATTCAATTATTTAGTTTATTAATTCAACTGTTTGGTTTTATAATTCAACAGCTTTGCTCAACATTTCAACAATAATTTAGTTATATTCGGTTTAATAATTCAACTGTTTTTTAACAATTCAATATTGTTTTCTTCAATAATTAAGCAGTTTTATATTATTATTGAGTTCACTAATTCAGTTATTTATTCTATAATTCAGCTGTTTGTTGCAATAATTCAGCAGCTTAGTTCAAATTTTCAATTGTTTTAGTTTAAAAATTTGATTGTTTTAGGTTGAATAATTCAATCGAAATTGGGCCAACAATTCAAATGTTTTTTTAACAACTCAATTGTTTTGTTAAATAATTCACATGCTTTCTGCAATAATTTAATTTATTGTTTTTGATAAAATATTTTCAATCAAGTAAAATCAAATGTGCAACTGTTTTGTCAATAATTCAGTTGTGTGATTCAATAATTCAACTGCTCTGTTCAACATTTCGGTTCAACAATTCAACTGTTTTATTAACAATTCGTTTGTTTTATTCAATAATTAAGTTATTTTCTTTAATAATTCAGTTGTTTTGTTCATAAATTCAGCTGTTTCGTTAAATATTTTAGTTGTTTTATGTTCAATGATTTGTCTGTGAGGTTCAATAATTCTATTGCATTTGGTTCAACAATTCAACTGATTTTTTCAATTATTCAACTGATTTGTTTAATAAATTTAGCTGTTTTGTTAAAATTTAGCTGTTGAGCAATATTTAACAGCTCAATTATTTGAGTTGAATAATTCAATATTGTATAATATTTGGTTCAACAATTCAATTGGTTTTGAAATAATTCAATTGTTTTATTCATTAATTAAACTATTTTCTTTAATAATTTAGTGGCTTTGTTTACTAATAATTTACCTGTTTTGTTAAATTATTCAGTATTTAATTATTTTTGGTTAAACAATTCAAACCAAATTGATTCAATTGTTTAGTTAACAATTCAAACGAAATTGATTCAATTGTTTAGTTAACAATTCAAATGTTTTGTTACAATTCAATTGTTTTGTTCAATAATTAAGCTGTTTTATTAAATAAGTTCAACTGTTTTCTTTAATAATTTATCTGCTTTGTTTAATAAATTCATGTTTTGTCAATAATTCAATTATTTGTTTCAATAATTCTACAGCTTATTTCAATATTTCACTAATTTTAGTTTAAAATTTAATTATTTTTGCTTGAATAATTTAATCAAAATTAAGTCAACAATACAAATGTTTCTTTAACAATTGAAATCTTTTGTTCAATATTGAAACAGTTTCTTTTAATAATTCGGTTATTTTTTATTTTAATTCAGCTGTTTTTGTTAAATGATTCGGTTTTACAATAATTCAGTGATATGCTTCAATAATTCAACAGTTTTATTTAACATTTCAATTAAAATGTTAATATTGTCAACAATAATTCAGTTTTATTCTGTTCAATAATTCAACTGTTTTATTCATAATTCAATTATTTTGTTCATTCAACATTTTGTAAATCATATTGTTGAATCAAAAAAATTCAAAATCTTTGTTCAACATTTACATAATTTTAATTTAAAATTTAATTGTTTTTGGTTTAATAATAATGCAATGGTATTTGGTTCAACAATTCAACTATTTCTTTAACAATTAATTATTTTGTTCAAAATTCAGCTGTTTCAACAATAATTCATTGTTTAGTACAATAATTCAGTTGTTTTATTAAAAAATTCAGATGTTTTCATCAACAATTTAATTGTTTTATAAAAAAGGTAAAATCAAATGTGCAACTGTTTTGTCAATAATTCAGTTGTGTAATTCAATTCAACTGCTCTGTTCAACATTTCTATTATTTGTAGCTTAATGATTTAACTGCTTTTAGTTGAATAATTCAGTTGTATTTAGATTAACAATTCAAGTGTTGTTTTGTTTAATAATCTAGCTGTAAGGTTCTGTAATTCAACTTGTTTTGTTCAATAATTCAACTGCTTTCTTTAATAAACTCAGCTGTTTGAGTAATATTCAATTGCACTTGGTTCAACAATTCAACTGGTTCTTTAATTATTGAATTTGTTTTATTCAAAAATTCAGCAGTTTTGTTCAATAATTCAGATGTGAAGTTCAATAATTCAACTGTTTTTTTCAATAATTTAACTGCTTTGTTTATTAAATTCAGCTGTTTTGATAATAATTCAACCATTTACTTCAATAATACAACAGCTTTGTTAGACGTTTTAATTATTTTAGTTTAAAAATTTCTTTTTTGGTTGAATTAACATTAGCTCAATAATATAAATGTTTTTGTTCAATAATTAAACTGTTTTCTTTAATTCCGTTATTTTGTTCATTAGTTCAGCTATTTTATTAAATAATTCAGTTCTTGTTATACTTATAATTCAGCTGTTGGTACAATAATTCAACAGCTGTGTTCAACATTTCAACAATAATTCAATTGTTTTGTTCAATAATTAAGTTGCTTCATTCAATAATTGAATTATTTTGTTAATTAATTCAGTTGTTTCGTTAAATAACTTAGTTATTTGTTCAATAATTTCACAGTTTGGTTCAGTAATTCAACAGCTTTGTTCAACATTTTTTTTATTTTTAATTTAATGTAATTGTTTTGAGTTGAATAATTCAATTGTATTTGATTCAACAACTCAACTGTTTCTTAGCAATTCCATTGTTTTGTTCAATAATTCAGCTGTTTCCTTTAATAATTTCGTTGTTTTGTTCAATAATTTAATTTTTTTTTTTAATTATTCATTGGGTTTTGTGTTCAACAATTCAATTGTTTTATCAGAAATAGTAATACCACAAGTACAACTGTTTTGTTAATAAATCAGTTGTTTTGTTCATTAATTCAACTGTTTTATTCAACATTTCAATTATTAGTAGTATTTAATTGTTTTTAATTGAATAATTTTAAATTGCACAATTCAAATGTTTTTTATGTGTATACGGTACTAATGACGTCAAATAAGATAGAAATTACATAATTGATTTATGAAAAAAAATTTATTTGCATATTTTTCTGTATAAATATACATAATTTGAGGCATTCAATGCCAAATTAGTTTGGCTGTGACCCTAACAAATACAAATTCTTTGATAGAAATCAAAATTTTTTAGCTGATTGCAATTACTATCTAAAGTTTTATTTTAAATAGCACATTTAAATTAAAATACCAGTTTATTTTTTATTTAAATTCACATTGAGGTACGCACGCCACTGCCACATTGTTTGACACATAACCTCAAATTGTATAAAACAATAAATGTCAAAGTAAAATCAGTAAGCCGTTGTATGATGAATAAAGGTAAAAAAATCAGTTTTGGGAAGATCAGCGCTAATTTTAGTCAAAATGCGACACCCGTTGTTGCGTCCGGGAGTTTCGGTACCTTCGGACCGACCCCCACAAACCCGGTCGAAATTGTAAACTTGGAGGAAGACACCGAACAACAAAAAATGGAAGAAGTTATGGGAATCACAACATTTGGTAAAAAAGCGAAAACTTTCAATATAAAAGTAAGTTCTTAGTGAAATTCTTCCTGACAATTTATACAGTCTCGTTTAGGAAATGATGGAACAGGTTAAGAAAACAGCAAAAGAAATAACAAAGCAACCGGAAGAAGTCGAAAAAAGTTTAACTGAAAGCAGCGATGAAGAAGACGAAGATGACGATGACAGTTTTATTGGGCCTCCGATTCCTCAGGCGCTCCTCGACAGTGGTTCAAGTTTAGAACCGAAAGAAGCCGGTTCTGACAGTGATGAAGAGTCCGACAGTGGTCCATTCATTCCGTGCTCCCAGGAGACCACAATGACGCATGGCAACAAAGCTATTACGGCTTTAAGCACCGATCCTAGCGGCGCGCGACTTGCTTCAGGTAATTCATTTTTTGAACTGTTAAAATAGTTTAATTTATATTTAACTTTAAGTAACAGTTATTTGCAAATGTGCACTAAAGCCTTCCCCGGTTTAAAAATTCAAATTATTTTTTAGGTTCGGTGGACTACGACGTAAGTTTTTGGGATTTTGCTGGTATGGACTCAGCTATGCGAAGTTTCAGGACCCTGCAACCTTGTGAAAATCATCCAATTCGTTGCTTACGCTATTCGTCCACAGGCGACTTAATTTTAGTGATTTCAGGTGCGCAAGCTAAAATCTTAGATCGTGATGGTTTTGAACAACTTGAAACCGTAAAAGGCGATATGTATATCACAGACCAAGCACGGACCAAAGGTCACACTGCGAGTTTAATGAGTGGAACTTGGAATCCAACCACACGTGAACAATTTGTTACTACCGGAACGGATGGCACCGCTCGTATCTGGACCATAAATAACTCAAAAAACCAATTAAATGTTATTAAATTTCGAGCTCAGAACGGCTTAAAAGCGTCTCCGACTTCGTGCACTTACAACAAAGAGGGACGTGTCTTAGCGTGCGGATGTTCCGACGGTTCCATTCAGCTGTGGGATTTGAGGAAAAGCGTGGTCGCTCCTGTTAGTTTAATCCGGAAGGGTCACGACCCTGGCGAAATCAGTTGCATAAATTACTCACACATGGAGCACATGATGGTAACCCGGAGTTGCGACAGCACTTTAAAATTGTGGGATATGCGAAACCTCAAAGAGAGTCTGTTCACGGCAGCTGATTTGTACTCACGTTACGACACCACCGATGCCCTCTTCAGTCCTGACGACAAACTGGTTGTCACCGGAACTTCGGTAAATAAAAACGAAAAAAACGGCCATTTACTATTTTACGACACTGCGACCTTCGAACTGAAAAAATCTATTGAGGTTGCAAAGTCCCATGTAATCAAAATTGACTGGCATCCAAAACTGAATCAATTGTTTGTAGGAGTCGGAAACGGAATTGTTAAGTGTTATTATGATGATAAACGAAGCATGCGCGGTGTGACTCTCTGTACTAGCAAACTACATAGGCGTGTGAAGCATGCAGAAGTCGTAAGCTCGCAGCAAATTATAACGCCGCACGCTTTACCTCTCTTCAGACAAGAAAGGCGAAAAACAAGTCGTAAACAAATGGAAAAAGATCGTTTGGATCCGGTTAAATCGCATCGTCCCGACTTGCCAATTACGTCCGGTCAAGGTGGCCGTTTGGCTTCCAGTGGAGGCACACTCAGCAGTTACGTTATACGCAACTTGGGTCTCAGTAAGCGAGTTGACGACGATCAAGATCCACGCGAAGCTATCTTAAAATATGCAAAAGAAGCGGAAGAAAATCCCTATTGGATCACGCCGGCTTATTCAAAAACTCAACCAAAAAATGTGCCGGATAACAATAGCGATAATAAAACCGATGAGGCGGAAGAACCTACAGCGAAAAAACTCAAAAATGAATAAAGAGCTAATGCTTAATTTTGAGCGCTAAAGCGGTTCGATTCCCATAAGGAACGAAATTATAATCCGATTAAAAATATTAGAAATGGGGCGAAAGCTTCAATAATTGTTAAATTTTTTCTCAAGCATTGTGACACAAGAGAATTCCATCTCCTTGACTAATTTTTCTCTATTTATTATTTTAGCTGTACATATTTAAGAGTTATTAAATAAAACATATTATGAAAGAACAGTATCATTAATTTGAGTAAAAATAAGGTGAATTCTAAAAAAATTGTTGAATTATTTCAATCAAACAGCACAAAGTAATTGAATTTATTATAGGAATCAACTGCATTACTTAACAGTTGCATTTTTGGTATTTTGGCATTAGCTTTTATTATAAAACAATTGAATTGTTGAAAAAAAATAGTTCAAATACCCTTGGGTTACATATCCACTATGCGGTTGGCCACAGTGTACGGTTGATTATGCATAATTTCGTCAAACAACAGTCGGTCTGTATGAAATTGATAGATGATAAGTCACGATGAAGCACAACGGTTAGCCACAACCTGACCACATAGTGCGTATATCGACAGCGCTCCAAGCAACCGGAACGATTTGTGGACAACCCATAGATAAGAACAACTGCAACTTAGTGCGTATACAAATGTTTATGTATGCGGTTATGTTAACCAGACGGCTAAACCGCATAGTGAGTATGTACCCTAATGTTAAATTGAGACAATGGGATAGTTGAATAATTTTAAACAACATATGTACGAAATTGAATGATAATTACATTAAGCTGACTTTAGAATTATTGAACAAAACAATGCATTATTGAAGGAAGCACAGTTTGAGATAAATAAGTAAAGAACAAAGTGAATTGCTAAAAATTTGTTGATTATTGTTAAAACACAAATAACGAATTTATTATGTCAACCAAAACATTGCATTAATGGTATTTTGAATAATTATTAAATCAAAAATAATTGAAATTGTTAAAATAAACAAAGCTGAATTATTAACAAACAGCAACTAATTATTGGCCAAGGAACGTTGAATTATTTGAAACAAAACAAATTGAAAATTTGCATGGTTAAGCAAAGCAATTGATTATTGAACGCCAACAACAATGGTTTAACAACCCAAAAAACAATCAATTATTAAACTAAAATTAACAGAAGAAGTGAATGTTAACATGTTAAATTGATAATCAAATAGTTGAATTTATTAAACAAAACAGCAATTAAAAATTTTATTAAACAAACAGTTGATTATTGAAAACTTTAAAAAATAATGAATTTTTAAGAAACAGTTGAATTGTTGAAACAAATACAATTAATAAATTCAAAAACAATTAAATTATTAAACTAAAATAAAGAAATGTTAAAGAAAGCTGTTGAATTATTGAACCAATACAGTGAATTTATTAACAAAACAATTAAATTTATATAAACAAGAAGTTGAATTTTGACAAACAGTTAAATTATTAAAGAAAGCAGTTGAATTTAGAAAAATGAAAAATCAAAACAGTTGAATTATTAAATAAACAAATGAATGTTAAAGAAAAGTTGAATTAGTTGAACCAAAACAATTGAATTATTCAACAAAACAATTAAATTTATAAAACCAATTAAATTTGACAAATAGTTAAATTATTGAATGAAACAGTTGAATTTATGAATAAAACAAATTATAATTGAATAAATAAACAACTGAATTATTAAGAAAAGTTGAATGTGAACCAAAACAATTGAATCATTCAACGAAAACAATTAAATTAACTAAAATAATTAAACTGTTGAAATTATTAAAAACTAGTTGAATTATTGAAAAAATAGTTGAATTATTAACAAAAAACTGAATTATTACAGAAAAGTTGAACGTAGAACCAAAAACAATTGAATCATTCAACAGAAAACAATTAAATATTAAACTAAAATAATTAAACTGTTGAATTATTGAACAAAAAACTGAATTATTTAATGAATGAACAAAACACCGAATTATTACAGAAAAGTTGAACGTAGAACCAAAACAATTGATCAACAAAACAATTAAATTAACTAAAACCAATTGAAATGTTGTACAAGTAGTTAAATTATTAAACAAACAGTTAAATTTTATGAACAAAACAGTTGAATTACTAAACAAAACTGAATTATTAAAGAAAAGTTGAACTAGAACCAAAACAATTGAATCATTCAACGAAAACAATTAAATTAAAATAATTAAACTGTTGAATTATTGAATGAAATAGTTCAATTATTGAAAAACTGAATTATTTAATTGAATTAACAAAACAACTGAATTATTACAGAAAAGTTGAACTGTAGAACCAAAACAATTGAATCATTCAACAGAAAACAATTAAATATTAAACTAAAATAATAAACTGTTGAACAAAACTGTTGAATTATTGAACAAAAACTGAATTTTTACAGAAAAGTTAACGTAGAACCAAAACAATTGAATCATTCAACAGAAAACAATTAAATATTAAACAAAATAATTAAACTTGAAAAATGCTGAATTATTAGAACAAAAACTGAATTATTACAGAAAAGTTAACGGTAGAACAAAAACAATTGAATCATTCAACAGAAAACAATTAAATATTAAACTGTTGAATTATTGAACAAAAACTAAATTATTTAATGAATGAACAAAACAACCGAATTATAACACAAAAGTTGAACAGTAGAACCAAAAACAATTGAATCATTCAACAGAAAACAATTTAAAATTTAATATAATGAAATGTCAATTATTGAACAAAACTGAATTATTACAGAAAAGTTGAACGGTAGAACCAAAACAATTGAATCATTCAACAGAAAATAATTAAACTGTTGAACAAATCTGTTGAATTATTGAATGAAATAGTTGAATTATTGAACAAAAAACTGAATTATTTAATGAAAGAACAAAACAACTGAATTATTACAGAAAAGTTGAACAGTGGAACCAAAAACAATTGAATCATTCAACAGAAAACAATTAAATATTAAACTAAAATAATTAAACTGTTGAACAAAGCTGTTGAATTATTGAATGAAATAGTTGAATTATTGAACAAAAAACTGAATTATTACAGAAAAGTTGAACAGGTAGAACCAAAAACAATTGAATCATTCAACAGAAAACAATTAAATATTAAACTAAAATAATTAAACTGTTGAACAAAGCTGTTAAATAATTGAATGAAACAGTTGAATTATTTAACAAAAACTGAATAGTTACAGAAAAGTTGAACAGTGGAACCAAAAACAATTGAATCATTCAACAGAAAACAATTAAATATTAAACTAAAATAATTAAACTGTTGAACAAAGCTGTTAATTATTGAGTGAAATAGTTGAATTATTGAACAAAAACTGAATTATTACAGAAAAGTTGAACGGTAGAACCAAAACAATTGAATCATTCAACAGAAAACAATTAAATATTAAACTAAAATAATTAAACTGTTGAACAAAGCTGTTGAATTATTGAATGAAATAGTTGAATTATTGAACAAAAACAATTACAGAATTATTAACAAAAATTAAATATTAACAAAAACTAATTAACTGTTGAAAAAGTTGAATTATTGAACAAAACTGAATTATTTAATGAATGAACACAACTGAATTATTACATAAAGTTGAACGGTAGAACCAAAATCAATTGAATTATTCAACAGAAAACATTTAAATATTAAACTAAAATAATGAAACTGTTGAACAAAGCTGTTGAATTATTGAAACAAATAGTTGTATTATTGAACAAAAAACTGAATTATTAAAGAAAAGTTGAACGGTAGAACCAAAAACAATTGAATCATTCAACAGAAAGCAATTAAATATTAAAGTAAAATAATTAAACTGTTGAACAAAGCTGTTGAATTATTGAGTGAAATAGTTGAATTATTGAACAAAAAACTGAATTATTTAACAAAACAGATTAATGAATTTTTAAAGAAAAGTTGAACTGTAAAACCAACATATAATTGAATCATTCAACAGAAAACAATTAAATATTAAACTAAAATAATTAAACTGTTGAACAAAGCTGTTGAATTATTGAGTGAAATAGTTGAATTATTGAACAAAAAACTGAATTATTACAGAAAAGTTGAACGGTAGAACCAAAAACAATTGAATCATTCAACAGAAAACAATTAAATATTAAACTGTTGAACAAAGCTGTTGAATTATTGAATAAAATAGTTGAATTATTGAACAAAACAGATTAATGAATTATTAAAGAAAAGTTGAACTATAAAACCAACTATAATTGAATCATTCTACTGAAACAATTAAATATTAAACTAAAAATAATTATACTGTTGAACAAAGCCTGTTAAATTATTGAATCAAACAGTTGAATTATTGAACAAAAAACTGAATTATTTAATGAACCAGATTAATGAATGAACAAAACAATTGATGTATTAATGTACAAATAAATAATCAACAGAGCTGTCCCAAAAAATATTTGAATAGTTAAATTATTAAAGAAAAAAGTTGATTTATTTAACATTTGCAATTTTTGTATAAAATAGTAGCTTTTTGTATAAAAAGATAAGAATTTATAAAAATCTGTTGAATTGTTAAATCAAAACCACACAACTGAATTGTTGAATTATTGAAAAAAATAACTGAATTATTAAAGAAACAGTCGAATTGTGCAATTCCAAAAACAATTGAATTATTCAACAAAAACCAATTAAATAATTAAATCAAACAGTAATAACAGCCCCGGATGTTTACATTAAAAGCCTTAATGTAATTGGGCATTACAGCCTCACAGGCTGAGGTTCTGAGTTTTCATTCGACAATCATTTTGACGATTTTCTTCGCCTTCGGCGGCGAGAATTCAACAGAGAGTACTGCTATATGCATTTTTGTATGAAATTTTACTAATATAATATGTAAAATTTAGTTTCTACCGATTTATTAGATAACCTACCCTTTTCTAATGTAAATAATTTTGAAATGAATCAATATTCTTCGTAAATCAGTAGGCACCATGAAGGAGCTTTGTTTTAAATTATAACACATTAAGGATTTCTTCTATTGATGAAATCGCAATCTTAAATAAAAATATTTATTTCAAATTATGAAAATTCAGATTTTAATTTCTGCCACTTTACAATACAACAAATTTGTATATTTATTAACAATATTAAATAATTAATTCGATTAACTTCCAGCAGATGAACCCAGGAATATCCTTTATATATCAATATTCACATGCTTAAGGTGAAGTCTTAGAACCTTTGAAAATACTCATCTTAAAAACTGTTGGCGTTTAGTGTAGATTCCTGGTTCAGTCTAAATACAGGAAGGCTTTTGTTCACAGCATCTCTCAAAAAGTAGAACCACACACATTGTGCTTTTCCTACAACTATCAGTATAGCAAGCCAAAAGTTTCACTTTCAGCTTTAGGCACACAAACTACTACTACTATGCTCTAAAAACTTAAATCAATTTGTTAGGCTGATTTTCAGAAAAGTATATTTTAGTAAAATAAAGTTAAACATATTTTTAAACCAACATCTGAAACAAGAAATTTTGGTCAACTCCAAATTCAAAAAAATAATATAGGGCCTTCCACATTACAAAATAAAATTATATGATTCTCAAAAACAAAACATTCCTTAGTAAAAAATATACAATGGAATAAAGGTCCCTCAGTCCAATGCAATCAGCAGCAAAAATATAATTACCCATGCACGGTGGTGAATCGATTTTCAATATTGAATTGATAGAAAAAAATACTGTATCAGTTCATATTATTATTTTCTTTACAAAAAAACTAAAACAATTAGAGACATATTATTTCAACATGCAAAATTTAGCATTGAATTGATTCACCACCTCACTACATATTTTGCTTGTACACCGCTTCCGCTGAATCGCATTGGTGTAGGAACCTTGGTACAACATAGGAAAAGGACAAAACCAAACAAGACGACAGTAACAATCAACATTGTCCAATTTATTCAACTTTTAAAATATTCTTCTGCAGTAGTAACAAATATAGGATTTATTTATTTATTTAAATTAATGCACTCGGAAACACCTAAAATTAAAAAAAAAGACACAAACTCTTTCACAAAACAAAGTCACACGTCAAACGCATGCATTTACAATTTTTAATTTTAGTCCATATATTCCCACAAATCCTTGTCATATCCTTCATGGACATGTGCAAGCAAAGCTTTTCGTCGTCCATCACAGTAACGATATTTGTCTTGAACTTTTTGTTTTATATCGACAAGGTTTTCCTGGGTTATGTCGCGCTCCAAGTATTCGCTGAGAGTTTCGGTAGCACGCTCTAAATCTTTCTGATTGTCTTCAAATATCACAGATTGATTGTTTTTTCGAAGGTAATAAGCAAAAACGTAGGTGTACATGAGAGTTTGACGACACTGGAAACACCTAAAATAAAAAAAAGACACAAACTCTTTCACAAAACAAAGTCACACGTCAAACGCATGCATTTACAATTTTTAATTTTAGTCCATATATTCCCACAAATCCTTGTCATATCCTTCATGGACATGTGCAAGCAAAGCTTTTCGTCGTCCATCACAGTAACGATATTTGTCTTGAACTTTTTGTTTTATATCGACAAGGTTTTCCTGGGTTATGTCGCGCTCCAAGTATTCGCTGAGAGTTTCGGTAGCACGCTCTAAATCTTTCTGATTGTCTTCAAATATCACAGATTGATTGTTTTTTCGAAGGTAATAAGCAAAAACGTAGGTGTACATGAGAGTTTGACGACACTGGCACAAAATATCGACAGCTTTTCTTAGGAATTGAACTTCGATCCAACTCATGTTGTGTTGTTGCATTTCTTCCATTTTATCTTTTATTGCCAAATATAGTTTGTGTTCAAATTTAAGTGACTGCATGTGGTTCATGTAGCGGTTACAATAGAAGAGGTATCGCTGAAGGCCGAACGTGACCTTTCTTGCGCGTCGCGCGCCGCTTTGGCTTCGTCCTCGTCGTACCGGTTGCAATTGTACCACGAACTTCCATGCGGCTCCCAGGGTCCTAAACACACCCAACAGAAATCCGCTTTACAGTTTTGATTTTTGCACACCATGTGATTGCAACCGCCGTCCTTTTCGATGGTCGCGTTGCACTTGGGACATTCTTTTGTGTTGGCCGCTATCCAGTTTGACGTTTCGGAATCATCATCACACTTTTTAATCCACTTCTTAAGCAACAAGCATCGCACCGGATCGTGCCAGTTTTGTCCACAAGAAAAACAAAACATGTGACCACAACGACAAGACACAGGTCGCGCCTCCACAGACGACACCTGAAAAAACAAAATTTTATATTTTTGTTATATTTTAGTTTACTTAATGTTTTGTCACTATTTAATAATTTGATAAAGCAGCTTTGATAATGGGTAATAAACTCGAAACAGTTAAATATTGATCAAAATAGTCGAATGTTCAACATAACAATTAAATTGTTTAAACAAAAATACAATGACATTTTTAAAAATAGTATTTTTAAATAGTTAAATTGTTGAAACAAAAGCATTTCCATTATTAAATCAAAAATAATTGAACTGTTGAACAAACTACATAGTTGAATCATATTGAACAAAACAAAAATTTGAATTGTTGAAGCAACAGTTGAATTGTTAAATTTATTAAACAAAACAGCTGTAGTACTGAACAAAACAGCAAAATTATTGAACTAAACAGCAGAATTATTAATTTAACAAAGCAGTTGAATTAGTTGGAAACAGTCGAATTGTTGAATTATTAAAGTTAAATTATTTCAAACAGCTGAATTATTAAAGAAATAGTGGAATTATTGAAGAAACAGTTGTATTGTAAAACAATTGAACTGTTGAACAAACTAATTAAATTATCTTGGGCAGCTGAATTATTGAACAAAAAAAAGAGTTCTTGAACTAAACAACAGAATTATTTAGCTCACAGTTGAATTGTTAAACATAATAATTGACTGACAAACAAACGAATTGAATTTTATTGAACAAAACAGCAAAATTATTGATAAACCTTTTGAATAAATGAGTTGAATTGTTGAAGAAACAGTTGAATTGTTAAACATCGAACTGTTGAACAAACTAATTAAATTATCTTGGGCAGCTGAATTATTGAACAAAAAAAAGAGTTCTTGAACTAAACAACAGAATTATTTAGCTCACAGTTGAATTGTTAAACATAATAATTGACTGGCAAACAAATTAATTGAACAAAACAGCAAAATTATTTAAGAACCTTTTGAATAAAAGAGTTGAATTGTTGAAGAAACAGTTGAATTGTTAAACATTGAACTGTTGAACAAACCAGTTGAATTATATAGAATAAAACTACTGAATTTATTAAACAAAACAGCTGTGGTATTGAACAAAACAGCAGAATGATTTAACAAAACAGTTGAATTAGGTGGAAACAGGCGAATTGTTGAATTATTAAATTTAAATTATTTTAAACAGCTGAATTATTAAAGAAATAGAGGAATTATTGAAGAAACAATTGTATTGTAAAATAATTGAACTGTTGAACAAACTAATTAAATTATCTTGCGCAGCTGAATTATTGAACAAAAAAAGAGTTCTTGAACTAAACAACAGAATTATTTAGCTCACAGTTGAATTGTTTAACATAATAATTGACTGACAAACAAATTAATTGAATTTTATTGAACAAAACAGCAAAATTATTAAAAAATCTTTTAAGTAAAAGAGTTGAATTGTTAAACATTAAACTGTACAACAAAGCAGTTGAATTACATTGAATAAAACAACTGACTTCATTAAACGAAACAGCTTTAGTATTGAACAAAACAGTAAAATTGTTGAATTATTAAAGAAATAGTTGAATTATTGAAGAAACAATTGTATTGTAAACAATTGAACAAAACAACAGAGTTCTTGAACTAAATAGCAGAATTATTTAGCTTCCAGTTGAATTGTTTAATATTAACAATTGACTGACAAACAAACGAATTGAATTTTATTAAAACAAAACAGCAGAATTATTGAAAAATTTTTCGAATAAGAGCTGAATTGTTGAAAAACAGTTGAATTTATTAAACAAGCAATAATGGAATTTTTAACCAAAAGCAATTGAATTATTAAATCAAAAATAATTGAATAATTATTAAACAAAAAAATCGCATTTCTATACAAAACGGTTTCACTGTTGCGCAAAGAATCAAAAAAATCGCTAAGAAATTGCTAGCACTGGCACACCCAAATTGCTTACTTACGATTAGTGGTCAACCCCCCAAAGAAAATTGTACAAAAAAATTACCAATTGCTACAATTTTTAAAAAATTTCCACGGCTGCTGGAAAATCGCATATAATTTTAAAAATCGATGCTCGATAGCAAGAATTTCTGAGCTAGGGGTTGACTATTGTGCTATTCTGGGTACAATAAAAGCAATTCTTATAATTTCTTAGAAAGTCTTGGGTAAATTTTAATAATTTCTAGGTATTTTTAACAAATACTTTTCCAAATTTGTGATAGATTCACGAAAAAACTACTAAAATTGAAAGGTAATTTCTAGAATCGAAAAGAAACTACTAAAATCAACAAGAAATTGCCGGCAAATTCTTGGTTGTAATATGTTTTGTAAGTTCTGCGTTGGGTAATATTTTATTAAATTAAACATATTTGGCCAAGTAGGCCAATGTAAAAATATCCCCACGACTCACGTGGTTCAGATTCAATTTCTAGGTGACACAAAATCTATAAACCACCAAAGCGACCCAAGATGTTTTGTCAGACAATGAAAAAAATAGTGAAAAATGCCGGTTTCACAAACACTTCAACTGTGATTATGCTATTTAAATCTAAATTTAAGCTGAAATCGCAGTTTAAATGTTTGTGAAACCGGCATAAGAGGTAGTTCTTAGGGGGGGGGTAAAAATGTTTAAAAAACTCAAAATTTCTCAATTTAATTACATTATTACAAATAATATTTTCTAAATGTAAAAATAGGCAATTTGGGACATTATTTTTATTAGGCGCAAATATTTTTATAGTTTTCCAAAAATAATAATTTATGGTTTAAACATACGGTCAAATAAAAAACATATTTGATCTGGTCTACGAAAAGAGGGCTTGGGTGTCAAAAAATTATTTTCCACTATTTTGCCGATTCAGATCGAGTTTGAGACGCTCTTTCATAAGGTGAAATCCAAAAAGTCATAAGTTGTTTAAAAGTTCACTAAAAATGAAGAGAAAGAAAAGTACAAATATGAAAAAAACAGAATTTTATTGAAAATCTGGAATATCGAATTATGAGATAAAAAAACACGATTATACGCCAGAAAAACATATTCTACGCCAAAAAAACATATGTTTTACAATACTAATTCCCAATTTCTTCACTCATAGTTATCTTCAAGTTGGAAAACTTCAGGTTAAATTGACGAAATAACCAATCAGATGATTGATTTATTTGTATTGTTGTCGTCTGATGGGTTATTCCGTCAATTTAACCTGAAGTTCGCTAACTTGAAGATAATCATGGCAAGAAATCTTTGCACTAAACCTTTTATTGTAGTTTTCGCATCTTTCTTCGTCGTCGTCTTTCTTGAAACCATTTTACGTGTAGGTTGTAAGGAAGATGAACCTTGTTCCGTGTCTTTCTTGAAACCATTTTACTCACTTCTTCAGTGTTACTCGTTTAGAAATCCGAAACTAGGAACTTACGCAATTAACTACGATAATATTCTGAGCCGAAACAACACTTGACGTCCTTGAACATAGTGAAACACCGGTGACGCAAAGAAAAACTGATAAAACATATTGTTTATCTTTAACAACTGTTTTCTCGAAAACTGATTTTCGAATATAAGCCCCCTTTTCGTAAACTAGGTCACATATTTCAAATATTTGTAGACTTATAGAATTTATACTTCATTACCATCATCGTTATCATATCTTAAAGTAGTCTGAACATCAGCAGATATAGTTTTACTCCTTTTTTGACGTTTGAGTCGTAGATTGCTTATAATCGGGTCCGAAGAAATTAACAGTATGTGAATCAAGTCCGTCATTGTATCGGCTTTACCAAATTTTCGCGTATGACGTTCTTGAAATTTTATAATCCTTTTACTTATTGTATTTTTGTAGCTCTTGTTGGGGAAAAATTACACACTCCTTTTAATATTTGTACAACATCACGCCTACCCGTAGATCGCAAACTCATTTCAGCACAAGAACAATCTCGTCAACACTATTTATTTCCAATAAATGTTTCAATTTTCTTTTCCGAGATCTATCGCTACTCTCATCGAACAATTTTCGGAATCGACCTATAGTTTTTCCTCTTGGGTACTATCAACTTCTAAAATTATCAACTTAACATTCAATCAATCATTATTTTTTTTTTAAATTGTTCCAATATTCCACCGTTCTTGAAGTTTTTTTTTTACAAAATTTAGCACTTGTTCTTGCGGATCTTCCAAAAGGCGAATCACCTGGGGCCAATCTTGTTGGTATATTTGCTTCATACCGCCAAACATTAAATAGCTCACTTCTTGAAATTCCGTTCTCCATCACTAAAATAATAATGGTTTAAAAAGTTGGTTGATCATGGTCATGAAATAAGTTTAATTACTTACCCAAATAACTAACTTAAACACTGAATATAATTTCACTTTATTAAATTTTGACATACTTTGTCAAAGAAGGTGGACCCCACAACTGATGGGATTTGATCAGATATTTATTTGCACAATTCCTATAATTACTTCCTGCGTTCGGTAACATTTGATTAAAATTAAAAATATTTGGAGTAAAAATTGCGCCACGATTAATGGAGCTAATTGGACGCAGTCTTCTTTCAATTTATGAAAGTAATTTGATAAGATATTCTCAAAACTGCTATAATTTTTGGAAATTGTAATTCCTGGCGCTAAAATATTTTTTTAGAGGTGCGTTCGGTAATAGTTTATTGCAATTAAAAATATTCAGCCAAATGGGACGGAATTAAAAATATTTCTAAAATTCTTTCAAAATTGTAATTCCTGACTGAAATATGTTTCGCAAGTGCCTGCAATAGTTCGTGTAAGTGCTGTGATCTGCAATATTATACAATAATTAAAAATATTTAGCAAACGGGGCCGACTTAAAATAGCCCCACAACAGATGGGGTTCATTTGGCATAGCGCTCTTTCGATTTTTGAATGTAATGTCATCAAGTGTTTTTTTGATTAATTAATTTTTTTTTGAAAATGTAATTCTTGGCTATAATATAACTGCTGCTTTCGGTAATACTTTATTAAATTTAAAAATATTTTGATTGGGCTAAATGGACTCAGTCCCCTTGCAATTTGTAAACGTAATTTGTTCAAATAATTATAATAATTTTATTAAAATTAAAAATATTTGGTTGAGGAGGCGGATTTCAAGTAGCTCCACGACTAATGGGGCTAATTGGACTCAGCCCTTGCAATTTGTGAACGTAATTTGATCAAGTAAATTATAATAATTTTATTAAAATTAAAAAAATTTGGTTAAGGAGGCGGAATTAAAGTAGCTCCACGACTAATGGGGCCAATTGGACTCAGCCTCCTTGCAATTTGTGAACGTAATTTGATCAAGTAAATTATAATAATTTTATTAAAATTAAAAATATTTGGTTAAGGAGGCGGATTTCAAGTAGCTCCACGACTAATGGGGCTAATTAAACTCAGCCTCCTTGCAATTTGTGAACGTAATTTGATCAAGTAAATTATAATAATTTTATTAAAATTAAAAATATTTGGTTAAGGAAGCGGATTGAAAGTAGCTGCACGACTGATCCTTTTGCAATTTTCGAAGAGAATTTGGTCAAGTATTCGCAAAATTTTTATAATTCTTTTGAAATTGTACACCAAAATTGCTTAGTGGTGAACCCCACCAAAGAAAATTATGTACACCAAAATAAATACAGTAGACCCCCGCTTTTCCGACCTAAACGAGACCCATTTCCGGTCGGTTAAGCGAATGGTCGGATAATTATCGGATATTAATATTAATTAATAATTATCCAATTATAATCGTGAAGGTTGAAATAAATACCAAAACATGAAATTGAAGTCTGCAATGACAACATGTTATTTTTCATTATGATAACAAATTACATACTTAAAGAAATTTTAATAAAATGTATGTGTGCGTATGTATCTGCGTATTACGAAAAATTAAAGAATAAAATTTATTTACATTTTATTGGAGACTGAATTTGAATTGTTTCATCATATCAACATTTTGCACAACAAGCAGTACAATTAAAATACAATTAGGTGAACATAATTGTTAATTAAGATAACTCAAAATTGAATAAAGTCAAAAAATGTATAAAATCGAAAAAGTTTCTCGGAATTAATATTATTTTCATAATATTATCATGGTAGAGCAGGTATGTAATCAAACTGTCTGTTTACATGACCACCTCTGACTTAGACGGCGAGATTATGTATGTAAACATTTGCATGCTGGGTCAAATTATATGTAAAAATTCTCGGTAAGGTCTGATAAGCGGGAGTCTACTGTAATTGCCAAAATCGCCTGAAAATTGGTAAATTCGTCTGAAAGTTACCACAATTGCCCTATAATTACAAAATCGCTACTCAATCACGAGAATTTCTAGGTAGTAATTTGAGACGGAGGGTTGACCACTACGATATTCTGGTGTACAATACCACAAGTTTTGAATTTTTTAGGAAGTTGTTGATAAATTTTAACAATTTCTAGGTATTTTTTAAAAAAATTCTTTTCCAAATTTGTGATATCCGTGAAAAAATACTAAAATCGAAAAGAAACTGCTAAAGCTACGGTGTATTAAAACAGTGCGCGATGCATAACTCACAGTCAGTTGAAAGGTGTGCACGTCTGCTGAAATCTAAATCATGTTAATGCGGGAAAGTGATTTGTTAAAACAGCAGTGTACGTCAGCCGTAGAGTGCGTCGAAACCAATTCGATTTTGACGCTGTCGTTCAGCTGAACTCACAGCGTTCATAGTAACGAACATACTAAATACTGCATGTGTCGATAGAATAATTAGAATTGATTTCTTTATAACAAACCACTTTTGCCAAAACTGATGTAAGTCCGCCGTAAGTCTACGTCATGCGTCGCGCACTGTTCCAAGAAACCGTAGCTTAAGATCAACAACTAATTGCTAAAATCATCAAAAACTTGTTAAACTTGCCAATAAATATCATAAATCAACAAAAAATTGCTGAGGTGGTACTTATATACCAAAACTGCTTAGTGGTCAAGACCTCGAATAAAATTAACAGTCAAATTTGAATAGTAAATTTAATCGGCAACAACTTTAGCCGTTTGAAGGCACTTCAGGATTATCGACACTTACAGGGACAACATGAATAAAAAATTTGTTTTGCAAAAGATGTTTGAAATACTTGGATAACAAATACCAAAAAGAGCGCCATTTGGAGTTCTAAAACTTATAAATTATTTTCAATGAATATAAAAACATCAACATGTGGATGGCTTCACAATAACTTTTATTATCTAAATTTTAGGAATTGTGTATTTGGTTTTACAAGATGGATGAATGAAACCACCACAAGGTGACATTTGTGACCTACTTCTCAAAATTATTGTCAATTGCTCACCTTTATTGCATAATTACAGTCGGGGCTGGGACACCACCTCAGCAAGCGGTTACACTCCACGAAACTATTGGTGATCAAATGTTGGTATTTGAGTCGAACCCTGGAATCCTTTAAAAGTCGCATACAAGTTTGATCGTCGACCAGGATTGGACAATTGTGAGCGGCGCAAGCAATCGTTTGACCCATTCCTTCTTCCATTATTTTAGTTGTCAAGTATTCGTTCCAACATTGATAACAAAACCTGTGACCACATTCCAAACCAGTCAACTGCGAAGGTGGCAAAACCATGTAACAAATTTCGCACTCTTCCGTACCTAAAACTTTCCGAGACAACCTCGGTTTAACAGCCACCACCTTCTTGAACGGATTGATTACATGAGAATCACGAAACAGCTGCTCCTGGTTTCCATCATAAAACCTCTCCATCAATTTTTCTTTATCCCAATTAAAATAATTCAATAAAATTCGAGTCGTCGTGGCAGGAATCTGCACCACTGTGTTGACATCACGGATTGAGTCAATCATGTGCTGAACGATCTCATCGGAAGACAAAACTTCAAACGGATACTCCTCGTCGGTACTTTGAACCTCTTTAGCACTTCCGGCTTCGACCTCGATCCCAAAATCCACATCATCTCCACTCGTCTCATTCCCAGAGTCGTCGTAATCGTCGGTGTACATAATGTCAAAAAACACAAAAACGTGATGTTAAAAAAAAAGGTGTTTCGAAAATGTAGAAAAAGAGAGCAAGTGCAATTCGTACACTCAACCAATAACTCGTGTTATAATTTTTCACTTTTTAATTTTGAGATACTATTTTGGGTCCAATTAGATTATTTTGACAGTTACCATTATTTTTGTTTCGCTTACAACACAAACTAACCTAAAAAAAGTCGACACGAACAAAGAGATCAAAACAATGCACAGTTCATTTACTCCACGGCCCCCTCACGCAAAACAAAAGATTAGTCAAATCACCGGACGTGACGAATTTTGATGAAGAAAAGGCATTCAACTTTGTCGAAAAATTAGTCGTAATGGAAATCTTCTTCGACCTTGTACGTGGGTTATAAAATTATCCGTCAAATTGGGAACTTTTTTGTTTCGCCAACGTAAATTTTCAAAATTTAAGCGCGGCAATTTATTTTACAAATTTTGAATTTTATTTGTCGTACAGGGTAAGACACAGTGAATTTATATACAATATGATTCGCAGGATAAAATACAGTATTTGAGGATGTCTTTATCTGGTTAAATAGAAGGACAGAAGATATATAACAATTTAATTACTTAATGCAGTTATATATAGGGTGTTCCCGTATACATGGAAAACTTGACAGGAGATGATAGAAGATGCTTTTCTAAGGTATATTTTTAAATAAAATTTTTGTCCTAGTCCAAACCCTTGAGGAGTACTTCTCTTTGAAGCAATTTTTTGAATTTCTACCTTCGAACGGCCATAGTACCGTAACTATTGATTTTACGGTATTAATGGATTAGTGATTTTTTAAAGACCATTTATTTATCTACAAATTGGTTTATAAGCTTTTATCGTCTAGAATAAACGAATTTCGAGTTATGAATTAAATTAAAAGAAGAAATGTTAAAAAATTCTAAGTTTTATTATTTTCGTTTTGTTGCAAACTCTGTATCTTTTAAACGAAATTACTTACAAAAAACTAATGCCTAATTTGGATGGTAAATTTAACGGGCCATAACATTAGTCTAGCAAAATTTTGTAAAACAACCCATTTCACAGAAAATCCCAAAATAAAAACTAAGTTCGGTACAAATCGCATTTAAAATAGCAGGACCGGACTGGTTTAACCTTTTCATTGGTAAATAACTCATTTTTACCTACCGAATTATTTTAATTTATTTAGTTACATTGTTATGGTAGGTACGTAAAACTTTGTTCGTTATATTAATGAAAATTGATCGATGAATTTTAATTAATGAACTCGGGTTCATTGATATTATGAACTTTTTTTTAGTGTAAAATCTCTAAGTCGGTTTTTTGGTATAAAAAAATTAATAAAACTTTATTTGTCAAAAATATAATTAGCTATAAAAAATGAAATGTTTTGTAAGCGTAATAGATTGAAATATAATGAACATTGAAGTTGAATTTTCATCTTTGCGTTTATTACATTTTGTGTTTGGAAAAACGACGAACTAAATTAAAATAGCAAATATGTCGACTTTTTATATGTCAATTGAGTTACATCTGCTAAATTATAAAATTTAATCTGAAATTTCCTCTACCTACTAATTTGAAAAGTGACATATTTGATTGGATTACGCTGATTATCTGCACAACAGTTTCAGTTATAAAACAATTTAATTCTTAACGAATTTGTTTCTATGAATTTTTAACAAATCGGAAATGAGGTCAAAAAACATATTTTGATCTCAATTTTACATAATATTTATACTAATAATCTTAAGACCGCTACCCCCCCCCCCCCCAATGTTTAAACTATAAAACATATTGACTGTCACCATTCTCTAATCCGGAATGCTATCGATTATGACGAAAGTGAGGGTGATTGCGCATTAAACCCCCCCCTCCCTTCCAATGATTGTTGCCCTATTTCTGTTCTTTACCTGCCCCAGTAGTACATCTATAAGTAAATCCTCACCATTTTTTTTCAAGGTCGCTTGTTTATTTTCAAGATCAGTGCACATAATTCTCAAGGTCAGTGGTGAGGATGAACTCTCAAGTTTCGTTATTGGTTACCCCCAAAATCGCCCCGCCCACAATTCTCAAGGTCAACAAATGAGGTCAACTTTCAATTCTTGTCATTGGCTACACTCAAGGTTGCTCCACTCATAATCCTCAAGATTAGTTTGAAGTAATTTTCAATTTCTACTATTGGCTGTTGCAAATTTCAAGGTTGCCTACCTGTGACTCCGTTACCAACCATCAACTTGTTACAGAAGAATTTTTTTCTATAAACATCCTACAGAACTTTGAGCGCAGCAAATAGTGAGAAATAAGTGATTCAACCCATCACCAACCTTGAAAAGTGACTTTGTAAGGTGACCATTGATGAGTGACCTTGAGGCTTGCAACAGCCAATAGTAATAATTAAGAGTTTAACCCCACCGTCACTAAACTTGAGAATCAAGGGGTTGGCAACCTTGGACGCAACCAATAACGAGAGTTGAAAGTTGACTTCCAGCACTGACCTTAAAAATTGTGGGCGGGGCGATGTTAGGTGTGGCTAGAAACAAAAATTGAGAGTTTACCCCCCCGTTTCACCCCATCTTGAAAATTTTGTGTTTTGCTTAGATGTGAGATTAATGACCGGGTTGTGAAAAGTAACATAAGTAAACGGGAAATGGCCCAGTTTGGTGCAACCGTTTTGGTGCAGATCAATTCGGTGCCAGTACAGTTTGGTGCAGACACGATTCGGCATCAGTATCTCGTCATATATCTCGTATAAGGGGTAAATATTTTGAAAAATGTGTGTACAGAGTTGTTAGATTTTAAAAAATCGCAAGAAAACTAAAAATGTTTATAGGATTCCCGAGGTTTCTCAGAAATTCTAAAATAACTTTAGAGAATTGAGAGAATTTAGAAGAACTGTAATTTTTTGAATTAACATATTAAAAACTTTGTGTATAAAAGATTTGGAATTCTAAAGATTTTTAAGCGATTCCTAGGATTTCTCAAAAATTCAAAAAAATTTAGGGAATTAAAGAATTTTGAAGAATTGTTCGCATTATCTGGTAAATGTATCAAAAAATTTGTGCAAAAAAGCTTTGAAATTCTAAGCATTCCCAAGAAATTTTAAAGATTTCCAAAAGATTCCTAAGGTTTTTAAAAATTCTAAATTTTTTAGGGAATTTAAAGAATTTTGAAGAAGTGCGCGATATCTCGTATAAGGGGTAAATATTTAAAAAAATGTGTGTACAGAAGCTACTAAATTTTAAAGATTTGCAAGGAATACTAAAGATTTCCATAAGATTCTCAAGCATTTTCAAGAATTCCGAAATAATTATAGGAATTTAAAGATTTTGAAGAAGTGTACGCATTATCTGGTAAGTGGTAAAGGTATTGAAAAATTTGTGTAAAAAGGTTTAAAATTCTAAGCATTCCCAAGAAATTTTAAAGATTTCAAAAGATTTCTAAGCTTTTTTAAAAATTCTAAAATTTTTTAAGGAATTTAAAGAATTTTGAAGAAGTGCGCGATATCTCGTAAATATTTTAAAAAATGTGTGTACAGAAGCTACTAAATTTTAAAGATTTGCAAGGAATACTAAAGATTTCCATAAGATTCGCAAGCATTTTCAAGAATTCAGAAATAATTTTAGGGAATTTAAAGAATTTTGAAGAAGTATAATATTTCGTAAAGTGTAAATATGTATATTAAAAATTTGTGCATAAAATATTTAGAATTTTAAAAATTTTGCAGCCATTCTTAAGATATTTCAAAATTCTAAAACATTTTAGGAATTTAAAGAATTTTGAAAAAGTGTGGACATTATCTAGTAAGTGGTAAATGTATTGAAAAATTTGTGCAAAAAGCTTTGAAGTTCTAAGCATTCCCAAGGAACTTTAAAGATTTCCAAAAAAATTCCTTAGGTTTCTTAAACATTCTAAAAATTTTTTAGGGCATTTAAAGAATTTGGAAGAAGTGCGTGATATCTCGTATAAGGGGTAAATATTTAAAAAAATGTGTGTACAGAAGCTACTAAATTTTAAAGATTTGCAAGAAATACTGAAGATTTCCATAAGATTCGTAAGGATTATCAAGAATTTCAAAATAATTTTAGGGAATTTAAAGAATTTTGAAGAAGTATAATATTTTGTAAAGAGTAAATTATTTAAAAAAAATTGTGCATAAAATATTTGGAATTCTAAAGATTTTTCAGCCATTCTTAAAATTTTCCAAAAATTCCAAAGACACTTTAGGGAATTTAAAGTATTTTGAAGAAGTGTACGCAAAGTCTCGTAAGGCATAAATATATTGAAAACTGTGTGTACAAAAGCTACTACATTTTCAAGTTTTACAAGGAATACTAAAGATTTTCAAAAGATTTCTCAAGAATTCCAAATAATGTTAGAGAATTTAAAGAATTTTGAAAAACTGTGATATATCCCGCAGAGGGTAATTGTATTGAAAAATGTGTATAAAGAAGGTTTGATATGCTAAAGATTTCCCAGAAATTTTAAAAGTTTTTGAAGGAATTCCTAAGATTTCTCAAGAATTCCTAACAATTTTAGAAAATTTAAAAGATTTAAAAAATGTGTGTGCAGAAGCACTAAATTTTAAAGATTCAAGGAATACTGAAGATTTCCATAAGATTCGTAAAGATTCTCAAGAATTCCAAAATAATTTTAGGAATGTAAAAATTTTAAGAAGTATAATATTTCGTAAAGGGTAAATACATTGGAATTCAAAAAATTTTCAGCCATTCTTAAGATATTTCAAAACTTTTAAAAGCATTTTAGAATTTAAAGTAGTTTGAAAAAGTGGACTCAATGTCTAGTCAGGCATAAATGTATTGAAAACTGTATGTACAAAAGCTACTACATTTTAAAGATTTGCATGGAATACTGAAGATTTTCAAAATATTTCTTAAGAATTCTAAATTTTCTCAAGAATTCCTAACAATTTTAGGAATTTAAAGAATTTTAAAGAAGTCTGTGATATCTCGTATAAGAGGTTATAAATATTTAAAAAATGTGTGTGCAGAAGCTACTAAATTTTAAAGATTTGCAAGGAATACTAAAGATTTTGTAGGATTTCTAAGGTTTTTCAAGAATTTCAAAATAAGTTTAGAATTTAAAAAATTTTGAAAAAGTATAATATTTTGTAAGGAATAAATACATTAAAAAATTTTTTATTAAAGTTATGGAATTATAAAGATTTTTATGCGATTCCTAAGATTTCCCAAGAATTCTAAAAAACTTTAGAATTTAAAGAACTTTGAAGAAGTGTACATAATATCTCGTAAGGGGTAAATACGTGCACAGAAACTACTAAGTTTTAGAGATTCGCTAGAAATACTAAAGATTTTCAAAGGATTCTAAAGTTTCCTAAATATTCAAAAATGATTTTAGGGAATTTAAAGAATTTTGAAGAAGTGTCATATCTCGTAAATACGAAATGTTATATTAATATAATGCACAATGTAAATATTTTATAAAATTTGTATACCGAAGCTACAGAATTTTTAAGCTACCAAGGAATTCCTAAGATTTTCTCAGAATTCCAAAATAATTCTAAAAATTTAAAGAATTTTGAGAAGTGTTACTCGTAACGGGTAAATGTCTTAAAAATTTGTGTTCAAAAGCTTCGAAATTAAATTCTCAAGATTCTTAAGAAATTCTAAAGTTTTTTAAGGAATTTCTAAGATTTTCTAAGAATTCTAAAATAATTTTAGAGAATTTAAATAATTTTGGAGAAGTGTTACTCGTAAAGGGTAAATGTCTTAAAAATTTTATGTACAAAAGCTTCGAAATTAAATTCTAAAGATTCTTAGAAAATTTTAAAGCTTTTTAAGGAATTTCTAAGATTTTCTAAAAATTCCAAAATAATTCTAAAGAATTTAAAGAATTTTGGAGAAGTGTTACTTGTAACGTGTAAATATCTTACAAAATTTAGGTACAAAAAAGCTTCGAAATTAAAGTCTAAAAATTCTTAGGAAATTCTAAAGATTTTTAAGAAATTTATAAGATTTTCTAAAAATTCTACAATAATTTTAGAAAATTTAAAGAATTTTGGAGAAGTGTTACACGTAACGGGTAAAGGTTTTAAAAATTTATGTACAATAGCTTCTAAATTAAATTCTAAAGATTCTTAAGAAATTCTAAAGATTTTTAAGGAATTTCTCAAGTTTATCAACAATTCCAAAATAATTTTAAGTAATTAAAGAATTCGAACAAGGGTTATATTTTGTAAGGGATATTAAGTTTGGGAATTATAAAAATTTCGCCGAGATTTCTAAAGATCTTTAAAAAATTCCAAAATACTTTTAGGGAATTTAAAGAATTTTAAAGTGTGATATCTCGTAAGAGTAAATGTCTTTAAAAAAAAATTTATATATCAGAACCTTAAGAATTGTAAACATTTCCAGCGAATTCCAAAACTGTCTAAGAGATTCCTAAGATTTCTCTAGAATTCCAAAATAATTTATGAAATGCTAAGAATTTTGAAAACGTATACAACTCAAAAGATGTAAATGTATTGAAAAATTGGTGTACTAAAGTTTCGGAATTTTTAAGATTTCCAAGTGATTCCTAACATTTCCCAAGAATTCCAAAATAGTTTTGAAATTCAAAAATTTTAAATTAATGAATATGATATTTCATAAAGGGTAAATGTAGTTATTGTAAAATTTTATACAGAACATTCGGATTTCAAAATATTTTCAAAAACTCTAGAGATTGTCAGAGGAATTCCAAAAGTGTATTCATTGATTGCTATTCACTTACCTAGTAACTACTACATTTTTCAGACATGAATGTTTTGTTTTCTAAAACCGCCACATCCTCATATTTCTATCAGTGCCAAGTATTTTCGAATTATCATCCTGCTGAAGGGATTTGAAGAAGGGGGTGTTTATGTGTCTTTCCTGGTAATGGCGGCATTTCCACAACCTTAAAATTCGCAGCTTTGTACAACGGTTAGGAAATTATGTGCGGTTGTTGTAATATAAGATTTTTTGCAAGATTTTTAAGAATTCCTAAATATTTTAGAGAATTCAAGAAATTTTGGAGAAGTGTTACTCGTAACGGGTAAATGTTTTATAAATTTATGTATAAAAGCTTCGAAACTAATTTCTAAAGATATATATATATATATATATTTCGGGCTTCCTTATGTAAGGATACAACCAAGGTCGTTTACCCGTCCCTCAAGAGGGTACTCTAGCAATTAATATCTCAAAGATGTTGCAAGCATCTTGTGAGAGGACCACCGTCTTTACGTGCCTGGCGAAGCACGGAGACGGCATTACAAAGCGAACTCCACCGGATGCGAACCGAGTCTACCTTAACAGTTCATCGCGCTAACAACCATGCCAATGACCGTCTCTAATTTCTAAAGATTCTTAGGAAATTCTAAAGAAATCTTAAAAATTAAAACCTTAAAAATCTTTAGAATTCTTAGAAATTCTAAAGATTTTTAAGGAATTTCTAAGATTTTTTAAGAATTCTAAAATAATTTTAAAATTTAAGGAATTTTGGAGAAGTGTTACTCGTAACGGGTAAATGTCTTAAAAATTTATGTATAAAAGCTTCGAAATTAAATTTCAAAGATTCTTAGGAAATTCTAAAGTTTTTAAGGAATTTCTAAGATTTTCTAAGAATTCCAAAATAATTTTAAAGAATTTAAAGAATTTTGGAGAAGTGTTACTCGTAGCGGGTAAAATGTCTTAAAAAATTTGTGTTCAAAAGCTTCGAAATTAAATTCTCAAGATTCTTAAGAAATTCTAAAGTTTTTAAGGAATTTCTAAGATTTTCTAAAATTCTTAAATAATTTAGAATTTAAAGAATTTTGGAGAAGTGTTACTCGTAACGGCTAAATGTTTTAAAAAAATTTGTGTACAAAGACTTTGAAATTAAATTTTAAAAGTTTTTAGAAAATTCCAAAAATTTTTAAAGAATTTCTCAAGTTTTTCAACAATTTCAAAATAATTTTAAGTAATTAATGAATTTGAACAAGGGTAACAAGGCAAGCTACTTCAGATGTAAAAATACCGAGGTAATACTGAGAGGCGGATTTCGGGTCCTGGTGGATTGGGGTGAGAATTTCGAAGGAAACTTTACACTCCCGGCTGCTTTCAGTATGTGAACTTGAGCTACATCTTCTCACTGGGGGATTATAATTTTGCTGCAGGTTTGCTGTTATCGACTTGGCTGCAGGTTCTTCCACTTCGAGGTTCAGTTTAGCAAGGGCAGTTCTTATTTTGTTCTGTATTAATACTCACAAATTATTTAAATCGGGGTTAATAAACTAAGATTTCAACTCTTTTTCTGCATTGGTCAAAGTCTTCATCTCAATCCTTACGAACAATTAAATTTTAATTTTAAATTTGCAATTTGTCCGTTTAACTTTTAAACATTCAAATGTATTGATTACCGGTGATCGTCAACGTCATGACATCTTTCGGTAGAATTGGAAACTATCTACGCTAGTACGTCTTCCGCATGACAGGTTCCGCCCAACGGTCATTTTTGAAAATGTTTTAAGATAGCACCTGAAAAGTTGGCGATTTTACCTAAAAATAATTAAAAATTTAATTTAGTTTGGGGTTGCTTTGATGTTTTTGTTTTATATTTCACCTTGATCATCAAGCTCTTTAAGAGTCTTGATGGGATCCGAAATTTTGAATTCCTTTGTTCAATCAACAACGAGGCAGTATCGGGTTCTGACAGAGTGGTCTGTGAAACTGAAGTGAAAACAAATCTCAACTTTATCTTTTAATTTTCCCCTTTGTTATTGTTTGATTTTAAAGAAAACCCTCGTTTAGCAACCCCTTTTGAAAACTCTCACCGTCAACCGATAGGTACTCGTTTTCTTATTGCTTGTCGAGAGTCTTCACCTTAGGACGAATTATACTTTCGGAAAATTTTTCAGTGTAAAATTGATCCTCTCTTTACTCGATGGATATGACACAAATTTAGTAAAAAATACCGCTTGATCCTTTGATACCCAGCCAACAAATAAGCCCACGCATGAATTTGATAGGTATCAACACGATTAAGTAGGTATGTTGAAACGTGATACTGTAATAATTCTTGTGCCATACAGTTTCGTATTTCGTTTAATTAATTTTGTACGTTTTTTTGTAGGGGAAATTAAAAACAGGTGGAGGATAGATTGGTAACGATTAAGGGCGTCGTGTTTCTTAATTTTTCCTTTCACGCTCTCATTTCAGACTACAAATTTTGTAGTCATTTAAATTAGCTCCCGTTTAGGCTTGAACGTGATGTTATGAGAAAAATATAAACATTTCTTTGCACTAATAAAATTTATTCATTTATTTCTTCAAAAAATCGCCTGCGGTTACTTGTCATAACCTACAAGCATGTCATAAGTCACGATAAACACAAACGAGATTCTCGCAGGGTTCGCATCCCAACCGTAAAATATTTTTCTTACATTTCTTACCTACTAAGTGGTTTGAAGCTGCACTTGAACTAATTTATTTATTTTATTTATAATTTCACAGTTTAACGTATAATCTATTAAGTATAATATACCACAACTCAAGTTAAAGCTGGTAACTAACCGAATAGGTAATTGCTTTAACATAAAATATGTAATAGCACACCTGAGTTTATAGCTGCAAAATTTGTTGTCTGTTGAGGTAAAGACAAAACAAATCTCATATTACAACAACCACATAATTTCCTAACAGTGGTGGGAAGCTGCGAGGTTTAAGGTTGTAGGAATGCCGCCATAACCAGGAAAGACGCATAAGGCATGCACCCCCTCCTTCTTCAAATCCCTTCAGCAGGATGATAATTCAAAAATACTTGGCACTAATTGAAATATGGGGATGTGGCGGTTTTAGAAAACAAAACATTCATGTCAAAAAAATTTTGGAATTCTTCATTCATTTTTGAAAAATTTTGCCGAATTTTCTTAAATAAAATTTTCATAACTACATTACCCTTATGAAATTCTATTCCCATTAATTAAAAATTTTTGAATTTTCAAAACTATTTTGGAATTCTTGGGAATTATTCATTCATTTATTCAAAAAATCGCCTGCGGTTACTTGTCATAACCTACAAGCATGTCATAAGTCACGATAACGACAAACGAGATTCTCGCAGGGTTCGCATCCCAACCGTAAAAATTTTTTCTTACATTTCTTACCTACTAAGTGGTTTGAAGCTGCATTTAAACTAATTTATTTATTTTATTTATAATTTCACAGTTTAACGTATAATCGATTAAGTGTAATGTACCACAACTCAAGTTAAAGCTGGTAACTAACCGAATAGGTAATTGCTTTAACATAAAATATGTAATAGCACACCTGAGTTTATACCTGCAAAATCTGTTGTCTGTTGAGGTAAAGACAAAAACAAATCTCATATTGCAACAACCGCACATAATTTCCTAACAGTTGTAGGAAACTGCGGGGTTTAAGGTTGTGGGAATGCCGCCATTACCAGGAAAGACACATAAGGCATGCACCCCTCCCTTCTTCAAATCCCTTCAGCAGGATGATAATTCAAAAATACTTGGCACTAATTGAAATATGGGGATGTGGCGGTTTTAGAAAACAAAACATTCATGTCTGAAAAAAATTTTGGAATTCCTCTGACAATCTCTAGAGTTTTTGAAAATATTTTGAATTCCGAATCTTTTGTATAACAATTTCTCAATAACTAAATTTACCCTTTATGAAATATCATATTCATTAATTTAAAATTTTTGAATTCCAAAAAACTATTTTGGAATTCTTGGGAAATGTTAGGAATCACTTGGAAATGTTGAAAATTCAAATCTTGAAACTTTAGTATACCAATTTTTCAATACATTTACCTCTTTCGAGTTCTATACGTTTTCAAAATTCTTAGCATTTCATAAATTATTTTGGAATTCTAGAAAATCTTAGGAATCTCTTTTGAAATTCTCTAAAAATGTTTAAAATTCTTAAGGTTCTGATATATAAATTTTTTAAAGACATTTACCCTTACGAGATATCACACTTTAAAATTCTTTAAATTCCCTAAAAGTATTTTGGAATTTTTTAAAGATCTTTAGAAATCTCGGCGAAATTTTTATAATTCCGAAACTTCTGTACATATATTAATATCCCTTACAAAATATAACCCTTGTTCGAATTCTTTAATTACTTAAAATTATTTTGGAATTGTTGATAAACTTGAGAAATTCCTTAAAAATCTTTAGAATTTCCTAAGAATCTTTAGAATTTAATTTCGAAGCTTTTGTACAAAAATTTTTAAAAACATTTACCCGTTACGAGTAACACTTCTCCAAAATTCTTTAAATTCTCTAAAATTATTTTGGAATTCTTAGAAAATTTAGAAATTCCTTAAAAAACTTTAGAATTTCCTAAGAATCTTGAAATTTAATTTCGAAGCTTTTGAACACAAAATTTTTTAAGACATTTACCCTTACGAGTAACACTTCTCCAAAATTCCTTAAATTCTTTAAAATTATTTTGAATTCTTAAAAAATCTTAAAATTCTTAAAAATCTTTAGAATTTCTAAGAATCTTTAGAATTTAATTTCGAAGCTTTTAACATAAATTTTTAAGACATTTACCCGTTACGAGTAACACTTCTCCAAAATTCTTTAAATTCTCTAAAATTATTTTGGAATTCTTAGAAAATCTTAGAAATTCCTTAAAAACTTTAGAATTTTTTAAGAATCTTGAGAATTTAATTTCGAAGCTTTTGAACACAAATTTTTTAAGACATTTACCCTTACGAGTAACACTTCTCCAAAATTCTTTAAATTCTTTAAAATTATTTTGAAATTTTAGAAAATCTTAGAAATTCCTTAAAAAACTTTAGAATTTCTAAGAATCTTGAGAATTTAATTTTCGAAGCTTTTAGAACATAATTTTTAAAATTTAACCTTTACGAGTAATCACTTTTTCAAAATTTTTTAAATTTTCTAAATTTATTTTGAAATTCTTAGAAAATCTTAAAAATTTTAAAATTTTTAAAATTTCTTGAATCTTAGTACTTATTAATTTCAAGCTTTTACATAAATTTTATAAAACATTTTATTACGATAACACTTCTCCAAAATTCTTTAAATTCCTAAAATTATTTTGGAATTTTTAGAAAATTTAGAATTATTTTAAAACTTTAGAATTTCTAAAATTTTTTAAATTTATTTTAAGTTTTATACAAAAATTTTAAACTTTATTTAGATATATCACTTTTTAAAATTCTTTAAATTCCTAAATTTTTTTGGAATTCTGAGAAAATCTTAGAATTCGGTTTAAAAATTATTTAAAATTTTAAAAATTAATTTCAAGCTTTGTACATAAAATTTTTAAAACATTTACCCTTACGAGTAACACTTCACCAAAATTCTTTAAATTCTCTAAAATTATTTTGGAATTTTAGAAAATCTTAGAAATTCCTTAAAACTTTAAAATTTCTAAGAATCTTTAAATTTATTTTCGAAGTTTTATACATAAATTTTTAAAACATTTACCTGTTACGAGTAACACTTCTCCAAAATTCTTTAAATTCTTTAGAATTATTTTGGAATTCTGAGAAAATCTTAGGAATTACTTGGTAGCTTAAAAATTCTGTAGCTTCGGTATATAAATTTTATAAAATATTTACATTATGCATTACATTATATAACATTTTGTATTTACGAGATATGACACTTCTTTAAAATTCTTTAAATTCTTTAAAATCATTTTTGAATATATAAGAAACTTTAGAAATCCTTTGAAAATCTTTAGTATTTCTAGCGAATCTCTAAAACTTAGTAGTTTCTGTGCACATATTTACTTCTTACAAGATATTATGTAGACTTCTTTAAAGTTCTTTAAATTCTCAAGTTTTAGAATTTTGGGAAATTTTAGAATCGCATAAAAATGTTTAGAATTTCATAACTTTAATAAAATTTTATTTAATGTATTTATCTTACGAAATACTATACTTTTCAAAATTTTTACATTCCCTAAAATTATTTTGGAATTCTTGAGAATCTTTACGAATCTTATGGAAATCTTTAGTATTCCTTGCGAATCTTTAAAATGTAGTAGCTTTTGTATACACAGTTTTCAATACATTTATGTCTTACAAGACTTTGCGTACACTTCTTCAAAATACTTTAAATTCCCTAAAGTGTCTTTGGAATTTTTGGAAAATTTTAAGAATGGCTGAAAAATCTTTAGAATTCCAAATATTTTATGCACAATTTTTTACAAAATATTATACTTCTTCAAAATTCTTTAAATTCCCTAAAATTATTTTGAAATTCTTGATAATCCTTACGAATCTTATGGAAATCGTCAGTATTCCTTGCAAATCTTTAAAATTTAGTAACTTCTGTACACATTTTTCAAAATCTTAGGAATCTTTTAAAACTTTTTTAAATTTCTGGGAAATCCTTAGCATATGAAACTTCCTTTATACAAATTTTTCAAGACATATGTCCTCTACGAGATATATAACATTTCTTCAAAGTTTTTTGAATTTTCTAAAATTAATTTGGAATTCTTGAGAAATCTTATTAATCTCTTGAAAATTTTTGGAATTTCAAAACTTCTATATTACATTTTTTCAAAATTCTTTGAATTTCCTAAAATTATTCCGGAATTCTTGAGAAACTTTAAGAATCTCTTAAAAATATTTAGTGTACTTGCTAATCTTTAAAATTTAGTATCTTCCATACACACAATTTTCAAAATATTTACTCTTTATAGGAGATAATATTTTGCAATTTTCTTAAAATTTTCTAAAATTGTTTTAGAATTCTTGAGAAACATTAGGAATTTGGTGAAAATCTTTAAAATTTCTTGGAAATCCTTAGAATTCCAAAAAATATTTACACAAATTTTTTAATAATTTACTTTTTACAAGATAATTTGTACAAATCTTCAAAATTCTTTAAATTATTTTTAGAATTCTTGCGAAATCCTAGGAATTGCTTAAAAAACCTTAGAATTCCAAAACTTTTATACACAATGTTTTAATATAATTACCCCTTACAAAATATTATACTTCTTTAAAATTCTTTGAATGACTTGAATTATTTAGGAATTCTTAAAAAACCTTAGAAATCCTACAAAAATCTTTAATATTCCTTCCGAACTTTAAAATTTAGTAGCTTCTATAAACATATTTTTAAAAATATTTATTACTCTTTATACGAGATATCACAGATTTTTTTAAATTCTTTAAAGTTGTTAAGAATTCTTGTAAAATTTTAGGAATCCTTTAAAAATCTTGAAAATTTATGGGAAATCTTTTGAATTCATTTTGAATGTATTCTTAGCCGGATATTATATTGTTTTACATTTCTTAGAATTTCAAGAGTTCTTTAGAAATCCTGGTAATATTCTGAAAATTTCTGTATCGTTAGGAGGAAATTAAATTGCTTCAAAATACTTTTGGAATTTCCTAAAATAATTGTGTAATTTTGGAAATGTTTGTAATTCTCTGAAAATCATTACACGTTTGAATTTTTATACAGAAATTTTATTAATACTTTTACTTATTGCGTAAAAATTGTTTGAATTCCCAAAATTTTCTTGGAATTGATATTGTATATTTTTTAAATTTTTTAGAAGTCTTGAAAATCTTAAAAGTTTTTGTAAATTTGTAAAATGTCAAAAATATTTTAAAAATCATTGAAAGGCTTTGGAATTTTTTGAAAATTTCTGAAAATCTTTGGAACATTTTTCTGTATATTTATTTCTTGGAGGATAAATTTTTTAACATTTTTGAAAATCTTTTGAATTAATTTTGAATGTATTCTTAGCCGGATATTATATTGTTTTACATTTCTTAGAATTTCAAGAGTTCTTTAGAAATCTTGGTAATATTCTGAAAATTTTAAAATTTCGAATCTTCTGTATCGTTTGGAGAATATTAAATTGCTTCAAAATACTTTTGGAATTTCCTAAAATTATTTTGTAATTTTTTGGAAATCATTGGAATTGCTTAGAAATCTCTGGATTTCTTCAAGTTTTTTTGTATTTCAAAAATTATTTTGGAGTTGCTTACGTTGGAAAATCTTTGAATCTTTAAACTTTTTAGAAATTTTTTGGAATTTCTTGAAAATTTTGGAAAATCTTTGAAATTCTGTCAAGATAATTCCAAAAACCTGAAAATCATCAGAACTCTTTAAATTTTTACATCTTGTGTACGGATATGTTTTAATATATTTACCATTTGTGGGATATTAAATTCAAAATACTTGAAATTTATTAAAATTATTAAGCTTTTTGAAAATCATTAAATTCCTTGTAAATCTTTGGAAATTTTGGAATTCTTTAGTTTTCTTGAAAATTTTTAGGTTTATCGATACTTTATTATATGCGGGAAATTTTATTGCTTTGAAGTTCTTGTAGTTCTCTAAAACTATTCTCTAAATTTTCATAATTTTTGAAATCTGAACCTATTTTTTTATATTTTTACCCCTTGTGAAATATTGAATTCCTTTGAAAATATTTGGAATTCTTTGAAATCTTTGAAATTCCATGGAATTAGAAAGTTTTTGTAAATCTGTAGAAATGTTAAATAAATCTTTAAAAATCATTGAAAGGCTTTGGAATTTTTTGAAAATTTCTGAAAATCTTTGGAACATTTTTCTGTATATTTATTTCTTGAAGGATACATTTTTTAACATTTTTGAATTCCTTAGAAATTTGTGAAATTCTTAGAAAGTATTTAGATACATTTTTCATTATATGTATTCTTAGCCGGATATTATATTGCTTTAAATTTTTGGAATTCTAAAAATTCTTTGGAAATCTTTGTAACGTTCTGAAAATCTTTAAAATTTCAAATCTTTTGTTTCGTTTGGAAGATAATTGCTTCAAAATTTTTAAAATTATTTTGTAAGTTTTGGGAAATTAGTGAAATTGCTTGGAAATCTCTGGATTTTTTCAAATTTTTTTGAATTTCAAAAATTATTTTGGAATTGCTTATGTTGGAAAATCTTTGAATCTTTAAACTCTTTTGAAATTTTTTGGAATTTCTTGGAAATTTGTGGTAATCTTCGAAATTTCAGGCATTGCGAAAGCCGGAAAATCATGTGAGTTCTTTAAATTTTTGCATCTTGTGTACGGATATGTTTTAATATATTTACCCTTTGTTGGATATTAAATTCAAAATTCTTGAAATTTATTAAAATTATTAAGCTTTTTGAAAATCATTAAAATTCCTATCTTTGGAAAGTTTGGAATTCTTTAGTTTTCTTGAAAATCTTTAGGTTTATCAATACTTTATTATTTGCGGGAGATTTCATTGCTTTGAAATTCTTGTAATTCTCTAAAACTATTCTCTAAATGTTCATAATTTTTGAAATCCGAATCTTTTTTTTGTTATATTTTTATCCTTTGTGAAATATTGAATTCCTTTGAAAATATTTGGAATTCTTTGGAAATGTTTGAAATTCCATGGAATTTTTTTGGAAAAAGTTTGTAATTTCTCGACAATCATTGGAATTCCGAATCGTGTGTACACAAATGTTTATCCATGGGATGTTAACTTTTGGAAAATCTTGTAAAAATTACTACCTTGAGAAATATGACGCTGGCTTAAGTGGAATAGTGAAATTGAGATAATTTGTTTTCTAAAATTTCATTTCTGCAGGGTGAAATAAGTAATCGATGTTTCTAATTATAATTTTGTTGTCTGATCTGATCTTATTATGATCTTAAATGTTACATGCAGATGGTTTGATAATGTAGGTTGGCGTGAGATATGGACACTTGAACGATGCCGGGTACCGAAGGTAATATTTCATATTATAGAATCCATTCTCAAGAGCATCATTTTAATTAGCAACTAAACTTGCAATAATTTTCTATTTTGTCCTCAGGGAATTGATAATTGCATCTTTGATGATATTATCTGCATTTGAGCAGTTTGTTGCATTCGCACTAAAAGTAGATCTGTTGGATTGTTCAAGAGAAGCATAGCGTAGCCGAGTGCATTCACAGATTAAATGAAAGTGGTGTCGGAAACGGCTTTGCCAAATTTACAGAATGGGGTTTTTACTGAAGGAACTGGCGGATATTCGGTTTCTCTCCAAAATATGAGGGCAATCCATCCAACGGAGAGATATAGAGACTGAAATGCCTTTAACACTGTCATATGGGAGTTTTTCATTGTTTGTCAGAATTTTCGTCTTAGGAATAGTTAGGAAGAAATACATTTTCAACTTGCTAAATTGCATGTTGTAAAATTACGCTCAAGGTGCAATTTTGAATGTTAGTTCTGTGTTAACATCGTCGGCAGGTTTGCACAAGTCTGACAAATTTCTAGAGTAATTAAATGGAAAAATAGGAAAACTTGAAATACTTTGGAAATTACACTTGCAAAAGCAAATTTATTATTAATACAACATCACGAAAAGTTTTGACTAAGTACAAAATGAAAGATGTTGTGTGCTCGGTATATGTAGGGGTATAAACCAGAATGGTGTAGAAAGAGGGTGTAATTAAAGGTAAGAGGAATGAATTACAACATCGAAAGGGGTAATTATGCCGCAATTTGCACATTTATGTAAGTGCGTAATTTTTGGATTACAACAATTTTGAGGTAACGATTATCAAAAATTAGTCAAATCTTGACAGGTTAATAAAAGCGCATTGTGTTTCAGAGACAGCAAAGCTTGGATAATCAACAGCGCAGTCAGACTACTAAGAGAATGGAATAAGTAATAGGATTATACATTCAACAGGAATTAATTATTTTATTAATTAGTAAGTAACAAAGAGAATAAAAGGTTGTAGATTGGATATATCTACGGGGTGAAATCGAAAAGTCGACGGTACGCCACTGGCGTTTGGATAGCTATTGATTAAGCTATTTACGCTTCCGCGTGTTTATTTATCTCTCGGTACATCTTCTATCCATCCATCTGTTTGTTTTAACCAAACACGATTTATCATTTTTCCTTTTCTCTCGAATTTTTCCCGATACGATATTACTAAACCGATATGATTTTGCAAGGAAAAAGCGGCGAGTAGCACAAAAAAAGTTTTGTGCGAAGAGAAAGAAACTTGGCTACATTTTAAGAATAATGTGAAGCGAAGTTTGCCGTTTCATAAAACGTCGGAAAACAAAGCAAAAGTTTACGGGAACAAAAAGTGTCTAAACACTTAGATCATTCGATTGTAATTAGTTGAGTTTTCTTTCCAGAAGAAAAACGTCGGAGGTAAAAACTGCGCTAAGAAGTCGAATAAATAAATTTCGACCCTTTGAATTTAAAAAAAAACCTCCATAAATTTTCTCGACCTTGAAATGCACTTTTCAAAAGGACTGAATGGTAAATGGGAAGGAAGTACATAAAAACAGGGGATTTTCTCACGTAGGGTAAAATGCAACCAAGAGGGAGGATCATTTATATAAACAATATTTTAAATGATGTACACGCAACCTGTGTGTATGCATACCGGGGCGCAAGCGTTAAGGACTCCGGTCTCAATTCCACTCCGGGTGTTTCGTCCAGTACCGCAGTTTAACTTCGGTTGCAGATGTCGCGAAACGGAATGTGAAACGCCGCAATGCGCTTTTAATACATCGCGAGTTTGGTGTGTTTTAAAAATGTGCGAAAAATTATAAAAATGAAAATTATCATCAGTTACCAAGTGAAAAAGGTGGATTTTTGTGTTAAAAAAATTAGTTCGGTAAGTTCTTTTTTTTTTCAAATTCGAGCTTAGTTGACTTATTGCCAATTTGGCGCTCCAAAATCTTAAAGAAACGCGACGCATCCAAATTGTTGTTTATCGAAGTTGCGGGAAACTTGGAAAATTTTTCACACTTATTTCTAATCGACATCCAATTTCTCTCCGGATTAATGTAAACATAAATCTCAACTTCAAAACTTTTCCAGTTCCACCGCGGAAAATTTTGATTTTTAAAATTGATCACCTGGAAATTTTTTAAATTTAATTTAACTTAAAAAAATTCAACACTTAACAGTCCTATAATTTCGTAATTAAAGCATTTAATTTATTAAAAAAATATTAAAGGAAAAGGTGCTGAATACTCCGCCATTGAAAACAAAATAACTAATTTTATAAATTAATAACTGAAAAGGTTATATTACGTTACCCCAATTTTTCTCTTTCTAACTCAATTAGAAAATAATACCGAGTGATTTAATGTGGATATTTGTCACATCAGAGTTGTAATTTTCTTTATTTTGTTATTTATCTTACCATTAGTGGTTTTTTGAGTCAATAAACAAGTTTATTGTATTTTCCATCAAAAAATCCGGTTTTCGAAAGAAAATTACAGGTCGAATTAATTAAATTAAAACTCACCCTGTATAAAATTATTAAATATTTAAACGGCAACAAAAATAATTTTAAACGAATTTTACGCCCCAGAAGAATTTAAAATCAAATTAAAATTAATTTGTATCCACAGTTACGAATTTTCGAAGCTAAAAATAAAATTATAAAACTGAAATAAAATTTGTGCGACTCAAATTAACAATTTTGAAAACGAAAAATTTAATTGCGTTTGAAATTATCGACTTTCATAGAAAATTGCGTTCTGTTTTTTTTATTTCGTTTTAAAACTTGCAAACTCAATTTTTTTTTCGAAAAACGAAATTTAATTATTAAAAGTTAAAGAAAATCAATCGCGGAAATTTCAAACCGCAGCTACCCCAATATTTTTATTCCTTCGTGAAAAAATAGAATAAAAGTTTACTCACCGCCAATTAAACAACCCTGTAAACATAAAAGTGTAATTAACGAATTAAGGAAATACTTTTTGTGAGATTATTTTCGGTTTTGTAAAGAATTCGATTGTTTAAAACTCGCAGTCACAAGATTATACTTTGTGCAATTAAAACGTAATATTTAAAATACATAAAAATTAACAGATTACTTTTGAAAAATTATTAGCTATAAATTAGTTTTATCTACGGGGAGTAAATTTGATAAATTTAGAAAAATTGCATTTTTGCTTGATCATCGCGATTGGACCCAAAAATTAGGGGCGAAAATTAAATATTAGTGAGCAGAACATGAATAAAAAAAGAAAAATTGCAAGAAGTGAACCGAAACGTAAAGCGCCCCAAGTAAAAATTTAAATCTTTGAAAATAGTAAATTGAAAGATTCGGGGTGAAAATTCAATCAATTAGAAATTTTGTATATGTACATAAAAATTTCGATGTATAAAATTATAAAAATATTTTCCGATTTTATAGAAAATTGCTTTTCGGAAAATTTAACCTAAATTATTTCAATCCTCGTCCTCCAGATTCAACATCGAAAATTGAAGGTGGAAATTCGATTTCTAGTATAATGAGATCTTGTAAACAAGAATTAAATTATGGAATTAAAAGAAAACCACAGACTGCTGAAACTTTCCAATTTGTTCGACAGAGGATCGTCAAAAGTTTAAATCCCAATAAAGCCGACAAAAAATTAAAATTCTTTTTGAATTATTAATTAACCAGATAAAAATAAATATTTACCTCAGTTTTCAGAAGTTCAAGTTTTGTTTTCTTGTTAAAGAAATTTGAAACACGGCTCATTTTTAAAATATTTAATCGTAATTCTAATTCTTTGGATTATTAATGGAAAAATTTTCGGAAAATATTTGATTTGTTGTGTGAAAAGATTTTGTCGATAACAACTTAAACATGGAATTGGGACAAATGTAATTTAATTGAAACTTTCTACGTTCTTGCATCTTTAAAAATTGTAAACACCAAATCCGATTTGAAAATTCACTTTCCAACACCAGAAAATACAGATTTATAAATAATAATTAAAAATTTAAAAAATCTGATTAATTTTTGAAACTTTCTGCTTTATTAAATTTTTGAAAATTGCTAACAGCAAATCCAATTTGAATTTGTATTTACTTTCCAACACCAAAAAATACAGATTAATAAACAATTAAAAATTTTAAAAATCTGTTTGTTTAATTTTTGAAACTTCCTGCTTTCTTGAATCTTTGAAAATTGTAAACACCAAATCCGATTTAAAAATTGACTTTCCAACACTAAAAAATACAGATTTACAAATAATTACAAAGTTTAAAAAATTATTTTTTTTTAATTTTTTAAAATTTCTGCGTTTTTGAATCTTTGAAAATTGTTAACACCAAATCCAATTTGAAAATTCTCTATCCAACACCAAAAATACAGATTTATAAATAATAATTAAAAAATTTTAAAAAATCTGTTTGCTTAATTTTTGAAACTTCCTGCTTTCTTGAATCTTTGAAAATTGTAAATACCAAATCCGATTTGAAAATTCGCTTTCTAACACCAAAAATACAGATTTATAAATAATAATTAAAAAATGTTAAAAAATCTGTTTGCTTAATTTTTGAAACTTTCTGCTTTCTTGAATCTTTGAAAATTGTAAACACCAAATCCGATTTGTAAACACCAAAAATACAGATTTATAAATAATAATTAAAAAATTAAAAATCTTTGTTTAATTTTTGAAACTTCCTACTTTCTTGAATCTTTGATAATTGTAAACACCAAATCCGATTTAAAAATTCGCTTTTCAACACCAAAAAATACACATTTATAAATAATTAAAAAATTAAAAACAATCTGTTTGTATAATTTTTAAAGCTTTCTGTTTTCTTGAATCTTTGAAAATTGTAAACACCAAATTCGATTTGAAAATTCACTTTCCAACACCAAAAAATGCAGACTTATAAATAATAATTAAAAAATCTTTTTCATTAATTTCTAAACTTTCTGCATTCTTGAATCTTTGAAAATTGTAAACACCAAATCCGATTTGCAAATTCACTTTCCAACACCAAAAAATAAAGATTTATAATTAATTAAAAAGTTCAAAAAAACTTTTTTCTTTAATTTTTGAAACTTCCTGCGTTCTTGAATCTTTGAAAATTGTAAACACCAAATCCGATTTGAAAATTTACATTCCAACACCAAAAATACAGATTTTTAATTAATTAAAAAGTTAAAAAAAATCTTTTCTTTAATTTTTGAAACTTTCTGGGTTTTTGAATCTTTAAAAATTGTAAACACCAAATCTGATTTAAAAATTCACTTTCCAACACCAAAAATTCAGATTTATAAATGATAATTAAAAAATGTAAAAAAATTTGTTTGTTTAATTTTTGAAACTTCCTACTTTTGAATCTTTGAAAATTTTAAGCACCAAATTCGATTTGAAAATTCATTTTCCAACACCAAAAAATAAAGATTTATAAATAATTAAAAAGTTTAAATAAATATTTTTTAGTAATTTTTGAAACTTTTTGCTTTCTTAAATCTTTGAAAATTGTAAACACCAAATTCGATTTGAAAATTCACTTTCCAACACCAAAAAAACAGATTTATAAATAATTACAAAATTTTTAAAAATCTGTTTGTTTAATTTTTGAAACTTCCCGCTTTCTTGAATCTTTGAAAATTGTAAACACCAAATCCGATTTGAGAATTCACTTTCCAACACCAAAAATAAAGATTAATAAATAATTAAAAAATTTAAAAAAATCTGTTTGTTTAATTTTTGAAACTTCCTACTTTCTTGAATCTTTGAAAATTTTAAGCACCAAATTCGATTTGAAAATTCACTTTCCAACACCAAAAAATAAAGATTTATAAATAATAATTAAAAATTTAAAAATCTTTTCTTTAATTTTTAACTTTCTGTCCTCTTGTATCTTTGAAAATTGTAAACACAAAATCCAATTTAAAAATTCACATTCCAACACCAAAAGTACAGATTTATAAATAATTAAAAGTTTAAAAAATCTTTTTCTTTAATTTTTAAAACTTCCTGCTTTCTTGAATCTTTGATAATTGTAAACACCAAATCCGATTTAAAAATTCGCTTTCCAACACCAAAAATACAGATTTATAAATAATTAAAAAATTAAAAAAATCTGTTTGTTTAATTTTTAAAGCTTTCTGTTTTCTTGAATCTTTGAAAATTGTAAACACCAAATCCGATTTGAAAATTCACTTTCCAACACCAAAAAATGCAGACTTATAAATAATAATTAAAAAATCTTTTTCATTAATTTCTAAACTTTCTGCATTCTTGAATCTTTGAAAATTGTAAACACCAAATCCGATTTGCAAATTCACTTTCCAACACCAAAAAATAGAGATTTATAATTAATTAAAAAGTTCAAAAAATTTTTTTCTTTAATTTTTGAAACTTCCTGCGTTCTTGAATCTTGGAAAATTGTAAACACCAAATCCGATTTGAAAATTTACATTTCAACACCAAAATACAGATTTTAATTAATTAAAAGTTAAAAAATCTTTTCTTTAATTTTGAAACTTTCTGGGTTTTGAATCTTTAATAATTGTAAACACCAAATCCGATTTGAAAATTCGCTTTCCAACACCAAAAAACACAGATTTATAAAAAATTAAAAATTTTTAAAAAATCTGTTTGTTTAAATTTTGAAACTTTCTGCGTTCTTGAATCTTTGAAAATTGTAAACACCAAATCCGATTTGAAAATTCGCTTTTCAACACCAAAAAAATATAGATTTATAATTAATTAAAATGTTTAAAGAAATATTTTTCTTTAGTTTTTGAAACTTCCTGCTTTCTTGAATCTTTGAAAATTGTAAACACCAAATCCGATTTGAAAATTCACTTTCCAACACCAAAAAATACAGATTTATAAATGATAATTAAAAAATTTAAAAAAATTTGTTTGTTTAATTTTTGAAACTTCCTACTTTTTTGAATCTTTGAAAATTGTAAGCACCAAATTCGATTTGAAAATTCATTTTCCAACACCAAAAAATAAAGATTTATAAATAATTAAAAAGTTTAAATAAATATTTTTTAGTAATTTTTGAAACTTTTTGCTTTCTTAAATCTTTGAAAATTGTAAACACCAAATTCGATTTGAAAATTCACTTTCCAACACCAAAAAACACAGATTTATAAAAATTAAAAAATTTTAAAAATCTGTTTGTTTAAATTTTGAAACTTTCTGCGTTCTTGAATCTTTGAAAATTGTAAACACCAAATCCGATTTGAAAATTCGCTTTTCAACACCAAAAGAATATAGATTTATAATTAATTAAAATGTTTAAAGAAATATTTTCTTTAGTTTTGAAACTTCCTGCATTCTTGAATCTTTGAAAATTGTAAACACTAAATCCGATTTGAAAATTCACTTTCCAACACCAAAAAATACAGATTTATAAATAATTACAAAATTTTTAAAAATCTGTTTGTTTAATTAAACTTCCGCTTTCTTGAATATTTTGTAAACACCAAATCCGATTTGAAAATTCACTTTTCAACACCAAAAATACAGATTTATAAATAATTAAAAATCTTTTTCATTAATTTTGAAAACTTTTGCGTTCTTGAATCTTTGAAAATTGTAAACACTAAATCCGATTTGAAAATTCTTTTCCAACACGAAAAAATACAGATTTATAAATAATTATCAAAAATTTAAAAAATCTGTTTGTTTAATTTTTGAAACTTCCTGCTTTCGTAAATCTTTGAAAATTGTAAGCACCAAATCCGATTTGAAAATTCGCTTTCCAACACCAAAAATACAGATTTATAAATAATTAAAAATCTTTTCATTCATTTTAAAACTGTTTGCGTTCTTGAATCTTTGAAAATTGTAAACACCAAATCCAATTTGAAAATTCTTTTCCAACACGAAAATACAGATTTATAAATAATAATCAAAAATTTAAAAAATGTTTGTTTAATTTTTAAACTTCCTGCTTTCGTAAATCTTTGAAAATTGTAAGCACCAAATCTGATTTGAAAATTCACTTTTCAACACCAAAAATACAGATTTATAAATAATTAAAATCATTTTCATTCATTTTTAAAACTGTTTGCGTTCTTGAATCTTTGAAAATTGTAAACACCAAATCCAATTTGAAAATTCTTTTCCAACACGAAAAATACAGATTTATAAATAATAATCAAAAATTTAAAAAATCTGTTTGTTTAATTTTGAAACTTCCTGCTTTCGTAAATCTTTGAAAATTGTAAGCACCAAATCCGATTTAAAAATTCACTTTCCAACACTAAAAAATACAGATTTATAAATTATTAAAAAATCTTTTCTTTAATTTTGAAAACTTTCTGCGTTCTTGAATCTTTGAAAATTGTAAACACCAAATCCGATTTGTAAACACCAAAAATACAGATTTATAAATAATAATTAAAAAATTTAAAAAAATCTGTTTGTTTAATTTTTGAAACTTCCTGCTTTCTTGAATCTTTGAAAATTTTAAGCACCAAATTCGATTTGAAAATTCACTTTCCAACACCAAAAAATACAGATTTATAAATTATTAAAAATCTTTTTCATTAATTTTGAAAACTTTTGCGTTCTTGAATCTTTGAAAATTGTAAACACCAAATCCAATTTGAAAATTCTTTTCCAACACGAAAATACAGATTTATAAATAATAATCAAAAATTTAAAAAATCTGTTTGTTTAATTTTGAAACTTCCTGCTTTCGTAAATCTTTGAAAATTGTAAGCACCAAATCCGATTTGAAAATTCACTTTTCAACACCAAAAATACAGATTTATAAATAATTAAAAAATCTTTTCATTAATTTTGAAAACTTTTGCGTTCTTGAATCTTTGAAAATTGTAAACACCAAATCCAATTTGAAAATTTTTTTTCCAACACGAAAATACAGATTTATAAATAATAATCAAAAATTTAAAAAATCTGTTTGTTTAATTTTGAAACTTCCTGCTTTCGTAAATCTTTGAAAATTGTAAGCACCAAATCCGATTTGAAAATTCACTTTTCAACACCAAAAATACAGATTTATAAATAATTAAAAAATCTTTTCTTTAATTTTGAAAACTTTTGCGTTCTTGAATCTTTGAAAATTGTAAACACCAAATCCAATTTGAAAATTCTTTTCCAACACGAAAAATACAGATTTATAAATAATAATCAAAAATTTAAAAATCTGTTTGTTTAATTTTGAAACTTCCTGCTTTCGTAAATCTTTGAAAATTGTAAGCACCAAATCTGATTTGAAAATTCACTTTTCAACACCAAAAATACAGATTTATAAATAATTATAAAAATCTTTTCATTAATTTTTAAAACTGTTTGCGTTCTTGAATCTTTGAAAATTGTAAACACCAAATCCAATTTGAAAATTCTTTTCCAACACGAAAATACAGATTTATAAATAATAATCAAAAATTTAAAAAATCTGTTTGTTTAATTTTGAAACTTCCTGCTTTCGTAAATCTTTGAAAATTGTAAGCACCAAATCCGATTTGAAAATTCACTTTTCAACACCAAAAATACAGATTTATAAATAATTAAAAAATCTTTTCATTCATTTTAAAACTGTTTGCGTTCTTGAATCTTTGAAAATTGTAAACACCAAATCCAATTTGAAAATTCTTTTCCAACACGAAAAGTACAGATTTATAAATAATAATCAAAAATTTAAAAAATCCGTTTGTTTAATTTTTAAAACTTTATGCTTTCTTGAATCTTTGAAAATACTAAACACCAATCCAATTTGAATATTCACTTTCCAACACCAAAAATAGAGATTTATAATTAATTAAAAGATTTAAAAAAATTTTCTTTAATTTTGAAACTTTCTGCGTTTTTGAATCTTTGAAAATTGTAAATACCAAATCCGATTTGAAAATTCACTTTCCAACACCAAAAATACAGATTTATAATTAATTAAAAGTTTAAAAAATATTTTTCTTTAATTTTGAAATTTTCTGCGTTCTTGAATCTTTAAAATTGTAAATACCAAATCCGATTTAAAATTCACTTTCCAGCACCAAAAATACAGATTTATAATTAATTAAAAATCTTTTTCTTTAATTTTTGAAAATTATGAACCAGGAAAATTTTGATTCAGACTTGAAAACCGAAGAGGAAAATTTAATTTGTTTCGAATAAAAATTTCGTAAGCCTAAAGCATTGAATTCTGTTGCGAAATTGAAAAAAATCCTGCTTACAGGGAAATTGGTTTTATTATTTTTGGTTAGAAATATAATTTCGTTCCAGTAAACAAAAGATTGATATTTATGTTCAATTAACAGAAAAAAATTGCAAATTTTGAAATAATGACAAGAAATAAACATAAGGCCTCCTTCACACGGAACGGTTCAGCACTGTGTGCTAAAGTTAAATTTAAGTTGCATTGCTCAAAACAATTTTTTCTAAATATTAATTACATTTTTGACAATTGACAATTTTTTTAGTTGACACATGCATTTATACTTACAATTGTCAATTTTGTTTAGTTGACGTTACAACAAATTGACAATAATTGTAAGTGTATCTAAACATCGCTTGTAGCCAATGCGATTGGATACACTGATAATTAAATTTTAATTGTAAGTGTCAACTAGGCAAATTAAAAATTTATTGTAAGTGTAAATTGCCAATTATCAGTGAAAATTGCCAATTACAAGTGAAAATTGCCAATTGCAAATGTCAGACATTAAAAAATTTTATATGTGGTTTCGGTACACTTTCGTAGTATTGTATACCTTGCAAGAACCAATCAAATTAATTTATTAGAGAGAGAGAGAGAGAGAGAGAGAAAATAGTTAATTTAACGTTTTGCAATGCATTTTTGCGGAAATGTTCTTGCAAGAATAAATTCTAAACATCTTTTCTACCGTAGGTAAAACAATATGTGGTAAAGTTCCTGCTGAGTGCACTGTATAAACCCGAGCTTAATTTAATTCGTTTTTGCTAGTTCCTACAATACAATACACTGCAATACAATAATTAATATTTACATATTATGTGAAAATTTTAGTTTTCGAAAAACAGGTTTTTTAAAATTGCTACAATAATTAAATTCGAACAATGAAAAATCCAGTAATTTTATATATTGCTAGGGTCCAATTTATTTTTTTGTTGCTTTCGTGTAAATTTGGGCGCCAGGAACCGTAGTTATCATACTAAATTTAATTAATTTTTGGTTAATATTATCTTTGACGTTAGTAAATACGACTTTTTGTATATAATTACACAATTGAGCAATTTTACTTTTCGAATTTGTTTTCAATTTCTTATTAAATCCAAATAAGAAAATCTAAGTTTTCTGTAAAAATGTATTCAAATTAGTGTGGAAAATCTTATATTTTCCATCAAAAATCTAACCCTAAAAGTACAAATCTTAAACTTTTAAACAATTATAAAACAAATGTTAAATTTCGTAGCCACCTTTTGTTTTAAGTACAATTTTAATAATTTTGTTATTAATAAGTTTAAAATTTTTACCGACTATGTTGTTTTTAATGCCGTGTTGCTTTATCGTCTATTTTTGTAGTAAATTTTCTGTTATGTTAGAGTTTTATTTGGTTATATTTAATTTTTTGCTCCAAATTTCCCAACTGCGATTTTTTTGTTTTTTATTCACTGAATTTAAGTGAATTTTAAATTTGAAATCAATTTTTTTCGTTTGAAGCTTCGAACTTCAAAACTTTTTTCAAACTTTAAAATTCAAAACGTATTTTTGCATCCACGCGTATTGGTGGTTGTCATGGAATTTGTTTTTGAAAAATTCCAGCAGATGGCTGTCTGTACATTTTAAAACTTCGCTTCGTTTGTTTAATTTTTGTTTCGCTCGAAAAATTTGTTTTCACTTTTTATGTCACTGTTTAATTTAGTGGGCACAACTTTTAAATTAAAATTGACATTTTTTCTAGCTGCATCATAAAAAATGCTGCACTTTTCAACGAAAAATTAACTTACTACTTCGTAGTTTTATTTAATCAAAAACAACAATTTGAACGTAATTAAAAAATTTGTCTAAATTCAATTAAAAACAAAAGTAATTCGTAGGAACTTTTGTTTTTTAAAACTGAAGTTTTTATAATTTTTTATTTGGTTTTTGATCAGGTCAATCGCCTATTACTCAATGTAATAACTTTCATTTGCTCAAAAGTTGGGGGGGGGGTAAACTTATTAGAGATTTTCGTTGTTGATTCAACCGCAATGCCCCCGTAACCATAGCAACAGTCAATGAGATATATTTTTAATAGAATTATACTCTGTATAAGCCGGGGAGTCAGAGGCGCAAGAGAGGGGGGGGGAGTAAGATGGGAATACCCCTCGTTTCCCCTATCGAAAGGCAGAAGATACCTAAAGATGTCACGTTACCATGGCAACGGTCAAGCATTAAATGTGGTGTTTACGATCCTCGGGCACTGACCTCCTCCACAGGCCTCTCGGCCTATGCAATTTATTTTCATCAGACCCAAATTAAAGATTTCAGTAAATCGGTTTGGCTATAATCAGGGCGACGTGACTACTTCGGTAGATTCAATAAACAAAAGAAAATATTTTGTAATTTAGAACTTTTCCCACCAAACTTTTAGCAAATGGTAGCAGGTATGGGAGTCTGCAACCCTGCGTGTTTCCTTTAAACGAAGAAAACTTGAACAAAGCTTTTCAAAATTATCAAAAATTTTTTGTTACGGCTGACAGATTTGCTAAAATCTTTAATTTAGGTTTGAAGAACATGAACTGTATAGACCGTGAGTAGTGAGGCTATAAGTTTTCTGGGGCAAAACTCTTATTGTGGGAGTTCTATATGATTAAATGGGAAGATTTTGGTGGTATTTGCATGTGCTCTCTGCCAAGTTACGCTATTTACTGCTGTTAGCAATCGAAAATTTTTGCAAAAAATAAGAAAATTTAAGAAAATTCTGATGAAAATAAAAAAACTGATCTTACTTCATTTGGTTCTGAACTCCGCTAAGCGATTAATCGATTTTGTGTTAAACTTGTATAATATAAACTCGATGATTAGTCCCATCTACAGGCCAGTGCCGGCGTTAGTGAAAATTGCTAAGGGGTCAAGGTAAATTTAGATAAAATCAGGAAAAAATGTTAAAGAAAATTATAAAAAGTAAAAATTATACCAATTTTCTAGCATAAAATGAAGTGTATCCACTTATAGTACACATAAACAGTAGGTTCCCTATTCATGTGATAACTCTGTGCGCGCAAAGAAAAGATTAAAAATGAAAATTTAAAGAATTTCGTTTTAAAATAGTAGCATCTGATTAAAACCCAATGATCAAGAACTAAAAAAACGAATTATAAGCATATTTAAAATGGTTTTTATTAATTTTAACCGCCATATTGCACCTGCCATTTTGTATTTAAAATTTAAAACCAGGAACTCCAAAAAAGCAACTACGACATTGGCGAAAAATTCACTTTAAATATAAAATTAGAAGAAATAAGGGATTACGCAGACTTTTTAAAGAAAAATTACAGAAATTTTAGGAATATTAACACTTGCGAGTACCAAAAAGTACCACTTGTGCCCGCCAATTGTTATCGAAGTGACATTTTTACTTTAGTAATAATGAAAGTGCAAGTTTTATTACAAGTTCTTGATACAAAGCAAAATTTAGTGCAAAACTCGTCTGAATAATCAATTTTATTAGAAAATTTAAAGTAAGTTTTAATTATGTTACGAGAGGGCAGAGCCTCACCGCCCTCTCCATATCAGCCGCCACTGCAATTTATAATGAAAATATTTTAAATTAGCAAAACAGAAACTGAAAAATAAATAGCATCTTTGTACATATAATATAATTTTAGAATTGCCAAATATATCATCTTTCGGAAAACAGAGTTACTAAAATAGTTATTTGTGCCCCAAGGGAATAAAGTGGTAGTTTCACCATTTTCCGGATTTTAGAATTGTGAAATGTTGTTTATAAATGGTATGATTTACATAACTGGGAAAATGCTTAATGTGGGTAAAAAACTTTTAAATATACTGATATTCGCATATTTAACGTGCGTGTTTAGATTTTATTATATTACGCCTGCTACCTACTGACCGTGCAGATAATTATATTCACAACATATCAACTAAAGTAAAACGCAAATCTTTTAATATATTTTAAGTTTAGATTGCCCATTTCTGCCCTGTTTTATCGATTGCCGGGAAATACAGCAATTAACAAGTTCGAGGACACTTCGACGGAAAATACAGTTTTCGGTGGTTTTTTTTTAAAAATTGCTATTTTATCATCCTAGGATGTAAAATTTTAACTAAATATTTATTTTTTCCACAAATTTACTCCATTTTTTGAATTTTGTTTTTGTTCAGGTGTCTCACCTGGTGGTGAAGTTGTGAACAATTACCAACCTGATGATATCAAAAGTCACTGAATTTAAAAATTTACGTCAAACTTTAATTTTTATTACTTGTGGGAATGAATTGTCGGGCAATTAACTTGCAATAATTGCTAGAATATTTGCACATCGTCGAACGTAAAGAAAGTGTGGTTAGAATGTCGGTTTACGACTTTTCCTAATTCTGGACATAAATTTTACTGCGTAAAATTTAATGAAAAAAATTGTGATCCCATAATTCGAGCAATTTGCGTAACAACCGTCACCATAAACTTAATTACTTCAAATTAATACACTGCAATTTCACAAATTCACAACAATTTGGTGTCAAATCGAGATCCAAAAATTAATTTTATTTGATTTATTATATTTAAACGGTTAATAGCAGTAAACATGCCTCGCGTTTAATTAAAATTTTTTTTAAATATTTTAACCTTATCAACAAGTTTGTCGAAATTAATTTAAATGATGCATGCGACATAAAATTTTATTTAAATAATTTTATAATTACTCAGCTTTTATGAAAGCTTCAATTAAAAATTATTTTCTGATTGCAAGTGCAATAATTAATAAGTCGCGGTACAAAAAAAACTATAATATGTTGGAAGTTATTGTGGAAAAATATGATAAATGACCCAACCGACATTTTTAATTAACCACAAAAACTCCAATAATTAAGAAACCATTGTTGCATTATTAAAAACTAATTTGTGAATATAAATGAATAAAAATGTGTACTGCCAGTACGACTGTGGTAATTAATCAATCGTGCGCTATTGTACTTGGTGCTTGTCTCGTTTTACCACTTTTTTTTTTTCATAAGTCAATAAGACCGCATAGTTTGATCGAGCTCGCAAAGTACGTCAAATTAAGCACCTAAAACAAAGCAGCGTTTCTAGCCACGCCCACTTTTATTTTGTAGGCTTGATCGCACTGTAGACAATAAATTTTATTTTAATCAACTTAAACGAACCTAAGTGACTATAAACAACGTCAATTATGTTTTTTGTTGAAAAAAACCAAAATTAAATAATACAAATGTTTGTTGCTTTTATCTAATTGAAAGTGTGCATTACGTAAACGAAAATTATATTATGGAAACAATTGAAGGAAAAGATAAATTGTTTCGTGTCTAAAATTTAAATCAAATTTATTAGAAAAGTAGGTAAATCGTCAAAGTTTTCCTGTATGATCGGTTAATATGTTATGTAATCAAGTAGCTAAAAAAATGGGTAGTGATTTTCCAATGTAAATATTAATTTATTCAATAACATTATTGATGGTCTACTTGCATGGCATGCAATCAACAATTTTGATAATTTCCCACTACGATATTGTGGACCTCGTTATGTTATTATGCTTTTACCTTGTTTCTTAAATTACTATATAAAGGTTGAGTGCTTTAAAAATACAGGATGTTTCAACCTTGACTCGAACCCCCATAACTTCTTTAATTTTTAACCGATTTCTATTTTTCTCAATTTTTCCAAAAGTTTATTTAATTTTTTAAAAAATGTTACTTATTTATTTTTATTATCAAAAGCGTAGTTTTAGAGATATCGTTCGTCAAAGTTAAAATTGAGGTAAGTTTAAAAAAAATTCAAAAATTTAAAACATTGACTAATAAATTCTGCAAATGTTAACCGATTTTAATTATTTAAAACTTTTTAGAAAGATAGTGTTTGGGACTATAAAATATAATTACCTTACTTTTTCTGTAACTTGTGTAGTTTTTGAGATATTGACTGTCAAAGTTTCATTTGACAGACATTTTCTAAAAACATAAAACCCACATAAAATTTATATAATATAACTTTTGTAAATTTTAACCGATTTTAATTATACTACGCGTTTTAGAGAGACAGCGTTTGAGACTATAAAATTTTATTAACTTATTTTTTCTGTAACTTGTGTAATTTTCGAGAAATCGACTGTCAAAGTTTTAATTGACGGACATTTTCAAAAACGCAAAACCCACATAAAATTTATATAATATAACTTTTGTAAATTTTAACCGATTTTATTTATTCTGCGCGTTTTAGAAAGACAGCGTTTGGGACTACAAAATTTTATTGATTAATTTTTTCTGTAACTTGTGTAATTTTCGAGATATCGACTGTCAAAATTTTATTTGACGGACATTTTCCAAAAACGCAAAACCCACATAAAATTTATATAATATAACTTTTGTAAATTTTAACCGATTTTATTTATTCTGCGCGTTTTATAAAGACAGCGTTTGGGACTACAAAATTTTATTGATTAATTTTTCTGTAACTTGTGTAATTTTCGAGATATCGACTGTCAAAATTTTATTTGACGGACATTTTCCAAAAACGCAAAACCCACATAAAATTTATATAATATAACTTTTGTAAATTTTAACCGATTTTAATTATACTACGCGTTTTAGAGAGACAGCGTTTGGGACTATAAAATTTTATTAATTAATTTTTCTGTAACTTGTGTAATTTTCGAGATATCGACTGTCAAAGTTTCAATTGACGGAAATTTTCAAAAACGTAAACCACAGAATATTTATATAATATAACTTTTGTAAATCTTAACCGATTTTAATTATTCTAAGCGTTTTAGAGAGACAGCGTTTGGGACTTTAAAATTGTATTGATTAATTTTTCTGTAACTTGTGTAATTTTCGAGATATCGACTGTCACAATTTTATTTGACGGACATTTTCTAAAAACGCAAAACCCACATAAAATTTATATAATATAACTTTTGTAAATTATAACCGATTTTTTATTCTGCGCGTTTTAGAAAGACAGCGTTTGGGACTACAAAATTTTATTGATTAATTTTTCTGTAACTTGTGTAGTTTTAGAGATATCGACTGTCAAAATTTTATTTGACGGACATTTTCCAAAAACGCAAAACCCGTATAAAATTCATATATTATAACTTTTGTAAATTTTAACCGATATTTATTCTGCCCGTTTTAGAAAGACAGCGTTTGAGACTACAAAATATTATTGATTAATTTTTTCTGTAACTTGTGTAATTTTCAAGAAATCGACTGTCAAAGTTTTAATCGACGGACATTTTCAAAAACGCAAAACCCACATAAAATTTATATAATATCGCACCCTCAGAAAGAAAGGGTATAAGTCTGAAAACGCCATTTTGAGCTAGAGCGCTTTGAATATTTGAACGTTTATAAGAAAATCACGTTTATCTTTTTAGATAAATGTGCTTTTAAAATAATAATTGATAATATTAATTGGTAAAGATTATTTTATTGTAAGAAAAGCAAATTCAGTTTCGGTTAAAAACTTTGAGTTATACCCTTTCTAGCTGAACAAAAGTACCAAGTCTGGCGGTTTTTAGCGGAAATAATTCGACTATCATAATATGACTTGTTTTGCTGATAGAACTTGAGGAGACGAATTATTTGATATATTTAACTCAAAAATCACTTTTGGACTTATACCCTTTCTTTCTGGGGTGCGATATAACTTTTGTAAATTTTAACCGATTTTATTTATTCTGCCCGTTTTAGAAAGACAGCGTTTGGGACTACAAAATTTTATTTATTAATTTTTCTGTAACTTGTGTAATTTTCGAGATATCGACTGTCAAAGTTTCAATTGACGGAAATTTTCAAAAAACGCAAAAGCCACAGAATATTTATATAATATAACTTTTGTAAATTTTAACCGATTTTAATTATTATAAGCGTTTTAGACAGACAGTATTTGGGGCTATAATAATTGATTAATTGGAATTTTCTGTAAGTTATCTAATTTCCGAGATATCGAGCGACGAATTAAATTCTTTAAAAATAGTAAAACAAGGTGACAGTTCGGATTCCGGCATCGCGATTTTTACCTTTTTGAAAGCAGTTTATGAAAGATGAGGGTCTAATTAGCAGATAAACAAAATAAAATATGCGGTGGGTTCACAAATTTTGAAAAAGCGGTTTGAAAAATAAATTTGGAATGCAATGTTGTCATTGGCTCTTTGCAACTGTAACCCCGCCCACCGAAATTAAATAGGTTGTGAGGACAGTAAAGATACCAGAATCTCGTGTTCTACAACGAATTATGAAGGATGAGGGTTTAATTAACTAATAAAAAATTAAATTTGTGATCGGACAACAAATTTCGAAAAATTAGCTTGTTGTCTAAATCCGACTCCTGACGTAGTTGTGTTTGTCAAAACCGCTTGTAGCACCCGGAGCGAAGCAGACAGCAGGGTGCTTTACTTACTAAAATCATCCCCAAGACGACCCAAACCGAAAAAGTGTAGAAGTTGACCTGATGGATGTCAGAGAGCGTCTGACTCCCTCCTAACGCTGCTATAGTTAGCCCCGCCCTATGGATGATTTGTGCATATCAAAGCACACAAACCCTTAATAAAATGCATGAAAATTATTGCGTAATATTGCGAAAATTGTGGCCTTATCACAAGTCCGACAACATTGATTCTCACCTTAAAAAGCTTGTATTTTTCGGTTCTATCGTTTGGTGCTTATAGTCATTTCTATAGGAAAAAGTGTATTTTTGAACCCGAATTCAAACTCTTACCGAAGATAACTTATTTTAGTAGCTTTTTTTCTGTAAAATATTGTTCTATGATAATCGCTTGTTCAAGTAGAAGTTGAAAAAATTTACAAAGAAATACCTAATATAACTTTTACAATATTTACCCAATTTAAATATTTCGAAACTTTTTAGAAGAATAAAAGAATCTTTGAATTAAAACTTTATATTTTATTTTATCAAGTGCATAGTTTTTCAATTTTCAAATACATACAAAAGAATTAAAATATTTATATAGGATGTAAAAATTACACCCCCCGGATCCCCCGGTCTGCACAAATTTGAAGTGTCTGTTTTCTCTAATTTTTGGATTCATTACAATTCTAAACTTCACAGTCAAATTTAAGTAACTACTTTTCAACTAAAAACATAAATTTCTATTTCAGAGGTGTTTGGGAGTAAGGAACCCCCAGTCGTACTCAATTTAATCATAATTCTAAGCTGATTATTTAAAAAATTGTTAGCATAACTGCGACGTACAGTTTCGCAGTTATTAACAAATAAGCTCGACTAAAAATCTACTTAAAAGCATTCTGATGTTCTGCAGTTTCATAAAATATGATGAAAATATGAAATTGGCGAAGATATTGGAAGTGTATTATCTACTATCTCAGAGGAAAAGATCAAAAAAGCGTCTTTTAGTTTCAAGTTTTAAACTTTCCAAAGAGCGCAATAAAATTAAAAATAATTAAAATTTGTAAAAGTTATGTAATATGTACGTTTCTGAAAAACGACACTGAGTTTTAAAATCTGCATCATTTTCGGGAAAAGCGAATTAAATTTTTTTTTTCAAAACAATTTTGCCAAATTGTCTACGCTGTTGGGGTGGTGCTGTGAAAAAGAATTTTATCTAAAAATACTATAATATTTGAGTTTTACGTTATTTATTTGTAGGTCTTTTTTACTAAAAGCGTAAATACGAAATCATCAAACCTAGGAAAAATAAAATAACTGAGATTATGCACCAATTTTATTTCGATCACTTTTTTTAGATTTAAGTCGAAAATATCGATCGTAAGCAAAAAAAGGTTAAGATCAAAGTTATAGAAAATTAAATTTTCTACAAGTTTTATTATAACCATTTTTGCTGAAATGTTGAAAATGAACGAGTTATTGGATAAAAAACAAATTTACCTTAATTTCACATGACACCCCAATACACCACACAGCTCTGTACAATTATGGTTTCTAGTTTGATCTGTTGGAATTATCTTAATCTGGAAGTCATGAGTTTGAAAATCTATGTATTACAATTTAGTTTAGCTGGGGTATTCCATACCTTGCCGACCTTCCGGTCTCTAAATCTAGGTTTTCTAGATTGGGCTATTGGAATTAGTTAGTAAAGCTAAACATGTGAAATTAAAAACAGCAATGAATACTAAGTAACAATAGTAATCAGGAAAAACACATACTTTAAATTTGTGCAGACCGGGGGGTCTGGGGGGTGTGGAACACCCTCCAGTGCCTCACTACCAAAAGGCAAAACATTTAATTTTTACAAATTATTAAGCAGCTTTATGATAGCGGCGTAATTTTTTTGAAAACGATGATATATTATTATACTGAGGAGTATTCTCCACCTCCCCAAATTTTCTTAGACCACCAGCTCTCTAAAATTATGTTTCCTATTTTGATCTATTGGAATTACTTTAAACTGGGGGTCATATGTGTGAAAATGCATGTATTACCATTTCAGTTTAGCTGGGAGGTATTCCATACTCTCCGACCCCAATATTTAAATTTTTTTCTATTAATTACTTATTACTAAAAATGATAAATCCACAAACATATCTGTTGGAAATTTGAGTGTGCTTCCCCTCAAACCTCCCGATCTCTAATATTATGTTTTCTACTTTGAACTATTAAAATTAGTTATTTTAGTTCGACTTGTTAAATGTAGGATTAGAAAGTTCAAATTAGTTTTTTTGAGATCGATACCTAATGTAATATTATACTGGGGAGTAATTCATATCTTCCATTCCCCCAGATCTCCGTTCAATATCTTACATACTATGTTTTAAAAGATTCTTTTTAATTTTTCATAGGTTTACAAACATATTTGTTGGAAATTTGAGGGTAACTCACTCCAGACCTTCCGGTTTTTAAAATTATGCTTTCTACTTGGGTTATTGGAATTACCCCCCTCCCCCAAGAAAACCACTATCTTACATTTTATGTGTATTATAAAGTGTTTCTATTAATCACTTAATAGTAAAAGCTATAGGTTTTCAAACATATCTGTTTATAATTTAAGTATGCCTCCCTCTAACCTCCCAATCTCTAAAATTATGTTTTCTATTTTGGACTATTGGAATCAGTTATTTTAATTTGACTTGTCAAATTTAGGATTAGAAAGTGAAAATTAGTTTTATTGAGAACGGCTTATTTAGGGATAACGAATATTACACTAGGGAGTAAGTAATTCATACTTTCCCTCCCCCTAGATCTCCGTTCACCATCTTAAATTCTATGTTGTTTTAAAAGGTTTTTTTTTAATCAGTTAGTACTAAAAGCCATAGGTTTATAAACATATCGGTTGGAAATTTGAGATTAACTCCCCCGCCAGACTCCTGATCAGTAACATTATGTTTTTTAATTTGGTCATTGTAACCCCAAGACCTCACATTTTATTTATTTTAAAAAGTTTCTTTATTAATCACTTAGTAGTACTAGCTATAGGTTCTCAAGTATATCTGTTTAGAAATTGAATGTGGTTCTCCCCAGACCTCCCATTTACTATATTAACGTATTTTAATTAAGGTTATTGGAAATTGTTACTTAAATTTGACTTTTAAAGTTTAGGATTCTAATAAATCTTAAGTGGAAATACTAATTAGGAAATGTATACTTTAAATTTCTCCAAACCGGGGGGTCTGGGGGTGTGGAACACCCTCCAGTGCCTCACTTCCGAAAGGCAACACATACAATTTTTATAAATTATGAAGCAACTTTATAATAGCAGCGTGGTTTTCTTAGGAACGATAATATAATATTATACTGAGGGCATTCCTTCCTCACTAAATTTTCTTAGACCTCCAGCTCTCTAAAATTCTGTTTTCTAGTTTGATCTATTGGAAGTACCTTAAACTGGAGGTCATAGGTTTAAAAATGTATGTATTACAATTTGAGTTTAGCTAAGGGTATTCCCCCCCGACCCCGATCTCTAAATATAGTTTTTCTAGATTGAGCTATTGGGATAGGTTAGTTAAGTTAAACGTGTGAAATTACGGATAGCATTGAATACAAAGTAAGAATAATAATTAGAGAAAATGTACACTTCAAATTTGTACAGACCGGGGGGTCTGGGGGATGTGGAACACCCTCCAGTGCCTGATTACCAAAAGGCAAAACATTTAAATATTACAAATTATTAATCAGCGTTATGATAGCGGCGTGCTTTTTTTGGGAACAATGTTATAATATTATTCTCTTATTATTCCCTCCTCCCCAAATTTTCTTAGACCTCCAGCTCTCTAAAATTAAGTTTTCTAGTTTGATCTATAGGAATTACCTTAAACTGGAGGTCATAAGGTCATAGGTTTGAAAATGTATGTATTACAATTTGAGTTTAGCTAGGGGGTATTCCATACCCCAGACCTCCGATCTCTAAATCTAGGTTTTCTAGATTGGGCTATTGGAATTTGTTAGTTAAGTTAAACATGTAAAATTAAGGATAACATTGAATACTAAGTAAGAATAATAATTAGAAGAAACACATACTTCAAATTTGTGCTAACCGGGGGGTCTGGGGGGAACACCCTCCAGTGCCTGACTACCAAAAGGCAAAACATTTAATTCTTACAAATTATTACTCAACGTTATGATAGCGGCGTGATTTTTTTGGGAACAATAATATAATATTATCCTGAAATTATTATACCCTCCACCCCAAATTTTCTTAGATCTCCAGCTCTCTAAAATTATGTTTTCTAGTTTGATTTATTGGAATTACCTTAAACTGGAGGTCATAAGTTTGAAAATGTATGTATTACAATTTAAGTTTAGCTTACTATTAAGTTTAGAATACTAGGGGATATTTCATACCTCCCAGACCCCCGATCTCTAAGTTTTCTAGATTGGGCTATTGGGATTAGCTACTTAAGTTAAACATGTGAAATTAAAGATAGAATTGAATACTAAGTAAGAATAATAATTAGAAAAACACATACTTTAAAGTTGCGGAGACCGGGGTGTGGGGTGTGGAACACCCTCCAGTGCCTCACTACCAAATGGCAAAATAATCAATTTTAGGCTTCTATACATAGTATAGAAAGAAGCCTTATGATCTGGCTTCGTGTCCGTCCGTCCGTCTGTCCGTCCGTCTGTCCGTCCGTCCGTCCGTCCGCATAATTCAAAGTCACTAAATTAGTGACAAAAAAACTTTGTCACTAAATTTTACTTTTTGTGGGTGGATGGACAAACGCGTGAATAGATTAACAAGATTCAAAATAATTAATTGAGATCAAACACACAGAGTTGTGGACGCTTTTTCAATTGTTTATGAGATTATTTTATTCATCTTACACTTTTTTTTGGGTTGGTAATAAATGAACTAACCAATTAAAGGTGCGAAAGAGTGAAAGTAAAAATTACGTAAAACGTAAAAATAACACTTACAAAATGCAAATCAATTTCTTATATAGAAAATTTTGTTACCAACTAAAAAATTAAGATAATCTGATGATCGTGCAGATAAAGAAAAATTATAAATTTAAATTAAAAATAATTACAAAATATTATATAATTGTAAACCAAAAGGTAGCTGTATAGAAGCCTAAGAACTGCGGTCATCCGAGTTCCACCTTGTTTACAAATTATGAAGAGGTTTTGTGAATGAGCTAGAGTTTTTGGAAACCATGATATAACATAATGTTATTATATTGGGGGGGAGGGGGAGATTAATTTATACATAAAGTAACCATACGTCCTGTTTTTTAATGAGATGGTTCCGTTATTAAATGCCTGTCCCGTGTCTCCAAACACAGCTTTTGGGCTGTGAAATGTCCTGTATTCAGAAAGAGAACAATCCATAGTAAAAAATTCAAAAAAGGTGTGAGAAATAAAAAAAGCGTTGACAATTTCTGCCATATCAACTTTGAAAAAATGAAACTTCTGTCGACTGTATATATCTAAGCACTGACCGGTTGAAAATAATAAGTAAGGTGAGATTTTATCTTAATTTTCCTTATGGTTCGTGATCTCCCAACTCCATCTATACGCAACCATCCTGATCACTAACCTTGCACTTAACGCGGATGACACCGCCTGTTTTACCGGTTGATCCGGAAAAATGCACGGCAACATGCTCTCTTCTAATCTCGACATCTGCAAATCAACGCCGAAAGATCTCCGTCATATCAACCGAATCCTAACGATGTTCGGTACCGTGATCCCATGAAACAACACCTCCAAAAACATCGGGGTAATACTTGATAAGGTACTGTGGTAAAGCCTTGACATTTTCGTAATCAAAAACAAACTGATCATTTACAAAATCATTATCAGACCATAAGAGGTTCCCTGGTAGGTTAGAAACAAGAGGTTGTAGGTGGAATCCGGTTTGGAGCTCATCGACTTTGGAGAACACTTTTTCTGGATGCTTCAAAAACCCATTAATTCTAGAGCTTGGTAATTGTATTAACGGTGCGTGTACTGTACTTGGGTTGAAAGTGACTAGCGGTGGGGAGATACCAGTCGCTCCCTGATATCTGTCGCTTTAATATCTACACTTTGCCAAGTCCGCTCCGGGCGCTACAAGCGGTTTTGACAAACGCAACTACGTCAAGACTAGGACTTTTGTGAAATTTGTTGACCAACCACAAATTTTATTATTTTATTTGTTAATTAGATCTTCACCCTACATAATTCGTTGTAAAAACCGAGGTTCTGGTATCTTAACTGTTGCCACAACCCATTTTAATTTCGATAGGCGGGGCTACAGTTCAAAAGAACCAATGATAAAATTGCATTGCAAATTAATTTTTAAAGCCGTTTTTAACCAAATTTGTGGACCGTCCGTAAATTTAATTTTTTTATGTGTTTCTGGCATTGTTATCTTTCATAATTTACAAAAAGAATGGTGAAAATCGTAATCAGGGTTGACGGACTCTCGCCCGGTAGTTAGTAGTTGACGCACTTAAGCGCCAAACCGCGACCATGAGTTTATGCAATATATTTGTCACTATTATGTTGGTATATACTCTTATGGTTTGTATTTTTTAAATTTCCTTTCTTTTTGGAATTTGTCAGCTTTCGATTACGGACGCGCACGAATGGATTAACGAGATTCCAAAAACCACGTTAGCTTGCCTCCTCCCATAGGCCACTGGATTTAGACGAATTGTCAGACTGATGGTAGTTACCCCAGTGCTCAGCTTTGAAAATTAAAAATAATAAAAAATTTGCAATTTGTAGGTCATAAAGCAATGTTAATTATTATCGCAGTAAATTAAAAGAAATTTTTCCAAAAATTTCAGTTTCATTTAAATTCGCACATAAAGTTTTTATTAGTAAATACAAACTATAAAAAAACATGCGTTTTCTTGAACATACATACCTACACGTTACCTAAAAATAAGTGGCTTCGGTTTTGCAACTATTAAAAAAACATGCTTGGGCGCGACAGAACTTGAAATTGTGAAACTTGAACCGCCGGATCCGATAGTTAAGTGGCAGAAAAAATCTCGAGCCAAAATTAATTAAGAAAATAACAAATATTTGAGCCGCAGAGACTTAGAAGAGGTGAGACTTATTAAAAACATCCCTGGGCGCTATGAAACTCTAAATTAGTGATGCTTAAGTCGCTGGATCGGTGAGAAGACTGATAGTTTGTTGAACTTGAAATGTTAAGACCCAGAGGCGAGATAGATAAACGTACATCAAAGTGAATAAAATTATTACGCTTATGGTAAATTCGTGAACTTCAAAATTGAATTGTGGGCTTAATATAGAACCTGTCAAAATCTACCTCAGCTTAAAAGTCTTGTATTAATGTCCTTTTGCGTTTGGCGAAGCTATTTTTATAGAAAAATATACTTTTGAGTTCGGAAATGGTAACCATTACCAATGTCGCGTTTCGAGAAAAAATAAATTGTTACGTTATTTAACCCCCCCCGATTACATTGTTTTAAGAAGTTTCTCTTTAAATCACATAAGACTAAAAGCCTAACTTCGCAATAATAATATGTATTACATCTACAATTTTTTGTAATAAATAGCAAAATATTCTTTGGTATACCTACACATTTTCTGTCATTTCATCGTGAACACCCCGTAAATGCAATTAATCACATAAATGTCTTGCATTACAATATTTTTCAATACATAAAATATTGATAAAGCAGGTTTTTTATGTCAATTTTCTATACGGACAAATTACAGACTTTCCTTTCTAAGCTCATTATAAAAAGGAGGTATTTTCCTGACACGATTACACTTTGGTTGACGATTGTTAATTCAATTCGTTTGCTTTTGGTAAAAATAAGCTTTTTGTGCTTATTTACCACGGTCAGTAAACAGGGAATTAATTGTAAACATAAATTACCAATGGGTAAAATAACACAAGTCCAAGTCCATCCTGATACTTCCTATTTCACAAGGATAAATCGAAAGCAGACTTCTTTCTTTTGTCTCTCGGTAAAAAATCGAATCTGCCTGGATGAAAGCGGGAAGCAATTTTTTATTATAAATTTTCACGTTATTTAATTTTTTACAAAGATGGACATTTTATAAAGGAAGTTGAAACTAAATTACTGAATGGGGAGTCCACTAAAGGTTTAATGTAAGCTCCTTTGTAACGACCTAGCTCTTATTTTGAGAAGAAACCGTTTCGAACCAATTCCATTCACAATAAATGCTTAAGTCTACATGTTTCTGTTGCTAAAAGCATTATCAATTACCGTTCCAACAAAATTTCATCCAAAATGTTCCCGAGGTGGCTGAAATAAATTGGAAATTTTGAGAACAAAAAAAGAAGTCGTTTCTTTAAGTCTTAAAGCGATACCGCAATTTTAATTATGGAGATGTCATTTTAGATTTAAGATTGCAACCTCAAGAAACAGGGGCGTAGTAAGCCCTTGGCGTCGGAGCAAGCGCCGAGAGCTGAACATATCAAACTGCGGTTAACATCCGAAATTTATATTCTCGATGCGGCACAACATAATATTTATTGGTAAAATCAAATGAAGTAAACCACCCTTGTAAATAGGGTTGCGTTTGCAATAAATTTTAATAAAAATTAAAGCGCAGTTATAAATACAGAACCAAGTGCTAAAAAATGTTCGTTTTAATGTTTTACGTTAAAGTTATTAATGATTTTATGGAGGTTGGAATGCTTTCAAACGATTGTAAAAGTTGTAAAATATGTAATAAAGTATACATTAGTACAAAATTATTGACAGACCTATAACATCGGACAATAATTGGCAGGGCGATAGAAGTGAGCTTTGTTTAAATGCAAATTGAACTTGTTTTTGTATCGAAATGCAGTCACAGTTAATGCTTTATATTGCTCGAGTAACATTTCATTGCTGGATTTGGTTTAAAAGCGTTACGAGAGGTGAACAAAAAATTCTGTTCCGCCGATTCGGCAAATCCTGCTGCAGTCCAATTAACGGTCCTTAATTTTTTCTTGATTTGCTTTCCTTCCTGCTCAATTATAGACAGTTAGGTAATAAAATATTCATTACGTAAATAACCGTTTGAGTGTATTGATTTTTGTTTCACTTAATAATGAACTTAACTTGATTTAGAAATGGCAAAAAGAAAAATAAATTCAATTTAAATTCAATTACCGGTGCTATTGTGAAATTAGGTAAGTAATTTAATTTAATTGTAGTTTTATGTTGCATCGACGTCCAATGTATGTGTGTTGTTCAAAATAAAAAAATTTAATTTCTCATTGTTCTTACTAATGCAGTTAAGAGTTCTTCTGTCTTTCTAAAATAACGTTTATTCTGCAGATTGTTTAAAAATAAAGTAGTACTTAAGAGGAGGTTTTTTCAAAGCTAAAAAATGTCGTCAACAGGTGGCGCGACAATAGAGAAACCAAACAAAACAGTCTTGCAGATGAAAATCTTTTTGTTAAGATAGAACTCATTTAAATTCATAGAAATCGTGCAATAATTTATTGACAAAATGAGGTTGTTTAAACTTTCACTGACGAATATTTTGAAAATTTGTGACAAAAAGTAAATTTCAGATTTTAACAAAACTATGTCATTCCATACTTTACCAATTATACAGCTAAATTCTAGAATTTCAGGATTATAACAACAATATTTTGATTTCATCGTAGTTTTTGGTTTTAACATTGTCGCGCCATCTGTTGACAACAGTTTGAAAAATATCCCCCTTCGAATTTGCATTCAAAATAATCACGATAATAGGTGGCTCAATGATTTTCTTTAAATATTAATTCATTCATTGTCACTGGCTTAGACAAATATTTGTTTTATTTCGAACCAATTGCAATTTTCATTACAGCGCGCATGCGTCCTAGATTAATTTATCGGATCTGTGACAATTTGCAATCACCACATGTGCATAGTTGATTTTTTTCAAAAAAATATTGCGCAGTTCAACGATTTGAACTAACTTACATTTTCATTTGTTCCGATAGGGTTAACTTTTCTTTATTTATCATTGTCGTCAAGTGAAACGTAAAATACTTTTTAGTAATTGGGGTTGAAACTTAGAGGGTTTCTTGTTCTCTCTCTCTGCTCGCTGTCGAACAATCAAATTTAGCCGCGTAACTACTAGAACTTATAGTTGAGGGGATTATGTCTGAAAAAAGAAAAAGTAAAATTTTTTTGGATTTTAAATATTCATAAATAGGAAAATCGCAATTGAGTTTATTTTAAATGTCAATGCATGAATAATTAATGTAAAAAGTTGTTTTGACGCGGTGTTCTGATCGATTTGTAGGTAAGGGGTCGTCCATAAAAGACGTTCTTGCTTTGGGGAGAATGGAGGGGGTCACAAAATGTGACAAATTTTTGAGATTTGTAAAATAATTGTGCTTGAGTATTATTTTTTTCTTATAATTTTAAAATATTATGATGATGAATAAGAGTGGGGGGTTTTTGATTTGTGACTTTTGTATGTTCTGGAAAAGGGGATAACAGATTGTGACCAACTGCGACAAAGGAGGGGTCAAAAATTTATGGACGGCCCCTAATATTCGATCGTAATCTGTTTTTTTGGGATGCAAAATAAATAAATTTATCCATCTAAGGAAGTTGCGTCAGAGAAAGCAAACACATCGTAAATTTTGTAAATAATTTTTGTTTATTGTCAGTGGCGCACTTAAGGGGAGCAGGCGGGGCTATAGCCCCAGGGTCTTCACAAGATAAAGATCTCTACAATAGAAATTTTTAGGTAAAATTTTGTAACAATTAAGAAAAATCTTTAATTTTTGAAAAATTATTAGGGGCCTCCATTCCTTTGTTGCTCTAATGCCTCTGCACCTCTAAATCCGGCATTGTTCATTATAACAATCTAATAATATATCATAACAGTGGCGTATTTAAAAATGTGGGAGAGGCAAACCAGATTATTTTTCTGATTCTTGTTAATTCATTCATGCGCGTCAGTGGTAAAGAGATAACTGGCAAATTCCAAAAATCAAAAAAATAAAAGAAATTCAAAACTTATTGCAAACTCAAATTTAATTAAATTTTAAAACCGCGTGGTAAACATTATCTTTATCACGGAGGGCTTCAGGGATACAATCAAGTTATCCTTGAGGGGGAGTAATTGTCTCCTTCGCACCCCTAAATACCCCACTGCATCATAAGGATACAATCATGGTCCTATTGAAAATTTGCAAAAATGTTTAGTTTAAATTATTATTAGAAAACTGAAAATTCTTAAAAATGATAATTAAAATGATTTGATTTCTTAAATTTGCAGACATTTAATATTCTGTTTTAGATTTTAGAACACCGGGAGCTTTTTATTTCAATTTTACCTTTTACTCAAAGTAAATTAATATTTTACAATTTCTAAACTGAAGTGTAAACAAAAATAGCCTATGTGACGTAGAACCTTTTCCTCCCTAACGGTCGCCTTCGGGCGAGCATTTAATTGTCTTTGCTTTAAGCTTCTGCGTAGTTTGTAAATATTTAATATTATATTTTAGGATTTTCTTCTTACAAAATCGAAGAACCTAGTAAGTTGGGTTACTAAAATGCTGTATTTGATGCATTATTATAATTTCTTATGAGGTATTTACCTACCTATATATTTACAGTAAATGTAATTTGGTACAACCAGGGTTATCCATAAACTCAAGTTTTAATAACTTGACTTCCTCGGTTCTTCGATTGTACGAAATAAATAAATAATACAAAATCTTAAATAGTTTAGAAAAAAATACAGGAGTTTTAAATAAAGTCTAAATAAGTGAAAATAATAATAATTATAGGAAACCGAATGCACGTAATTACAACTTGCGAACGCTGGAGGTTTAGGGGAGGATATATAATTGATGAAGAATTAGAGATATACGAAAACAATAAGAGCAGTTGCATAAATAAACTATTTGGTACAGCTACCGAAGCTTATTTTGGTTAATTTTTATATTTTAATTTTCCCATTGAGTAAAAATATAGATTTTTATAAACTTTTCCCCCCCTCCAAAAGAAAAAACAGGATATAAAACTGAGTTTTGGGTTAAACTAATAAAGCTTTAGGCGGATTGGTGGGAGGAATGGTTTACTAGCTTGATTATTTTTCGGTAATTTGCCTCTTCCGAGAGAGGACGGTCAGAAAAAAAGTTCTTCGATTCGTCCGGAGTCGAACCGAGTTAAGGACATTAGCAGTCAGGCACTGAACAGCTAACATTATGATCATTTCTGCCAGAATTCCTAAACTTCTGAATGCTTTTTAGCATTTACAGCCGTTTCTCTTGATTCTCAGATACTTAGAATATCCCCCGCCGATACGTCGGTATATTGTGCTTGGTCGTTGTTATGGTGACGTGATAATTTTGGTTGTTATTGCGGTAGAATTAGTAAATAATAGAAAAACCTTTTATAACTTTAAAAATAATTCTACCAACGACCGACGATGTTGGTTATTACCCCCGGTTTGTAGAAGTTGAGTTTTGAAACTGAAATAACTGTTGAAATTTTAAAATGTAATAAATAAATAAATTTTATATAAATAATAAATAAATTATTACAAAATCAAAAATATTTAGATAGTTTTTAAATTTAAGGAACAAATTTCAAAACCCAAATTAGACACATTCTACAAACCGGGGGGTCTGGGGGGTGTGGAGCACCCCCCAGGTACACAAAATTGTACAAGATAAATTCTTATGACTTTCAGTATTAAGTGATCAATAATAAAATACCAAACAAGATACGATTTTGGTGTACCTGGGAGATCTATGTTACCACCGTTTCCTAGTTCGGATTAATGACATTCGTTACTTTTAGACTTATTAAATTTCGGGTAACAAATCATATTGAGATGGGGCTTTCTTTCAAGAAAGAAAAATCTTGCCAAAAGATGAACGGGGGGGGAGATCTACGTTATTACACTATCATACCATACCATGTTGTGGTATTATATTGTCAATGTCTCCCCCGTCCCCATGTAAAATTTGTTACATAAATGTGAATTATTTTCGATTTTGCAAAAATTTACGCCGTTTGAAACTTTAACAGGTATTTCAGTATACAATTTAGCTACCGCAGACCGGGGGGTTTGGGGGGGAGGTAGAGCACCCCCGGTATACAAACATTAATCAAGATAAATTTTTATGGGTTTCTGTATTAAGTGATCAATAATAACTAGAAACTTTTAAAGCAACGTCTGATTGGGGGGATTAACTATGGTTAGAAATAATCCTCATTTAAGTTAATTTTATCCCCGATAAAATTAATTGGAATTATGATTTTACATTTTATGCCCCTTCTCATTATTTAAAAACGTTAATAGAACGCTGAAACCGGGAGGTAGCACCCCAGGCACACTCAAATTGCAATAAATAAATAAATAACTAACAATTTCACATCAATGGGGGTTATTACTACAGTACCAGCCAAAAATCTGGAGTGTACTAAATACCATTTTCAAATTTACTTATTACAATTTTAGTGCCTGGGGGGTGCTCCACACCCCCCAGACCCCCCGGTCTCCAGCGGTTTTTATGAACCATTTTTAAATAATTCTTACGATGTTGGCGGTTATAATTAGAGAATTTAACTACTGCGGACCGGGGGTCACTCTTATTCAAATTGTAGTAAATAACTTTGCAAAATTATAGCTTGCAGTATTAAGTAGTTGGCTAGAATTAAGAATCCGAACTCGAAAATACACTTTTCCCTATAGAAATGGCTATACCAAACGAAAGAACACAAAAATACAAGCTCTCTAAGGATCAATCTTGTCGGAGTTGTAATAAGGCTACAATTTAATTTTAAAATTGCAATTTTCCTATAAGAAATACATGTAAGTGCATTATTGCGCAATAATTTTATGCATTTTGGTAACAGTCCATGCACATTTATACTAGCGGATCTACCTTAGGGCGTGGCTAACTAGAGCAGCGTTAGGAAGGAGTCAGTCGCTCTCTGAGATCTGCCGCGTCAACTTTTAAACTTTTAGAGTTAGAGACGCTTAAGGGATGTTTTTATAAGTTTAGCCAAAATTATATGGAGCGCCCTTCAAAACCCGGAAAGTTTTGAAGGGTAGCGGAAAATAGGTTTTGACAGCGCAATCACATCAGAAACGAATTCACACAAAAAGTGACTTTTTTTCAAAAATTTGTTGTCCGATCACAAATTTAATTCTTTTTATTAGCTAATTACACCATTATCTATCATAATTTGTCGTGAAAACCGATATTCTGGTATACTTACTGTCGCCACAACTTATTTCAATTTTGGGGCGGGGTTACAGTTCAAAAGAGCCAATGATAAAATTGCATTCCAAATTAACTTTGAAACCATTTTTTCAAAATTGTGTGAATATTCCACAAATTTTATTTTTTATATGCTATTGGGACCCTTATTTTCATAATCCACTTCAAAAATGGTAAAAATCCAGATTCGGGATTCTTAACCGTCACCAAGTAGTTAATAGAGACACTCATTAAAACAACACATAATAAGTCAATAATCGTAAATAATGTAGATCGCGGTCTTTATGTAACTAATTTTGTTTTGTAGCTCTTCTCTTCATTATTGTGGGCACGAAACTCCGCAAATATGCGTTTTGAAGATAAATATTGATACCGAAGGCCATAGGTTTGCAAATATATTTATAACAATTTTAGTAAGCCTGGGAGGTGTACCACACCCCTACCTGCTTTTGACAAAAGTTTTCCTCTTTGAGAAAAATCCGTCTCTTAATTTGCATTTATGATAATCTTTATAATAGTTTAGTAAAATCAGTTGGTGAAAATTTTTCCATATGCGTAGTTACTTAAAATATTCATTCATTTGTTTCCATGAGCTTAGGGGATCCTGCGCACGCGCAAGTATTTGTTTTATTTCAAACCAATGATAATTTTTATTTACAACGCGCATGCGTCCTAGATTAATTTTTTCGGATCTGTGACAAGAGGTCGTCCATAAAGCACGTCCTTGCCTTGGGGAGAGGGGAGAGGGATCACAAAATGTCACCAAATGTTACAGAAGAGGGGGAGTTAGCCAAATGCGATGTCCGCATAAAGATTTCATTTTGGGAGTTCTAAAGAAATTATGTTTGAGTATTTTTTCTTATAATTTTAAAATATATAATTATAAATGATGGGGGGGGGGGTCCTTGATTTGTGACCATTAGACATTTTGAAGAAGGGGGGATAAAAAATTGTGACTAACTGTAAGGGGTCAAAAAATTTGAAAATATGGGCTACCCTCAGTTTGGAATCGCCTCGCATGTATAGTTGATTTTTTCAAAAAAATATTGGGCAGTCTATCTTACATTTTCGTTTGTTCCGAGAGGGTCAATTTTTCTTCAATTATTATAAGAAAATTAAACCTTTTTTTAATATCACATCGACAAGTGAAGCGTAAAATATACTTTTTTAGTAATTGGGGTTGAAACTTAGACTTTTTTGGGCCTCTTGCAATGCAGCACTTAGAGTTCTTTGGTAATAGCTCATGGTAACTACGAGTACTAGGCCAATAACCGGCTCTATGTTGAACCATCGAATTTTTAGGGGGTGGGATAAATTATGTATAAGAAAAGTAAAAGTTAAATCTTTTTTTTTGGGAATTTTCAATATTCATGAATGGCAAGCCGCAATCGAGTTTATTTTAAATGTCAATGCATGAATAATGTAAAAATTTGCTTTGACGCGGAGTTCTAATTGTTTTCAGGTCATATTCGATCGCCATCTGTTTTTTGGGTTGCAAAAAAATAAATTTAATCAGCTAAGAAGTTGCGCCAAAGAAAGCTAAACAGATCGAGAATTTTGTAAATAATTTTTTTTTTTTTATTTTTAAGTTTATTGACACTGCCGGATTTAAGAGAGAAAGGCGGGGCTATAGCCCCGCTATAAAAGGTAGGCCCCTCTACAATAGCAATTTTAAGGTAAAATGTTCTAATAATAAAAAAAAAAGATTAATCTATTAGAAAAATTATTAGGGGCCCCACTTCATTGTTGCCCCAGGCCTTCTACACCTCTAAATCCGGCACTGATAATTATAACAGTCTAATAATATATCGTAAGGGTACACTCAGGGTTTTATTGAAAATTTGAAAAAAATGTTTAATTTAAATTATTATTGGAAATCTGAAAATAAGAAAAATGTCCAAAAATAAAAATTTTTGGAAAAATTTAAGTAACTAATGCCCATTATGGCATTATAAATCCAATAGCTCAAACATAGTTTTAGAGAAGGTTGAGAAGGGATTAAATACCCCCACCCCCCGTAGTATGTCATCGTTCTCAAGAAAATTTAAGCCATTTAATATTCTGTTTTTGATTTTAGAACACCGGGGCCTTTTTATTTCAATTTTACCATTTTACTCAAAATAATTTAATATTTTAGAATTGGTAAACTGAAGTAAATTTTGTCTTTGTTTTAAGTTTTTGCATAGTTTGTAAATCTATATATATAAAATGGATGTATGTATGTTTGTGTTTGTGTGTTCTTTATAGACTCCTAGACCGTTCGACCGATCCCAACCAAATTTTGCACAGTTACTCTCTAGGACCCTAAAGGGTTTTCCACTAAAACCGGGACCGAAAAGCTAATTTAAAAAAAGTGAAAAATTGCGGACGCGCATGAATGGAACGAGATTCCCATACAGGGTGAATTTAAATTATTCCAACAGTGCGGCCTTCAGGCCGCACAATTCAGCTAGTATTAAATATTTTGCTTTCAGAATGTTATCTTCTCTTACAATCAAAGAACCTAGTAAATCTAGTTACTAAAAATTCAGTAATTTCTTATGAGGTTTTACTTAACTTTATTTTTACAATGAAATGTAATCTGGTACAACCAGAGTTATCCATAAACTGAAGTTTTAATAACTCGACTTCCTAGGTTTTTCGATTGTACGGAATCAATAAATAATAGAAAATCTTGAATAATTTTGAAAAACCACGAATTTCAAATGAATCCAAATAAGTGAGAATATAATAATTATAGAAAGTCGAATGGACGTAACTTCAACTTGTGAACACCTGAAGTCTAGGGGGAGGGGCAGATATAATTGATAAAGATTTTTTTTAAATTTTACCATTAAATAAGTTTTTATAAACCTTCCCCGCCCAAAAGAAAAAACGGAATATTGAACTGCGTTTTGGGTTGAAGCTTTGGGTGGATTGGTGGGGAACGGTTTACTAGTCAGATTGTTTTTCGGTAATTTGCCTTCCAAGGAGGACGGTTAGAAAAAAGCTTTTAGATTCGTTCGGAGTCGAACCGAGTTAAGGACATTAGTAGTCAGGCGCTGAACCGCTAACACTATGACCATCTCTGCCAGATATCCTAAGCTTTTGAATGCTTCTTAGCATTTAATACTGTTTCCTTAATCCTCAGATACTAGGAATCCCCCCCCCCTACCCGGCGATACGTCGGAATATTGGACTTGGTCGTTGTTATGGTGAAGTGATAATTTTGGTTGTTATTGCGGTAGAATCAGTGAATAATAGAAAAACCTTTTATAATTTTAAAAGTAATTCTACCAACGACCGACGATGTTGGTGGTTACCCCCCGGTTTGTAGAAGTTGGGTTTTGACACTGAAATAACTGTTGAAGTTTTGAAATGTAATGCTAAATAAATTATTACAAAATCAAAAATGTTTATATAGTTTTTAAATTTAAGGAACAAATTATAAAACCCAAATTAGACAGTATTCTCAAACCGGGGGTTGCTCCACACCCCCCAGGTACACAAAAATTGTACAAATAAATTCTTATGACCTTCAGTATTAAGTGATCAATAATAAAATACAAACCAAGATACGATTTTTGTGTATCTGGGAGGTTGACCCCCCAGACCCCTGTCTCGTTACCACTGTTTCCTAGTTCGGACTAATGACATTCGTTACTTTTTGAGTTGTTAAATTGCGGGTAACAAATCATATTGAGATGGGGCTCCCTTTAAGAAGGAAAATCACTTCAAAATATGAACGGGAGGAATAATCAGTTATTGCACTATCATACTATACCATGTTGCAGTATTATATTGTCAATGTCTCCCCCGTCCCCATGTAAAATTTGTTACTAAAATGTGAATTATTTTCGATTTTACAAAAATTTATTCAGTTTTAAACTTCAACGGCTATTTCGTTGAAGTACTTGTGGGGCTGGGGGTGTGGAGCACCCCCAAAAATTATTCAAGATAAATTCTTATGGGTTTCTGTATTAAGACGTTTATAACATAAACTTCTTCCCGTAGAAGCATTTTTATCTTCCCATAGAGAAAAGTTTTCATAAATTATGAATGTCCCCTTCTTTTGAAAAAAACCTGGCTTCGGCACTGTAAATTCACAGACAGGTATGATAGCCACGAATTAGTAATTTATTATCAAATTGCTGCCCGAACAACGCTGGGTAAATCTACTTACGGATCAATATTATCAAAGAAGCACTTGGAAAAAAAAGTTTTGAATATCGACAAAATGATGACAAAAACCTGATTGCGATTTTCACAGTTTTATTAAATTCCACAAATGCCCGTATTCCCTTTCACAATTAACTCCCCCCCATCAAAATTGAAAAATTACATTTTAGTGAATTTTATATTTAAAATGTAGGTACTAAAGGTTGACGCCGCCTACGGCGGCGACCATTATAAAAAAAAAAGCTGAAGTGCGATCCTACTCGAAATTATGGGTCCTCGACACATTGAATGCTTGGGAGCGACATATACTTTGCCGGGCTATGAGTGTGAGAACCCATTGAGGACGCACGAACTGGAACCAAAATAAATTAAATTATTACGCAATATTGTGCAATGTGTTTGTTTTAGAAATTTGGTGAACTTCAAATTTGAATTGTGGGCTTAATATAAGACCCACCAAATTCATGTTTACTTTAAAAGTCTTGTAAAATGTTCTCTTTTTTTCGGTGAAGCAATTTTACAGGAAAAAATGTACTTTCGAAGGTTATCGACTCTTGCCAAATACGCCTTCTAAATAGATTATTGGTATATGTAACCTGAAATTTGAGTTATACATTTTAGAACTTTGGGATGGATTATTTCAAAAACTTCCCGTTTAGAATAATTTTTACGATGAAAAATATCCTCTACCTAAAAACTGTAAAGAAAAACTATGACGTCACAGTTTAAAAACAAAAATGTCAATGTGAAAATGCAAAAAAATGTCAATTACAACGATTTAACACCAACAATAGCAACTTTCAGACATATCTGAATATAATTTACAATTTTACCTCCATTTTGGATCTGCCATTTTGAATATTTAAATTTAGAAAATGAAAAAGGCACATATTACCGATATGCTTTTATTGAAATAATACAAATGTATCTTAAATATAAAAAAGTCAAATTAGTGATTACGAAGAATTTGTAAAAATCATAATTGAAATTTTCAAAATATTATAAAAATGACAATATTAACCCATCCCGATTTCTTCACTCATAGTTATCTTCAAGTTAGCGAACTTAAGGTTAAATTGATAAAATAACCAATCAGATGATTGATTTACTTGTTTTGTTGTCGCCTGATTGGTTATTTCGTCAATTTATCTTGAAGTTCGCTAACTTGAAGAAAACTATGAGTGAAGAAATCACTCAAGTCAGTAAAAATAGCGCTAGTGAGCTAATTTTTATTAGCAACAAAAGGTTACTTGTACGCACAATCGAAAAACCTAGTAAGTCAAGTTACTAAAAATTTAGTTAATGGATTATCTGTCTAATCTGACCAATTCTGCACTATGCAGTTTATTTTTAGCAAAAGAAAATTGAAGAAGTCGCCCGTTGCTATGGCAACATAATTATTTTAGTCACTTCTACGGTTGAGTCAATGAAAAATCTTTTATTTTAAAAAACGTTCCTCTTCAGCTTTTCGGTAAATGATAAGAAGTGGAGACCTACCAACCTAAGTTGTCAAAATAGAAATCCTTCTCTCTGTGGTACATGTAATTGTTTTCAAGAAGGCCAAAACGGTTGCAAAATGTACCGCCTGTAGTAGTATTGTTATTTTCCCAAAGAGGAAGGTCCCTCCCCCTCAGCCCTCAAAAAAACCTGGTTTTGGCACTGTAAATTCAAGGAAGGAAGGATATGATAGGGCGAATTAATAATTTAGTAACTAAATTGCTGCCCGAAAAAGGGCAATATCTAAGAACTTAATTTTTTGGTTAAATAAATTCAAAACAACAATAAAATAAAAGTCCATGCAAATCGAAAGGTCTAGGAATCAAAGAAAATTGGTAAACAACAAAATAATTTAATTTATTGATAAGTTTATGATTCGTGACCCCAGATTTACACAAACAGAAACTTTAAATAAATTGAATCATAGCAATATATACGATGTTTCATAATTGAGATTATTGATTGATCGGACTTCGCAAGGAGGTAGTTAGTAAATAGACAAGGAGCGAAATAATCGAATTATCACTTTCTTTCGCTGACAAGCGGAGGGTACAGAATAGGAAGCTGGGTTTAACGAGGGGTCAAAAGCGCCCCATCTGGCGTTTTCTGAAAGGGCAGTTTAAAAAAAGTGTAGAGCAATTTAAATCGGTTAACATTTTCATGAATAGTTATTATAATAAGAAACCTTGGAATATTATTTGGCAATTTTGATTACATAAGAATGACAATTTATAATTAGTTCGTTATAACGAGTCGAGAATTGTAAAACCGCTTCTGGTTGGTGTAATTTAACATTAAAATTAACTATAAATTTTTAAGCAAAATATAGAAAAGGCTGTAAATTGCGGCGTGGTGAATAATAAATAACCCATAGGTAACAGTTTTGTTAACACATATTAAGTCAAATTGACTGTATCCCTCATTGTATTATACGTTAAAATTAACGACAATGGGTCACAGTTCTGTGCTAAAATTGCATTTTACTCGGACTATAGAATTTATAACACCTATGCATAGTTATAACTTTTAATTGCTTTATGTTGAAGTTGAAGCTTGTAACGTACAAATAAACCTCCAGTACGATGTCCCATCATTAGTTCTCTCTCGTTTTTAATTAATACTTAACGAAGCGTATAATCCAGTCCACTATACTGATGTAACACTGCGTGCATCCCCTGCAGCGACATTGATGATACGAATTAATTAAAAGAAAAATAGAAAAAATTGAAGTTGTTTTTAATCACAAAAATCTTTTGTTTGATTCTGTTTTCATGTTACTTACCAGATTTTCCCCACAGAGCGCTCTACTCGCTCATCCGGACCGCCACTGCATTTCACAGGGTGGTCCATAAACAAAATTAAAAATGTATTCGATACAAAGTTGCGATGCGATAAAATTACGAAATGCAATTACACGAAAGGTTATAATACAAAATTAATTAATTTATGTCTTAAAGTTTTAAAGGGTAGATTACGCCATTAAAATACGTTGCAAAACGGAAGGAATACGAGGTTCCTAGGAGTGGTAAATGAAAGCTTACATATTGTAACTTCTATGTAATTAACTAATCTTTAAATACGCATTAACGCAACTTGCTTATAAATCCTTTCTGCTTAACAAAATCCTTATCAAATTTTCACAAAAATTTGATTTACGATGCAGAGGTATCAAAAATTTATTAAATTCCGGAAATAATTTACGGGGAAGCCTAACGCGCCGCTGGATACGTCAAAAACACGTTACGTCAACCGAAAGTAGTACCAACATAAATAATTTCAATTTAAGCATAGAAGGAAGGCAGCCATCAAATATTTGTTCACAATTTACGAATTATGGCGCAGGCATCAAATGTTGATGAATTCAAAATTTTTACTTCTTCGAAAACCTCCCAAAAAAGCTTCCAGGTGATGAAATTTAACAAAAACACAAACGTCGATTTTACAAAATGGCGGAAAGCGAAAATTCAGCGCGAAAATAACAGTAAGCTATTTGAGACCGAAATGGAAGATCTTCCCGAATTTGGCGAAGGCTCCGAATTTGGAAAAAAGGAACGAGAAGCTGCCAAACGAAAAAGATTCCAGAGGAGTAACGAAAAGTATAATCCAAACGAACAACCGTGGATTTTGAAAACCTACGAAGAAACGACGAGAGAGTATCAGAGCCAGATAGAAGGTGGTTGTGGCGACCACGCAGCATACTATGTGTTAACCCAAAGAGAAGATGGGTTGGAAGCCCATCCCGTCGAAGAGTGGTATACCTTTCAACGTAAGCAGCAGTTACACACCTTTACGCCCGAAGAAGTCGAAGAGCAATTCAGTAAGCGCAATAATTACACAAATTACTTTTCTCTGGTAAAAAGAATGCGATCCAATCGGCTGGCAGAAGAAAATGAGAAAGAAGCAAAGAAAACTAAGAAACCAAAAAATACGAAGAGTTCTGATGGTAATGCTAACGCGGATGACTCGTCAGAAGAGGAATGTGATCGCAATAAGAAAAAAAAGACAAGAAAAACAATAAAAAAGAAGAAATTGGGATCAGATGAGGAGGCAAGTGAGGAATCGGATGATGGGGATGGTGAAGGAAAAGAGTTTGAGTACTTGAGTTCCAGCAGCGATAGCGATACGGAAAAAGAAGAAGCTACCATTGTGAGTGTGGCTGATGAGAAAGCCCTCAGACAGACTTTGGATTCAGACGAAGACGACTCGGAAGAAGAAAATTTCCCGACATCGTTGGGCAGTTTAGATGTCATTTCCAAAGACGAAGAATAGAAAAATGAATGTATAATTTTAAGATATCGGAGAAGGCGGGAGCTAACAGAAACAATCAGTAACGTCACTCAGCAACGACAGATACAAGCAAAATTGTAGCGACCTGAACGAACAGGACATTTTGGATTTTGTCAAAAACAGCGACATTTTAAGTCTAACTTTTTTGAAATAAAAATGTAAAAATTCAACTACCACTTGGCTCATTGATTGGCCCAATGTCATAATTCACAGTCATCTTTTTCTTAGGTTAGCAAAAAATGGTTAAACAGGGTGTTGGTTACAGAGATCAGAGATATTTCGGCCGAAAGTCACTCTGTGATAGACAGCAAAACATAAACTTCGCGCACTAATGCAAAAATAATTATTTTTTCACTTATTGCAGTTAAACAGGTTAAAAATGGTTAAACAGGGTGTTGGTTACAGAGATCAGAGATATTTTGGCCGAAGGTCACTCTGTGATAGACAGCAAAACGCAAACTTCGCGCACTAATGCAAAAATAATTATTTTTTACTTATTGCAGTTAAACAGGTTAAAATGGTTAAACAGGGTGTTGGTTACAGAAATCAGAGATATTTCGGCCGAAAGTCACTCTGTGATAGACAGCAAAACACAAACTTCGCGCACTAATGCAAAAATAATTATTTTTTCACTTATTGCAGTTGTAGAGGAAATTCAAAAAATGTAAAAAAGAGTTTAACAATTAGGTTGGGTGAAAGAAATAAAAGATTTTTAGTTTTCATGGTTATATTCAGTGCTGTCAGCAGACGGCTACAGCGCCCGGGGGAGGGGGGGGGAGATGCACTGATCTGAGCATATTTTAAAGAATTTCTCTGCATAATTTACATTTTCAACTTAAATTAGATTTTTTCAGCTACCTTTTCTTCTATTGAATTCTATTGTTTTTTAGTTTTGCCCATTTAGGGGAAAGGGGGGTTGTTGGTAACAAATTTGATTTTGGAAAAACAATTTTTGCAGAAAATTTTTGGGCACGTCAACCTTTACCTTTAAATGTCACTTTTCTCCGCAATTTAAATTTTTTATTGTTTCTAAGCTGTGACGTCATAAACAATTATTTTAAATGGGAACCTTTATTTTTCTTTACAGTTTTTAGATAGAGGATATTTTTCATTATAAAAATTATTCTAAACAGAAAGTTTTTGAAATAATTATTTCCAAAGTTCCAAAAAATGTGTAATTGTAGTTACATAGTCACATAGATCAATAATTTATTAAGGGGCGGATTTGGCAAGATTCGATTAACACTTTTTCCTATAAAAATAGCTTTACAAATCAAAGTAGACATTTTTACAAGACTTTTAAGGTAGGTTAAGGACAATTCAAATTTGAAGTTGACTAAATTTCCATAACAAACGCAAATTGCACAATATTGCGCAATAATTTAATTTATTGTTCTGTCAGTCCGTGCGTTCTAGGTGGGTTCACCTACTGATCGTTCGGCGAAGTATCAGTCGCTTCAAACATTTGTCGCGTCGAGGATCCATAATTTTGAGTAGGACCACACTTCAGGGATGTTTTCTACAGTGGGTGCCGCCGTAGGCGGCGTTAACATTTAGCACATACATTTCAAATATAAAATAATCCACTAAAAGTTACTATGAAATCCACTAAAAGCAAGGCAAATAGGAGCACCCTAGCCTAAAAGTAGAAGAAGATTAAAATTTTTGTTTAATTTTTAATGGGCGGGGTTGCAAAGAGGCAAATAAAAAGGAGAATGAGGGCACCAATAAAATTAATGCATTTTTTTATTGTCATTCTTCAAACTTTGGAGAGGGATTTCACTTTTATCCGATTCTTTTGTTGTGGTAACTTATTGACCCGTAGCCAGGGAGGTGGCATTTGGAGGGCACGTCCCCCCCCCCAAAATGCAAAAAAAATCTTTTTGAAAATAAACAATTTGAATTTTGAAAATAAAATACGTGTTAAAAAAATAAAATACTTATTTTCAAGTTAAATTTTTTTTATAAGTGCCCCCTCCGCTCGAAATGAAATTCTGGCTACGGGCCTGCCAATTCTTATCATTTTGCTGAAAAGCTGCTGAAGGCAAAAGCTTTTCAAAATAAGAGATTTTTTATTATTTATTGATTCTACCGCAGCAATGACTTAAAATGTTATGTTGCCATAGCAACGATCAAGAAAATATGCCAATGTCTTTAATTCACTATTGATAAATATAAATTGCGTGGACCGGGAGATTAGAACATTGACTGCTTAAAAATTACGCATAATTTTTGTGATACCGCATTAATTTTTTGTAAAAGATGACATATTATAAGGAGCTCCCCCCCTCCAGTTAGGTTTATTATACAATTACAGAACCTAGTAAGTCGATTTACGAGAAATATAATTAATGATTTATTATCATATTTTTAGTAACTTCACTTATTAGGTTTTTCGATTGTACGGTATTTGATGCTAATAAAAAATTAACTTATTAGGGTTTTTTATGCTCACTAGGGTAATAAATTAATTTTTTTTATAATATTACGAAAATTTCTGTAATTCTTTTTCCAAGTGCATCTGTAATGTGTGGATTTTAAAATTCGCAGATTCAAATTTTTTTATTTAAATTCTTAATTTAATTAGGTATTCAAAATGGCAGATCCAATATGGTGGTAAAAATTAAAATTTTTTTTGAATATATCTGAAAGTTGGTACGTTGTTAGGGTTGCTGATGTCAAATTTAAAATAAAAATATTAAAAATTTAAAATGGCGGATACAATATGACGGTTAAAATAAATAAAATTATTGGGATATGCCTAAAATTCGTTATTTTTGGGATTTTAGGATTATTGATTTTCACAATTCGGTTGCCACGCCAAATATTTATACAATTATGTATCTTTGACATTGTAATCCAAATTTTGATTATATTTAGATGGAGCGTACTTCTGGAGACTATTCCATAACCCTCCCCTCCCAGACCCCCGGGTTGTGCAACTTTGTTGTATTTTTCACTGAAAATAAAAGCTTATTAAATTAGAAGCTTAGATCTGATTTTTAATTGCTGGTTGGTAAAGTTTACAAAAATTATAAAACAAGGTATATATTGCTATGGTTCAATTGAAGTTATTTTATTAAAAAATTTAAATATTTTGTTGTTTATCTATTTTTCTCGGTTCCCCGATCTTTCGGTTAGCATAGACTCTTATTTTATTGTTGTTTATTTATTGTAAAAGTTTTACTTTAAGAAAAATATTAAATTCTTTGATATTTTCAATTTTATTGTCGAATCGTATATAGTCTGTACAGGTTATAAATTAAAAATCTTGTCAACAAATATTTTTGTTTCCTGTTTTTATAAAACTTTTTTTTAGAATTTTTATTTTAATTTATCTTATGATTTTAATATAATTTATTATAATGGCAGCTCCTTATTTATTATTTTATCAAATTTACTTAAATTTGTATAAAACCTTCAACTCAAAAATCAATTCTTTCAAATTTTCAAATTTCGTAAATTTGGCCGTTGAGCGGTTATTTTTAAATTAAAGTTTTGTTTAAAAATTCTACAATTTCACTTTCTTTTAATTCACTATTTAATCAATGCTCACAGTTTTAAAATTAGAATTAACAATTTTTTCAAAATAATCTCATTTACAACCTATAAAATGCCGCTATAATTTTAAAATCTCTTACAAAATTTCTATATCCTCATCTTTAATTAAATTTTTTCTGACCTTTTATTAAAAAAAAAATAAATAAAATTCAAAATTGTTTCTTACAACTTAAACGTGCTGTAATTATATTTTCCGTCAAGGGGAGGCGTAAATAAGCGTGTTTTTGAAAACAATTGATTTAGGATAGTGCCCTCCTATCAAGCTGCGGGATAAGTTTACTACAGTTTGTTAATTATTAATACCCCCCCCCTCATAGTTATTTATTAAAAAATAACTTGCATATACCGGGGGTCAAAATATTTTATTACTTAAATGTGACAGTGCTGTAATTATAATATATAATATTAAATGCTAGTTTAAAAAATTAATTTTGAAAGCCCCCGGTCCCGCTCATCTCAAGCTACGGGATAAGTGTGCTAAAGTTTGTTTATATACTTCTCTCTCAGGGTCTTGTAATCAAGAGAATCCGAAGGATACATGTTTAAAAATTGTGCAGAAGCTTTAGTTTTATGATACTTTATTATTCACTATACTAAGGGTTATTTCCCGCCCCGGTTTTTCACTTATATTGTTACCAGATTCTCCAGGTTGTTTGAACTATTTTGAGAATATTCTCGAGGCGCTAATTGTGTTAGCTTGGACCTTGGGTGGCAGTGTAAACCAGCAGTATAGCGCGAAGCATACACGGGTTGACTACGACTCGGTAAGTCGCGGTTCAAACCCTGCTTGCGTTAGATACACTGTGGACTATGGGGAAGGCAACGGAAACCACCCCATGAATTATACTCCTAGTAAATTCATCTTGGCTTCGGCAAGTTGAATCGCCAACGTCCGGTGACCGGATATGGCACATGAAGAAGAAGGCAGTGTAGAAATAAATGATTTGAAAAAACAATTGACACGTGGCCGTTTTGTCCTCCTTGACTACGAGGCTGACGGGTAAAATTAACCAAAAAATGTAGGTAGAAAAGCACGTGGGTATTTCGGAATAGCAGCATTTACTCTACAGAAAAATTTTTAAATTTGAAGAACTGTTGACTTAAGAACAATAAAATGCACAAAACTCGTTAATCCATTCGCGCGCAAATAAAATTCTTCTCTTGGCGAATATTTTCATTTACCACTCTTTTTTCTAAGCGAATAATTTTTCAGAAATTAGTCTTAGACAGTAAATGTTTAAAAATCTTGAGAAAATTGGTCTGTTTGTATTCTATAAATCCGTAGAGAAAAAGCAGAGCTGCGTTTTAAACAAAATTTCGATGATGTCATAGGTCATTAACAAAACACTGGAAAATAATGTCAATGGTGGACAACAGAGGATTTTCTGAGAAAATCCTTTTGAATTTTGTTATCACATTAGTACTAAACTTTGCAAATGCACTGTATATTAATTCTCATTCTGTTCCTTTAGGATAGACGTTTGATGACATAAAAAGATCATAAAACGGTTGATATAAATTTTCCCGAATTTATCCTCTATTTATTGTGGGGGGGGAGGAGTTGACCACCTAGTTGGTGTTTGTATATTTGGTGTACATAATTTTCTAAATGATTTGCAATTGTTAGCACATTTCTGCAATTGTTTGCAAATGTTTGCAAATTTCTGCAATTGTTTACATATTTTGCAAATGTTTGCAAATGTGTATTAATTTTTGTAAATGAGTGTAAATTTTTGCCAATGCCTGTAAATTTTTTTGTAAATGCCTGTAAATCTTTGCAAATGACTGTAAATGTCAGAAATTCTTTGTAAATTTTTGCAAATGTTTGCAAATTTTGCAATTGTTTTGTAAATGGGTTTAAATTTTTGTCAATGTGTGTAAGTTTTGCAAATGCTTGTAAATTTTTGGAAATGCCTGTAAATCTTTGCAAATGACTGTAAATGTCTGAAATTGTTTGTAAATATCTGTGTAAATTTTGCAAATGTTTGCAAATTTTGCAATTGTTTTTGCAAATGTGTGTAAATTTTTGCAAATGTGTGTAAATTTTGCAAATGCCTGTACATTTTTGGAAATGCCTGTAAATCTTTGCAAATGACTATAAATGTCTGAAATTGTTTGCAAATATCTGTGTAAATTTTTCAAATGTGTAAATTTTTGCAAATGCCTGTAAATTTTTGTAAATTCCTGTAAATCTTTGCAAATGACTATAAATGTCTGAAACTGTTTGTAAATATCTGTGTAAATTTTGCAAATGTTTGCAAATTTTGCAATTGTTTTGTAATTGTGTGTCAATTTTGCAAATGTGTGAAGTTTTGCAAATGCCTGTAAATTTTGGAAATGACTGTAAATTTTGCAAATGTCTAAAATTTTGCAAATATCTGTGTCAAGTTTTGCAAATAATTGCAAATTTTGCAATTGTTTGCAAATTTTGAAATTATTTGTATATTTTGAAATTATTTGCAAATTTTGCAATTTTTTTACAAATTATTGTAAATGCTTATTTGGTGTACACATTTTTGGTCAGTGGTCAACCCCCCGGTTTATTGGCTAGCAATGCGTTTATGACAGTGACATAATATGTCATTACTTTACGCAGTATAACCTAACCTCACATTGTTTTCTTGTTAATTTCTGTACCTAGAAATATTTCTTAGATAAATCTATGTATTACATAAATGAACGAAGTAACCAATCAGATAGCAGCAAAACAAAACAATCTGAAATGTGATTGGCTACTTCTTCAATTTATCTTATAGATAGATTAGCTAAGGTAAATAAATTGGGCATTAGACGACTACAAAGGTTCTTAGTAAACATTTTACGGTAGGTAATACTTCAAAGCTCAAAATTAAGTAGTGCAAAACAAATTTTCTACCTGCAAAACTAACGCATGATGGTATATTTGACGTATAAAATCGTCTAGATGAAACGTTACATGCATTGATGAAACGTAAATAATAGGTTGTTTTGGTCATGTCAAATCTGACAACTAATTTTAAGGAGTAGTTGTGTTTAAAGCAATAATTGCTATTAGTAAATAATAGATGTCGTAAAATAAGATTTACCCCAATGCGCATGTGTGAATTAACCAAATTTCTATTTAATATGTATCTCTTTAATTCGCTAGTAAATATGTCTCCCGAAGTTAAGACTTCTGCAAAATTACTTAAAATGGTACGAAAACGTCAGTTTTTTCTGGAAAATCGGCTAGATAGTGTCAACGACGCGCATGAATGGATTAACGAGATTTTAAATTTTCTTCGATATCTCTAAAACTCGCCGGTAAGTTTTCCTGTTTGTGGCGGCGTTGTCTTTCTAAAGCTTAGAAGTTATACGTTTTTGTTTAAAATCGTAGAAAAATTATACCGTTTAAGAGATTAATGTGCTTCGGGCAACTATCGAATCATCCACTCACTGGAGTTACAACTGGAACACAAAACGTCGTGTTTGAAAAGTTGTCAAACGTCACTTGCTCTTCCTATTAGAGGCGAGAAAATGTGGGAATAATTAAAAGCAAGTTAAATTTTAAATCACAGTTGTGAAATTCAGCGTGAAACTTCCAATTACACTGGCTTTTAAATTTTTCAGTTTATTAAAGTTTGGGTAAACTCAAAGCGGATTATTGTTTCTTTGGGCGTCTTAAGCATGTTCATTGTTAGCGAAACTGTGGATGCACTTTTTTATCCCGCAGGAGTTTTATCCAGTTTTATTTTATTTTCTTAACTTGCACTTCTTTGTTGTGCAATCTCTGCTCAACTTCTATTATAATTCATGAAAAGCTCCAGTTTTTTGCGTTAATGAGTCTTTACGGTTTTTTGTTGAAAAAAAAACTTAAATTGTTTTATTTGCTGGCAATAATTGTGTTTTCAGATTAGCGGCCGTAAACATGAAATTTAAAAATTTGCTTTGCAAATTGAGTGGTAGTAAAAATGTTTCGATGAATTTAAATTGGAATTTAACTATTAATGAGGTTGTTCAAATAGTTGGCATTTACTATCATCATCAAGTTCCATCAACATTCTTGATTGTATGCATTAATATCAGAGATGAATGTAGTGACCGCGGTGCCGTTTCATCTATAATGAATATATCAATTAGTATACCGTGAGTGTTATCGATGATGGCACTATTTGATTTAGAATTATTTACCTGCTTCCATAACATAACTCTTCAAAATCTATAAGCCTGTTGTGTGGTGCTCTAGTAGAATAATCATAACTCGACTCAATTTACGTTATAATTAATTAAACAACAGCGATCCACCATTACAATAATAAATAACTAAAGCAATTGGACCATTGATACAATAAAACACAGAATTTACCTATCAACTATTCATGCAATTAACACAAATCAAACCGTTGTCCTCCACGGAAAAAAAGGATATGCGTTTGACCTGTACGGATATATCAGTTATTGGCATATTCCCGGTCTGATAACTCGAAAAATATACGTCGACAAAATTAATGCTTTCATATTAATTTAATCTCCACTTTAAATACAAAAGAAAAATAATTTAAATATAATATACTTAAAAATAATTGCGCGCCGGACCAATTAGAGTTAACTGAAAACATTTTTTGTCTTTTAATTCTTCCTAATTGCGGTAGTAATTATTTTTCGGCTGTTGGTCTCTTTTAATTTTATTAGTAATCATTAAAATATTTCAAAATTATTCTTTTTGAAGGTAAAGCAAACTAGCATATCAAAATTAATTCATTAAATTTCACATGCTGGGCAAATCATCAATTAAAGCTGCAGCTTCAAGTTTTACCAAACCAAAGTTTATTAAATATTTTTTACATTTGCGTTTAAGTAACGGACGTTGTGGTAATTAAGTTTAACGTACCGGAATGACAGAAAATATTTTACATTTTTGTGATGTTACACAAAATTATAAAAAATTGTTTACTCGAAAAGAAAAAGTGCGTTTTAGGTAGATAACTTCAAACTTTCCATTTTTTTCGAAAAACCGCAATCATTTTTCACGCTCTGTGTTGTATTGTTAGCCTAGGACAGTAATAAGGGGGGGGGTCATATATTGAATTATACCAATCCATTTTTTATTATTTTAATATTTTACTCTCCGTCCTGGAACCTTGCCCATTGGCAAATGAAAAAAAATTTTAGGCAATTGTATATACCAGGGTACTCCAACTTATAAAATATTGTACCACTAATAAGAATAAATCAATATGATTATGTTCCGCCATGATAGCATTTCCCGATTAAAAATTAAATCGTCCCCAATGAATTGGGAATTTTTAAAATTTATTACATTTTTCCCTTGACTTTGGTTACCATTGGGCAAATTTAAAAAATTATATAAAAAATAATTCAATACAAATTAAAAATTTTGTTATTTTGTTGAGAATGATGACGTACCCCCAGACCCCCGGTCTATTCAAATTGCAGCTGCATGCCATTCTGCTCTCTTTCGTAATTATTATTTTTATTTTGTTTTATTCGAATAAAATAAGTAAATTTGATTCTCACTTTTATTTAAATTATAAAAAATTTCTAATTTGAAGAACTACGTTGTCATGGCAACGACTAAAGCAGAAATCATAAAAGAATACACTGCATTGACTGGGGGATCCGGGGGGATCAGTGTCGGAAGGCAAAGTATTAAATGTTTAATAATAACGAAGAAACCATTTAACTCCGCATTAATATTGTTCGGAACGATGATGTAATCGCCCCCTTTACGGGCCTGTTCAAATTGGATCTGCATGCTTTTTCTGTAATTATTATTTCCATTTTGATCTTATTCCAATAAAAAAACTAAGTTAATATTACCTCAGTGGGAACTAAAATTGTTACGTTGTCATGGCAACGACTAAGCGGAAATCATAAAAAATACACTGAATACACTGAAAGGTCCCGTGATCCGGGGGGTATGTTTAATAATAATCATGAAGAAACCTTTTAATATCGCTTTATTTTTGTTGAAATTGATGAGATACCCTTCAGACCCTCCCACCCCCTCCGCCGCTCCGTTCAAGTTAAAGCTACTGCGTGATTTCTGCTTAGTATAATTTATTATTATTCCCATTTTGGATTCATTCGAATAAAATAAGTAGGTTCGATTCCCACCTCTTCTTAAAACTATTAAAGTTTTTTCTAATATTACCCCACTAAGAACTAAAATTGTCACGCTGCCATAGCAACGACTTAGTAGATTTGATAATTAAAAATACACAACATACATCGGGGAGGTCTGCAGAGTATCAGAGACAGAAGATAAAGTATTAAAAATTGATACCGCTTTACTGTTGTTGGAAATGATGACGTATACTGGGTTTCCCAAACCCCCGGTTTGCTTGAATTGGAACTGCGTATTTTCTCCTTTCCGTAATAATTATTCTCATTTTGCACTCATTTGAATAAAATAAGTAGGTTAGATTCACGCCGTTTCGTAAAATTATAAAACATTTCCTAATATTACTCCATTAAGAATTAGTTCTTAATTAGGCTTGATTAACTTAAACAGATGAGATAAAAAAAATACAGCGCATAAACTGGGGGTCCGGTGAATATCATTGTTGGAACACCGAAAATTAATTTTTAAAAATCTTGAAGAAATTTTTTATACTGCTTTATTTTGTTAGGACAGATGACGTATACTGGGGAATGTTCCAAACTCTCCAGACCCCCAGTATATTCAAGTTGGAGGTGCTACGTACATTCTGGTGCCGCTATAGTGTGTGGTCCACCATAAAATATTTAAAATTTTATTTCTTTAAGTCTTTATTTTTTTTATTATAATGTATGTGCTGAAAGTTTTCTTTTTAACAGTAAAGCACTGGAGGGTGTTTCACACCCCAGACCCCCCGGTTTGCGCACTTTATTTTTTATTAAAAATAAATAGAAGATATCAGCATAACCGATCTAGAAAATATCTCTAGAAAAATTAATTAATCTTAACTTTAACAAGTCACAATCAAGTAACTAATATCCCAATTAGCCTAACTTATAAACTATACTTTTAGAGACCGGGGGTCTGGGGGGTGTGGAGCACCCCCCAGGAACACTCGGACTGTGGTAGATAAATGTGTAAACTTATGCTTTTCAGTGATTAGTGATTAGCAGTGAAAGTTTTAGTGCAAGAAATATAAAGTAGTGACCGAGAATCTGGGGAGATTATAAATTCCCCAGAATATGTCATCGTTTTCAAGAAAATCTAAGAACTATAATAAATCCTACTCATAAGCTGTAAACATTGATTGTTTTGCCTTTCAACAGTGAGGCACTGGAGGGTGTTCCACACCCCCCAGACCCCCCGGTTTGCACAGTTCATTTTTTATTAAAAATAAATTGTAGATATCAGCATAACCGATCTAGAAAATATCTCTAAAAAAACTAATTAATCCTAACTTTAACAAGTCACAATGAAGTAACTAATATCCCAGTTAGCCTAACTTATAAACTATACTTTTAGAGACCGGTGGGTCTGGGGGGTGTGGAGCACCCCACCATGGAACACTCAAACTGTGGTAGATAAATGTGCAAACTTATGCTCTTCAGTATTAAGTGATTAGTAGTGAAAGCTTTCAGTAGAAGAAATATAAAGCAGTAACCGAGAATCTGGGGAGGGGATTATGAATTCCCAATAATATTTCATATATTTACAATAATATAATATTTCATCGTTCTCAAGAAAATCAAGGAGTTGTAATAAACCGTAGTCATAATCTGTACACATTGAGTGTTTTCCTTTTAGGCTTCTATACATAGTATAGAAAGAAGCCTTATGATCTGGCTTCGTGTCCGTCTGCCCGTCTGTCCGTCTGCCCGTCTGTCCGTCTGTCCGTCCGTCCGTCCGTCCGTCCGAGTTTGGCATATACGAAAAATATAGTAAATGATAAATACCAACCGCATTATTTTTTAACAGTGAGACACTGGAGGGTGTTCCACACCCCAGACCCCCGGTTTGGCAGTTAATTTTTATTAAAATAAATTGAAGATATCAGCTAACCGATCTAGAAAATATCTCTAAAAAAACTAATTAATCCTAACTTTAACAAGTCACAATGAAGTAACTAATATCCCAGTTAGCCTAACTTATAAACTATACTTTTAGAGACCGGGGGGTCTGGGGGGTGTGGAGCACCCCAGGAACACTCAAACTGTGGTAGATAAATGTACAAACTTATAGTTTTCAGTATTAAGTGATTAGTAGTGAAAGTTTTAGTAGAACAGAAAATATAAAGCAGTGATCAAGAATCTGGGGGATTATGAATTCCCCAAGATAATAACATGTCATTGTTCTCAGGAAAATTAAAACGCTTTAATAAACCCTACTCATAATCCGTAAACATTAAATGTGTTGCTTTTCAACAGTGAGGCACTGAAGAGTGTTCCACACCCCAGACCCCCGGTTAGTGCACTTAATTTTTATTAAAATAAATTAAAGATATCAGCATAATAGATCTAGAAAATATCTCTAGAAAACTAATTGATTCTAACTTTAACAAGTCACATTTCAAGTAACTAGTCGCCCAATTAGTCTAACTTATAAACTATACTTGTAAAGACCGGGGTCTGGGAGCAACCTCAGGTACACTTAAACTGCGGTAGATAAATGTGCAAACTTATGGTTTTCAGTATTAAGTAATTAGTAGTAAAAGTTTTTAGTACAAGAAATATAAAGCAGTAACCGAGAATCTGGGGGGGATTATGAATTCCCCCGGATAATAATATGTCATCGTTCTCAAAAAAATTAAAGCGCTTTAATAAACCCTACTCATAATCCGTAAATATTGAATGTATTGTCTTTCAACAGTGAGGCACTGGAGGGTGTTCCACACCCCCCAGACCCCCCGGTTTGCGCAGTTTATTTTTTATTAAAATAAATTGAAGATATCAGCATAACCGATCTAGAAAATATCTCTAAAAAAACTAATTAATCCTAACTTTAACAAGTCACAATGAAGTAACTAATATCCCAGTTAGCCTAACTTATAAACTATACTTTTAGAGACCGGGGGTCTGGGGGGTGTGGAGCACCCCCCCAGGAACACTCAAACTGTGGTAGATAAATGTGCAAACTTATGCTCTTCAGTATTAAGTGATTAGTAGTAAAAGTTTTTAGTACAAGAAATATAAAGCAGTAAGCGAGATCCTGGGGGGTGATTATGAATTCCCTCAGGATAATAATATGTCATCGTTCTCAAGAAAACCAAAGCGCTAAAATAAACTCTACTCATAATCTGTAAACATTGTTTACAGATTTTTAGTCGTACAATTTCCTACCAAAAGAAATGAACTGTACAACCGGGGGGACTGGGGAGTATGGAATACTTTCAATGAAAAACAAACACTCCGAAAACAAAAATGTCAAAGTCAAACTTCGAAATCAAAAACACCAAAAAACGAAAACACCGAAAAACAAAAATACTGAAAATTAATATGTCGAAAAACAAAATGACAAAGCCAAAATGCCCAAAACAAAAACGCCGATTTTAAAAAACAAAAGAACACAATATGAACCAACTCAGAATACGACAATATATCGGCGACCAACAACCAACTACAGGATTGAAAAATGCGTCACGTTTTTGTTTTGGCGTTTAGAATTCGCTGTTTTTGTTTTCAGTGTTTTGTTTTCTGGTGTTTTGGTTTTTGATGGTTTTTTGGACGTTTTTACGTGAAATCGGTACATTACTCTCTCTTCCTTATTGGTCATTAACATTTTTTTTAATTATCTGATTGGAAAATATCGTAAAATGGTAAGCAAAATCAATTTTAAGTTAGGAAAAATTTAAAAATATTTAAATAAAAATTTTCAAAAATGCAAAAATGGGCATAATTCAATTCTAATTTCGAAGGCGGTTGCAAATTTGGTAAGTTAATTTTATATTTTTTTTATTAATCTTGGTTTGGGAGAGCAATTTTACGTTTATCGTGGATAAGATCGAAACCGCGGTCACCCAGTAAAATTTATCATTTTTATTTGCTATTTTTTTATTTGAAGATATTACTGACCGACTCTGTACCAACTGTAACGTACTCCCTTAGTAGATTACAATGACCTATCACCTCGATTAAATTTTTTCAATTTTAAAGTAATGTAAAGTTTTCTAAATTACTTTTCCGAGAGTCTTATTTACGTCCAGGTCAACATATTTCGCCGTTTGTAGCCTGTCTGTCTACGACGTATGCTTTATTGTAAATTTTTTAAAAGGAATCACTTTCATCTCGTATTAATTAGTCCGATCTAATCCTGATTATCGAAATCTGGCAGCAGACAAAACATAATTTCTCAAACAGAACCGGAAATCATTTTTGACTAGAAATACATTAGTTATTTAATACAAAATTTTGAAAAGAATGCTCTAATTATGGATAATAAAAAGTATTTTTGAGTTCCTTCAAAATTTAATTCAATTTAATTTATTTTTATACTTTTCGTGTTATTTTTAATATAGCTAAGCGCTGCGCCGTTATGATGGAGGGCTGTGTTTTAATTTTCAGCATTAAAATTTTGGGTCCTTAATTTTAAGTGAGGTATTTTAAGGGTTGACAAAGTGGTGGGTGCTTTGTGGTGCAAAAAATGTGCGATTTGCTTTTAAAAAAGTGTTTACAGAGTTCAAGAAAGCAACAGATTTGGCTTAAATCTGTAAAAAACATTAAGGGTAGTAAAAGCAATCGCTTGAATAGAAGGACCCTTAGGCAACATATTGAGTCGACCCAAACTATAAATTTATTTGTGACAATTTTAGTAGCAAGGGCGACAGAAACGTTAAGTTATTGTCGTGCGAAATTTTTCAGCATTTAGTGACGTAATTTTAATTAAATTTACTATTCGAGTAAAATTTTGCATAGTGATAACTTTGTTATTAAACTGCAAAGTATGTGAGGTGTATGTAAATATAAAATTGAATACATTAGGTAGAGCTAAAATGTTGTTTGAAGATGCGAAGCGAAAGGAGTGTAATTTCCTACAATAGTTGAAGGAACAACGTACTAGTAATGTAATCCCTATGTTTGTTTGAGAGACGCTATGTATTTGGAAACGTTGAGGTTCTAAGCCGTTGAAATGAGAGCATTTAGATTAATTAAATAGCCTAGTCGAGATATGTCTCCAATTTTCCCTTATTTAACAGCGCGGGGGCGAACGCCGACCCTCTTGTATAAATTTCTAAATGCTCAACTTGGATGCATAAAAAATTCAAATCGACCAAAAATGAAATCTCATAAATAAATAAACACTGAGAGGCTTTGAGAACTCCAAATTTTACAATTTTAACCAACTAAGCAAATTTGTTATTTTAAGTTTAATTAGCTCGTACCAATGGAAATTACCTGAAAATACAATTCGGGCAAAAGACCTGCAGCTCAGGACAACTGTAATGTTTACACTTTCAAACCTAATGCAAATGATTATTATTTATACAAGAAAAACCAACTCGCATTTTTTCGCTACTCACATTTTTAACCAAAACCCCGAATCTTATTCGTAGCTTGTCAAATTTTACACAGATGGCCCAATACAAACGAGATTGTTACCGTCGATTTCCTGCCAAAATAAAAATTAATTTAAAATTTCTAATAAAACGACAAAATGTCACACACGACACGAAAATTTTCATTCCACTGCCTTTAACTCTTATTTTGCAGTAAATTTTATATTTTTTGTGAACGACTTTCCTCAGAATGACGGTTTAATAATTTTAAATTATTTATAACTCCGCTCCTGCTATAATATGAAAGTTTTGCTATTTTTTTCTTCATCTTCGTACTACCGTCAAAAAATTCCCACAAATCGTGATATCTTCAGCAATACGCAACAGTTAATAATTTATTACTAAAATATCAACAGTAAAAAAATATGTGCTCTTCAAATTCGAAATTCACCGTTTCAGTTAAATTATAGTTTATTCAATAGTTTGAAAAGTTGTCAAGTTTTAAAAATTTTGTTGGATCTAGAATTTAATGTCTTGTGCTGAGTTTAACATGATTCAAGGAGGATTTGCGATGATTTCTAGCATGAACTTAAGTGGAGTTGATAGATATATAAGAAAATGTTGATAATATTTTATATGCTTGAAATCAGGCCCATAGCCAAGAGGGGACACCTGGGAGCACTTGCCTTCCCCCCTCACCCGAAATACAAAGGAGGGGGGATGGGGGAGATTGTAATTTTTAGGCACTTGATTCATCAGCTTTTAGCAAGCTTTTGTAGGTGGGAATCAAATCTACGTTTTTTAGAATTAATCCAAAGTACTAGGATTCTAAATTGTACAGACATGGGTTATCGGAAGGTATGGAATACCCCTTTCGCCCCAAAACAAATGATTGGTGTTAGGTACAGTTTGGTGCAGCCGTTTCGATATCGTCCATTTAGAACAGCCGTTTCACACCAACCCCAGTTGGCTCAACCGTACTCACATCGAATCAGGCTCTGCACCAAACCGTACTTGCGCCAAAACAGCTGCGCCAAGCTGGGTAATTCCCAATACTTGTAACCTTGACGTTGAAGTCAAATTATGCATCAATTTTACCTGGTTAGAGGGTAAACCCAAAAAATATCAGTTTAGACCGAAGACCGGTTTAAGAGTTGGTTCCATGAGTCCCCTCCCATCTTTTGTTAAAATTAATATAACACGTAGAATTAAAAAAAAACTTTTGAAAAACAGCAGGTGCTCTTCTAAATGACTTAAAAAATATTATCCTTTAAATTTTATAGTGATATCTTAAGCTGTTTCTTAAATGACTATAAAAAAGGCGTGTCTTTATTTTTCGTAGTCATTTAAGAAACCCCTTAAGATACCGCTATGGTATTCAGAGGTAATATTTTTTAAGTCATTCAGAAAAGCACCTGCTATTTTTAAAAAGTGATTTTTTAAATTTCTAGGTATATTATCAATTTTAAAGAAAGATTGGAAGAGGGTGGGGGGCTTATGAAGTATATCCTTAAAACTGTGAAAGTTCCTCCTTCAGGAAGCTAGCTATGTAATGAATTACCGCTGCTATGGTGACGTGACATTTTTAGTCGTTATTGTGATAGCTTTTCAGTAAGCAGTAATTGAATCTGTAAATTGAAGATTTGGGGGGAGATTACTAACTGAGATTTCGCAATTCAAAATTACCTAAAAAATGAATGTATACATTATGAAAGAGAATATAACTAGAAAGATTTGAATTTTAGGTTTTAACGACCAAAAATTCAGAAATTGTGATTGAATAGGCTGCATTCGTATTGGTAGCTCCGCCCATCAAAAGATTAATTTTTTTAAAATAATTTAAAATTAGTAAATCTTACAATTATAATATAATATAATTGCAAATTGTTGCGATGCCTACAGCTCTGCACCCACACATTAAAAATAATATTCCTAAGCCAAAACAGAACTCAAAAATGTGTATTCTTAAGCTGCGAGATTCAAGAGTCAACTGGGAGTTCGTCGATTCAAAAATGTTAAAGCTGGCCCGGGGTGTACATACCGTCAACACAATGCAGCATGTCTTGCATTACTATGCTTCCATATATTTGTGATGGAAAAATGGAAATTCCCTGTTAATAAATTTTAGCGTATAGGGCGTTACTATGGTAACGTCACATGTTGTGATAACATTAATGAATAATAATAGACAATATTTGTGACCTTGACGATTAATTCAAAATAAGCATTGAAAATTCCTCTCCCCAAACCTAGCTGTAAACAGTATTGGTAGTTGCTATGGTGACGTGACATTTTTAGTCACTGTTGCGATAGAATCAACAAATAGTAGACAAGTGGGAGGAGTTGTAATTTTAAAAACTCACTTATCAGATTTTCAAAAGTCGGCATCAAGTGGTAATCAAATTTGCGCTTTACCGAATTAGTCCAAAGTTCTAGAGCACTTCCATATCCACTACCCCCCCCCGGCTTATACAATTTATGCTTTTCAGTGAAGAATTGAACATTTTAGCGTATTGCAAGAATTTATTATTCGGTAACAATAAATCAATAAATAACAGTTAATCGGGAGGGGGGGAGAAATCCCTCAAAATAAATACTTGTGACGTTGACGTTCAATTAAAATTATTTATCGGTTTTATCTAGCTAGGAGGAAATCTTAAAAATATTTGCTATTTAAGCTGAAAAATGGTTAAAATTGATGGGATTCTCTTCCCATGCAGAATAATTTAATTTCGGCACTGTTCAGAGTGCTTTTTTGTTTTTCGTGTTATTTGGCATAGTGCCGCTTCATTTTTTAGAAGGGTTTCTTTGGTAACCAAAGCTCGGTGGTTTGCCGTTACCTGCCGAGGGAAGACGGTCAGAAAAGAATTCTCATCCCGCCCGGATTCAAACCGGGATGCGCGGCTTAGTAGTTGACGCACTTAAGCGCCAAGGCGCGACCGTCTTCAAAAACTTAAAACAATACTGCAATAATTCCCACCAATCCCTGTACTACAAGGTCGTATAGTGCTATGGATAGATGTAATCGATAAATCGATTATTATAACTAACAACAAGCGATTAACAGATTACAAAAAGAATCGATTATGCAAATAATTTGTTGTGTAAATAATAAATAGGGTAACTAATCGATAATGAAAATTATCTAAACAAAATTAAACAATTACGAAAATAATTGCTTGAAAAAGTAACCGATTATGATTATAATCGATTTTGATAAATTAATAAGTTTTAAACAATGAATTCATGTTTGAAACTTCAGTTTCGTAAATATTTCGTTTATAACAAACGAACCATGAGAAAGAATAAAATATTTAGTTTTATATTTTTTATTTTAAATCGATTATGGATTTAAAATCAAATCGATTACGGATTTAAAATCGATTATTTTTATAATCGTTTAATCGAAAAAAAACTAATTATTTTTTCTAATCGACCTTTTTGTGAATGTGATTCTAATCACTGACACAGTGAAAACCTTAATTTTTTTGTCTGTAACTGTAGGTGTGCTGAAGACACAATTAAATAGCATTTTTAAGGTGCGGCCTTCATGCCGCAAAATTTTGGCGATCTAGTTTTAAAACCCGGCGATTGATGTTAAAAATTAACAAAAATAATTACTCCCTCTCTCGGTCAAGGTACCAAATAACAAATTTATTTTACAATCAATAATTCGCCGTTTTTTCTGTTTTTCATTCGCAGAAATAATATTTTGCTGTTATTTAAAAATAACTAACTTTTGTAATGCTTTCTAAAATTATAAATAAAATATTAACCTCATTTTTTGTACGCCATTGCTGTTTGTTTTTTTACAGTAAATACAAGCATCTTTTATTAAAAATTGTTTTCAAGATTCATCTTAGAAAATTTTTGAATAATTTGTTCATTAAGAGGCATTGTACTACAAATATGCAAAGTTCCTTTCTTGTATGGATTACATCCTGCTTTGATGATATATTGCATTTACATAACATGTATATTGCTTTGACATATTGCATACTGCTGTAAACTGCAGTACTATCTAAATTAACAAAGAGAAAATTTTCTTGTATTATTTTCCAGGTAAAGGAAAATATTAATATAATATAGTATTTTTCTTGAAATCTCGATTTTTGTAGGAAAAAAATTGAATTATTGGCGACAATCAATCGATTGATTGTTTTTAATAAATAAAAATGATTTAATTTAGTTTCTATTTTTAAATTTTATTAATTATTAATTTATTTTATTTATTAATTCTAAATTTTCATAAGCACTCAACATAGATTTTTTTCTTATTTTTCGTTTCTTATTCTTTTATTGCTGATGACTGAATTCTAACCCAACCTAATTAAACCTAACCTGACACTTTTAACTTGGGAGAGCAACCATCTTTGCACTGATTTTTACTTACGGGAAATACTTTTTTTTTTTTTTGAAACGGAAGAAAGACGAGATTATTTCTGTAGAAAAGCTGTTTGGTTCATTAAATATAAAAATTCAATCAAATTATTCGTCCGGCAAATTAAAAATTATTAATTATTTTAATCCTCGCGGTATTGTTCCCAATTATGCGAAATAAAAAAATATCCGTTCCATTATCCTCTTTCAAATTAAAAAATCGATTGCCCTCCAAGCGATGCTTTTACACCAGAAATCGTCATGTTTCAAAAATAAAGTTACAACGCAGTTTATCAAGGCAAAAGACTTCTTTTTCGTAATATCTGAAACCAATTTAAAGTTCCACTTTGAACAAAGCTTTGAAACTCCAGTTTTTTCAAGGAAGCTTTAAAACGAAACTTAGGCTTTTTTTCTCTATAAATTTTAATAGGGAAGCCGACATTAGCCTTTCAAAACTCGTGATGGCTTCCTAATTAATTTCATATTTTACAAATAATAAATCACGAAGCATTTTCGTATGTTGTACATCGCTGGTGTTGAAAATAAAAATTAATGAGCAAAAATTTCGTTTTTAAAAATAAAAAACACTCCAAAGTTACCTTAATTAACAATGTACGTGAAGAATGTCGCATTTTTTACGTTTTCCTTTTTTCTGAAAACGCTTTCGGTAAATTTGAAACTGTCAAGATTTTGTAACTGAAGTGACAGCAGAGAGCTGAAGGAAAATGTTAGTTTTATGAACATAGCGTAGTCATCACTCCATCAAAACTATTTTATTTTTAAATAAAAAATGGGCAAACTTCCAATTATTTTGTTTTATTTCAATCGGGCCGGGATTCGAACCCTCGGTGCTCGTCACAAAAATTATGGTATGGCAACTAAAATTGAAGAAATTGTATTTTTTTCAATTTATACCCAAAGATTTTCACTTAAAACCGAAGGAAAACACGCTGGACATCAAAAAGGCAGTTTTTCTTATTGCATTACCCTACAAACAATTTTCCGACGTGGCTTAATAAACACGACCCGACAGAAGCATTTTCCGCAGTGGAAACACTAACTGAACACCACTTAAGTTTCGTATTTTTATTTGTAAGTCTCTGTACTTAAAGAACATGTAAAATTTATGTAACCCACCCCGCAATTTAATATTATTCGCGTCGCGGGGAAGCATCTTAAAAGTTAAGCTAACTTAATTACGGTTAATTAGCAATTTAGAAAATTGCGTTTCAGTATCAATAAAAATTATTAATAAACTTATAATTAAATTTCCTCAAAAATGTTCTTTGAGCGTTGGAAATCTGTCATGTGCCATAAAGAAATTTAAATTTAAAAAATAAAGAATAGGAGCCACAGCAACGGATGACGGAAAACTAATAAGAGCACAACTGGGACAAAGGGTAATTACGCCCTCGAGGGCTTAAGCTAACTCTTTTTTGCAGTTTCAGTCCGCTAATGTTTCCGTTCGAACCGAAAAATAGCGACAAATTCAGGCAAATTAAATTTTTGACCTTAAGCGTTGCGTCTTATTATTCACCACCAAAATTATATTCCGTAAATTAATTTTATTTAATTAGAAAATTTATAACGTTTCCCTAATTTACGTCATAACTTTAATTTATCTCTTAGGTTTTCCTACGCTTTCCTAAAAAATTGAAATTTGGCCGCCGATATTTTTTAGGTTAAATGTAATGGGAAAGGGGAAAACGTTACCGTGGCAAAATTGACCAAACATTTTCCAACAAAGCGCGTTTTTTAAGCAACAGCCTTGGAAAAACTTTTTGAATGAAAAACTAATAACGAGTTGCTGCAGAGTTTAAAAAAGTAATTTTTAAATTTGATATATACAGGATGTTCCAATAAATTTAAAAGATTTATACGAAATTTTTAGTACTACTACCTACCTCATTTACGTGTTAATCTTTTTTATAATTTTGTTAAATGTTACTTAACTTTGTTAACACAATCTTCTCTTAAAACGCAGTGGTGATGGATATCGGTTAAAAATAAAAAATAAAAATTATATGGCATCTGACTTCACAAAACTACTTCCGGATGCCGCTGGCTTAAAATTGACTAATATAATTTCAAACAGTTGTGCGGGGGAGGGGGAAGATTTAAAAATTTAATAGAAGTGTTTGAGTGCTTAGGTAGACACCCTCGGCCGCCTACTCTAGGTTGGGGAATTAGGTTAAATTGATTACAGTATAAGTTTTCGGTTTTACCAGAAATCGCAGCTTCAGTTGTATTTGTATAATTTTTGTGCTGATGATAATTTGTATCAAGGACATTTTGAAATATTACTGTGCTAATCAACGAGTATTAATTATTTAAATCTTTTAAGTTGGCACTTAGAATAATTAATTACATTAAAATAGTGGTTAGTGTTTAATTATAAAATAATAATAGCTAAACTGTTAAGCTTCGCTTTAGGATTTAGTTTCAAAGTGAAACAAGAAAAAGCTACCCTTAAATAACTCGAGGGTTTTTCGCTAGCGCTCACTTTCACTTTTTAAAATTACGTGGAGTACTTGCACACTTTAATGAAAACATTGTGATGGAAACGGGCGATCTTGAATGTTATTTTACATTTTAGCCGATAGCTAGGAAGCTGCTGTTATTTTTAATATTTGCAGATTAATAGGGGGGCTGAGAAAATTGTAGCTTCTCTCAAATAGAATTTTTGGGTAAAATTAGTGTCAAACGCATTTTTTTCAATCAAATAAATGGTCATTTATATTTCGAATTTCAGATTCTCATCAAATAGCATAAACTAAAACATTTCATTACAAAAACTATAAGTGGGACTAACTGAAGTCATTGCTTTCAGTCATAAATGGTGGGCAAGACAGTTGTACAAGACTTGTATATGACCATACCTTTTACAGTATTACTTGGAACAAATGAAAACAAATTTGGTTCAAATAAAAACAGATTTGGAGTAAATGAACACAAAGTTATAATAAATAATTTGCACCAAATCTGTTTTAATTTGCACCAAATCAGTTTTTATTTACTTCAAATCAATTTTAATTTGCATCAAATCTGTTTTAATTTGCACCAAATCTGTTTTTATTTATTCAAACTTTGTTTTCATTTACTCCAAATCTGTTTTAAATGACTCCAAATCTGTTTTCATGTTTTCAATTGTTTTCATTTTAGTTAAAATGTTTCAAGTTTGTTTTAATTTGTTTTAAATTTGTTATCATTTACTCCAAATTTGTTTTCATGTTTTCAATTCTGCTTTCGTTTTATTCCCAATGTATTTCAAATTTTAAAATTTGTTTTCATTTGCACCAAATCTGTTTTCATTTCTTCAAATCTGTTTTAATTTGCAACAAATCTGTTTTAATTTACACCAAATGTGTTATTCACACTTTGATTTCATTTACTCCAAATCTGTTTTAATTTACTCTAATCTGTTTTCATGTTTTCAATTATGTTTTAATTTTATTTCAAATGAAATTTGACAAGTGTACTAAATTTCTTTTTATTTGTTTCAAATTTGTTTTCATTTTAACCTAATCTGTTTTTATTTGCACCAAATTTATTTTCATTTTCTCTAAATCTAATTTCATATACTCCAAATCTGTTTTCATTTTTTCAATTGTTTTCATTTTATTTAAAATGTTTCAAATTTGTTTTCATTTGTTTTAAATCTGTTATCATTTTCTCTAAATTTCTTTTCATGTTTTTAATTCTGTTTTCGTTTTATTTCAAATGAATTTCAAATTTTTAAAATTTGTTTTTATTTGTTTAAAATCTGTTTTTATTTGCACCAAATCTGTTTTAATTTGCACCAAATCTGTTTTCATTTGTCCAAATCCGTTTTAATTTGCATCAAATCTGTTTTAATTTGCACCAAATCTGATTTTATTTAATCAAACTTTGTTTTCATTTACTCCAAATCTGTTTTAATTGACTCCAAATCTGTTTTTATGTTTTCATTTATGTTTTAATTTTATTCCAAATGAAATTTGGCAATGTACTTAATTTCTTTTTATTTGTTTCATATCTGTTTTTATTTGCACCAAATCTGTTTTCATTTGCCCCGAATATGTTTTAATTTGCACCAAATCTGTTTTCATTTGCACCAAATCTGTTTACATTTTATTTCAATTGTATTTCAAATGTTACAAATTTTTTTCATTTGTTCCAAATTAGTTTTCATTTGTTTCAAATCTGTTTTCATTTTCTTCAAATTTGTTTTCATTTTAACCTAATCTGTTTACATTTGCACCAAATCTGTTTTAATTTGCACCAAATCTGATTTTATTTATTCAAACTTTGTTTTCATTTACTCCAAATCTGTTTTAATTGACTCCAAATCTGTTTTCATGTTTTCAATTATGTTTTAATTTTATTCCAAATGAAATTTGGCAAGTGTACTAAATTTCTTTTTATTTGTTTCAAATTTGTTTTCATTTTAATCTAATCTGTTTTTATTTACACCAAATCTATTTTCATTTTCTCCAAATCTAATTTCATATACTCCAAATCTGTTTTCATTTTTTCAATTGTTTTCATTTTATTTAAAATGTTCCAAATTTGTTTTCTTTTGTTTCAAATCTGTTTTCATGTGCTCCAAATCTATTTTAAATTATATCAAATCTGTTTTTATTTGCTCCAAATCTCTTTTTATTTACTCAAAATCTGTTTCTATTTACTCCAAATCTGTTTTCATGTTTTCAATTCTGTTTTCATTTTATTCTAATCCTATTTCGAATGTTTCAAATTTGGGGGACGGTCACGAAACCTGAATTTTGATTTTCATAATTTTTGAAGTGAATTATGAAAGAAGACATCGTTCTCTATACATTAAAAAGAAATTTTTGCTGTCGGTCTACAAATTTGGTTAAAAACGGCTTTAAAAATTAATTTAGAAAGCAATTTTATCATTGGCCCTTTTGAACTGTAACCCCGCCTACTAAAATTAAAATAGGTCGTGAGAACAGTAAAGATGCCATAATCTTGTTTTTTACAACAAATTATGAAGAATGAGAGTCTAATTAACGAATAAAAAAATTAAATTTGCGATCGGACAACAAATTTTGGAAAAAAATCTTTTTTTGTTTATCATTATTGCGTTTATTAAATCCCACTTTCCGTACGCTGCGCGACTTTCCGGGTCGCTCCGGGCGCTACAAGCGGTTTTAATAAGCGCTTTACTTACTAAAAACATCCCCCAAGTACCTCCAACTCAAAAAACTTAGATGTTGATGCGAGCCCGACCCGTTGATTCATTCCTGCATACTAAACAACACGCACCATTTATAGAATGCATAAAATTATTGCGTATTATTGCGCAATAATACATTTACATGTATTCTTGGGGAAAAATTTTGAAATTCCAATTTAAATTGTGGACTTATTAAAGAACACAGCAAAACCTACCTCACCTTAAAGGTCTTGTATTTTAGTGTTCTTTGGTTTGGTCAAGCCATTTTTATAAAAAAGTGTAATTTTGAGTTTGGGTTTCTTGACTCTACCCCAAATTTGTTTTCATTTACTCCAAATCTATTTTCAATTCTGTTTTCATTTTATTCCTAATGTATTTCAAATGTTCAAAATTTGTTTTCATTTGTTTCAAATTTATTTTCATTTGCATCAAATCTGTTTTCATTTTATTCCAATCCTATTTCAAATGTTCTAAATTTGTTTTCATTTACTCCAAATCTATTTTTAATTCTGTTTTCATTTCATTCCAAATGTATTTAAAATGTTCCAGATCTGTTTTCATTTGCACCAAATCTGTTTACATTTACTCCAAATCTGTTTTCATGCATTCTATTCTGTTTTATTTTATTCCAAGGTATTTCAAATGTTTCAAATTTGTTTTCACTTGTTTCAAATCTGTTTTCATTTGCACCAAATTTGTTTTATTTTCTCCAAATCTGTTTTCATTTTAACCTCATCTGTTTTCATTTGCACCAAATCTGTTTACATTTTATTCCAAATGTATTTCAAATGTTTCAAATTTGTTTTTATTTGTTTCAAATCTGTTTTCATTTGCACCAAATCTGTTTTTATCTACTCTAAATTTCTTTTCATTTTCTCCAAATCTGTTTTCATGTTTTCAATTTTGTTTTCACTTTATTCCAATTGTATTTCAAATATTCCAAATTTGTTTCCATTTGTTTCAAACCTGTTTCATTTGTTTCAAATCTGTTTTTATTTGCACCAAATCTGTTGTCATTTTACTCTAATCTGTTTTTATTTGCACCAAATCTGTTTTCATTTCACCAAATCTGTTTGCATTTACTCCAAATTTATTTCATGTTTTCTAATTCATAATTTTTATTTATGGATTTTTCCGATTTTAATCATATACGGTCGCAATTTCGTCATTCTAAATATTTTTAATTAAAAAAAAAATGATATTGCGGATAGGGGCACGGTTCGGTTCGGTTTATAGAAGCTTTTTTTTCAAGGGGTCAACCGCTGGAAGAAATCGTGTACAATTAACTTCACACTTCACGTACTTCATCATAATTCTCCATATTTGTCCTTCATAGAATTCAGCAGTAATTAATCGATACTTTCAGTATCAGAGACTTTCAATTTCTAAGACTTACAGAAATAACAAAATTTAACCACTGGAGGGTGTTCCACACCCCCCAGACCCCCCGGATTGAGTAGATTATTTTTATCAGAAGTAAACTAAAGATCTTCCGTTGCAGAGGCACTAGAGGGTGTTTCATCCCGCCCCCTCCAGCCCCCCAGATCAAGTAGTTTATTTTTTATCAAAAGTAAACTGAACTCTCCTGTTGCAGAGATCTACCTCCCAGGGAGTACGGAATTTATAATTAGGTAGTTTATAATTAATTGTCAGATTAGAATTAAACACATTTACTTGGCTGTAGCTAATTTTAATAAACTTAAGATATGCTTAAATATTTAATTTACTTTTAATAAAAAATAAATTATTTAAACCGGGGGAACCCGGAGGGGGAACACCCTCCAGTGCCTCTGCAACGGGGAGATCTTCAGTTTACTTCTGATAAAAAGTAAACTACTCGGTCTGGGATTCTGCATGTTCTGCAATGTTCTTCATTCCAAAATTTGTGCACTGGAAGGTGTTCTACATCCCCCCTCCCCAGTACTTCATGTACTTCATTAGATGTGTACAAAAAACTTCACCAGCGGTTAACCCCTCGCTTTTTTTTTATCTTCCCATAAGAAAAGAATATCTAATATTCTATAGATTTATCTTAGATATAAACCCCCTGGATATAATTTATATTTATTTCTACTTTAGTACTGACCCGATCAATAGTTTAAATTTATGAAAGCTTTGCTCGGATTTTCAGTGGGATTTTGTAAATTTTTACTGCCAAACCCTTTGGTCTTACAACTAGAAATAAAAGGTTGTGCGGCCTAAAGGCCGCACTTTAATACTTTTAAATTGTTATTGTAATAGATTCTCAGTTTAGGAAAACTTTTTTTAATTTTTTAGAAAGATAAAATATCCCATATTTCATGAGTTTATCTCCTAGCAGGAATTAAATATCAAAGGAACAGGTAATTGCACAAAGATTTTTATTGGGGAAAGGGTCTGTACAAGTTTGATACGCCCACTGACTGCCTGTAATTAATATTCTCACTTTAGATTTATTAGAAAACTTAATTGCAAACCTTGCTCTCCCCCGATTGTCTATTATTTATTGACAGTAACCGAAATCTCATGTTACCATAGCAACCAACGCCTAATATGCTGAAAACTTTAATTTACAACTAAAAAAGAAATAAACCGGGGTCTGCAAAACCCTCTAGTCTTCTCAGCACCGGGATGCGGAAGGGAAAATATTAAATGCTTAAAAATTAAATAAAATGCACTTCTCTCGACTAAGAGAATACCTCCATGGCTAAATTGATTATGAACCGCCGCTGATTGCATTGATAATAACTAAAATTTTTGATTCCATGAAAGAACATAAAAGGACATGGAAGGGCAGGACACGAAGGAACAGAATATGAAAACAAAAACACTGAAATAAAAAAACTTTGACAAAATAGAATTCTGATAATGAGAACAGCGAGATAAAGTTATGTTTTTGCTTTCATGAGTATCTCTGAGCCAAAATAATCTAGAAAAAGTTTGTATTTTGAGCGACAGAGTCGGAGAAAAAGTTAAATTTATTAAAAATATTCCTGAGCCGAAACCAATCTAGAAAAATAGATCTCTAAGTCACGGAGTCCGAAAAGAGGTAAAACTCATTAAAAATATCCCTGAGCCAAAACAAAACTTAAAGGGGTGGATGTTCACCATTGTGGATCTTAGTGAACAATGAACCTTACGCAAATTACTTAATCCTATTCTCTTTTTTCTTTATTTTGTTTTTCTGATAGTTATGTTTTTCCAATGTTCTGTTTTTCATTGTTCTGTTTTTCCTTTGTTTTGTATTTTCAGTTTTCAGTATTTTCAGTGTTACCTATTGTTAAAATTAATAGGTTACCATAGCAACGAATAAGTAAATATAGTAATATCTTCAATTTAGTTTTGATAAAAATACAGTACACAGACTGATCGGTTTGAGGGAGAGGGGAGGGGGTATAGTTACCTCTGTGCTCGAGGATCGGTAGACATAGCATTAAATATTCAAAAGTTATGCAGAAGCTTTTTAATACCGCTTTATTCTTGTTGGAAATGATAACATATTGCTATGGTTCAATTTATTTTATTCCTTGTTTTGGTGTGAAATTGGGCGCCATAAACTTTATACTTACAATTAAATTTAATTTCTTGCTTTAGGGGAATAATTAATTTTTTTTTTAAATTAAACAATTTAACTTTTAAATCGTGTAGAAGTTTCAATTTCAAAATCATTACAGACCAGATAAAATGCTTAGATTTCTTATTTAAAATAACTTAGAATAAAAAATTTAGAATTTGTAATCATTAACTCGAAATACAGCTGAATACCAATTTTAAGTAAAATCAGACATCGTTTAGATATCTAAGTTGGCCATATTGGATCCGCCATTTTGTATATAAAAAATTTGACTTTAAATTCCTAATCAGCAACTTGAAAAAAACTGAATGCCTATTATAATTGCATTTCGTATGTAGAGATTTTGATTTTGGATTCCTAATTAACGACTTCAACCAATTTTTTAATCACTTAAATCACTTTTTTGTTTTGACCGGGTTTTTGATGATTGGTCCTACTGGGTCGTGTGTCGGTGCGTTTCCTTTTATTTTCAGTACTGGGAGAACCGTAAAAAAACAATCGGCAGATAGTTTTTTGCATAATATATTTTTTATAAACCGCGAGTTTAATATTTACACCGCTAGCTAAAATGTATCACTTTGCTCTCTAGGTGCATACATAACTATTTTTTCTGATACGTTAAGCGCCTTCTAAATTCTCCTCCTAAGTCTATGGTTAAATCACATTAAATTCTTCTCCTGAGTCTATGGTTAAATCACATTAAATTGATCGTTGATGAAATAGATATTTAAGTGTATAAAGTGTTAATAGATGGCGTGGTATTACTTAATAATGAGTTGCGTCAAGAATAAAAAAACAATGTCAATTAGCAATGGACATACTAGGGGCTCATATTAAATTTAGCATGAACAAACTTTTGCTAAAGCTCTGTAAGTGTGATTAAATGATTAAAATTGGTCTAATGCTTTTTGAGATATAAATATTTAAAGTATTTTGTTATTCTTGGATGTCTATGTACAAAGCACTCTGCAAGTAAATAAATGCAATACCTGCAAATTACTTCGGTCAACATCCGAGTTCGAGGTAGACAGATTACTTTTAGGTCAACGGTCACTGCAATTGTTTTGTTTTTGTGAGGTAATTAATTCCGATGAGTTTTTTATGCAAATTAAAAAATTAATCCCCGGTTTTATAGAACCTTTATTCATCTACAAAACAAATAATTGTTTTTACTTTCAAGCATTATTTTACATTTCAAAGCAATTACAATTTGATTTTACTTTAATAAATAATGTATAATAGTAAAGTGGTTTATTATGTATTTTTTTCGATTGGTCTTCTGTAAATCTGTCAAATCATAATAATTATAAATATAAAATTCCACACATCACTTCGTTAGTGCAGTAAGTTGATTTGGCACGAGTGCACTATTTTTAAATCGTCGTCTTTATTTTAAATTGGTGACCCCGATAAAACCTTAAATAAAAATCCAACCACACACTATTTTTTTTGACCACAATTATGCAATGTTTTTCTGTAACGCACTTTTTATTGGTCGGTTCATTTGTTACTTTTTGTTATATATTTCTAAAATATTCAATTAACTAAAAACAAAAAAAAATCCAAAGAAAAGTATAAAATCTAAAAGTGAAAATACAAAAATTATATTTTTGTAAAACTTATTAGCTTGGTGAGGCACTGCCTCCTTTGCTTACCTTAACCATCTACCACTGACTATTATTTGTGTGCAGAATTGAGAAGATAGTAGAGAACTAAATAGTAGTATGGAATGCTGAAGTGTTTGTGATCATCAAATATTGTTCTAATGTTGAAAAAAAATACAAAATGGTGGTTTTAAAATGGCTGAATTAAAAATATTATTTATGTAAATTTTTTTGATTTTTAAATGTGTTATTACAATTTAAATAGTTTTTGTGGTCTTCGATGATTATTATAATCTAAAAAATAAAAATCCAAAATGGCAGATTTAAAATGAAAAAAATCATGCATTTTAAAGAATATTGTTCTAACTTTCATTAAAAAAATTTCATTATTTTATATCGTAAAACTGTAATTTTTAAAATATTTGCAAAGAATTGGCGATAAAAAAAATCTATTGGGAAACGTGTAGCTAAAATGCTACACTTTCAGAAAATAGTACATTTTGTTTTTTAAAACAAAATTATAACAATGTTTCTTCTGGATTTTTGTAAAATCTAAATGTTTAACAACAATTACTTAGAACTTAACGAATTTTCACAAGCGGGGAAGGGAATGGGGTGGAAGAATTACATGTAAACGTGTAGCTAAAATAGAGCACTTAAGAAAATACGTTTGGTTTTTCATCTAAAATTTGAAAAGTTTTTTTTTTCGATTTTTATAAAATTGAAATTTATAATAAAAATTAGTCAGCTACAACTTAGCGAACTTTTATCGTAAGTTGGGGGGAGAGGAGCAGAACAAGAAGGACTTACATACAATCATGTAGCTAAAATACTGCATTTACAGAAAATGCATTTGTTTTTTATCCAAAATTTTAGTAATTCCTTTTTTTCTACAAAAAAAAATTTCTACAAAATTGAATTTTTTAAAAACAAAGTCAAAAGTTAGTAAAACTTGTCGTAGCTATGGAGAGGGTGAAAAAAGACTGACATGTGATCATGAAGCTAAAGCAGTGCACTTTAAGCAAATACATTTGGTTTTTTTAATATAAAACTTTAATATTTTTCTGTTCCAAATTTTTAAAAATTCAAAGTTTCAATAACAAATAATTTAGCTAATTTTTGCCGTAAGTCGGCGGGGGGGAGGGGGAGAGGAATAAAATTTGAATGGTTTTTCCCACTAGATTTTTATAAAATTGAAATTTTTAACAACAAATAACCGAAATTTTGCTGATTTCTAACGTACAACAAGGGGGTGGAGGTAAATAAAGGACTTACATGTGATCTAGCTGAAATACTGCACTTGAAATAAATTTCTAAAAAACTACATTTGATTTTTGATATTAAAAATTTTAATATTTGTTCATTTCGATTTTTATAAAATTAAAATTTTGAACAGCAATAACTATAACTTAGCGCATTTTTGTAGTAGGGGGTTAAAAAGAATAATTGATTTTTTATTCAAAATTTAAATATTTTTATTTTCGATTTTTATAAAATAGAAATTTATAACAATAAATAACACAGGAAAGAGGGAGGAGCAAAAAAGGACTGGCATGTGACCATGCAGCTAAAACAATGCACTTGAAGAAAATACATTTGGGTTTTTTAAAGCAAAATTTTAATATTTTTTGTTCTACATTTTAAAAATTTCCAAGTTTTAATAACAAATGAACTTGAATTGTCATGTAGCTAAAATACTGAACTTGAAGAAAATACATTTGTTTTTCTTACACAAAATTTAATACTTTTTCTTCTTGATTACTAGAAATTTGAATGTTTTAACAACAAATATCCAAAAGTTAGCGACTTTCTGTCGTAGGTAGAAATGAGGGTAGAAAAGACTAACATGTGATTATGTAGCTAAAATAATGAACTTTAAGAAAATGCATTTGGTTTTTTTAAACAAAGTTTTAATACTTTTGTATTCCAGGTTTTTAAAAACTTCCAAGTTTATATAACAAATAAAATTGGCAAATTTTTGCCATATTTCGAAACATACATGTAATCATGTAGCTAAAATACTGTATTTGAAGAAAATACATTTGTTTTTTTACTCAAAATTTTAATGCGGTTTCTTCTTGATTTTTATAGCAATTTTTAACAACAAATAGCTAGAAATTGGCAAATTTTTGTTGTTGGTGGGAAAGAAGGAATTATATGTGAAGATGTAGCTAAAATTGTGCACTTTAAGAAAACGAATTTGTGTTTTTTATCTAAATTTTTAATACATTTTCTTCTCAATTTTTAAAAAATTGAATATTTTAACAACAAATAGCCGAAAGTTAGTTAAATTTTATTGCAGTTGGGAAGGGGCCTAAGAAAGGACTATTATGTGATCATGTAGCTAAAATAGTGTACTTAAAGCAAATACATTTAGCTTTTTAAAACAAAATTTTAATATATCTTCTTCGAGATTTTCAAAAACCAAAAGTTTTAACGACAAATAATCTGAGCAAATTTTTGTGGAATTTCTTGAAGGGAGAGGGGAGAAGAAGGTAAAAAAAATTACATGAATCATGTAGCTAAAATACATTTGAATTTTAATACATTTTCTTCTCGATTTCTAGAAAATCGAATATTAACAACAAATAGTCAAAAGTTAGCAAATTTCTGTTACAGATAGGGAGGTGTAAAAAACATGTGATCATGTAGCTAAAATTGTACACTTTAAAAGAATATATTCATTTGGTTTTTTGAAAGCAACATTTTAATATTTTTTCCAGATTAAAAAAATTCAAAGTATCAATAACAAATAAACTTGGCAAATTTTTGCCAGGTTTCAGGAGGGGTTACTTAAAGGACTTGCGTGTAATCATGTAGCTAAAATACTAAACTTGAAGAAACTACATATATTTGTTTTTTTTACAAAAATTTTAATACTATTTTTTACCGATTTTAATACAATCAAAATTATTAACAAAAAATAAACACAAATAAGTCAATTTCTGTCGCAGATGAAGAAGGGGGAGAAAGAAAACTGACATATTTTGATCACGTAGCTAAAATAGTAAATTAAAGAAATTACATTTGTTTACAAATTCCAGGTTTTTAAAAATCTAAAGTTTCAATTACAAGTAAACTTTCGGAAGTTTTCTTGAGGGGGAAAGGAAGGTAAAATTTTTGTTGTATTTCAAAAAGGAGCAGAAGCAAACAAGAACTTACATGCAATCATGTAGCTAAAATGCTGCAGTTGAAGAAATTACATTTGTTTGTTATACAAAATTTTAATACATTTTCTTCTCGATTTTATAAAACCAAAATTTTTAACTATAAATAGCTGCAACTTGGCAAATTTTTACTGTAGGTCGGAGAAAGGGAATTACTTGTAGCTAAAATAGTGCATTTTAGAAAATTATATTTGTGTTTTTTATCTAAACTTTTAATACTTTTTCTTCTCAATTTTTAGTAAAATAAAATTTATGACAAATCAGTTACAACTTAGCGAATTTTTGTTGTAAGTCGGGGGAGGGGGGAGAACAAAAACAGCATACATAATATGATCAAGTAGCTAAAATACTACACTTTAAGAAAACGCATTTGATATTTTTTATCAAAATTTTAATATTTTGTCAATTTCTATAAAATCAAACTTTTAATAGCAAATTGCTAAAAGTTAGTAAAACTATATTGTAGCTGGAGAGGGGAGGGGGCGTAAAAAATATTGACGTGTATGTAGTCATGTAGCTAAACTACTGCACTTTAAGAAAATACATTTGCTTTTTATGTTAAAAATTTTAATATTTTTTCAATTTCTATAAAATCAAATTTTTTAACAACAAATAGCAAAAAGTTAGTAAAATTTTGTTACAGATGGGGTAGAGGAAAGGGTAAAACACGAACTGACACATGATCATGTAGCTAAAATAGTGCACTTGAAGAAAATACATTTGGTTTATTAAAAAAAATATTAATGTTTTTTCTTCTTGATTTTTTAAAATTGAAATGTTTAACAACAAATAGTCAGCAAACATTTGTCATATGAGGGGGGGGGTAAAAATAACTTGCAAGTAATCATGTAGTTAACTACGTTTGGCTTTGTAAAACAGAATTTTAATAATTTTTGTTCCAGATTTTTTAAAAATCAAAAGTTTTAACAAGTAAACTTAGGAGTTTTTTCATATTTGGAGGCGAGATAGTGGTAAAAAGACTTACATAAATGTAATCATGTAGCTAAAATACTAAACTTAATGAAAACACATTTGTTTTTTTATACGAAATTTTCATACATTTCATTTCGATTTCTACAAAATTATTTGAAATTATTAAGAACAAATACCCACAAATTAGCAAAATTTTGTTACAGATAGGAAGGCGGAGGCGGTAAAACACGAACTGACATAATATGATCATGTAGCTAAACTAGTGCACTCAAAAAAAATACCTTTTTTAAATATTTTTTGTTCCAGATTTTATCGAAAATCGAAAGTTTTAACAAGTAAACTTAGAAATTTTTTTATATTTGGAGGGAGTGATAAAAAAGACTTACATAAATGTAATCATGTAGCTAAAATACTAAACTTAATGAAAACACATTTGTTTTTTATACGAAATTTTCATACATTTCATTTCGATTTCTACAAAATTATTTGAAATTATTAAGAACAAATACCCACAAATTAGCAAAATTTTGTTACAGATGGGAAGGAGGAGGCGGTAAAACACGAACTGGCATATGATCATGTAGCTAAACTAGTGCATTCAAAAAAAATACATTTTTTTAATATTTTTTGTTTCCAATTTTTTAAAAATCGAAAGTTTCAACAAGTAAACTTAAGAATTTTTTCTTAAGTTTAGGGAAGGCGGGGAGAGTAATAAAAAGAACTTACATGTAATCATGTAGCTAAAATGCTAAACTTAAAGAAAATACAGTTGTTTTTTATACGAAATTTTCATACATGTTTTCTTTTAATTTCTATAAAATCGAATTTTTTAACAAGTAGTCGCAACCTTAGCAAACTTTTATCATAGGGAGAGGGAGGTAAAAAACGGACTGGCATGTAATCATGTGATTAACTACATTTGATTTTTTAAAATACTATTTTAATATTTTCTGTTCCAGATTTTTACAAAATCAATAGTTTTAACAAGAACATTTAGGATAATTTTGTCATATTTGGGGAGTAATAAAAGGGCTTACATGTAATCATGCAGCTAAAATACTGCACTTTAAGAAAATACATTTGTTTCTTTTTACAAAGGCTTTCATTTCGGTTTTCATAAAAGCGAAATTTTTGACAACAAATAGCTACAACTTAACAAATTTTTGTCGATTGGGGGAGGAAGGAACATGTAGATTAAATAGTGCACTTTATAAAATAGACTTACATGTAATCGAGTAGCTAAAATACTAAACTTGAAAAAAATAAAGTTTTTTATACGAAATTTTTATACATTTCTTTTTCGATTTCTATAAAATTAAATTTTTTAACAACAAATAGCTAAAAGTTAATGAAATCTTGTTGTAGCTTGGGGAGGGGGGAGTGAAAAAATACTGACGTGTAATCATGCAGCTAAACTACTGAACTTGAAGAAAATATATCGGTTTTTTTTTTAATTTTCATATTTTCTCATTAGAGAAAATAGCCATAACATAGCAAATTATGTAGTACAAAGTGGTGGGGGAAGGGTAAAAAAGGGCTATGAAAAAGGAATAACATGTAAACCAGTGCATTTCAAGAAAACACATTTGCTTTTTTCATATAAAATTTTAATACTTTCTTTTACCTATTTCAATACAATCGAAATTATTAAAAACAAATAACCACAAATTAGCTAATTTTTTTACAGAAGGGGGGGGGGAATGAAGCACAAATTGACATGTGGTCATGTAGCTAAAACAGTGCAGTTGAAGAAAATACATTTGGTTTTCGGTAAATACAACATTTTAAGGTTTTTTCTTCCAGATTTTTTATAAAATTAAAATGTTTAACAACAATTAGTCACAACCTTCGCGAACTTATGTCATAGGAGGAGGGGGAGAAGTTAAAAAAAAAACTGGTATGTAATCATATAGTTAACTACATTTGATTTTGTAAAACAAAATTTTTATATTTTGTTCCAGATTTTTAAAAAGTTTTAACAAGTAAAATTAGAATTTTTTTTATATTTAGAGAGGGGGGGGGGGGTGATAAAAACTTACATATACTATGTAATCATGGAGCTAAAATGCTAAACTTGAAGAAAATACATTTGTTTTTTATGCGTAATTTTCATACATTTTCTTTTCGATTATTCCAAAATTAAATTTTTTAATAACAAATAGCCAAAAGTTAGTAAAATTTTGTTGTAACTAGGGGCGGGGGGAGGGAGTTGTAATAAAATACTGACGTGTAATCGTGAAACTAAACTATTGCAGTTTAAGAAAATACATTTTTTTTTATTTTAATATTTTTTCATTAAGATTAAATTGAAATTTTTGAGACTAAATAGCCATAACATAGCGAATTATATAGTAGAAAGGGGTGAAAACAGGGTAAAAGAAGAAATAACATGTGAAGATATAGATAAACCAATGCAATTTAAAAAAACATATTTGTTTTTTTCGTATAAAATTTTAATACGTTTTCTTACCAATTTTAATACAAACAATATTATTAAGAACAAATAATCAGAAATTTTTGAAGTTTTGTTACAAATGGGGAGAGGATTTTAGGAGGGGGGTAAAACACAAACTGACATGTAATCATGTAGCTAAAATAGTGCACTTGAAGAAAATTCACTTGTTTTTTGGAAAAAACAGCATTTTAATGTTTTTCCTTCCAGATTTTTATAAAATTAGAATTTTAAATTAGTAGTCACAATCTTAGCAAACTTTTGTAATAAGAAGAGAGGGGGAGGGGTAAAAAAAAGAACTGGCATGTAATCATAGGGGTAACTACATTTGATTTTTAAAACATAATTTTAATATTTTTTGTTACAGATTTTTAAAAAATCGAAAGTTTTAACAAATAAACTATGGAAATGTTATGATATTTAGGGGGGGGGGGGGAGAGGTATTAAACAGAATTTATATGTAATCATGTAGCTAAATCACTGCACTTTAAGAAAATACATTTGTTTCTTTTTATAAAAACTTATTAATATTTTTCATCTCAGTGTTTATAAAATTGAAATTTTTAAAAAGTAGTCACAATCTTAGCAAACTTTTGTCATAAGAGGAGGGGGGTAGGTAAATAAACGCTGGCATGTAATCATATGGTTAACTACATTTGATTTTTTAAAACACAAATTTAATATTTTTTGTTCCAGATTTTTAAAAAATCGAAAGTTTTAAAAAGTAAACTTTGGAAATGTTGTCATATTTGGGGGGGGGAGTACTAAAAAGAGCTTACATGTAATCATGTAGCTAAAACACTGCACTTTAAGAAAATACATTTGTTTCTTTTTATAAAAACTTATTAATATTTTTTCATCTCGGTGTTTATAAAATTGAAATTTTTAAAAAGTAGTCACAACCTTAGCAAACTTTTGTCATAGGAGGAGGGGAGGGGTAAAAAGACTGGTATGTAATCATATGGTTAACTACATTTGATTTTTTAAAACACAAATTTAATATTTTTGTTCCAGATTTTTAAAAATCGAAAGTTTTAACAAGTAAACTTTGGAAATGTTGTCATATTTGAGGAGGGGAAGTAGTAATAAAAGAATTTACATGTAATCATGTAGCTAAAATACTGCACTTTAAGAAAATACATTTGATTCTTTTTATAAAAATGTTTTTTCATTTTTTCATCTCGGTGTTTATAAAATTGAAATTTTTGACGACTAACAGCCATAACTTAGCTAATTTTTGTTACAAAGGGGGGTGAGCGAAAAAAAAGAACCTGTAAACATGTAGATAAACTACTAAATAGTGCGCTTTAAGAAAATACATTTGCTTTTTTTATACAAAAATTTAGTACTTCTTTATCTCGGTTTTCATAAAATCGAAATTTAACAAATTTTTGTTGATTGGGTAGGGGGGACAAGTAGATAAAATAGTGCATTTTCCAAATTACATTTGGCGTTTTTCCAAAATTTTAATAATTTTTCTTACCGATTTTAATACAATCGAAATGTATTAATAAGAAATTTTCTAAACATTAGCAAATTTTTGTAGCAAATACAGGAGGGGGGAGAAGAATTTGACATACGTGTGGTTATGCAGCTAAAATACTGTAAATAATACTTTTTCTTCTTGATTTTTATAAAATTGAAATTTTAACAAGAAATAGAACTACAAATTAACAAAATTTTGTTACAAATGGGGAGGAGGAGGGAGTAAAACACGAACTGACATATTATGATCATGTAGCTAAAATAGTGCAATCGAAAAAAATACATTTGGTTTTTAAAAGAAAGTTTTAATGTCTTTTCTTCCAGATTTTTATAAAATTGAAATGTTTAACAACAAATAGTCACAATCTTAGCGAACTTTTGTCATAGGAGAAGGGGGGGCAAAAAAAGTTTAATATGTAATCATGTGGTTAACTACATTTGATTTTTTAAACAAAAAATTAAAATTTTTTGTTTCAGATTTTAAAAATTCGAAAGTTTTAACAAGTAAACTTAGGAAATTTTGTCATATTTGGGGAGAAGGGGGGAGTAATAAAAAGGACTTACATATAATCATGTAGCTAAAATTCTGCACTTGAAGAAAATACATTTGTTTCTTTTTATAAAATGTATTAATATTTTTTATCTCGGTGTTTATAAAACTATAACTTAACAAATTTATGTCGATTAGAAGAGGGGGGGGGGGACATGTAGATAAAATAGTGCACTTTATGAAAATATATTATTTGTTGTTTGTTTGTGCAAAATTTTAATAATTTTTCTTACCGATTTTAAAACAATCGAAGTGCATTAATAAGGAATAGTCTAAAAATTAACAAATTATTATCGCAGATATAGGAAAAAAGGGAGTAGAATAGAACATACTTGTGATAATGCAGCTAAAATACTGTACATAAAAAAATGCATTACTTTTTTTTTCAAAATTTTAATATTTTTTTACTCGATTTCTATAAACCGAATTTTTTAACAACAAATAACCAGAAGTTAGCAAATTTTTGTCGAAGATAAGGAAGGGGGTGAAAAAGAACCAACATGTGATGATGTAGCTAAAATAATACATTTTAAAAAAATACTTTGAGTTTTTTAAAACGAAATATTAATATTTTGTGTTCCAGATTTTAAAAAATTAAAAAGTTTAGCAATAAATAAACTTAGCTAATTTTTATCGTATTTGAGGGGGGGGGGAAATATGATGTAAAGAAAAGGAGCTACATGTAATCATGAAGCTGAAATACTGTAAATAATACTTTTTCTTCTTGATTTTTATAAAATTGAAATTTTTAACAAGAAATAGAACTTAGCGAATTTTTGTGGTAGGAGGGGGGTTAAATAAAGCAAACACTTAAACCTTCCATGATTTAAGTATTTTATGCAAAATTTGTTGTACAACTGTGAAGTAAATAAATGGAACTGCTTTTATACTGGAATTTAACCTTTTTTTTTAAAAAAAAAGCATTTTTTGCATAAAATTTTTCTAATTTAAAATGCATTACTTATTCTTCAAATATATTTAGAGAATCTGCTGCTTGTACCTTATTAGTTTCTGTCAATGAAATTTTGCCAAATGTTGAGTTTCGAAAAGTCTTGAAATTAATTTAAAAGCATAGTTCGCTTAGTTTAAAATTGTTGTTCGTTGACGCACGAAGTTGTGCATAATTTCGGCTTCGCTACACTTTGCACCACAAATACAAAAATTTTGTTAAAAATCAGGTTTTCATCCGATCGCAATAAGAAAAAATTTTTAATTTTAAAAACTGCTGGGCGCTTTAGCTTGTTTATTTTTAAATTTTAAATGAACAAAAAATGTTTGAGTTGTGTCAGACGTGAGTATCTAAATTTGTAAAACAATGTAAAAGCTAAATGGCACTTAACTATACCATAATTAATAAAGCTCGAGATTGCACTTGAAATACGGTTCTTACATCCCCAAAAAGCTTAATTTATGATCTCGTATAAAACACTTGCTTTAGATTTTATATTCGCAAATTGTGGTGGTTACTAAATTTTTTGTTAAGCGCACTAATTACGAAATAAACAATAACGGCTACAAGTCATGATAATCAACAGGCTGAAATTATAAAGCCCTAAGTCAAATTTGAAATAAGCTCCCGGAGTTGTTGTGAGTCATAACTCAGGTTGGTACTATCCCTTTATTTTAATTGGTTAAAACATTTTAAAATTTATATTATTGAATCCGTAAGGGAAGCTTTTTGCTTACGCAACTCTGAGTGACACTCATAATTGTCGTTTTTTCCTTAAAATTAAATTATTCAAGCGTAGACGAAAACATTAACATCAATTTATTTTCTTTCAGGATTTGTCAGTTACATGGTGGATCAACAAGAGAAAATGTCGAATACACTAGGAGAAAATCAAAACAATTGAAGTATAAATATTTTCTTAATACGAAAGAAAATATTTTATGTCGTTCGCAATACTGAAATCCATTTTTTTGGTTGATAAGAAAACTTTACGATGCCCCGATGACCTCTTGCAAAGTATAATTATTGCTTATACGTACAATTAGTATAATTGGTTGGTGTGACTTGGTGGAGATCCCCGTCTGGAAAATGAACACGTTTTTAATGCAAATTTTTTATTACGTCGTTTTCATGGAATGCATACAAGGTGAGTTTAATTTTTAAGAAATTGAATTATTAAATTTAATAATTTTGTGCGTTACAATTTGGCGCCCGACGTGAGCCACTCCCGCTGTACTTTCCCCAAATCACAGTTTTACATATTTCAGCTCGCCGAAATTCTTAAATTTGAATATCTCTTGAAAATGTTAATTAATTGTGTGCGATTAAAGAAATTTACAATTCTCGAAAGTATTTACATATAATACAAGTTGTAAGTGTCCGCAAAGCATTCAAGACGTAGTAGTTTAAGCTCGGAGAAAGGAACATGAATCCGTAAGGACATTTCGGCCAAGTCATTCAAACTTAAGCCATTCCGTGTAATTGCTACCGTTAACAGTGTGCTGCGTGTGTCTGAAATTCTACTTCCTTTTCATACTAATTACTTGTTTACTCTTTCATTATAAACTCTTCATGTTTATTTTTTTATTAACTTGTTTTAATTGCAGGCCTTCCCTAAAATTTTCTTAACGATCCTCTTACTTTTTTTTATATCTCCCGCTCCTCAAGTTTTCCTAATTTTACAGGTGCAATTTGCTTAACGATTTCTTAAATATTTTAAACAATTTAAAAACGCGGGAGTATAGAGGGTGGTCGTTCCTGCACAGGGATTTAAAATTAATCGATAAAGTAATGTTGCTTTCCGCCCAGCCATTAGCATTAAATAATTTTTGTAAAACTTTGGTTTGAAATATTGCTATGTTTCATTTTATTTTATGCATCCGTTTCATTCGAAATTGGGCGCCCTGAACCAAAGACAAGAAATTTTGTTGCTAAAGAGTGATTTTTTTGGTTCCCAGCTTTTCTTGTTAAGAGAAAATCAAATTTCTTATCAAAATAATCAACAATGCAATTTATTGTCGAATCACATACATACAGGTTTTGTGCTCAAATTAAATGTAATTTAATCAGACGAAAATGTTGTTTTTTTTGTTTTTAAATAAAAAAATTTGTTTCTATTTTAAATTGTGATTAATAAATATTTAATTCAGTTTTTAATTTTTGTAGTTAATTAAGTTCTTTTAATTAAGCTTTCAATTGTAGTTTTTCTTTCTTTTTTGTTGTTTTGTTTTGTTTTGTTTTTTATGAAACCGCATAATTTTGGTAGAAGAAAACAAAAGGGGAATAAGGGCACCAATTAAATAATTTTATGTTTTTTAATTCACCCATTGCTCCATTGCACAATTATCATTGACAATTTACGATGATAATCGCAATCAGGATTGATCGACTCTCTTCGAGATTCCTTTTATGCGGTCCCTATTTTTCGCGTAAAAACAGGTTTGAGTGTATTTAATTTTAAATTTTAGGCAACATCTAATTTTTACTCAAATTTTGTTTCTTAAATTTATTATTTATTTTTCGAATAATTCGAAATTCGAATTCTAAACTTAAAATCCTTGTTGCAATACTTTAAAAATTTTAACACATTATTGCGTCCGCACGTTTTGCTGGTTGTTATAAATTACACTTCCGCATGTTGCGGTTTTGACCAGGGAACTACATTTGAGACATTTTGGCGGTTATTTACATGTTTCCGCATTTGTTTGCATTTTATTTAAAAAACCTTATAACTTCACTTTCTCTTTAATTCACTGTTTAAATTTAGTGGTCACAATTTTAATTCTCAAAAAAACCTTCTGTATCTTGCATATTTTTAAATTATTTTGCTGGCCTATTTATTTTAAGGTTTTTTTTGTTTTTTCTGACTTTTCTACCACCACCTCAGTATATTTGCTATATGACGTGTATTTTTAGTTTAACTAAAAGTAAAATAACGTTTAAAAATCCAAGATGGCGGACGATGGATAATCTTAAACAATATTCTGCAAATTTAAACAAATTTTCATTATTTCTGTTTGAAAGCTCTGTCAGGAAGGCAATTTTTATTTACCATTAGTTCACATTACTCACGTTTAACAATCTGAGACGTGACTTAACAAAATGACATTTAACTATCCAAGATGGCGTACGCTGTAAAACCTCAATGCTATTCAAAAAATTTTAAATAAATTTCCATTATTTCTGTTTGAAAGTGCTCTCAGGAAGGCAGTTTTCCTTTACCATTAGTTTACATTACATACGTTTAACCATTTTAAATGTGACGTATGAACTTGACGTTTAACAATTCAAAATGGCGGACACTGTAAGACTTCAAATACTATTGCAAATTTAAACAAATTTTCATTATTTCTGTTTGAAAGCGCTCCCAGGAAAACAGTTTTCTTTCACTATTACTTCACATTATGCACGTTAAATAGTTTTAAATGTGACTTAACTAAATAATATTGAACTATCCAAGATGGCGGACGCTGTAAAGCCTCAATGCTCGTCTGAAATTTTAAACAAGTTTCCATTATTTCTGTTTGAAAGCGCTCCCAGAAAGGCAGTTTTCTATCACCGTTAGTTCACATTACGCACGTTAAATAATTTTAAATGTGACATATAAAACTGACGTTTAATAATTCAAAATGGCGGACACTGTGAGACTTCAAATACTATCTGCAAATTTAAACAAATTTCCATTATTTTTGTTTGAAAGCGCTCTCAGGAAGGCAATTTTCATTTACCATTAGTTCACATTACTCACGTTTAACAATCTTAAATGTGACTTAACAAAGTGATATTTAACTATCCAAGATGGCGGACGCAGTAAGACCTCACATGCTATTCTGAAATTTTAAACAAATTTTCATTATTTCTGTTTGAAAGTGCTCTCAGGAAGGCAACTTTCTTCACCATTAGTTTACATTATGTATGCACGTTTAACAATTTTATATGTGACGTTTATAATTGACGTTTAGCAATTCAAAATAGCGGACACTGTAAGACTTCTGCAAATACTATCTGCAAATTTAAACAAATTTCTATTATTTATATTTGAAGGCGTATCAGGAAGGCAGTTTTCCTTTACCATTAGTTGACATTACCCACTTTTAATAGTTTTAAATGTGACTTAACAAAATGACATTTAACTATTCAAGATGGCGGACGCAGTAAGACCTCAATGCTATTCTGAAATTTTAAACAAATTTTCATTATTTCTGTTTGAAAGTGCTCTCAGGAAGGCAACTTTCTTCACCATTAGTTCACATTACGTACGTTTAATCATTTTAAATGTGACGTATGAAGCTGACGTTTAACAATTCAAAATGGCGGACACTGTGAGACTTCAAATACTATCTGCAAATTTAAACAAATTTCCATTATTACAGTTTGAAAGCGCTCGCGCTCTCAGGAAAGCAGTTTTTTTTACCATTAGTTTACATTACCCACGTTTAATAATCTTAAACGTGACTTAAAAAATAACATTTAACTATCCAAGATGGCGAACACTGTAAAACCTCAATACAATTCTGAAATTTTAAACAAATTTTCATTATTTCTGTTTGAAAGCGCTCTCAGGAAAGCAGTTTTCCTTCACCATTAGTTCACATTACGTACGTTTAATTATTTTAAATGTGACGTATGAAGCTGACGTTTAACAATTCAAAATGGCGGACACTGTGAGACTTCAAATACTATCTGCAAATTTAACAAATTTCCATTATTACAGTTTGAAAGCGCTCGCGCTCTCAGGAAAGCAGTTTTTTTTACCATTAGTTTACATTACCCACGTTTAATAATCTTAAACGTGACTTAAAAAATAACATTTAGCTATCCAAGATGGCGGACGCTGTGAGACCTCCAATGCTCTTCTGAAATTTTAAACAAGTTTCCATTATTTCTGTTTGAAAGCGCTGCCAAGAAAGCAGTTTTTTATCACCATTAGTTTACATTACACACGTTAAATAATTTCAAATGTGACATATAAAACTGACGTTTAATAATTCAAAATGGCGGACACTGTGAGACTTCAAATACTATCTGCAAATTTAAACAAATTTCCATTATTACAGTTTGAAAGCTCTCGCGCTCTCAGGAAAGCAGTTTTTTTTACCATTAGTTTACATTACCCACGTTTAATAATCTTAAACGTGACTTAAAAAAATAACATTTAACTATCCAAGATGGCGGACGCTGTAAGACCTCAATGCTTTTCTGAAATTTTAAACAAGTTTCCATTATTTCTGTTTGAAAGCGCTCCCAGGAAAGCAGTTTTCTATCATTAGTTTACATTACGCACGTTAAATAATTTTAAATGTGACATATAAAACTGACGTTTAATAATTCAAAATGGCGGACACTGTGAGACTTCAAATACTATCTGCAAATTTAAACAAATTTCCGTTATTTTTGTTTGAAAGCGCTCTTAGAAAGGCAGTTTTCTTCACCATGAGTTCACATTACTCACGTTTAACAATCTTAGATGTGACTTAACAAAATGATATTTAACTATCCAAGATGGCGGACGCTGTAAAACCTCAAATGCAATTCTGAAATTTTAAACAAGTTTCCATTATTTCTTATTGAAAGCGCTCTCGGGAAGGCAGTTAACTTTATTATTAGTTTACAATTTTAAATGTGACGTATAAAATCAACGTTAAACAATTCAAAATGGCGGTCACTGTGCAACTTCAAATAATATCTGCAAATTTAAACAAATTTCTATTATTTGCTTTTGAAAATACTCCCAGGAGGCAGTTTTTTTTACAATTAGTTCATACTGCACAAGTTTAATAATTTTAAACGTGACGTATCAAAGTAACGTTAAACAATCCAAGATGGCGGACACTGTAAAACCTCAAATACTGTTCTGTAAATTTAAACAAATTTCTATTATTTATATTTGAAGGCGCTCTCAGGAAGGCAGTTTTCCTTCACCATTAGTTCACATTAAGCACGTTTAACAATTTTAAATGTGACGTATAAAACTGACGTTTAACAATTCAAAATGGCGGACACTGTAAGACTTCAAATACTATCTGCAAAGTTAAGCAAATTTTCATTATTTGCGATTGAAAGCGCTCACATCAAGGCAGTTTTTCTTTACAATTAGTTCATACTGCGCAAATTTAATAATTTTAAACGTGAGGTATCGAAGTTACGTTAAACAATCTAAGATGGCGGACACTGTGGAACCTCAAATACTATTCTGTAAATTTAAACAAATTTATATAATTTATATTTGAAGGCGCTCTCAGGAAGGCAGTTTTCTTCACCATTAGTTCACATTACCCATTTTAATAGTCTTAAATGTGACTTAACGAAATAACATTTAACTATCCAAGATGGCGGACGCTGTAAGACCCCAAATGATATTCTGAAATTATAAACAAGTTTTTATTATTTTAGTTTGAAAGCGCTTTCAAGAAAGCAGTTTTTCATCACCATTAGTTTACATTATGTATGCACGTTTAACAATTTTATATGTGACGTTTATAATTGACGTTTAGCAATTCAAAATGGCGGATACTGTGAGACTTCAAATACTATCTGCAAATTTAAACAAATTTCTATTATTTACATTTGAAAGCCCTCTCATGAAGACAATTTTTCTTCACAATTTGTTTACACTACGCAAGTTTAATAATTTTAAACGTGATGTATCAAAGTGACGTTAAACAACCCAAGATGGCGGACCCTGTGAAACTTCAAAAACTATTCTATAGATTTAAACAAATTTATTATATTTATATTTGAAGGCGCTCTCACAATGGCAGTTTTCCTTCACCATTAGTTCACATTACGCACGTTAACAATTTTAAATCTGACGTATAAAACTAACGTTTAACAGTTCAAAATGGCGGACACTGTGGGACTTCAAATACTATCTGCAAATTTAAGCAAATTTCCATTATTTGCGATTGAAAGCGCTCACATCAAGGCAGTTTTTTTTACAATTAGTTCATACTGTGCACCCTTAATAAATTTAAATGTATTAAGAATCTAAGATGGCGGACACTAAAACCCTCAAAAACAATTCTGTAAACTTAAACAAATTTCTCTTATTTAAAGACAGTTTTTGTTCGCCATTAGAGTACCTATATATTGCGCACATTTAATAATTTTAAACGTGACGTATTGAAGTGACGTTTGACAATCTAAGATGGCTGACGTTGTGAGACTTCAAACACAATTCTGCAAATCTAAAGAAATTTCCATTATTTATATTTGAAAGCGCTTTCATTAAGGCAGTTTTTCTTCACAATTAGTTCACACTGCGCACGTTTAATAATTTTAAACGTGACATATCTAAGATGGCGGACACTGTGCAACGTCAAATACTATTCTGTAAATTTACATAAATTTATATTTAAATGCGCTCTCAGGAAGGCAGTTTTCGTTCACCATTACTTCTCATTGTGCACATTTAACAATTTTAAGCGTAGCGTAGTGACGTTTAACAATCCAAGATGACGGACGTTGTGATATCTCAAATACTATTCATCAAATTTAAACAATTTCTATTATTTACATTTGAAAGCGCTCTCATGAAGACAATTTTTCTTCACAATTTGTTTGCACTACGCAAGTTTAATAATTTTAAACGTGATGTATCAAAGTGACATTAAACAACCCAAGATGGCGGACCCTGTGAAACTTCAAAAACCAATCTATAGATTTAAACAAATTTATTATATTTATATTTGAAGGCGCTCTCACAAAGGCAGTTTTCTTTCTCCATTAGTCCACCTTAAGCACGCTTAACAATTTTAAATCTGACGTATAAAACTAACGTTTAACAGTTCAAAATGGCGGACACTGTGGGACTTCAAATACTATCTGCAAATTTAAACAATTTTCCATTATTTACATTTGAAAGCGCTCTCATCAAGGCAGTTTTTCTTTACAATTAGTTCATACTGTGCACCTTTAATAATTTTAAATGTATTAACAATCTAAGATGGCGGACACTGAAAAAACCTCAAAAACTATGCTGTAAATTTAAACAAACTTCTCTTATTTAAAGACAGTTTTTTTCGCCATTAGATTACCTATATATTGCGCACGTTTAATAATTTTAAACGTGACGTATTGAAGTGACGTTTGACAATCTAAGATGGCGGACGTTGTAAGACTTGAAACACAATTCTGCAAATCTAAAGAAATTTCCATTATTTATATTTGAAAGCGCTTTCATTGAGATAGTTTTTCTTCACAATTAGTTCACACTGCGCATGTTTAATAATTTTAAACGTGACATATCTAAGATGGCGGACACTGTGCAACCTCAAATAGTATTCTGTAAATTTACATAAATTTATATTTAAATGCGCTCTCAGGACGGCAGTTTTCGTTCACCATTACTTCTCATTGTGCACATTTAACAATTTTAAGCGTAGCGTAGTGACGTTTAACAATCCAAGATGACGGACGTTGTGATATCTCAAATACCATTCAGCAAATTTAAACAATTTCCATTATTTGTATTTGAAAGTGCTTTCAGGAAAGTAGTTTTGGTGTATCTAAGTATTACATTTTGTTTGATTTAAAAAACAAATTTAATTAAAATTAAATATTCCTAAATTTGGTTTAAAACATAGTTTTAAGTTAAAAACAAGTGTATTTAATTCGTAAATTAAATTGCCAATTGTAAATGTCAATAAGTAGCTAAAAGCCAAGCAGCGATTAAATTTAAATAAAAAATAATAGAATCTCTTGTATTATCGTAAAAGCAAGAAGCCGCCAAAAATAATTTAATTTAGCGTAAGGCAATGGTTCCTGTCGCTCAAATTAAAACAAAAGCTACATTAAAATTAAATCGGACCATAGCAATATATGCCAAGAAACCTAAAACTACATCTAAAAGCTTCTGCATAATTTTAAAAAATTTAATGTTTTGTTTACATTATTAAAAAATTTGACACAAAGCTTCTGTACCAACTATCCGTACCGATAAAGCGGTAAACCATACATGTTCGTGAAATGTTCTAGAAATTAGCATGATATTGTCCAGATAAACAAAAGCAGATTCCCCAAGCAACGATTTAAAAATTTTGTTTGTTAAACGTTTTGGCGTAATCGGTGCGTTAAAAGTTCCGAACGGCATAACCACATACTCAAACAAACTACGACCCGAAAACAATAAACGCGGTCTTTTTGCAAGTAGATCGTTTACCAAAAAGCCTTCTCTACATCGATTGCAGTATACAGTGAGCGTTTTACAATGGCGTTTTAGTAAGGATAAACGTTTTTAGAAACCAAAGTAAATTTACGACTATCAAATCGACGGCGGTATGAACGTAAAAACATGGTAACTTAGCCATTTATTGTTTCTGAATCGTGATTTTGACGTACTGGGGTATATTATGATTGGGAAAACCTTTCCAACTAAGTTTTTAACAAATGGCAGTTTGATTCTGATTATTTACTTGCAAGCTGCTGGATGCGAGTTTCGGCTTAACACGTTCGGCAGGTTTGCGTTGCAGCTTTGGGAATATTTTAAAATAATAAAGAGCGTCGTCGTTACAGGCTGCTGTTTTGGTGTCGGTGCGCCGCTGGAATTGTATGCTTTGGAACGTGAAAAGTGAGACTGAAAAGATAGGAAAGGAAATCGAAAGTTTCCACGTGCACGCAATAAATTTTCGGTAATTGATACGTGTGGCGAAATTTGCATGTAGAAGCGACTTTAAATTTTAAAAACGGTTTCCTTTTATCTCTAACGTATACTCTCGTATTCGCATAAAAAAATCAAACGGCATTAAAAGTTGATATGGCACAGAGTAAAAAATTAAACAAAGAAAAATATTTATGGAGGATCGGAGGAGGTAGTAGCTACATTAAAGTTTTTATTTTATTTTCAGCTTCTGTACCTGGTGGTCTAAAATGGGTCCGCGTAAATGTCCCTCAATACCGCTCTCCAGGGGAATCTGCCCAACTGCAGTGTGACTACGACTTGGGAAACGATACCCTTTACGCTGTCAAGTGGTACAAGGAGCACGAGGAGTTCTACAGATTTGTCCCGAAGGCACGGCCGCAAGCAAACAGCTACAAAGTAGATGGAGTTCACGTCGATGTGAGTATAAAATTTATGGTTTTCTCGTGTGGTGGCGAGTAATAGATCAATGCTGCGGATCGATAGGTAGATTGTAAAAAAAGTAATTTGAGTGATTCTGTTTGCTAAGCAAACATTATTCTACGATTGCTTAAAGGCACATTTAAATAACGTTCGCTTTAGCATAAAGAAAAATATTACGGAATAATTTAAAATTCTTTAACGATAGTCACGTCGCACTGTCAATCTTATCCAATTCGTGTACAAAAATATAGTCAGCAGTATCTTGATATTTCTGTATACTTTGCATTTTGTGTTTCAATAAATTGGTTCAATATATCACAGACGAGAACGCAACTCTTGAATTTTAACTCGAGTACATCCTCGGGGCCTTCTCTTATTCTCTGTATCATGTAAAGCAGGAGTTGCTGCGTATAACACAGTTTGAAATATTTATATAGAAAATGTATAACAACGTTTACGTTGCTTCGATATAATCATACGGAAATATACGTTTAAGTGTTTTGTTATAATTTTCATACTGTGTTTCTATCAAATTTTATTTAAAAAATCTGACTCCGCTGCTGGTTAAACATACATCTTGGTGATTTTTCTTCATCAGTTTCGCTTCACTTGGCGGACTAAAATTCAAAGAAAATCATATTTTATCCCCCCGTGGGGCTATGCGAATGGAAGTTGGTGTGTACATATTATTATGCAAATCTGCTCGAAATTATTTCATATGCTACATTAAATTTAACAGCAGGCAGGTATTGAATGGCCTGGGGGGAACGAGTAAGATAAAATTTTAAAAAGTAAAATTAAGCGCAAACATCGGTGCAAACAGCGCCATCTAACTAATTTATTGAAAAGAAATCGGTGCTACTAACTCGAAATTTAAATCAGCATAAAAGTTCCTTTCAAATAAGCTCAAGCTCAAGAAATTCCGATAACGGTTACAGAAGATATGACGATTTAAATATTGCATAATTTATCGACTCCCCTCTAATAAATTTAATTTATTAGTTTGATTATAAAAATTATTTTTACGCATATTTTGGATTTTCTAACATTTAACTATTTAACAATTAATTTGCTTGCTCATAAAAAGAGAATTTAAAGTCGCTCATTTCAAAAGTTGCAATTAACATTTGAACCATAGCAATATGTACTGTGGAAGACTACTCCTTTCTCTTGGAATATGAAATTTAGTTTTACAACGAGAACACTTTAACAATGACTTGTCAAGTTCTTGATTCCAAGTGTCATTGACATTCACAGTTTATGTATTCCACATCCCCAAACCTCTACTTTTTATCAAAAGTGAATTGAAGGTATCAGCTTATACGTTTAAACGTTGTTGTTAATCATTTAATCACAAAACACTTGCATACGTTTCAAATTAAAGCTGTAGCTAGAAATGAATCAAATTTCAATCTTGCATGGTAGTGGCGTATTTAAAAAATGTCTATAGGGGGAGCAAATCAGATTATTTTTAAGATTTTCGTTAATCCATTCATGCGCGTCAGTGGTAAAGAGATAATTGACAAATTCCAAAAATCAAAAAATTCAAAACTTATTTCAAACTCAAATTTACATAAATTTTAAAACCGCGTGGTAAACATTATTTTTATCACGGAGAGCTTCAAGAATACAATTCAAGTCATTCTTGGAAGGGGGGGGGGGTAATTGTTTGGAGGTATGATCGTAATGGAAAATTGCAATTTTATGAATTTCAAACGATTTGATCTGTCAACAATATTAAATGTCATAAAATGTAGAAACTAAACGTTTTCATTTTTGGTAGTAATGCACTGGAGGGCGTTCCACGCCCCCCAGACCCCCCGTTTTCACAAATTTAAATGGTGTATTTTCTCTAATTATTATTCCCACATTGGATTCAGTGCTATCATTAATTTAACATGTTTTACTTATTTAAGTAACTAATTTTAAAAACTCAATCTAGAAAACATAGATTTAGAAACTCGGGGATCTGGACCCCCAGCCATACTCAAATTGTAAAAGATAAATGGGCGAACTCATGGTTTCCAGTATGACTTGATCAAGAGAGAAAGAATTGTGAAATAAAAGAAAAATATACGAAAAAAACAAAAAATAAGTTTTGTCAATAACATGAAATAAAAGGTATAGACCGGGGGTCTGGGGGGCATACTCTTAGTAGGTATATGATCAGATTTTATTTAAATCTGTCAAAGATCATAAAGATTCTTTTTAATTTGTAAAATTAGATATTTGGCCTTTCGGTAGTGAGGCACTGGAGGGTGTTCCACACCCCCCAGACCCCCCGGTCTGCACAAATTTGGAAAGTGTGTTTTCTCATTATTATTCCTACTTTGGATTCAGTACTATCCTTAATTTCACAAATCAACTTTGAGTAACTAATTCGAATAGCTCCAAGTTAGTGTAGAAAATACAGATACAGCGACCGGGAGGTCTGGATGGTATAGAATACCCCCCCACCAGTCATACTCAAGTTATAATAGATAAATTGACCCACTTATGGCCTTTCAGTATAAAGTGATCAAGAGAAAAAAGATACTAAAAATAAAAGAAATGTAAGTAAACAAACCAAAATAGGCTTTGTCAATATGAAATGACAGCAGACCGAAAGGTTTGGGGAGGGAATACATAATATCCAAATAGATATATATTTGATATGAATTCTATCTGAAAGTTATCAGGAAGATTTTATATAATTTTTCTAAAAATTAAATGTTTAGCCTTTTGCTAGTGAGACATTGGGGGGAAGAGGGGGTATTCACTAAGACTCCCCGATCTCTAAAAATTTAAAGTGTGTAATTTTTTAAATTATTATTCCCAGTTTGGATTCCTTGTTATTTAAAATATTTAAAATCAGATTTAAGAAACTAATTCTAATACTCGCAACTAAAAATAAAGTCCCCCCCCTTCTAGGAGCCATACTCAAATTGTGAAAGATAAATTGGCGAACTTATGGTTTCAGTATGAAATGATCAAGAAAGTAAAGATAGTAAAAAGAAAAGAAAAGTATACATAAAAAACAAAAAGAAATAAAATAAAAGGTACAAGGGGTCTGGGGAGCAAACTCTCAATAGGTATATAATCTGAATCTATTTAAATTTGGAAAATTGATCTGAAAGTTGCAACAAAGCTTCTTCATAATTTGTAAAAATTTAATGTTTTGTTTTTTAGAAGTGAGGCACTGGAGGGTGCCCCCCTCTCCCCAAAGTCCCCGGTTTGCACAAATTTAAAAAATATTTTTTTTTCTAATTATTATTCCTTTTTAGATTCAATACTATACTGAATTTCACATGTCTAGCTATAGTAACTAATTCCGAAATCCAAATCTAAAAAACATAGATTTAGAGATTGGGGAGTCTAGGAGGTGTGGAATAATTTCAACAGGACAAACCAAGACACCCCCAGCCCACGGTTTGCATAAATTTGAAGTATGGGCTTTCTCTAAATCCCACTATGGATCCATATGTAGCTATCTTAAATTTTACAAGTCAAATTTCAGTAACTAATTACAACATACTCAACTAGAAAACATAGATTTAGTGCCCGGGGGTACTGGGGCGATGAAGTGTCTCCCAGCCATACTCAAATTGTAAAAGATAAATTGGCGAACTTATGGTGTCCAGTATGAAGTGATTAAAAGAGAAAAGATAGTAAAAAAAAAGAAAAATATACGAGAAAAACGAAAAATAGGTTCCGTCAATAACATAAAATGATAGATATAGACCGGGGTTTGGAGGGCATACTCCTAACAGGTATACAAACTGATTTTATCTAAATCTGTCAAGGATATCTAGAAGTTGTCAGAAAGCTTCTTTATAATTTGTAATAATTGGATATTTTGCCTTTCGGTAGTGAGGCACTGGAGGGTGTTCCACACCCCCCAGATCCCCCGGTTTGCAAAAATTTGAAAAGGTTGTTTTCTTTAATTATTATTCCCTTTTTGGATTCAATACTGTTCTTAATTTCATATGTAAACTTAAGTAACTAATTCCAATATCTCCAAATAGAAAATAGAGATACAGAGACCGGGAGGTCTGGAGGTATAGAAAATTCCTCCCCCTAGTCATACCCAAGTTGTAATAAATAAATTTACACACTTATGGCTTTCAGTATAAAATTATCAAATAAAATGGATACAAAAATAAAAGAAAAATAAATGAAAAAGAAAAAATAGGCTCTGTCAATATTGAATAAAAGCCATAGGCCGAGAGGTCTGGGTTGTGGGGTGGGGCATATTATATCCCAGTAGGTATATGATCTGAAATCTATCTGAAAGTTATCAGGATGCTCTTTCATATTTTTAAAAAATTTAATGTTTAACCTTTTGCTAGTAAGACACTGGGAGGTATTCCCCAAAACCTCCCGGTCTCCAAAAATTTGAAGTGTGTGAGTTTTTTAATTATTATTCCCATTTTGAATTCATTGCTACCTAAAATTTTTCAAGTCAAATTTAAAGAACTAATTCCAATACTCTTAACTAGAAAATATAAATTTAGAGGCCGGGGATCCGGGGGGGAGGGAGAGATAAATTGGCGAACTCATGGTGTCCAGTATGAAGTGATTAAGAGAGGAAAGATAGTGAAAAAAAAATATACGAGAAAAACAAAAAATAGGTTCCGTCAATAACATGAAATGAAAGATATAGACCGGGGGGTTTGAGGGGCATACTCTTAACAGATATATGATCTGATATTTTTTAAATCTGTCAAAGATATCTGGAAGTTATCAGAAAGCTTTTTTATAATTTGTAATAATTGGATATTTTGCCTTTTGGTAGTGAGGCACTGGAAGGTGTTCCACACCCCCCAGATCCCCCGGTTTTCAAAAATTTAAAAAAGTGTATTCTTAATTATTATTCCTCTTTGGATTCAATACTATCCTTAAATCACATGTCAAACTTAAGTAACTAATTCCAATAGCTCCAAATAGAAAATAGAGATACAGAGACCGGGAGGTCTGGAGGTATAGAAAATTCCTCCCCCTAGTCATACCCAAGTTGTAATAAATAAATTTACACACTTATGGCTTTCAGTATAAAATTATCAAATAAAATAGATACAGAAAGTAAAAGAAAAATAAATAAAAAAAGAAAAAATAGGCTCTGTCAATTATGAATAAAAGCCATAGGTCGAGAGGTCTGGGTTGTGGGGGGTGGGGCATATTATATCCCAGTAGGTATATGATTTGAAATCTATCTGAAAATTATCAGGATGCTCTTTCATATTTTTAAAAAATTTAATGTTTAGCCTTTTCGCTAGTAAGACATTGAGAGGTATTCCCCAAAACCTCCCAGTCTCCAAAAATTTGAAGTGTGTGAGTTTTTTAATTATTATTCCCATTTTGAATTCGTTGCTAGCTAAAATTTTTGAAGTCAAATTTAAGTAACTAATTCCACTACTTCTAACTAAAAATATTAATTTAGAGCCCGGGGGCCTGGGGGGGAGATAAATAGGTGAACTCATGGTATCCAGTATGAAGTGATCAAGAGAGAAAAGATAGTGAAAAGAAAAGAAAAATATACGAGAAAAACAAAAATAGGTTCTGTCAATAACCTGAAATGAAAGGTATAGGCGGGGGTCGGGGGCATACTTTTAACAGGTATATGAGCTGATTTTATCTAAATCTGTCAAAGATAATTTGAAGTTATCAGAAAGCTTCTTCATAATTTGTAATAATTGGATATTTTGCCTTTCGGTAGTGAGGCACTGGAGGGTGCTCCACACCCCCCAGATCCCCCGGTTTGCAAAAATTTGAAAAGGTTGTTTTTTTAAATTATTATTCCTTTTTGGATTCAATACTATTCTTAAATCACATGTCAAACTTAAGTAACTAATTCCAATATCTCCAAATAAAAAATAGAGATACAGAGACCGGGAGGTCTGGAAGTATAGAAAATTCCTCCCCCCAGTCATACTCAAGTTGTAATAAATAAATTTACACACTTATGGCTTTCAGTATAAAATTATCAAATAAAATAGATACAGAAAGTAAAAGAAAAATAAATAAAAAGAAAAATAGGCTCTGTCAATTTTGAATGAAAGCCATAGATTAAGAGGTCTAGGTTATGGAGAGTGGGGCATATTATATCCCAGTAGGTATATGATTTGAAATCTATCTGAAAATTATCAGGAAGCTCTTTCATATTTTTAAAAAACTTTAATGTTTAGCTTTTCTGCTAGTAAGACATTGGGAGGCATTCTCCAAAACCTCCCGGTCTCCAAAAATTTGAAGTGTGTGAGTTTTTAATTATTATTCCATTTTGAATTCGTTGCTAGCTAAAATTTTGAAGTCAAATTTAAGTAACTAATTCCACTACTTCTAACTAAAAATATTAATTTAGAGACCGGGGCCTGGGGGTAAATAAATAGGTGAACTCATGGTATCCAGTATGAAGTGATCAAGAGAGAAAAGATAGTGAAAAAAAAAGAAAAATATACGAGAAAAACAAAAATAGATTCTGTCAATAACCTGAAATGAAAGGTATAGGCGGGGGTCCGTGAGGGGGAGCATACTCTTAACAGGTATATGAGCTGATTTTATCTAAATCTGTCAAAGATAATTTGAAGTTATCAGAAAGCTTCTTCATAATTTGTAATAATTGGATATTTTGCCTTTCGGTAATGATGCACTGGAGGGTGTTCCACACCCCAGACCCCCGGTTTGCAAAAATTTGAAAAAAATGTATTCTTTAATTATTATTCCTTTTGGATTCAATACTATCTTTAAATCACATGTCAAACTTTAGTAACTAATTCCAATATCTCCAAATAGAAAATAGAGATACAGAGACCGGGAGGTCTGGGAGTATAGAATATCCCCCCCAGTCATACCCAAGTTTTAATATATAAATTTACACACTTATGGCCTTCAGTATGAAGTTATCGAAAGAAAATAGATACAAAAAATAGGTTGTCAATTATTAATTGAAAGCTACAGACCGAGAGGTCTGAGTTGGGGGCATATTATATTCTAGTAGGTAGCCTCAGGTTTAGGCTTTTGCTAGTAATACACTCGGGGGTATTCCCCAAAACCTCCCGGTCTCCAAAAACTTGAAGTGCGTGAGTTTTTTAATTATTATTCCCATTTTGAATTCATTGCTGTCTAAAATTTTGAAGTCAAATTTAAGTAACTAATTCCAATACTCTTAACTTGAAAACACAAATTTAGAGACCGATTGGCCTGCGGAGGAGAGGGGACAAGATAAATTGGCAAACTCATGATCTTGAATATGAAGTGATCAAGAAAGAAAAGCTTGTAAAAAAATTAATAAGAAAATAGGCTCTGTTAACAACATGAAATGAAAGATAGAGACGAGGGGGTCTGTGGGACTTCTATACTCTTCATAACTCCCCCCCCCTTTATGCAGTTTATTGTATAAACTATTTAATATAAATATTAGTTAATTACTATTATTATTATTACTATTATTGCCTATTATTTGCCTAGTCAAATGAAAAAATTATAAATTTGTTTTAAATGTGCCGAGGAGGAGGGGGGGGGGTAGAGTAAAACGCTATTTCCATAAATTCTGTAGCTAACCCCCCTGTTATTTTTTAACTCAAAAATCGAAAGGTTAAAAATTCCTTTACTAACTTTTCGCAAATGATAAAAAAGTAGGAAATTTGACAATTAAGAAAAACTAGAACAACACAAACTAACATTTATGCCGTTACAAGTTTATCTTTTAATATTTAACTATTTTAGCTGTAATATTGCCGACTTGGAATTGGCGTAGCCCAACAAGCTTCTTTCTCTGCACTTTTTAAGTTTCTTATTGCTGCCATTAATTTATAAAACTCTGAAAATTAAACTAAATCGCCCACGACGTGTTTCGTGTAAGATTACACTCATCAGATCTGTTGGGTACGGAGAAAATATTGTCACGTTTTTGGTGTTTAAGAACAACAAATTTTGGCTTGATCTATAATTTCCTTGAAGGAAATGAAATCCTTTACTTAATCTGCTTAACCGGAGCGAAACAATGCAATGTAATTGAGCTTTGTTTAATTTTACGGTGTAAACAAATTTACACAAATGCTAAACCATTGGAAAGAAAATTCAGTGAAAAATTTAATTCGCAATCTTAACATTAACGAGCCATTGGTCTAGACGGACATTATTTTTCTTTTAAACTTTCAATTTGAGTTAATTGCTGTAGTCGATTGGTTGGGTGAGCAATATTTCAATAGCACTAAACGTAAATCCTAGCAGACTTAGAAATACTTGAGTATTTTTATTTCATACACAGCCAAAGTAAATAATCAACCGTAAAAGAAATAAAATCGATTTGTAAAGCTTAAACGCGTTCCACAGAAATACAAGTTGAATTGTTCAAATATTAATAGGAAATTCCGTTAGTAGTGACATATTGTTAGCTTGTCGACTCAATATTGGTTAAAGAGTTAGTAGGATTTACCAGTGGTTTTCTTATTGAAAATTTATTAGTTTTCTTTATAATATAAAAATTATTAAATATTTTTCAAATAGCTGCAACAGCAGCATATGAGTTTTCCAGACCAGTAATTTTTTTTGTACAATAATCTCGTGATGGGTTTATTAAATTTTGGAATAGGAATGGAATTTTAGAATTTAAAATAGCGTTGCGAAAAACATTGTAAGTGGACGTTATACAGTGTGTTCTATTTTCTAAATCTGAAGAATTTACTGTGATAAATACTTTTAACTGTCACAAGATAAATAATTGAATTTACATGACATCTTCGTCTCACTGCAATTGTTGAATATCGTCGTCCAATAAATGAACAGATTCAACTCTGTCAGTTTTTTCCCGACCATTTCCAATAAAACAGAATTACAAATTTAAGCAGTTGCATCTACCAGATAGGGACATGTAATGTTTAAAGTATGACAGCCTTTAATTGCTTATAGAAACTACAATATCTGTCGAACCATTCGAGTGTTCTTAACGCCTTACTCGCTCATCGTTCTCGTCGTTATAATAATGAGGCTTTAGATCATTTTCGTGTTCATCCGTTAAATGGTAAGTTATAATATTAGTGACGTTTCGATCTACACATCGCACATAATTAGGTGATACTGATATTCGTACTGGCATCCTATAAAATAAAACTACGACACCAAACTTCGTCATCTACTTTAAATTTAATGCTTTGCTATCTCAAATTGTACTGAGAAGCGTCACGGTGATAAGCGTCATACACCCGAATAGTTACGTACGTCTCTATTTTTTAAGGTCAAATCCTCTACATTAAAATTTAAAAACAAATAAAATGTGTGATCACTCTGTTAATGCGCTCGGTAAGATTTACTTGGAGATGATATTGCGCATTACACCACACAAATCTTTTTTAGAAGTTTACACGTTGTCTAATTGTAATTTTGTAAAACAGTTGAATTGTGGAGACTCGGAAAGTTGAATTGTTTAATTAAAGATAATGGAATTGTAGAACTAAAAACAATTGAATTATTCAACAAACAACAATTGAAATATTCAACAAACAACAATTAAATTATTCAACAAACAGTAATTTAATTATCAAACTAAAAATAATTCAAATGTCGAACAAAACAGGTGAATTATTGAACCAACAGTTGAATTCATTAAACCTATCAGTTGAATTATTAATAAAAACAGTTAAATTATTGAATAAACCAGTTGAATTTTAAGACAAAACAGTTGCATTATGGAACCAAGCACGGCTGCATTATTAAATTTAAATCAATTGAATTATCAAATGAAAAATACCTAAAAGCTTCTCGAAACAAGTTTTAATTTTGGTGACTTCGTAGTCACCACTTGGTGGTGGGCTTAAAAATCAAATATTTCCTGACTTTCTTTAACAAAATTTACTCAATTTAAAATTTTCTTACTTTTCCGGGTATTCTAAGTTTTCCAAACAAGTGGCAACTCTGAAAATAGTCATGAATTTGTGATAAACAATTATTGAATTGTCGAATAAATCAGTTGATTTAGCGAACCAAATAGCTACATTATTAAATAAATTGAATTGTTAAACAAAGAAAAACAAATGAATTATAAACTAAATACAATTAAATTGTTAAAAGAAACAGTTGAATTATTGAATTATTTAACAAAACAGCTGAATTATTGAAGGACAATTGAATTTTTGAACAAGAAACAAATGAATTATTGACCAAAAATTATTAAATTGTTAGGAAACCATCAGTTATTGAATTATTGAACTAAACAGTAAAACTATTAAATAAAACAGCTGAATTATTGAACAACTATCAAGAATAGTTGAATTATTAAACAAAAAACAAATGCATTATTAAAATAATAACAATTAAATTATTAAACCAAAAACAATTGAATTATTGAACAAACATCGATGATAATTAAATTTTGAACATAAAACTTCAACTTCTTCTTCTGTTCATAAAACAACTCAACTATTGAATTGCTAAACTAAAAATAATTAAATTGTTGAACAAAGCACTTAAATTATTGTAATAATAAATAGCTGAATTTATTAAACAAAACCGCTAAACTGTACTGTTTTTTCATAAAACAGTTGATTTGTTAAAAAACATTAAAATTGTTAAAAAATCTGTTGCATTGTTAAATAAATACTGGAATTACTAAATCACAAAAATTGAATTTTAGAATCAAGAATGATTAGTGAATTGTTGAATCAAAAATAATTGAATTACTCAACAAAAAACAATTGAATTATTAAACTAAAAATAATTAAAATGTTGCAGTTGAAGTTGAAGGCAGTTGAATTATTTTGAACCAAACAGATTAGTTTATTGAACAAAACTATTAATTTTTTTGCACAAAACAGTTGATATTTTTGACAAATTATTATCGTTTTTGCATAAAACAGTAGAGTTCTAGAAAAAATTAATAAAATTGTTGAAGAATTTGTCAAATTTTCAAAAAATAGTTCAATTGTTCAATCACAAAGAATTGAATGGTTTATTCAAGAATAATTAAATTTAAAAGACATAGTTAAACTATTGAATCAAAGATAATTGAAATGTTAAACCTAAAAAAAATTATTTAACAAAAACAAATGAATTATTATTAAACTAGAACTAATTAAATATTACAGTTGCATTAATGGACCAAACAGTTGAATATATTAAACAAAGCAGTTGAATTATTGATTTTTTATTAAAAATTTTGATTTTTAATAAAACAATTGCACTTTTAACAAAGCAGTATCATTTTCATACAAAACAGTACGTACAATTGCGAAAAAAACAGTAAAATTGTTGAAGAATTTGTCAAATTGTCAAAGAAATAGTTGAATTGCTCAATCACGAAGACTTGAATTGTTTATTCAAGAATAATTAAATTGTTTAGCTAAAAACAAAAAACAAATGAATTTTTAAACTAAAAAATAATAAAAACTTTAAACAATACAGTTGCATTATTGAACTGAGCTGAATTTATTAAACAAAGCAGTTCAATTATTATTAATCTAAATTTTTGATTTTCTTTAACAAAACATTGCATTTTTTGACGAATTATTACCGTTTTTGTATAAAACAATTGAGTTCTTAAAGGAACAGTAAAATTATTACAGAATTTGTTGAATTGTCAAAGACATAGTTGATTTATTAAAAACGCAGTTAAACTGTTGAATCAAAGATAATTGAAATGTTAAATTAAAATTATTTAACAAAAAACAAATTAATTTTAAACTAGAACTAATTAAAAACTATCAGTTGCATTGATAAACCAAACAGTTGAATTTATTAAACAAAGCAGTTGAATTAATAATTTTTTTCATTGAAAATTTTTGATTTCTGTAATAAAACAAATGTAGTTTTAACAAAGCAGTATTGTTTTTATACAAAACAGTATGTAGCATTGTGAGAAAAACAGTAAAATTGTTGAAGAATTTGTCAAATTGTCAAAGAAATAGTTGAATTGCTCAGCAAATTGCAAATAGTTCACGAATTGAATTGTTTAATCAAGGATAATTAAATTGTTTAGCTAAAAACAATTAAGTTATTTGACAAAAAACAAATGAATTATTAAACTAAAACTAATTAAAAAATTACAGCTGCATTAATGAACCAAACAGTTAAATTTATTAAACAAAGCAGTTGAATTATTGATTTTTTATTAAAATTTTGATTTTTAATAAAACAATTGCAGTTTTTAACAAAGCAGTATCATTTTATACAGAACTGTATGTAGAATTTTGTAGAAAAACAGTAAAATTGTTGAAGAATTTGTCAAATTGTCAAAGAAATAGTTGAATTGCTCAATCACGAAGAATTAAATTGTTTAATCAAGAATAATTAAATTGTTTAGCTAAAAACAATTAAATTATTCAACAAAAAAACAAATGAATTATTAAACTTAAACTTATTAAAAATTACAGTTTCATTAATGAACCAAACAGTTGAATTTATTAAACAAAACAGTTGAATTATTGATTTTTTATTGAAAATTTTAATTTTTTGTAAAACAATTGCAGTTTAAAACAAAGAAGTATCATTTTATACAAAACAGTATGTAAAATTTTTAGATAAGCAGTAAAATTTTTGAAGAATTTGTCAAATAGTCAAAGAAATAGTTGAATTGCTCAATCACAAAGAATTGAATTGTTTAATCAAGGATAATTAAATTGTTTAGCTAAAAACAATTAAATTATTCAACAAAAACAAATGAATTATTAAACTAAAACTAATTGAAAATTTCAGTTGCATTAAAAATCAAACAATTGAATTTATTAAACAAAGCAGTTGAATTATTGATTTTTTATTAAAATTTTAGATTTTTAATAAAACAATTGCAGTTTTCAAATGCAGTATTGTTTTATAAAAACAGTATGTAGAATTTTAGATAAACAGTAAAATTGTTGAGGAATTTGTCAAATAGTTAAAGAAATAGTTGAATTGCTCAAACACAAAGAATTGAATTGTTTAATCATGGATAATTAAATTGTTTAGCTAAAACAATTAAATTATTCAACAAAAACAAATGAATTATTAAACTAAAACTAATTGAAAAATTTCAGTTGCATTAAAAAATCAAACAATTGAATTTATTAAACAAAGCAGTTGAATTATTGATTTTTTTTTTAATTTTTAATTTTTTTTATAAAACAATTGCAATTTATAACAAAGAAGTATCACTTTTATACAAAACTGTAAGTAGAATTGTGAAAAAAAACAGTAAAATTGTTAAAGAATTTGTCAAATAGTCAAAAAATAGTTGAATTGCTCAATCACAAAGAATTGAATTGTTTAATCATGGATAATTAAATTGTTTAGCTAAAAACAATTAAATTATTCAACAAAAAACAAATGAATTATTAAACTAAAACCAATTGAAAAATTTCAGTTGCATTAAAAAATCAAACAATTGAATTTATTAAACAAAGCAGTTGAATTATTGATTTTTTTATTAAAAATTTTAGATTTTTTTAATAAAACAATTGCAGTTTATAACAAAGAAGTATCATTTTTATACAAAACAGTAAGTAGAATTGTACGAAAAAACAGTAAAATTGTTAAAGAATTTGTCAAATAGTCAAAAAAATAGTTGAATTGCTCAAACACAAAGAATTGAATTGTTTAATCATGGATAATTAAATTGTTTAGCTAAAAACAATTAAATTATTCAACAAAAAACAAATGAATTATTAAACTAAAACTAATTGAAAAATTTCAGTTGCATTAAAAAATCAAACAATTGAATTTATTAAACAAAGCAGTTGAATTATTGATTTTTTTATTAAAAATTTTAGATTTTTTTAATAAAACAATTGCAGTTTTCTACAATGCAGTATTGTTTTTATAAAAAACAGTATGTAGAATTTTTAGATAAACAGTAAAATTGTTGAAGAATTTGTCAAATAGTCAAGAAAATAGTTGAATTGCTCGATCACAAAAATTCAATTGTTTAATCGATGATAATTAAATTGCTTAACTAAAAACAATTAAGTTATTTGACAAAAAACAAATGAATTATTAAACTAAAACTAATTAAAAAATTACAGCTGCATTAATGAACCAAACAGTTGAATTTATTCAACAAAGCAGTTGAATTATTGAGTTTTTTTATTGAAAATTTTTTATTTTTTTTATAAAACAATTGCAGTTTATAACAAAGAAGTATTATTTTTATACAAAACAGTAAGTTGAATTGTAAGAAAAAACAGTAAAATTGTTGAAGAATTTGTCAAATTGTCAAAGAAATAGTTGAATTTAGAATTTAGTTGAAATAGAAAATTTAATTGTTAAAAAAAAACCAGTAAAATTGTTGAAAAATCTATTGAATTGATGAATTCCAAAAAATTGAATAGTTGAATCAAAGATAATTGAATGCTAAACCAAAAACAATAATTATATTTTGCCCCAAAAAACACATAAATTATCAAACTAAAAATAATTAAAATATTTTAGTTGCGTTATTGAACCAAATAATTAAATTTATTAAATAAAACAGTTAAATTATAGAACAAAATTTTTGAATTTTTTAATAAAACAATTGCTGTTTTTAACAAAACGGTTTTATTTTTATGCAAAACAGTTGAATTGTAAGAAAAACAGTAAAATTGTTAAAAATTTGTCAAATTGTCAAAGAAATAGTTAAATCGCACAATTACAGAAAATTTAATTGTTGAATCGAGGATATTAATTTTTTTTGTGAAAATTTTTAATTTCTTTAATGAAACAATTGCAGTTTTTAACAAATCGGTATCGTTTTTATACCAAAAAGTGTGTATAATTGTGAGAAAAACAGTAAAATTGTTGAAGAATTTGTCAAATTGTCAGAGAAATAGTGGAATTACACAATTACAGAATTTTTAATTGTTGAACCAAGGATAATTAAAAACAATTAAAATTTATTTAACAAAAATAATTGAATTATTATAATAAAAATAATTAAAATGTTGAATCAATATACAAAACACCTAATTTCACTGAACAAACCAGTTGATTTGCTATAACAAAACAATTGCATTTTTTGCCAAATCGTAGCTTTTTTGCATAAAACAGTTGAATTGTTGGAAAAAACAGTAAAATTGTTGAAAAATCTATTGAATCTCAAATAATTGAATTGTTGAACCAAAAACAATAATTATATTTTTCATCAAAAAACAAATGACTTATCAAACTAAAAGTAATTAAAAAATTGCAGTTGCATTATTGAACCAAACAATTAAATTTATTAAATGAAGCAGTTGAATTGTTGAACAAAATTTTTTAATTTTTTTAATAAAACAATTGCTGTTTTTAACAAACCAGTATTATTTTTATATAAAACAGTTCAATTGTGAGAAAAACAGTAAAATTGTTGAAAAATCTGTCAAATAGTCAAAGAAATAGTTGAATTGCACGATCGCAGAAAATTTAATTATGGAATTAAGGATAATTAAATTGTTGCATTATTCAACAAAAATAATTAAATAATTACAACAACAATATTTAAAATGTTAAACAAATCAGTTATATTTAATTATTATTGAATCAAACATCTGAAGTTGTACAAAACAGCCAATTTTATTAAACAAACTATTAGATTTGTTTTAACAAAACAGTTGCATTTTTTGACATAGCTGTAGCTTTTTGGCATAAAACAATTGAATTGTTGAACCAAAAACAATAATTAATTTATTTAACAAAAAAAGATGAATTGTCAAACTAAAAATAATTTAAAAGTTACTGTTGCATTATTGAACCAAACAGTTGAATTTATTATTCAAAACAATTGAATTATTGCACAACATTTCTGATTTCTTTAAAAAAACATTTGCAGTTTTTAATAAATCATTATCGTTTTTATACAAAACAGCTGAATTGTGATAAAACAATAAAATTGTTGAAAAATCTGTCAAATTGTCAAAGAAAAAGTTGAATTACACAATTACAAAAATTTAATTGTTGAATCAACAATAATTAAAAATAATTGAAAATTATTCAACAAAAATAATAAAATCAATATAATAAAAATTATTAAAATGTTAAACAGATCAATTAAATTTAATTATTATTGAACCAAACATCTGAAGTTATAATACAAAACAGCCAATTTTATTAAACAAACTATTAGTTGTGTTTCAACAAAACAGTTGCATGTTTTGAAAAATCAGTAGCTTTTTGTATAAAATAGTTGAATCGTTGAAAAAAATTTTAAAATTGTTAAAAAGCTGTTGAATTGCTGAATCGTAAAAATTAAATTGTTGAATTAAAGATAATTAAATTGTTGAACCTAATAATTGAATTGAAGTTATTAAAATATACAACTAAATGTATTGAATAAAACAGTGGATTTTTTTAACAATACAGCTGCATTGTGTGCATAAAACAGTTGAATTGCTGAAAAATTGCAGTAAAATTGTTAAATAAATTGTTGAATTGCTAAATTAGAGAAAATTAAACTATTAAACTAAAAATAATAAAATGTTGAAAAAGTCAGATAAATTATTGAATGGAACAGCTGCATCTTCAGACACAGCAATTGTATTGTTGAATCAAAAACAACTGATTTTAAATTATCAAACCAAAATATTGTAATTGATGATTTATCGATAGAAACAGTTGAATTATTTAACCAGAGTTGCATTTTTGACACAAAGTTACATTAAATACAAAAAAAATTATTAAACTTTTTTAAACAAATTTTCCAGTTTTTCTACAATTAAAATTAATAATTTTTCTTAACTTTTCGATATTTCGTAAATTGAAAAAATTAAATAAAATATAAAAAAAACAGCTTAATATTAATTAAACAAAATAAAATTAATTGAAAACTTAATTTTTATGTGAAGTTTTACGACTTTCGTAATTAAGATACGCAAAAAATTATTAAACGACTTAAATACGGTCCTGGTGCTAAAATGAAAATGTTGTAAAACATAATTCTAGTATCGTGTTGCTTAAACTTAAAATGTTTTTCAAATAAAAAAATTTAACAAAAGGCAAATCCATAAAAAACTTGTAATCAATTTCGTGGCTTTTGTAATGAAAACAATAACCAAATTGAAGTAATTATGTACTTTGGTTAAATACCTACTTCTTTATTTTTTATTTATCAATCATAATTTAATTAATTTACAATTATATAATTATTATGTATTAGTCAAATCTATCCTTTTTTTTCTTTTCGGTTAAACCTGCCACTAAAGCTAAAACCTAAATCACCGTTCTTCTCTTACATGTTAGTGTATGTATTTGATATGCTATGCACCGGGGATTTGCTTTAATAAGTAATGAAAATGAAAATTATTTTTAAAAAAGATATAAACCAGAGGGGAGAAGAAATGTCAGACAACCTAGAAAGGGATGGGCACTGTATTCTTCAAGAAAAATAAAATTTGTCTCCAATTTAAAAAACCTTACATAGTAAATACACTTTTTAAATTTTAAATTCACTCTACCGAGCTAATCACCCTTGGGATCTTTTAGATGCATAACCACAACAACGGATGGTGATCGGTCAGAAATTTAAACTCAGTGGTTCCCATGCGTGGTTATCATGACAAATTCATATCGCGTGCTTCAAGGGGGACATAAATTTTGAAAATAATTTATTTGTTAAATTTCAACGCCATCTTACAATACTAAAAAGTAACAGTGCAATTTTTATAGATGATAATCTACAAAAATATTATAACCTAAATACGGTCCTGCTGCTGAAAGAAAAAATTTTAAAATGAAATTATTACTATATCATTCATTGCAAAATATGTTTGTTTAAATGAAATTGGAATTTAACAAAAAACAAATCCATCAAAAATTGTAATCGATGTGGTGGTGCTTTTTGATCAAAACAATAACAAAATTGAAATACATTATTAGTTAAATACTTATTTACCTTCAATTTATATTACTGTTATTTAATTATCACGTTGTGTTATTAATTTATATTACTAAACAATATACCACACGTTTAAGAAAACATAATGACAAGTATAATTAATTAGTTAAATTGCGTCAACTTGAATGATACCAAAATTTATGTAAATTTATGACTGTTTAGTTTTCGATTATTGTATTCGGTTTACTATTTAATCACCAATTATTTATAAAATATGCATTTTCACCCATAATTTCGTTATTTGTAAAAATAAAAGAGGAAAAGTAACTGGGCGTAACATTTTTTGATATAACTCCGAAACGGTCACTTGTACAAGAAAAAGTAAAGATACTGAATCTGTTTAGGATTAAATTTCCTGTAAAAAATGTTCCCTTCAATTTTTTCGTATCTGTGATGGTTCGGCGGATAACGACGTGGAACCAGTTTGAAAACCAATACAGTAATTGTCATCTTTGATATCTGCCAAAATGTCTCGACTACATGAATTTGTTTTTTAAGAAAATTTACTTTGCTATAAATAAAATGTTTATGGATTTCCACTTAAGCATTACCATTTTGAAATTACTTGTAAGCTATAAATTGCAATTTTTTGGCGGAAAATTACGGACTTGTTTACCTATTTCCAGATTAATATTTTGTTTCAAACCCCAATTTTTTTTATTGGTTGAAATCCAATAAACATCCCAAACCTTCAAACAACTCGTATTTATTATCAATTTTTTGTTGTGCAAATGGAACCGTTTTATTTACTTAGGTGATTGGCAAAAACATAAAACTGTTGTTTACTAAAAGGAAAGTTTTTGAGTGGTCAAGCCTAATTGGAGTTAAAATTGTTCGATTAGCTTAAAAGAAAGCTCGTTTAGTTGAAATGCCGTACACATAGTCCATATTTTTGCCATTCGTTCAATGATAATTTGCGCTGATCGCTAAAATGTGACTTGGATAGGAAGAAAATTCAATCGATTGGCGTTAACTCAACACCCAAGCTAAAACTTTATTACCAACAGTAAACTGTTATGTGTTGTTCCATTCGGAACGAAAACAAAAATATTTTTAATTTGGGTTATTAAAGACCACTTTCGGATTTTCTATCGGCATTGGCTGATAAAACAAATTTCACGGTCATCGAACACGATTTAATGCGATAGCTCGTCTAGTGACGTCAAATAAAATCTAATCAAAATAAAAAGAAATTTAAAATTTAAAAATAGAAAATTTTGATTTAAAAGTTTGGACTAAGTCTCAGAATGTGGATTAAGGACAGAAAATGAAAGTTTAATGAAGAAGCTATTCTTTCCAAAGTTTTGATGGGAGATTATTAAGGGTTCTTCTACCAGGCGGTATCACATCAAAACAAAAATCTGCTCTCGGTGTAATTATAATCGATTGCCATTTTATCTTTAATCTAAAAATATTTCGAGATTTTAGAATGCATTTTATAAAATTACTTTGACTTCATATAATATACCATCAACTTGATGGTACTGTTAAATTTTAGTTTGAATTTTTTACCTAGCAAACATATGTATTTAGCAAACAAGATACATTACTTAGATTAAAATGAAACAAATTCCGCCATCAAAACATTTCTTTGGCATACCAATATGTGCTATCTTTCACTTGCTGTATTTAAAGAAAAATTTGAATTTTTCTAATTTTCTTGTTATGTTTTTGTAATTTTTCCAGGTGCGCATGAATGGATTAACGAGATTCTTTGCAATATGCTTAATTTTTTTTTAATATATCTAAAATTTGTCAATAAATAACTTTCTTTACCTTAAATATATCTCCTGATCGCTTAAAACTTACAATTAATTTCTTAAAATCGTACGAAAACCTTAACATTTTTGTAATAAATCTGTCTGTGACGCACATGAAGGGTTAACGAGATCTATATCTAGAAGTATACTATCTAGTTGAAGCAATTGGAATTAGTTATTTAAATTTAACATGTGAAATTTTGGATATAAATGAATCCAAAGTGGAATTGGGGAAGTGGGTAGACTGAGAAGTCTGGGGAAGGGGGGAGGAATATTTTCTGTCCCTCACACCGAAAGGCAAAACATTTAATTATTGAAGAAATTATGTAGAAGTTTTGTCGAAATTTTCAGATAAATTTAAAATTATATACCTACTAGGGACATGACTCCCCCCCCCCTGGTATATATTTTTTATTTTATGTTATTGACAGAGACAACGCTATAAATTCGTCATTTTATTTATTACGATTTGTGTGTGACTAGGAGTATTGTACACCTTCCAGCCCCCGCCAATATTTACAACAATTTTTTATAGGTGAGGCCATTAAAACTTTTACTTAAATGTGACTTATAAAATTTGGCTAGCAACGAATACAAAGTGGAAAAAATAATTACAACAAACACATCCTTCAAATTAGTGCAGACCAAAAGGTCTGGGGGGGGGCATCATCCAGTACCTCTCCACTAAAGGCAAAACATTAAATTTTTTAAAAAATTATACAAAATTAATTTTTCATAGCAACGACAATATAGTGGGAATAATAATTATAAAAAGCCCATGATTCAAATTTGTGCAGACCGGGGGGTCTGGGGGGTGTGGAACACCCTCTAGTGCCTCACTACCAAAAATCAAAAAATTGAATTTTTAAAAAAATTATACAAAATTAATTTTTGATAGCAATGAATATAAAGTGGAAAAAATAATTAAAAAAGCATATACTTCAAATTTGTGCGGACCCGAGGGTCTGGGGGTGTGGAACACCCTCCGGTGCCTTAAACCACAACGCAAAACATTAAATTTTGGAAAAAATAATATAAAATTAATTTTTGATAGCAACGATGATATAGTGGGAATAATAATTAGAAAAAGCACACACTTTTAAATTTGTGCAGACCGGGGTCTGGGGGTGTGAAACACCCTTCAGTACCTCACTACCAAAAGGTAAAACATTAAATTTTTAAAAATTATACATAATTAATTTTTGATAGCAATGAATATAAAGTGGGAAAATAAGGAAAAAAGCATATACTTAAAATTTGTGCGGACCGGCAAGTCTGGGGGGTGCGGAACACCCTCCGGTGTCTTAAAACCACAAGGCAAAACAATAAATTTTCAAAAAATAATTTAAAATTAAATTTTTTCATAGCAATAAATATAAAGTGGAAAAATAATTAAGAAAAGCATATGCTTTAAATTTGTGCAGACCTGGGGTCTGAGGGTGCAAACACCCTCCGGTGCCTTAAACCACAAGGCAAAACATTAAATTTTTGAAAAAATAATATAAAATTAATTTTTGATAGCAACGATGATATAGTGGGAATAATAATTAGAAAAAGCACACACATTTTAAATTTGGCTGACTGGGGGTCTGGGAGTATGGAACACCCTCCAGTGCCTCATTACCAGAAGGCAAAACATTAAATTTTTGAAAAATTATACATAATTAATTTTTGATAGCAATGAATATAAATTGGGAAAAATAAGAAGAAAAGCATATACTTCAAATTTGTGCGGACCCCAGGGTCTGGGGGTGCGGAACACCCTCCGGTGTCTTAAAACCACAAGGCAAAACAATAAATTTTCAAAAAAAAATTTAAAATTAATTTTTGCTAGCAATGAATATAAAGTGAGAATACTAAATAGAAAAAGCACATACTTTAAATTTGTGTCGACCGGAGGTCTCGGGGGCGTAGAACACTCTCTAGTACCTCAATATCAAAAAGTAAAACAATAAGTTTTTGAAAAAATTATACAAAATTAATTTTTGATAGCAATGAATCAAGTGGGAATAATAATTAAAATAGCATATACTTCAAATTTGTGCCAAACGGAAAGGGAGGGTCCGGGGTCAATTTTTGAAAAAGTATATAAAATCAATATTTGGAATATAAAGTGGGAATAAAAATTAAAAAAGCATATACTTCAAATTTGTGCAGACCAAAGGGTCTGGAGGGGGTGGGGCGTAGAACACCATCCCAGTGCTTCACTACCAAAAGGCAAAACATAAAATTTTTTAAAAATTATACAAAATTAATTTTTGATAGGATGAATATATAATGGGAATAATAATTCAAAGAAGCGCACATTTTTAAATTTGTGCAGACCGGGAGGTCTGGAGGGGAGGGGTGTGAAACACCCTCCAGTGCTTCATTACCAAAAGGCAAAACATTAAATTAAAAAAAAATTTAATTTTGATAGCAATGAATATAAAGTGGGAATAATAATTAGAAAAGCACGTACTTTAAATTTGTGCAGACTGGGGGGGGGACTAACAGACGTGGAGTACCCTCTAGTATCTCATTACCAAAAGGCAAAATATTCAATTTTTGAAAAAAATTATACAAAATTAATTTTTGACAGCAATTACAATATAGTGGAATAATAATTATAAATAGCACACACTTTTTAAATTTGTGCAGACCGGGGTCGGGGTGTGGAACACCCTCTAGTGCTTCAAGGCAAAACATTAAATTAAAAAAAAATTAAAATTTTGATAGCAATGAATATAAAGTGGAATTAATAATTAGAAAAAGCACGTACTTTAAATTTATGCAGACTGGAGGGGGGACTAACAGGCGTGGAGTACCTTCTAGTATCTCACTACCAAAAGGCAAAACATTCAATTTTGGAAAAAAATTATACAAAATTAATTTTTGACAGCAATTACAATATAGTGGGAATAATAATTATAAAAAGCACACACTTTTTAAATTTGTGCAAACCGGGGGTCTGGGGGTGTGGAACACCCTCCAGTGCCTCATTACCATAAGGTAAAACATTCAATTTTTGAAAAAAATTATACAAAATTAATATTTGATAACAATGAATATAAAGTGGGAATAATAATTAAAAAAAGCATACATTTTAAATATGTGCTGACCGGGGGTCTGGGGGGCATGGAACACTTTCCAGTACCTCACTTTCAAAAGCAAAACTTGAAATTTTGGAAAAAATTATACAAAATTAGATTTTGATATCAATGAATATAAAGTAAAAATAATAATTAAAAAAAGTATATACTTTAAATTGTGCAGATGTGGGGGTCTGGGGGGGTGTAAATCACTCTCCAGAGTGCCTTACTATCTAAAGGTAAAACATTTAATTTTTGAAGAAATTATACAAAAGTAGTTTTTGGAATATAAAGTGGGAATAATAATTAGGAATGCACATCCTTTAAATTTGTGCAGTATAGAAGGGGGTTTGGGGGGACTGAATAACCCTCCAGCACCTCACTACCAAAAGCAAAATATTACATTTTTAAAAAACTTATACAAAATTAATTTTTGAAAGCAATAAATATAAAGTAGGATTAATAATTTGACAAAGCATATATTTTAAATTGTGCTGACCGGGGGTCTGGGGGTGTGGAACACCTCCAGTGCCTTACTATCTAAAGGTAAAACATTCAATTTTAGAAGAAATTATACAAAATTAATTTTTGGATTTAAAGTGGGAATAATAATTAGAAAAGCGCATACTTCAAATATGTGCAGAATGGAAGGAGGGGTCTGGGGGCGTGGATAACCCTCCAGCACCTCACTACCAAAAGTTGTTTTGTAAAGTAGGTTTTGTCTATAATCCTCCCCGGCCCCTCTGTATCCTTGCTTTCAAGTTGGGGCTATTGGAATTAGAAATAACAAATTTCAAATTTATGCAGACGTGGGATATCACTACCTCACTGGCAAAGAAAAACATTCAACTTTTACAAATTATGAAAAGGTTTTTTATGTTAATGGCAGAAGTTATTTTTCACTTATTTTGTTTATTTTTGTATTTTTATCCTGGACCATGAAACTATGTTTTTTTTTAAATAATATGGGAATTAGTTACAAATTTTGGATAGCAGATCATTTGAAATTATAGTATATATTGCTATGATCAAAGTTATTTCAATTTATGCGCTACGGACTATAAAATTTTTATTTGAAACAAAATTTAAAATTACGCGAAGTCTTCTCATAAATGCAGTCTAAGGTGTTTGTTAAAATTGTCCTAAAATCGGACAAAGCTCTTACAAGGAGACCACCGACCTTACCCTAACCGATTTGCTTGATTTTTGTTTTACGAGCAGGTTATGACTAGAAATGAAGCGGGCCAAAATATTAGAGCGCGATATTCACCCGTTGCCGAGAAAATCTACTTTGAAAATATCTCTTTTTCATATTTTATGGGGTACGGCTGAAGGGTCTAGTAATTTTCTTATTGGTATCTGTGGATATAGGGATAACAAAAATACTATATATAAATTAAAATTATAATATATCAAGCTGTGTACTAAAAATCAAAAATCTTATTTTTATCTATTAATCTTCGGAGGAATCATCCGAAAATTCGCAGGAGCCAGGGTGATATTCGTCGTAAAACAAAAAAGCAATATGTTTCACTACATCGAGCGCACCTTATAAATGCAGTTTTCTTACACTTGCAAGGATTGTTTAAAATTTCTATGGGAAGCACATTTGGTTTACATTTATGAAAACATTTCTCTCGTCAGTGAGCTTGGAAGCAAACCACGCGTACTGCAGCATATCCGAAAAAATTGGTGAGGACAACTGATGTTGTACTATCGATTGTATTTTATGCAATCTTCCGAGAATTGATTTCACGTTGTGTCTCGATCAACTGTGCACAATTTTGAAGACGTTTGATAAAATTTTTACTTGTCGATAAAAGTAAACATCGCAAGGCTGGACCAATGGTGTACATTTCGGAGGAATTACTTTAATCGTACAAGTTGATTGACCTTCTTCATCCTGAAATACTTCATCGTATAGATCTAGATTTGTTTGGCCTCCCAAGAATCGATTATAAGTAGAAAACGTTCTTTTCCACGTATGGCTTAAAACGTTCGTTAAATAATCTTTATACAAAGATGTTGTCAACTTTCCCGACTTTGAAGAAGTTACAACAACATTTTATATTTTCTAGCATATTCTTCTACACATATTTTAACCCTCGGCCCAAATGATCCTGTCGCCTCTTGTAGGCATACAAAAACGAGAGGTAATAGTTTTCCGGAGAGGGTAATGGCATACTGTGCTGTATAGGAATGGGTGACCTTGTTCATGTCCTTTGTATTAACAATAATAACTTTTGATCCCGCTCCGCGAGAGTTCGGTTATAATTTGACTGGTATTGACACCCAGTCTGATCTGTATTGATAACAAGATCTTTGTCAAATTTCGGTATCAACGCACGAGTCTGGATTCGAAATCTTTCAGCGGCAGCCAAAGTTTCCTCCAGTGTCGCGGTTTCTCTTTGGCTTACAAATTTGGTTATTTTTCGCTGGCCAATTCGGTGTCTTCTTTTGAATCGAACAACCCAATTTTCAGAGGCTTTGAATTCAAAATTCTCAAACTGACCCGCTGCAGATAATGCCCACTGTTGCAAGTTTCTTGTTGATACTTGTTGAGAGTTTTTGCGAGCTTCTACAAACCTGTCATTGCTCCAAGAGTCAATAATTTCAAATTTATCAAATTTTGTTCCACCATTTTGAATTTGTTTTCTCCATTTCTTCAAATCCTTAAAGCTTTTTAGACGGGAACATCCTCCTTTTTGAAGAGTTTTAATGCTCCACTTTGGATGTTGCCTAGCAATATTAGAAACCTTGATTTTGTAATCTAGTGGAATATTATCGATTTCTTCTATTTTCATCCTTTTCTCTCTGGAGAACAATCTTCGGTCATATTTTCTTTTACTTCTTCAAAATTTCGTCCTCCGACACAATTCCTTTTTCTCCTAACGTTGTTATAATGTAATGGTAAATGTCTTCTCCTACTACCACAGCGTCTTCACTAATTACCGCAGAAGCTTCTGGCGCCATTAAATTATTTGCAATAAGGAGTTGCTGACAATACACCATCGCATCTTTCAATCGCCTCCTAGAAATTTCACTATACAGAGATTCTTCATCGGTTTCGATTTCTTCAACTGTCGAAGGGCCCAGTGTTTCCATGAATTTGTAGTCAGACATTGTCGAAACGATATATAGGTATAACTTGATATATTATAATTTTAATTTATATATAGTATTTTTTGTTATCCCTATATCCACAGATACCAATAAGAAAATTACTAGACCCTTCAGCCGTACCCCATAAAATATGAAAAAAGACGATATTTTCAAAGTAGATTTTCTCGGCAACGGGTGAATATCGCGCTCTAATATTTTGGCCCGCTTCATTTCTAGTCATAACCTGCTCGTAAAACAAAAATCAAGCAAATCGGTGAGGGTAAGGTCGGGTGGTCTCTTTAGATTGGCTAATTAAATTTTTCATCCACCTCCAAAATTACAATAAAATCTATTTTCGGTAATAATAAAATAAATATTAAAATTTGTTATTACCACTTTTGCTATTAAATTTTTTCCATCTCTTTTTTTATAATAAAATAATTTTCCGTGTTTGCTGCTTTGTTTTGATTTTCGGGTTGTTGTTGTTTTTGACTTCCATTCGTCAAATTTTTATTCAGTTCCTTTTTAAATCTTCCAGGCCAATCCATTTTATTTTTAAATAATTGACCGCATTTCACTTGATTTATAAATTTTCAATTTTATTAGCCGATTTTTAAATATTGCGGAAAATTTCTCCCCTTAATTTCTTTAAAATTTTTATTTTTATTTAGTTTAAATTTCTCAAGCAGTGGTTTCCAACCATTTTTAGCCACGACGTTTTTTTAGATTTTCTCAAACTGTTGGCGACCCCCCCCCCCATATATTCTGAAAAACTAGTGCAGCTAGATTAGAGTAACCAGTGAGGTGCCCCACGAATATTTTTTCTAAAAATAAGCCTGTAAATCACGTCCCATGGGTATTTTTCGCCCTGAAGTATGTCGGTTTTTATGTTGTTAATTCAGAATAAACAAATGAACATTTACTTTCGAGTAAAAAATAGAGCAAAAACATTTGTATGGGTTTTTGTTTTTTAAAACAGCGGAAAGTGACGTAAAGGTGGCAACCCTCCGGAAAACCCGCAGCCTAGGGGTCGTAACCCCCAGATTGGTAACCGATATGCTACTAAAGTCTTTCAATTACCCAACGCATTTTTGCGCTCGCACATATTTTTCAAAATTTGGAAAATTTGACTGTTGAAATGTGCGCTTTTTGTTTCTAATTCCCAACCTTTTAAGGTTAACCTTGGTTTTATTTTAAAATTTGTTTACACTTTTATGTTCAAGTTTTGGTTGCTATCATTTTGTTTATTTTACCATTTAATTTTGTTAAAAGTTTATGCAAAAAATCTTGTTTAATTATTATTGATCAATTAATCAATTAATATTTTAATATTTGAAAATACAAATCATTTTATTTCAAATTTTTTGTTTTCTAATTTTTTTTCTCTATATCTGTTTAAGTTGGTGATACATTAATGGTATAAATAATGACAAAGTGTCATCTTTATTATACGTTACATTAGAAGGTCAAGGTTGTGCGGCCTGAAAGCCGCACTTGAGGCAATAATTTTAAATTCACTATTTTTGTTCTTTCTTTTTTAAAATTTTTTGTTGTTTGAGTACTATATTTTTTAAATACTGGCTCGGAGTATACATAAAATAAATCATGAACGCCACCAGAAAATTTTACAGAAAGGGGCAAAAATAATTATTTTTAAAATATTTATATTAAATATTTCAATTGCCATTGTTCTTGTTTTATTACAAAAAAATTTTGATTTTAAAATTATTTAACGAAATATTTTTAATTTATGCAAATTGTTTTAATTTTGAAGTATTATATAAATTTAAAAATATAAGAAGGCTTATCTCCTGTTTCTTAGCTCTAAAATGTTTGGAATTTAAAAAATTGCAAATCTAGCAGTTCTTTTCAATTTATGTACATTTGGAGAGAGAGAGAGAGAGAGAGAATAAATTCTATATCGGCCTGATTTGGAGCCTTTTGATCCCTGATATAAGTAACCTAGCAATTTTTTCATATTATTTAATTTTTAAGCATTATTTAAATGGTTCTTACTGAAATATAAAAATATTGAATTTTATCGTTATGATGATTGTAGATGGAAAGCTTTTAGTGCGGCTAACTTTGGTGCAGAACTACGGTTGATTGGAGTAAATACTTCCTTAAGAAACTTCATTGAGTTGCTTTTTTTTTGAAACTAAATATTTAGGATATAATTTTCTCTGTATAATTTTTGTGGCTCTTGCAGGGTTTCCAGTTTAAGTACGCCGGGTTTGTGTTTGTGTTGCAAACTCGATATTATTTTCAGTAATTTAATTTGTTCTCGTTGATGTAATGCTAAATTTTAAAGCTATTGCTTACCTGAAAAGGATCGATAATCGATTACCAATAATCCAAGCGAAATTTAATAAAACTTAGAAATTAATTTTCTTCTGAAACTGTTAAATTTTAATAACTGGCCAACGAGGGTTTTCTCAAATTTTACGCACTCGAATTTTGGTTAGTCAGTCCCTGTTTGTGGATTTAAAGCTGCTTTGTAATAATTCACGATTATTTGCGCTTATTTGCTCTAAAATGGCTGCTGTATTTATTTATTTGATAAAATTACGTCATAAAAACCTTCACTATTTACAACATAAATTGAAAATGCAGTCAGTTTGTATAACATGAAAATGCCCTAAAGCCATTGCTCTTGTTTCGTTTAAAATTTTCAATAGAAATATAGAAAATGTTGTTACTCACCGAGGAAGTAGTAAAAAAAACAAATAAAGCAAGAAAGCGGTGGTAAAGAAGCTTTAGGACTCTTTGATGCTATATTACGACGCCGATGGTTAAGTTTTCTATATCTAAGGCGTTTTTAATAATTAAAAGCGTCTTTTATTGTCCTACGAGAGTCAGTCGATAAGTAAATTTACATTTTGAAATTTTTGTTTCAGATGAGTTTGTCCGATAGCAAAAAAGTGGTTTTACGTAGTGTAAACTTAAAAACGAGTGGACTATTTAAATGCGAAGTGTCGGCTGAAGCACCGTCGTTTTCTTCCGCTCAAAGTGAAGCCCGAATGGAAGTTGTGTGTAAGTACCTTTAAATTAAATTTAATTTCAGGACCGTTTACACTGTCTCTTTTACAAACAGCAATTTTTCACTCGGAAAATTCGGCAATTAACCGAAAAACTGTCAGTTTTAGTTTTTTTCGGTGAACGACTCGACAATTCGTTTAAATTGAAAATATTTGAAACTCCGCCTAACAAAAAACATTCTTCGCAATTGAAATGTAATTTCTAAAAAAAAAGAAATGTAAATACTTCGTATATTCGATACTGCAAATTTGCAAATAACGAAAATATATTTTGTGACAAGTTAAATGCATTCTGTTTCAAATTTCTAATCAGATTACGATAGATTTTTAAGCGCATCAATTTTTGATTTTCTAATTTTGGAAATGGACAAAGCTTCTAATGCTAATTGTGAAAACCACTATAAGTAAATTACAAATTATGTCATGCCAAAATGAATTCTCTAGAAACCAACAGGGTTATTTTTCAAAATTAGAGTAACATTCACTTCTAATTTTGTTAAATAAATTTTACTTGAATTATTTATACTATGCGATTTTTGTTAAATTAATAATAATAATTCAACGCAAAATATAATGTAATTTAATAATAGCTTTTATTATCGAAAAACTACTTAAAAAAATAAATAAAGTAGCGGGTCTACTGCGGTTCTGCCTCACTTTTTAGGAAAACATTCTAATTTCATTAAACATAATTTTGATTATGTCATATCAAAATGAATTCTCTAGAAACCAAAAGTGTTATTTTTTTAAATTTACAGTAACATTTACTTCTAATTTAGTTAAATAAATTTTACTTGACCGAAAAAAATTTCCTTAACAAATTTTTAGTAGTGGGGCTACAACGGTTCTGGCTCACTTTCGAGGAAAAATTCCAAATTTCATTAATAGTGATTTTGATTTGATTTAATTTTGATTATGTTATGTCAAAATGAATTCCCTAGAAACCAAAAACGTTTATTTTTCACTCGCTGTATGTGATTTACAATCACAGTAACATTTATTTCTAATTTACTAAAATAAATTTTACTTCAATATTTGTACCACGTTTTTATTAAATTAACAATAATAATAATTCAACACAATAATTTATGTCAATGTTGTATTACGTTTTATATATTTAATCATTGTTTTTTTACCACAAAATTGCTTTTACAAATTTTTGGTAGTGGGGCTACAGCGGTTCTGTCTCACTTTCGAGGCAAACAATTCAATTTCATTAAGCTTTAATTTCGATTTAATTTAATTTTGATCATGTTATGTAAAACAAATTCCTAGAAACCAAAAGAGTTACTTTTAAAATTTCCAGTAAATTTACTTTTAATTTAGTATTTAAATTAAATTTTACTTGAATATTCGTAATTGGTTTTATTAAATTAATAGTGATTCAACGCAATAATTTAAGCAATTTAATCATTGCTTTCATTACGAAAATAGCTTTGAAAATTTTTAGTAGCGGGACTACAACGGTTCTGCCCCTTTAAGTAAAACTTTTCCAATTTGATTAATTATGTTTTTGGTTTTTGATTTAATTTTGAATGTTTTGTCAAGTGGAATACCATTGCAACAAGAAGGAGTAATTTTAAAAATTTAGGCATTGTTTTATTACCAAAAAATTCCTTTAACAAATTTTTAGTAGTGGGGCTACAATGGTTCTGTCTCACTTTTCTGGAAAGTATTCCAAATTTCATTAATCGTGATTTTGATTTGACTTAATTTTGATTATGTCATGTCAAATGTCAAACGCCAAATTATGTCATGTCATGGATTCCCTAAAAGCAAAAGTATTTTTTTAATTTACAGTAACATTTACTTCTAATTTAGTTAAATAAATTTTACTTGAATATTCGCAATTGGTTTTATTAAATTAATAGTGATTCAACGCAATAATTTAAGTAATTTAATCATTGCTTTTATTGTCGCAAAATAGCTTTGAAAACTCTTTAGTAGCGGGACTACAACGGTTCTGCCCCTTTTAAAGTAAAACATTCCAATTTGATTAATCATGATTTGGATTTTGATTTAATTTTGAGTGTTTTGTCAAATGGAATACCATTGCAACAAGAAGGAGTAATTTTTAAAAATTTAGGCATTATTTTATTACCGAAAAAATTCCTTTAACAAATTTTTAGTAGTGGGGCTACAATGGTTCTGTCTCACTTTTCTGGAAAGTATTCCAAATTTCATTAATCGTGATTTTGATTTGACTTAAACGCAATAATTTAAGTAATTTAATCATTGCTTTTATTGTCGCAAAATAGCTTTGAAAACTCTTTAGTAGCGGACTACAACGGTTCTGCCCCTTTAAAGTAAAACATTCCAATTTGATTAATCATGATTTGGATTTTGATTTAATTTTGAGTGTTTTGTCAAATGGAATACCATTGCAACAAGAAGGAGTAATTTTAAAAATTTAGGCATTATTTTTATTACCAAAAAATTCCTTTAACAAATTTTTTAGTAGTGGGGCTACAATGGTTCTGTCTCACTTTTCTGGAAAGTATTCCAAATTTCATTAATCGTGATTTTGATTTGACTTAATTTTGATTGTCATGTCAAATGTCAAACGTCAAATTATGTCATGTCATGGATTCCTAAAAGCAAAAGTATTTTTTTTAATTTACAGTAACATTTACTTCTAATTTAGTTAAATAAATTTGACTTGAATATTCGTAATTGGTTTTTAAATTAACAGGATTCAACGCAATGATTTAAGCAATTTAATCATTGTTTTTATTGCCGCAAAATAGCTTTGAAAACTTTTTAATAGCGGGGCTACAACGGTTCTGCCCTTTAAAGTAAAAACATTCCAATTTGATTAATCATGATTTGGATTTTGATTTAATTATGAGTGTTTTGTCAAATGGAATACAATTGCAACAAGAAGAGGTAATTTTAAAATTGCAGTAACATCTATATAATTTAGGCATTGTTTTTATTACCGAAAAAAATTCCTTTAACAAATTTTTAGTAGTGAGGCTACAACGGTTCTGGCTCACTTTCCAGGAAAATATTCCAAATTTCATTAATAGTGATTTTGATTTGATTTAATTTTGATTATGTTATGTCAAAATGAATTCCCTAGAAACCAAAAACGTTTATTTTTCACTCGCTGTATGTGATTTACAATCACAGTAACATTTATTTCTAATTTACTAAAATAAATTTTACTTCAATATTTGTACCACGTTTTTATTAAATTAACAATAATAATAATTCAACACAATAATTTATGTCAATGTTGTATTACGTTTTATATATTTAATCATTGTTTTTTTACCGCAAAATTGCTTTTACAAATTTTTGGTAGTGGGGCTACAGCGGTTCTGTCTCACTTTCGAGGCAAACAATTCAATTTCATTAAGCTTTAATTTCGATTTAATTTAATTTTGATTATGTTATGTAAAAGCAAATTCCCAAGAAACCAAAAGGGTTACTTTTCAAAATTTCAGTAACATTTACTTTTGATTTAATTAATTAAATATTACATGAATATTCGTAAATGGTTGTCATTAAATTAATAATAATAATTCAACGCAAAAATTTAAGCAATTTAATAATCGGTTTCATTACCGAAGAGCTGCCTTGATAATTTTACAGTAGCGGGGTTACAGCGCTTCTGCGCCACTTTCCAGGGAAACATTCCATTAATTTGATTAATTGTAATTTTGATTTGTTTTGTCTAATAACTAAACGCAAAAAATTATTTGATGTAATAATTCTTTTTTGTTTTTATTAACGAAAAGCTGTCTTAGTAATTTTTAAGTAGCGGAACTGCAGCGGATCTGTCTCACTTTAGAAGAAAAAATTCACATGGTTTTCTTAAATTAATAGGTAATAACCCAACGCAAAAATTTATGTATTTTTATTTTTTGTTTTTATTAACAAAAACTGCCTTGGAAATTTTAAGTAGCGGGACTACAGCGGTTCTCGCTCACTTTAGAAGAAAAATTTCACATGGTTTTATTAAATTAATAGGTAATAACTAACGCAAAAATTATGTATTTATATATTTTTTTGTTTTATTAACGAAAAACTGCTTGGAATTTTAAGTAGCGGGACTACAGCGGTTCTGTCTCACTTTAGAAGAAAAATTCATACATGGTTTTATTAAATTAATAGGAATAACCAACGCAAAAATATTATGTGTTTTATTAATTTAATCTGGTCTCATTATCATGGTTTTATTAAATTAAAAACAGCAAATTATGGTTATATATTTTGTTTTATTAACGAAAACTGCTGGATTTAAAGGCTACAGCGGTTCTGCCTCATTTTAGAAGAAATATTTACACATGGTTTTTATTAAATTAACAATAATAACTGAACGCAAAAATCATATGTGATTTATTGATTTTTTTGTTTTATTAACGAAAAACTGCTATGGCAATTTTTAAGTAGCGGGACTACAGCGGATCTGTCTCACTTTAGAAGAAAAAAAAATTCATACATGGTTTTTCTTAAATTAATAGGAATAACCCAACGCAAAAATTTATGCTATTTTATATTTTTTTTGTTTTTATTAACAAAAAACTGCCTTGGAAAGTTTTAAGTAGCGGGACTACAGCGGTTCTGCCTCATTTTAGAAGAAAATATTCGCACATGGTTATTAAATTAACAATAATAACATAACGCAAAAATATATGTGATTTATTGATTTCTTTTGTTTTTATTAACGAAAAACTGCTATGGAAATTTTTAAGTAGCGGGACTACAGCGGTTCTGCCTCATTTTAGAAGAAAAAATTCATACATGGGTTTTATTAAATTAATTGGAATAACTCAACGCAAAAATATATGCTATTTTATAATTTTTTTGTTTTTATTAACGAAAAACTGCCTTGGAAAGTTTTAAGTAGCGGGACTACAGCGGTTCTGTCTCGTTTTAGAAGAAAATATTTCCACATGGTTTTTATTAAATTAACAATAACATAACGAAAAATATATGTGATTTATTGATTTCTTTTATTTTATTAACAAAAACTACTATGGCAATTTTAAGTAGCGGGACTACAGCGGTTCTGCCTCATTTTAGAAGACAATATTCGCACATGGTTTTTATTAAATTAACAATAATAACATAACGTAAAAATATATGTGATTTATTGATTTCTTTTTATTTTTATTAACGAAAAACTGCTATGGCAATTTTTAAGTAGCGGGACTACAGCGGATCTGTCTCACTTTAGAAGAAAAAAAAATTCATACATGGGTTTTAGGCTTCTATACATAGTATAGAAAGAAGCCTTATGATCTGGCTTCGTGTCCGTCCGTCCGTCTGTCCGTCTGTCCGTCCGTCTGTCCGTCCGTCCGTCCGCATAATTCAAAGTCACTAAATTAGTGACAAAAACCTTTGTCACTAAATTTTACTTTTTGTGGGTGGATGGACAAACGCGTGAATAGATTAACAAGATTCAAAATAATTAATTGAGATCAAACACACAGAGTTGTGGACGCTTTTCAATTGTTTATGAGATTATTTTATTCATCTTACACTTTTTTGGGTTGGTAATAAATGAACTAACCAATTAAAGGTGCGAAAGAGTGAAAGTAAAATTACGTAAAACGTAAAATAACACTTACAAAATGCAAATCAATTTCTTATATAGAAAATTTTAGTTACCAACTAAAAAATTAAGATAATCTGATGATCGTGCAGATAAAGAAAAATTATAAATTTAAATTAAAAATAATTACAAAATATTATATAATTGTAAACCAAAAGGTAGCTGTATAGAAGCCTAAGAACTGCGGTCATCCGAGTTCCACCTTGTTATTAAATTAATAGGAATAACTTAACGCAAAAATTTATAATATTTTATAATTTTTTTGTTTTTATTAACGAAAAACTGCCTTGGAAAGTTTTAAGTAGCGGGACTACAGCGGTTCTGCCTCATTTTAGAAGAAAATATTCGCACATGGTTTTTTTTAAATTAACAATAATAACTGAACGCAAAACTTTATGTGATTTAATGATTGTTTTTGTTTTTTTAACAAAAACTGCCTTGAAAATTTTTAAGTAGTGGGACTACAGCGGATCTGTCTCACTTTAGAAGAAAATATTCGCACATGGTTTTTATTAAATTAACAATAATAACTGAACGCAAAAATTTATGTGATTTAATAATTGTTTTTGTTTGTATTAACAAAAATGCGTTGAAAATTTTAAGTAACGGGGCTACAGCGGATCTGCCTCACTTTCTGAAAAAACATTACAATTAAATTAACCAAAATTTTGATTTGATTTAATTTTGCTTATACCATGAGAAAATGAATTCTCTAAAAATTAAAAGAGTTTTTTCTTAAATGTACTGTAATATTTACTTTTAATTTAGTTAAGGGAGGGGGGTTAAGGTTTTAAAAGCGAAAAGACATATTTTCATGAGTTTTTTGAGATATGAATAATTTTGGTTTATTTATTTTATATACACGTTAAAGTATAACATCTGAAGTATTTTTGGAAAAATTTTTAATTAAAATATCAATAAATAAGTCGGTGACAGCGAATCTCCGAAGGCGCTTCAAAAAAGTTGTTACACGGTGAACTCCATAACTCTTTAGTGGATCATCTGAAACAAAAAATCAAAATGCATTTAATAGGTGATATGTTGCCCTAGGTAGTCAGAGGAAATTTTTTTACCAATTTTTTTCTATTTTATAATAACAAATTCATCGACAGTTTTAGCGAAATCGCGTTTTTCACTTCCAAATGCTGCCAAAAATGAAAAAAAACACCCTTTGACTACTTATACCTTTGTTTCTCTTTTAAAACTTTACTCCCCCCCCCTTAAATAGGCTTTAATTGAATATTCGTATATGGTTTTTGTTAAATTAACAATAATAACTGAACGCAAAATTTATGTCATTTAATAATTGTTTTTGGTTTTTATTAACAAATAATTGCTCTGGAAAGCTTTAAGTAGCGGGACTACAGCGGTTCTGCCTCACTTTAGAGGAAAATATTCGTACATAGTTCTTATTAAATTAACAATAATAACTGAACTCAAAAATTTATGAGATTTAATAAATATTGTTTGTTTTTATTAACAAAAAAATGCCTTGGTAATTTTAAATAGCGGGGCTATAGCGGTTCTGGGTTACTTCAGCAGAAAATATTCGAACTAGGTTTTTATTAAATTAATAATAATAATTCAAAGCCAACATTTATGCCATTTAATAATTGTTTATGTTTTTATTAACAAAAAATTGCCGATGCACTTTTAAGTAGCGGGGCTACAGCGGTTCTGGCTTACTTTAGCAGAAAATATTCTTACATGGTTTTTATTAAATTAATAGCAAATAATAACTTAATGCAAAAATTTATGTTATTTAATTATTGTTGTTTGTTTTATTAACAAAAAATTACCTTGTTTATTTTTAAGTAGCGGAACTACAGCGGTTCTACCTCACTTTCAAGTAGAAAAACATTCCAATTTAATCAATCGTGATTTTAATTAGATCATTTACTTTTAATTTAGGTAAATAAACTTTACTTTAATATTCGTACATGGTTTTTACCAAATTAATAATAAGAATGATTCAACGCCAAAATTATTGTAATTTAATCACCACTTTGATTATCAAAAAGATGCTTTCACAATTTTTAAGTAGCGGGGTTACAACGGTTCTGCTTCACTTTCGAGAAAACATTTCAATTTTATTAATTGCGATTTTGATTTGATTTAATTTTGATTATGTCATGCTAAAATAAATTTCCTAGAAATCAAAAAAGCTATTTTTTAAAATTACAGTAAAATTAGTTCTAATTCATCGTAGTTAAAAATATACTTGAATATATTAGGGGTCGTCCATAAAGGACGTCTTGGTCTTGAGGGCCGGGGGGGTTACAAAATAGACCAAATATGATAAGGGAAAGATAGAGGGTTGGCCAAATATAACGTCGGTGTAAAAATCTCATTTTTAAATTTGTAAAATCAAAAAAATAAAAATAATAAATAAAATGTAAAAGCTAAGAATTTTATTGTTTTTCAAAAATGAACATGAAATCAAATTTCATGTTGGTTTTACAGTTCAACTTTTCTTTAATAATTCAATTGTTTTGTTCATTCATTAATCTGTTTTGTTAAATAATTCAGTTTTTGTTCAATAATTCAACTATTTGATTCAATAATTCAACAGCTATGTTCAACAGTTTAATTATTCCTAGTTTAATATTTAACTGTTTTCTGTTGAATGATTCAATTGTATTTAGTTTTACAGTTCAACTTTTCTTAAATAATTGAGTTGTTTTGGCTATTCATTAATCTGTTTTGTTAAATAATTCCGTTTTTTGTTCAATAATTTAATTATTTGATTCAATAATTCAACAGCTTTGTTTAACAGTTTATTTATTATTAATTTAATATTTAATTGTTTCCTGTTGAATGATTCAATTGTATTTGGTTTTACAGTTCAACTTTTCTTAAATAATTCAGTTGTTTGTTCAATAATTCAACTATTTGATTTAATAATTCAACAGCTTTGTTCAACAGTTTAATTATTTTTAGTTTAATATTTAACTGTTTTCTGTTGAATGATTCAATTGTATTTGGTTTTACAGTTCAACTTTTCTTAAATAATTCAGTTGTTTTGGTCATTCATTAATCTGTTTTGTTAAATAATTCAGTTTTTTTTCAATAATTCAACTATTTGATTCAATAATTCAACAGCTTTGTTTAACAGTTTATTTATTATTAATTTAATATTCAATTGTTTCCTGTTGAAAGATTCAATTGTATTTGGAATTACAGTTCAACTTTTCTTAAATAATTCAGTTGTTTTGGTCATTCATTAATCTGTTTTGTTAAATAATTCAGTTGTTTTGTTCATTCTTTAATCTGTTTCGTTAAATAATTTCATTTTTTGTCCAATAATTCAACTATTTGATTTAATAATTCAACAGCTTTGTTCAACAGTTTAATTATTTTGAGTTTAATATTTAACTGTTTTCTGTTGAATGATTCAATTGTATTTGGTCTTACAGTTTAACTTTTCTTTAATAATTCAGTTGTTTTATATATACATATATTTCGGGCTTCCTTATGTAAGGATACAACCAAAGTTGTTTACCCGTCCCCTCAAGAGGGTACTCTAGCAATTAATATCTCAAAGATGTTGCAAGCATCTTGTGAGAGCACCAGTCTTTACGTGCCTTCCGAAGCACGGAGACGGCATTACAAAGTGAACTCAACCCGGATGCGAACCGGGGAATCCTACCTTAGCAGATCATCGCGCTAACAACCATGCCAATGACCGTCTCATTCAGTTGTTTTGTTTATTCATTAATCTGTTTCGTTAAATAATTCAGTTTTTTGTTCAATAATTCAACTATTTGATTTAATAATTCAACAGCTTTGTTCAACAGTTTAATTATTTTTAGTTTAATATTTAACTGTTTTCTGTTGAATGATTCAATTGTATTTGGTTTTACAGTTCAACTTTTATTTATTAATTCAGTTGTTTTGTTCATTCATTAATCTGTTTCGTTAAATAATTCAGTTTTTGTTCAATAATTCAACTATTTGATTCAATAATTTAACAGCTTTGTTCGACAGTTTTATTGTTTTCTGTTGAATGATTCAATTGTTTTTGGTTCTACAGTTCAACTTTTCTTTAATAATTCAGTTGTGGGATTTAGTAATTCAACTATTTTGTTTATAAATTCAACTGCTTTGTTTAATAATTTAACTGCTTTGTAGAACATTTCAATTTAACTGTTTCTTTAACACTTTGTTTATTTATTCAATGACTGAATTTTTGATTTTTACAATTATTCTACAATTCAACAGTTTCATGCAAAAAAGTTACTATTTAGTCAAAAAATGCAACTGTTTGGTTTTATAAATTTAGCTGTTTTGTTTAATAAATTCAGCCGTGATTCAATAATTAAACAGCTTTGTTTTTTAAAATTACAGTAACATTAGTTCTAATTTATCGTAGTTAAAAAAATATAATTGAATATATTAGGGGTTGTTCATAAAGGACATCTTGGTCTTGACGTTACAAAATGTGACCAAATATGATAAGGGAAAGATAGAGGTTTGGCGAAATCTAACGTCGGTATAAAATTTCATTTTGAATTTGTAAAAATCTAAAAATTAAAAATAATAAATAAAACATAAAAGTTAAGAATTTTATTGTTTTCAAAAATGAACATGAAATCAAATTTCATATTTGTTTTACAGTTCAAATTTTTTAATAATTTAGTTGTTTTGTTAATTTATTAATCTGTTTCGTTAAATAATTCAGTTTTTCTTCAATAATTCAACTATTTGATTCAATAATTCAACTATTTGATTCAATAATTCAACATCTTTGTTCGACAGTTTAATTGTTTTCTATTGAATGATTCAATTGTATTTGATTTTACAGTTCAACTTTTCTTAAATAATTTAGTTGTTTTGGTCATTCATTAATCAGTTTCGTTAAATAGTTTTGTTTTTTGTTCAATAATTCAACTATTTGATTCAATAATTCAACAGCTATGTTCAACAGCTTAATTATTTTAATAATTAATTGTTTTCCGTTGAATGATTCAATTGTATTTGGTTTTACAGTTCAACTTTTCTTAAATAATTCAGTTGTTTTGGTTATTTATTAATCTGTTTCTTAATAATTCAGTTTTTCTTCAATAATTCAACTATTTGATTCAATAATTCAACAGCTCTGTTCAACAGTTTAATTATTTTTAGTTTAATATTTAACTGTTTTCTGTTGAATGATTCTATTGTATTTGGTCTTACAGTTCAACTTTTCTTTAATAATTCAATTGTTTTGTTTATTCATTAATCTGTTTCGTTAAATAATTCAGTTTTTGTTCAATAATTCAACTATTTGATTTAATAATTCAACATCTTTATTCGACAGTTTAATTGGTTTTTGTTGAATGATTCAATTGTTTTTGGTTCTACAGTTCAACTTTTCTTTAATAATTCAGTTGTGGGATTTAGTAATTCAACTATTTTTTTATAAATTCAACTGCTTTGTTTAATAATTTAACTGCTTTGTACAACATTTCAATTGGTTTTAGTTTATTAATTTAATTGTTTTTGGTTGAATAATTCAATTGTATTTGGTTCAACAATTTAACTGTTTCTTTAACACTTTGTTTATTTATTCAATTACTGAATTTTGATTTTTACAATTTTTCTACAATTCAACTGTTTCATGCAAAAAAGTTACTATTTAGTCAAAAAATGCAACTGTTTGGTTTTATAAATTTAGCTGTTTTGTTTAATAAATTCAGCTGTAATTCAATAATTCAACAGCTTTGTTTTTAAAATTACAGTAACATAAAATATACAAAAATATAATTGAATATATTAGGGGTTGTTCATAAAGGACATCTTGGTCTTGAGGGGTGGGAGGGTTACAAAATGTGATCAAATGTGGTAAGGGAAAGATAGAGGATTGGCCAAATATAACGTCGGTGTAAAAATTCATTTTTAAATTTGTAAAAATCTAAAAAATTAAAAAATAATAAATAAAATGTAAAAGTTAAGAATTTTATTGTTTTTCAAAAATGAACATAAGGTTCACTTCTATAAATAAGGGGGGGTCCTTGAATTGTAACTGTTAAACGTTTTGGCGAGGGGGGGGGGCTTAAGTATTGTGGCCAACTGCAACAAAGAGAGGAAGGGGTCAAAAATTTAGAAAAATTGCGGATATCAATTGGCACGATGTTTGTTAGCTACGGTGCGTAAAGCGCGGGAGTTGTGTAGCAACATCCCAATCCCAATGTATTTATCGGAATTTAGTATAGGAAAACATTCAATTTTTATCTAAATGCCCAAGTTTGTGGATTTCTTACATGGTACTAAATTGAGTTTATAGATTTCTTATGCAGAGAATTTCTTACCCTGGGAGTTTTGATATTGAGAATTATTATTCGTCGTTTATCGCTTATCGTTTATCGCCCACGTTATAGTGCATCGTAACAATTGGCGCCCAAAAACGTAAGCATAATTTGCTTTCTAAGAAGACATTTTCTTGAAGTTTAAATTAGAAAAGCAGCTTTTCGCGACTGTAAAATATAAAGTAAATGTAACAAGGCATGATAGAAAATGAAATTTTCTCTGCTAGGGCGTCATTAAAAATTACGCCTCGAAATAATTTATGTAAAAAATTAGGTTAGGTAGAGAAAATCTACACACAAGCGAAAATAAGTGTCATTATAATCGTTAAAATTCATGTAAAGTATACCCAACGAGAACATAGGTTAAAGCTTTCCATAGCGATTACACGAAAACGAAAACAATTTTGCGTTTGCTTTATCTTTTAGGGGTGGCTTTTCACTTTAATCCTCGTTCTATCTACCACACTATTGTTAGATAATTTTCAAACACACAAAATGTATAAAATTAAGATTACATTTTAAACTTGTCGAGTCGAGATGTATGTGAAAACTTTAACTCCCTGGTTTGTCATAAACATTTTTAGAACGAAAATACAGACCGTAAAACACATATTTGAGCAAAATTGCACTCCTGAATTACGGTTTGCCGGTATATCTATTTTCCTCTCGTAATAAACAGATTATTTTATAGACATACATGAAAATATTGGTGCTAGGTGGTATACGCGAGAAACTTAAGCTTCTTAACTCTAACATTTATTACCTCAACCAACTTAATATCGCTCACAAAATACAGCAAACAAAACAAAAAACAAAATTGGATTATTTTAATATCCCCGTTGCTCGATAACAACGGCAAACAATAAAATATTTTATGTTTCAATTAAAAACTCGACCTTACAATTCATTTATTAAATAATGAGACGGTAGATGTCAGCACCGATAAGTTTAGGTCGCATTTTCACACAATGGTAGAACGAGATTAATTACCAAGTGTTTAAGTTTGCTGCTCATTGTAAATGAAGTGGTTTTCTTGTAACAAATAAACAAAGACGGAAACGATGTACCGTGTGGTGTGATTAAGTGCTCGCAATGTTGCTCACTTTAAAGCAAGTAATGTAAAAATGCGCTAGAAATCGGGGAATCCCAAAACCGCCAACAGCGATTGTTTCGATGAAACAGCGCTAGTGTGGGCAAATCGACAAATTCGCCCGCTGATTTACTCTTCCTCTGCTTTGCTATTGGCTGGTAAAACAGGAAAGAAGTCCAGCGCTAACCAAACAAAAGTTTTCGTAATAAACAAGCTCGATTTACTCGCAGGATGCGACCGCTCAAGTTATGACAACGATTTTTACGCTTGCGGGCGCAAAACCCGCAATTACGCGTTAATCGTAAATTTGCATTCTTGCAGAGAAAAAGCTTGACCCTTTGTGGGCGAACTTGCAAATGCATGCAAACTACTTTATCGCAGCAATTGGAAGTTGGAAAAGGTAGGCAAACAAGTTATTACTTAACTTTTGGCCGTTTTGACAATATTGCGACCTCATAAATTTATTATTTGGCTTTTTAGCAGTTTTAGCGTAGTTTCCTTGATATATAATTCACCAGGTTGAGACGACGTAGCCAAGTGCTTTCACGATGATACATGCGGTTTTTAAGACATACGTAAACCCTGTCAACTATATTTTCGTCATAATTCACGTCATATGTAACGTAAAGCTTAAAGTAGTCGCTAAATTTATATAACCGAATTAAAGCAACAAAAATTGAAGTTTTATCGAGAAAGGAAAATAAATCGAAAACTTTTACGAGGTGTAAATCAAAATCCCTGCCATTTCATTGGTTATGCACAAACAGTACCTCTTGTGAAAGTAAACTGACCATAAGAAAAATTTGGAAAACTTCGGTATATAAATAATTTTAAAAGAGTAAACCAAAATACAAGTTGTCAGTGCCACTCTAAAATGAATTCTTAAACCTTAAGGTTTTTTTCGTTCCTTGGTTCAGATGCCAATTTTACAAACGCCAATCAATTTGTCTGACCAAATTGTGTACAAAATAAATGTCCAAATAAACTAGCGAAATCTTTTAATCAGAACCGCGGATTTATTTTTAATTAAAAACCAAAACCGCGGATTTATTTTTAATTAAACAGCAAATCAAAATCTTAATAAAATTGGGTTAGAACTCTCCTTACCCCACTACTGACAACTCTTACTGCCAAGATGGAAAATCATCTGTAGAAATTATTCAAAGTATGTATCTTACAACTTGTTCGATTCAACTTTTATGCGTTAAGCGATTCGTTAATAATATAAATTTTGAATACTTTCTGTTTCTGATGGATATCTTACGTTTGAAAATGTCAAATCTTCCAAATTTAACTAAAACAAAAGTTGATTTTATTTGCTGACATTTCAATAAATTCAAATTTATTACGAAACAATTGAAAATATCTCTTGGTATATTTTTTGTTAAACATTTGACTACAACGAACAATTTTGTATTTTTATAACGTGAGGCAATTTTTTTAAACATTAGACCCGCCCCTTTGTGGTTATGTATTTTCTATTAACCAATGACAAGCACATTATTCTGAAAACAATCCTTGGTTCCTAGGATACCGATCGCGTATGTCATTATTTGGTTGCTAAGAAACAAATATTGACAGTTTATTACTTATGGTGCGCCCGATGGTGATTGGTCGAATTAGCGCCCGTGGTTTTGTTTTAAAATGTACCTTCCACGATTTTCGATTCCAATCGCCAGAATTGAAATTGTATATACGTCACTCCATCCCTCAATTTTAGCGCTTCTATACTTTGGTTATTTTGAAACTATGACAGCATTATCTAATTTTTACCGAAACCACATATTTCGTGATTGTGTACCCGATTGCACTTAAAACAATGAATGCTTTTTTCAAACCATAACCTCACTCATCAAAAATTAGTTTATAAACCTGGAAAATCAAGTAACATTAGAGGCCGTCTATAAAGGATGCCCGAAATTTTTTTCAAATTTTTACCTCCCCCCCCCCTCTTCTTTTGATCAAAGTTGTCACAATATTTTATTGTGACTCTCCCCTTTTTCGGAACAAATCAAGGACGCTCTTCATTTATTAAATTGAACTTCACGTTCATTTTAGAAAAACACTAAACTTTTAACTTTTTATTTAATTTATAATTTTAATATTTATTAATTAATTTTCAATTAGTTTAAAATGAATCATAATATTTTAAAATTATAAAAAATAAATATTCAATAACACAATTTTTTTACAAATCCCAAAAATGAAATTTTTATGCGGACGTCACATTTGGTTACCTCCTCCCCTATTTACAATTTGTGCCCCCCCCCCCCAAAGGCAAGGACGTCATATATGAACGACCTTTAAGGCCAATTGTTGGTTAATAAAACCAAAGTTAATTTTCGGATCACGTTGATGATCTTAGGATTAACTTTGGTTATACAACTGCCTTTTATGAGTGGTAAATACAATTAATGGGAAGGGGGTATGAAATAATTCTTAGTACACATATGTCATTGTTCCCAAAAGAAATTAAAGCTTCTGTATAATTCAGAAACTTAAAACGTGCAACGTTTTGCTTTCAAACTCTCCCTTCTCTCCGGACGACGCTGTTAATTTTATCAGGAGCAAATTGAAGATGTCAGAATATTTACTTGCCCGTTGCTATGGTAACGTGATGTTTTTTCAGCAACTATTACGGTAGAATTAAAGAATAACAAAAAATTTTAATATATAAAAGTAAAATTTATAAATGTTCCAACAAAATTAATTTTAACTAGTAATTCTGAAGGTGAACGCCGCTATTCCCAGCTCTAAACATATGCTCAAACGAATTTTATCGCAAAATTTGAACCAAGAAAGCTATAAAATTTTTATAAAAATTTAAATTACGATAAAATGCGATGTCGTCAAATATGTTAATAATAATATTTATAAAGCACAATGTTTGCATTTTAGCAATAGTATGAACGCCGCTATTTCCAACGCTCCGAGACGTTATTTTTGCAATGTCTACAAACAGCAAATATTGAAATTTTAGAAGTACTTCTTTATTGGTTAAGGTTTTTCTGGATAACTTAAAATAATCAATTAAGTTCTATTGCATTCACTCACTGTCACCCACTCACTGTCAGTCGCCATGACTTACTTAGTCTATATATTGTCATGTTGGCAACTTAAAACTAAGATAAAAAACCCTTTCAATAAAGAAATAGCATCCTCAGATGAAAGCCGCAGCTACGGTAGATAAAGTTGTAACCTCGGAGGGAAAACTTTTGTGTAACGGGTTGATAATATTTGGCATGTAGCAGTTATAATAGGTTCATGGAATGCCATTAGAGCCATTTTAAATACAAAATTTCATTTCATAAGCTGTCGAGAGCTGTTAGCATTCTAAAAATTAAATTTCATCCTACGGGTATCACAAATCAAAGTTGGAATTGTTTTGCATATCCAATAGCAGCGTCCACATTTCTTGGCACTATTGTAAGTGAATCCAAAATCCAAAAGATTCAAATAAGGCTAAAATGAGCAAAAGAAAATTTCATCCTTCGGAAAATCTAAAAAAGAGAGATTTAGATAACATAAAAAATTGTAATTAGATCATAAGGCATACCAAAAGATGAGGATTAATTTGTAGAACGATTTGCTATCCAAGTGAGGATGGTAGATGCAAAATTGAATCTTCTACATTGAAAAATGTGAAATTGTAACCTGCAAATATGTCAGATTTTTAGATTTAGTAATAGATTTGTTAATAGGATAAGGATTTAAGTGAGATTAGTATTGAGGGATGAGGAATTAAAAACTAAGTGTTACGCAAGTGGTTAGGATAAACAAAGTGTGTGAAAATTAACATAAAGTGTAAAGAAAGAATTCGTACTTTGACGGACGATTGTAGGACGACCGGTGTAATTAGAATTTTTCTAACAATTTTGTGCGGGACGGCTTTGAAGACTTTAATTTTTGTGAAAGTTTCATGGACTTCCGTTAGATAAGTTTACCCAGCCAATCACATTCGTCCATTTTTGGAAAAACCCACAATAAAAAGTTGGAATTCCCAATTTTATATGCTTCGCGATGCGAAAAATACGTTTAGTCGACCCATTTCACTTGTAGAGTGAACATGTGAAAATTTCGTTCCTGAAAAATTTATAAAATGAACGATAACCTATAAAATAATTTTGTCGACATGCAATTTACAACTATTAGTGACGTCATGGATATTTAATGTAACAAAAAGTGATTTTCAAGAAAATACAACGAAGAAAAAGTTAATAAATAAAAATTTCGTATTTACCTGTGAAAATGTTGATGACGATTGACAACAAGCCTACATTTTTGGAACCACTGTATGCGAAGAGGAATCAATGACCTGGTTTAACAGCTGGTAGCATCGGTTAGTGTCCTTTGATTTAAACTCGTAACATAAACGATTTTGCAACACTTAAGTTTAATTAGTTTTAAGTAATTTTAATTTTAAATGACCACTTGTTTTCTTAGTTTAAACACAAACACGTACACACCTCAACACATTAGGTTAAGAAAGAAAGAAGCTATGTTGGTGACATCTTTAGTCATTTGTAAAAATTTTATTCAATTTAATACAAAGTTTAATACAAAGGTAAAGATTTGTGGCGGTTTATTTAAAGATTTCAAAACAATTTATTCACTTTAACAGGAGCAAAATTTTATTTCAAGATTCAGCTAGAGCAGAAAAGTAAGTACATCCCAGGTAACATTTTATCTACCTTTAGCAACTTTATATTTGTATTACAAAATTATTTATCTTTCAAATTATTAATCTTATTTACGTCGAGGCTGATATTACAATATATAAAATGGATGTATGTTTGTTTGTGTGTTTGTGTGTTTGTGTGTTCCTTATAGACTCCTAGACCGTTCGACCGATCCTAACCAAATTTTGCACAGTTACCTCTAGGACCCTAAAAAGGTTTTCCGCTAAAAACCGGGACCAAAAGCTTAATTTAAAAAAAGTGAAAAATTGCGGACGCGCATGAATGGATTAACGAGATTCCCATTGCCAATACCTGTAATTGATATATGGTAATTTTACGTTGGTATATTCACATGCAGTACCTACACTATTATAAGTGATTTGAAATACTGGAGAAGAAAAGCTTTAGAGAAAATTGTAGAGTACAATATAAACCGTTCTGAAACACTCGACAACGGGAACACTAAAATCATTCTGAAACGCTCTAGCAACGGGAAGCAAGATTTCGTCGAGAAGAAAACCTTAAGCGAAGCAGGATACTGGAAAATCTAAATACTTCACACAAAGGCAAAATATTTTAATTATAGGAGACCCGGCGAAGCCGGGTATCCAGCTATTCAATCATTCAGACAAAGACAGAGTTCCACCTTTTAATGAGACCGCGAAGCCGGGTATCCAGCTAGTATTAGATAATTTTGAAAACTTTGCCCACTTACTTTTTAGCAAGCAGCAAAAAGTGGGAATCAAACCTACGACCAATTTAATTTAAATTCTAATAAGATATCGCTTATTTTGGATTAGAAAGTATTGCACCCCCCTCCCCGGCAAGGTCTGTACAAGTTTGAAATGCAAGATTTTTCTTCCTTCCTTATTTGAACTCATTGGAAAAAAATATTTAGAAGCGCAAGTTCTATTCCCACATATTTTCGGTTATTGAAAAATTGGTAAAAAACTTTTTCAAAATTAGTAAATGTTTTCTGTTATTGATCGATCTGGGGCGTATAGATTACCCTCCAGTGCCTCATTGATGAGAAACTCAACATTAAATGTTAAAAAATTTCAAACAATTTTTATGATACTACCAGAGTAATCTTGAGAACGATAACATAGAGATCCCCCCCCCCCCGATCTTAGGCTGTCAGTTTTTATTTTTTTGACAAATCCCCAGCTTATTATTGAATTAAGAACTATTTTGCAGTACTAAATAAAAAACATGTCTAAAAAAACTTGTTTTATTTAGGGGGGGGGGGAGGAGGGTGATTGTTTGTGAAATAAACAAAGTGATTAAACCACTTGATAACTAATTTACTTACACTTTTTACATTAGTATTTTGCGCAAGTCTACTGCGAAAGGCGTAAAATGCATTTGAAAAAAAGAAGTTTCATGGGATTGATGGCATATACTGGGTGATTATATGTCAAAACGCCAAAACAAAAGCGCTAAAAGTCAAAACTCTTAAACGAAAACACTGAAAAACAAAAAACCGAAAACAAAAACGCCGAAAATAAAAACACTGAAAACAAAATCGCCGATGTCAAAACACCGAAGGTACCGCTAATCCAAACAAGATGTCTCTTATAGAATAAAATATGTTTACGACATTAAAAGCAATATTTTGAGCAAAAATATGGAATTAGTATTATATTGGTACTTTTAAAACAAAAAAGTAAAATAAGTGCTTGATTCATGTTCATTTGGGGAGGGGAAGAACAATATGTCTATCGTGGTCATCATGTTTTCTCTCACCCTGTATATACAGGATATACACTCTTCTTCGGCCAGCTTTCAGTTTTGCTTGGTCCATGAAATAAATTGTTGACTATGATGATATCAATAACCTAAAAATCATAATATATGCTTTCATGATCTGTTCTTTCGCGGATCAAACTGGTGATTTTTTTATAAATCGGGTATTGGCAATACTTAAAAAGAGTCGTGATTTATTATTTTAAATATTGAAATATGATCTGTTTTAATCAAATATTTGGATCGCCATTGACTATCAGAAGATTCGTTGGTTCTCTCAGGAAAAGGGCAATTGGGTTAACAATTATTTATTAATTATTAACAATTACATGAACGATCGGCAAAGTTACCGTTTGTAAATAAACTAAAACTATGAACTATAACTTTATAACTAACTACATTTGCAAAAATACGCATGTTTATCGACGTCAACCCGAAATAACGTGATCAGCGTTTTTCAGGGTTGATTACCTCTAAACATCCGTTTTATGAGTACGTACCTGTCTGATCAGCAAATACCTACAATGTTTCACACTTCACAATAAAGTACATATTTTAGTTCCTTATTTTTCGTCAAAATATCTTTTATTACGTCGCAAACACATTTTACTCTAAGAGTCATCTTGTTTGGATTAGTGGTACTTTTAGTGTTTTTGTTTTCGGCATTTTAATTTCGCTGTTTTTGTTTTCGGCATTTTTGTTTTATATGTTTTTGTTTTTCGTGATTTTGTTTTCGGCGTTTTTGACGTGTTACCACTTGGGGTACCCTATACCGCCCTATAAATTTCCCGTTACCATAGCAGCCACCAAGCAGATTTACCTACGGAAATAATCAATTTAGTTTTAATAGTAATTTCTTAAAAATGCTCTCATTATACTGAGGGATATTCTATACTTTCCAAATCCGTCGGTCTCTACCATTCGTATGGGGAACAATTTCCCAGGCGATTTTTGACTTTGATGACCTTGATTTGACTTTGAACTATTATAATTGTAAAATTGAGGAAAAATTTTGACGTGATTTTAATACTGTGAGATAAATTAATGATTACAGCCTTTTAGTGCGTAACTGATTTGCTAGTTGCTCGGAGAACGTTCACCTCGTAAACAGACAGGGTTTCGTACGATTGAATGTCAAAAATTGTGCCTGGAATAAGGAATTTTGTCAATTGATCATGCGCGTCAACAACCATGCAGAGTAAATTACCGAGTTTATTTCCCGGATAATCCCGAGTCATTACTAGGAAAAAACTTTGCTTTATATAATACTTCTGTGGGGGCTGTTAACACCGATTTTAGCACTCATAAATTATAAACGAAAAATTGTAATGTTATGGTCAGGATAAAAATTTTTTTAACACAACATAAAATTTCAGATAATGTCCGGGGTTCTGGGAGGGGGAAGAAGAGAATTATATACCAAAAGCGGTATATACTTGAACTCTGTACAACAGTAATTAAATTTTATTATTAAGCCGTCATTTTGCATTTTCCATTTTTAACGACATCAGAATAGTAATTGATGACCATGAAAACCTCAGTACTGTGATATTTTAGCTTTAGATTTATAGTGGCATATGATTTTTATTGAAATGTACATTATTTTCATTTTAATTTCGGCCATTTTGAAACCGCCATTTTGTAATTTTACAACTTTAAGTGCTTAATTAATGCCCCGAAAACCTCTATTCTTTTTTAGTTATCTCGGTAATCGATTCATAGCGTGACCAATTTTTCCGATTAATCTTCAGTGGCGTAGATACTGTATGGTAAGAGTGTACAAAAACTGAGGGGCTCTCTTTATTCGAGGGCGCTGGAAACCTAAAAACATATTAGTTGTTTAACATTGACATTTCTTTCAAAATTTGAAAAACAAAAAAATGTTGACATTTTGTGACGTAGAAGTTTGTCTGAGATTGCTTAGTACCCCACTGCCTACAAAAATAACATATTTAAAACGTTGTTTTTAATTTTCTGAATTTTTTCCAGAAAAAAAATTGGTAATTATCAGTAAAAATTTATATTTTATTAAATATGAAATATTATATTATTTATTTGATATTAAAATTACATAAATTACAATAAATTATTAGCTAAGTAAATACGGAATGTTGTAATTTACATGAAATGAATTTATAAATACATTAATAGAAATAATTTTATATACAATAAAATCACAAATTATAAAGGTTGAAATTTAAACCTATTTTCATTTTGTATCTACCACAACCCTTCCACGCAAATTCATATATTTTTATTGATATAAACATAACATGCCTCGAGTTACAAGAGATTCAAATAATTTTTGTTGCAAAAAAAAATTATTTAAAGCTCTGCAGAATATTAACTACGCCAATACATTGTGGAAACTTCTGGAAAATAACTCCTAATGGTCAAAATTGAGATAGTTGTAATTTTTTCAAAGTGTGTTCTAAAATTACTGAGCTATAAATTGGGCTGCGGCAGTATAAACTATGGGCAGACTACTCGTTAATTAATTTTACAAGTAATTCAATAATGATGAAATATATAATAACGTTCTTTTGTATAATAGGTCTAAAATCGAATACAGAATGAATGTGAGATGCCCTTAAAGTAAAAAAAAAATCTTTAATATCTAATAATTAAAAATTAATTATTAATTTAACTTGATTATTAATAAAAAAATTAAATTAATGTTTATTATATACCTTATTAAGTGTAAAAGTTTGAATAAAAGGTCGTCAAGAGGCAGAGAGACAGAAAAAGTTAGTGAATGAGCTCCCCCTCCTTCAAATACCAATTTGTGCTTTTATTTTGACGAGCAGTGAATTGAAGCTATCAACATTTTTAGAAAATATACGGAGTCTATCATTAACATGAAATGGAAAGTATAGGCCCAATACAATACACGTTTTTCAGTATTTTTTTACTTTTAATTTTTATATACAGGGTGTTCCCGTGATCATGGTAAACATTTGAAGTGGTGATAGACGACTGATTGCTCATTATTTTGAGATTTTTGTGAAATGGGCTGGTTTTCCAAAAAATGTTACTAAACTTAAATTATAGCCAGATAAATTTGATATCCAAATTGGGCAGTTAGTTTTTTGTAAGTAGTTTAATTTAAAAGATACAGGGTTGACAACAAAATGAAAAATATAACTTGCAATTTTTTAACATTTTCTCTTAATTTAATTCATAACTCGAAATCCGTTGATTCTAGCGAAAAAATGTTATAAACTAGTTTGTAGATAAGTAAATTTTCTTTAAAAAGTTACTCATTTTTTAATACCATAAAATCAATAGTTACGGTGATATGGCCGTTTGAAGACATAAATTTACAAAATTGTCTTTAAGAATGGTACTCCACAAGGGTTTGGACTAGAACAAAAATTTTATTTAAACATATATTCTAGAAAAGTGTCTTCTATCACTACCTGAAAGGTTTATCTTGGCAACGGGGACACCCTGTATTTCTATTATATTTTTTTTACCGACCTTGTTCATAATTTTGGGATTTTCCGTGAAATGGGTTGATTTTCCAAAAAAATTTAGTAGGATAAAGTTATAACCCATTAAATTTGATAATCGAATTGGGCCATTAGTTTTGTTTAAAAGATACAGGGTTTGCAATCAAAACAAAAAAAGTAAAATTTGGAATATTTTAACATTCTTTCCCTTAATTTTATTCATAACTCAAAATCGGTTGATTCTAGGAGGGAAAAAGTTATAAACTAATTTATAGATAAGTATATTATTTTTAAAAAATTACTAATCCAGCACTAAGTGCTATGGCCATTTGAAAGTAGAAATTTAAAAAATTGCTTTAAAGAAGAGTACCCCCCAAGGGTTTGAAATAGGACAAAAATTTAATTATCTGTAAAATCTGTCTATGTTATGCACCAATTCATTGTTTCAAGTGCAATCGGGTACACAATTACGAAATATGTGGTCTCGAAAAAAATTCGATGATATTGTCATAGTAAAATAAGTTAAAATGCCATAAACGGAGTGATGTAATTGCAATCAATTCCGATTTGAAAACGATGAATAGTAATTCAGAAATGAGGACTTAAAGTTTTAACAAATGATTGATTGGGTTAAAGATACTTTGGTTAATATTTTCGAGTCAAAACAAACTGTAAATACTAAAAGAGTATTTTAACCAATTAATACTTCATTTTCCGGTGTGTTCAAGGACTCGTAGCCGATGCCTAATTTATTTTAAATAAAAATTTGCAATTTAAATAAGTGCAAGAAAGTAATCCTAGCTGGGACTGTGAGTAAGATTTATTATAGCGCTTTGGTTTTTGAGAACGATGACATATTTCCTGGGGAATTAATAATGCTCTCTCTCCAGATTCCCAGCCACTGTTTTATATTGTTTGTGCTAAAACTTTCATATTAATCGCTTAATACTCATGACCAAAATTTTAAAATTATCTATCACAGTTTGAGTGTGATACCCCAGACCCCAGTCACTACAACTTTGGTATATAATTTGGGCTCATTGGGATATTAGTTACTTGAGTGTGACTTGTTAAAGTTAAGATTAATTAGCTTTTCTAGAGATTTTTTCTAGATCGGTTATGCCGATATCTTCAATTTATTTTAATAAAAAATATACTGCACAAACCGGGGGGTCTGGGGGGTGTGGAACACCCTCCAGTGCCTCACTGTAGAATGGCAAAACATTCAATAGTTACAGATTATGAGTAGGGATTATTATAGCGCTTTGGTTCTCTTGAGAACGATGACATATTATCCTGGGGGGAATTCATGATCCTCTTTCCCCAGATTCTCGATCACTGCTTTATATTCTTTGTGCTAAAAACTTTCACTCTTAATCGCTTAATACTGATGGCCAAAAATTTGCAAATTTATCTATCACAGTTTTAGTGTTCCTGGGGGGTGCTCCACACCCCAGACCCCCGATCTCTAAAACTGTGGTTTATAATTTGGGCAAATTGGGGATATTAGTGACTTGAATGTGACTTGTTAAAGTTAGGATTAATTAGTTTTTCAAGAGATTTTATCTAGATCGGTTATGCTGTTATCTTCAATTTGTTGCCAATAAAAAGTAAACTGTGCAAACCGGGGGGTCTGGGGGGTGTGGAACACCCTCCAGTGCCTCACTGTAGAACGGCAAAACATTTAATGTTTACAGATTATAGGTAGGGTTTATTATAGCGCTTTGGTTTTCTTGAGAAGGATGACATATTATCCTGGAGGGAATTCATAATCTTGTCTTCCCCCAGACTCTCGGTCACTGGTTTATATTTCTTGTGCTAAAAACTTTCACTATTAATCGCTTAATGCTGATGCCCAATAAGTTTGCAAATTTTCTATCACATTTTTAGTGTTCCTGGGGTGCTCCACCCCAGACCCCGTCTCTAAACTGTGATTTATAATTTGAGCTAATTAGGATATTAGTGACTTGAATGTGACTTGTTAAACTTAAAATTAATTAGTTTTTATAAAGATGTTTTCTAGATTGGTTATGCTGATATCTTCAATTTATTTTAATAAAAAATACTGTACAAACCGGGGGTCTGGGGTGTGGAACACCCTCCAGTGCCTCACTGTAGAACGGCAAAACAATCAATGTTTAGAGATTATGAGTAGGGTTTATTATAGAGCTTTGGTTTTCTTGAGAAGGATGACATATTATCCTGGGGAGAATTCATAATTCTCTCTCCCTCCAGATTCCCAGCCACTGCTTTATATGTTTTGTGATAAAAATTTTCACTATTAATCGCTTAATATTAATGACAATAACTTTGCAAATTAATCTACCACAGTTTGACTGTATCTGGGGATGCTCCCCTCAGCTCCCAGTTTCTAAAACTGTGGTTTATAATTTGGGCTAATAGGAATATTAGTGACTCGAATGTAACTTGTTCAAGTTCGGATTAATTAGATTTTCTAGAGATATTTTCCAGATCCGTTATTCTTAAGATTATCGGAAAATTTTAAAGAATTTCAAAGAATTATAAAAGTTTTAATGGAATTCCAAGGATTTTCAAGGAATTGCAAAGATTTAAAAGATAAATTTTTGCAAATTTTAAGAATTTAGAAGAATTTTGATGTCCAGGAAGGAAATTTTATTGAAGTAATTCGAATTCTAAATATATTGATACTTCCAAGAAATTTTAAAGATTATTGGGGAATACTGAAATTTCAAAAGTTTAAAAGGTTTGTAGGTTATTCTGAAGAATTTTATGGATTTTCAAAATTTGTAACAAATAGCAGAGATATTCAAATACTTCTAAGGAATTTTAAAGATTTCTCAAAAAATTTTTTCTAAAGATTTTTAAGATTTTGCCAAATAATTTTAGAAATTTCAAGAATATTAAAGAAAGCTTAATTCGCAAAAAAATTTATCTACACAATGTTTAGAATTTCTTCTATTGCTAGAGAACTTCCATGGTTTGAGAAAAATTTTAACTGTCTAACAAATTTTAAAGATTTCTAGGAAGTTCTGAAAATTTCCAAAGATTGTGCTATAGTTTTTCAAAAATATCCAAGAACTTGCAGACATTTGCAAAAAAAATTCGGAATTACAAAGATTTAAAAAATTATTTTTGGGAATTTCTCTACACCCGCAGACTCCCGGTCTCTAAAACTGTAGTTTATAATTTGGGAAAATTGGGATATTACTGACTTGAATGTGACTTGTTTAAGTTAGGATTAATTAGTTTTTCTAGAGATGTTTTCTAGATCGGTTATGCTGATATCTTTTAAGAAATCTTCGAAGACTCATTTAAATTCGAAAAAATAAATAAACTGCACAAACCGGGGATCTGGGGTGTGGAACACTCTCCAGTGCCTCATTGTAGAACGGCAAAACGTTCAATATTAACAGATTATGAGTAGGGTTTATTATAGCGCTTTGGTTTCTTCAGAACGTTGACATATTATTCTGGGGAATTAATAATTCTCTTTCTTTCCAGATTCTCAGCCACTGCTTTATATTCTTTGTGCTAAAAACTTTCACTATTAATCGCTTAATACTGATGACAATAAGTTTGCAAATTTTTCTATCACAGTTTAGTATTCCTGGGGTGCTCCACACCCCAGACCCCGGTCTCTAAAACTGTGGTTTATAATTTGGGAAATTGATATTAGTGACTTGAATGTGACTTGTTCAAGTTAGGATGAATTAGTTTTTCTACAGATTTTTTCAAGATCCGTTATTCTTAAGATTATCGGAAAATTTTAAAGAATTTCAAAGAATTATAAAAGTTTTAACGGAATTTTAAGGATTTTCAAGGAATTGCAAAGATTTAAAAAATAATTTTGCAAATTTTAAGAATTTAGAAGAATTCTGATGTCCAGGAAGGGAAATTTTATTGAAGTAATTCGGAATTCTAAATATATTGATACTTTTAAGGAATTTTAAAGATTATTGGGGAATACTGAAATTTCAAACAAATTTAAAAGATTTGTAGGTTATTCTGAAGAATTTTATGGATTTTCAAAGATTTATAACAAATAGCAGAGATATTCAAATATTTCTAAGGAATTTTAAAGATTTCTAACAAAAAATTTTTGTAAAGATTTTTAAGATTTCCAACATAATTTTTAGAAATTTCAAGAATATTAAAGAAAGCTGAATTCCCGTAAAGAAATATATTGAAAAATTTATGTACACAATGTTTAGAATTTTGCCTATTGCTAGAGAACTTCCAAGGTTTGAGAAAAATTTTAACTGTCTAACAAATTTTAAAGATTTCTAGGAAGTTCTGAAAATTTCCAAAGATTGTGCTATAGATTTTCAAAGATATCCAAGAACTTCCAGACATTTGCAAAAATTTCGAATTACAAAGATTTGAAAATTATTTTGGGAATTTCTCACCCGCAGACCCCCGGTCTCTAAAACTGTGGTTTATAATTTGGGCAAATTGGGATATAGTGATTTGAATGTGACTTGTTTAAGTTAGGATTAATTAGTTTTTCTAGAGATGTTTTCTAGATCGGTTGTGCTGATATCTTCTAAGAAATCTTCGAAGAATCTTCTAAACTCTAAGAAAAAATTAATTGCACCAACCGGAGAGTCTGGGGGGTGTGGAACACTCTCCAGTGCCTCATTGTAGAACGGCAAAACGTTCAATATTAACAGATTATGAGTAGAGTTTATTATAGCGCTTTGGTTTTCTTGAGAACGATGACATATTATCCTGGGGGGAATTAATAATTCTCTCTCCCTATAGGTTCTCAGCCACTGCTTTATATTCTTTGTGCTAAAAACTTTCACTATTAATCGCTTAATACTGATGACCATAAATTTGCAAATTTATCTATCACAGTTTGAGTGTACCTGGGGGGTTTTCCACACTCCCCAGACCCCCCTCCCGGTCTTTAAACCGTGGTTTATAATTTGGGATTATTGGAATATTAGTGACTTGAATGTAACTTGTTCAAGTTAGGAATAATTAGTTTTTCTAGATCGGTTATGCTGATATCTTCAATTTATTTCTAATAAAAAATAAACTGCCCAAACCGGGGGGTCTGGGGGGTGTGGAACACCTTCCAGTGCCGCTAATTTGACCAATCATTATTTATGATGCTTAGCAACCTCAGAATGTCGTACGCGATCAGTATCCCAGAAACTTAGTATTGTTTTTAGTATAATGTGGGTGCGATTGGTTAATAGAAAACAAATGAGTTTGAGTGTTCCTGGGAGTGCTCCACACCCCAGACCCCCGGTCTTTAAACCGTGGTTTATAATTTGGGATAATTGGAATATTAGTGACTTAAATGAGACTTGTTCAAGTTAGGAATAATTAGTTTTTCTAGTTCGGTTATGCTGATGTTTTCAATTTATTTCTAATAAAAAATAAACTGTACAAACCGGGGGGTCTGGGGGGTGTGGAACACCCTCCAGTGCCGCTAACTCGACCAATCACAATATTTATTTATGGTGCTTAGCAACCTCATAATGACGTACGCGATCAGTATCCCAGAAACTTAGTATTGTTTTCAGTATAATGTGGGTGCGATTGGTTAATAGAAAACAATTGACTATAAATGGGCGGGATTAATTTCTATTCAAATAAGATTTTAAAAATGTGTGAAAAATTGCGTGATAATTTAAAAAAAAAAACTTTCCATTGTAGTCAAATTTTTAACAAGAAATCCTCGAAGAGATGTTTTCAATTGTTTTGTAGAAATTTGAATTTATTGAAATGTCAAAAATGAAATTAACTTTTGTTTTACTTTAATTTAGAAGATTTGACGTTTTCAAACGAAAGATATCCATCAGAAACAGAAAGTAGTTGGATATTCAAAATTTATATTATTAACGAATCGCTTAACTCATAAGAGTTGAATTTTGTCTAGAACATAACTTTCGCTGAATGGCTTAGGTGAGTTCACAAAGCACAAAATGTCAAAAAGCTCAAAGGATCCTTTCAAAAGCTTCCTTAACCCGAAACGTTTGAAACAAATGGCTTTAGCATGTTGACTTTACAGGGCAACTCTGCTAATTACTTTTCCTTTATTTTTTGGAGTATGTGTTACACAATTACATTCGTACTTAGTATTCGCCGTTCTCTAATCCAATTCATAGTTAACACTTTCCTCCCTTTTCAAACGCACGCAAAATTTTAATTCGATTGTTAAAAATGTTAAATTTTATTTGCTCAAATTAATTTTACTTGTTTGAAACTTTTGTTGTTTTGTTTTTAAATCCCCAATTTAGCCTGACCTTTTTGCTATTAAAACATATTCAAATTTCATTTGTGTTTGCCCCCGTTTAAATATTTTTTATTACGTTTTTACGTCATGTCTAACTTACATAAGTAAATAATATTACTGGGCCCCTAATGTTTTATGAGTTGTCAAATTTAACTTTGCGATTTACAAACAAGGGTGAATTTTTAACTTCAGTTTTCTTTTCAATCCAAACTTTTATTTACTAATTGTTAAGTTTTGTTATATATTTGCTTATGCGACAGCATAGGCGGACCGGCAACAACTTTTTGTACCTCTTGCATGTATTAAGGTGCCATAATTTGGGGTTTTACAAAAACTGCTAATGTCAACTTTCAGGTAAATCCATGCTAATTATCACGTAGGTTAGCGTGCAAGAAAATCCTATTGGATTGTTCTACTCTGCATGCAGGCCAGCATTTGGATTTACATTGTCCCTAACTAATGCACCGTGACTTTTTGTTTATTTCTTTAAAATATTACATTTTATTCAAAATAAATACAAATGATTCTTCACCAGTGAAACTTATCGAAGTGAATAGCTTTTTACTGAAGAGAATGACTTGCTTGTCTTAAGCTTGGTTAAGAATTAAGATTATTAATGGATTTGGTCATTTAAATAAATCAAATTAATTAAAAATATAAAAATTAATTAAATTGCTTTACAAATAAAATTACAGACTTTTAAATTAAATTTTAAAAATTACAGATGTGAATTTACAGATTTAAATGACACATCTCATAATAAAAAAATTACATTTCCTGATAACATCAAAGTTTGTTTTAATTATAAAAAAGTCTCATCAAGAAATCTACCGACTTAAAGCAATATAGCTGAACGAGATTTTGACAATTCCAAGAAATTTAAAAAATTCCAAAAATAATCTTTGGAAATACCGAGAATTTTAAAGAACAGTGCTATCAGAAGCTAGGGAAATATTAAAATATTTGTGTACATTGATGGAAATTTCAAATATTAATACTTCTGAGAATTTTCAAAATATTCTAAGGTTTCTAAAATTTCAAAGAAATTCAAACGATTGGCAGAAAGCTTTAAAGAATTTCAAGAATTTACAAAGATTGCCAAGAAATTCCAGATATTTTCAAATACTTCCAAAGAATTCTAAAAATTGACAAAATAAGTTGTGAAAATTTCCAACATTTTGAAGAAATGTGATGTTTCGCTTGGCACCAAAGGAATCCAAAACTTAAGTAAATAAGCTCGAATGTTCAGGGAATTCGATAATTTCCAAGAAATTTCAAAGATTTTCAAGATGATTTTTGGAAATTTTAAAAATTTTGAAAATATGATGTCGCTTAAGGATAAATATTAAAAAATTGAGGTACACAATATTTGAAGTTCTTAATATTTAGAGGAACTTTAAAGAAATTTTAAAGATTTCAAGTTTTAAAGATTTCCATAATAATGATTGAAATTTTCAAGAATTGTGAAGAAATGTGGTGCCTTTCAAGGGTTGCAATATTGCAAAATTGTGTTACAAGATCAAATATTCAAAGATTTATAAGAATTCTAAAATTTAAAATCAAGAGTCAATAGGAAAAAGCTTTTTTTATAATTAAAGCCGCTTAAAGAGAGATCCCCCCGGTCGAGCTTAGGTTAACTGTTAGATGAAATAACAGGGGACCAATTTACCAGAAGATTTAATTACCAAAAGTGAAGTTATCAGAGATAAAATTATGAGGATCTACCGAAATCTAATTACCAAGGACCAAATTACTAGGGCTCTAATCACCTAGTGCCATTTCCAAGCATGTAACAGATTTTCAAGAACTTTCAGAGAAGAGAGAAATTCTATTGATTTTCAAAAATTTCAAAAATAATTTGTAAGACTTCTAATTATTTTGAAGCAATGTAATGTCTGGAAGGAAAAATATTAAAAATTTGTTTCCAGAAAATTTTAAAGAATTTCAAAAATTTTAAAATTTTCAATAAAATTCTAAGGATTTCCAAGAAATTGCCAAGATTTAAAAAAAATTTTTTGAAAATTTTAGAATTTAGAAGAATTCTGACGTCCGAGAAGGAAATTTTATTGAAGTAATTCGAATTCTAAATATTAATACTTCTATTTTAGAGATTATTGAATTCTAAAATTTTCAAGAAATTTAAAAGATTTGCAAGTTATTCTGAAGAATTTTATGGATTTTAAAGATTTTTAACAAGTAACAAAAGATATTCAAATATTCCCAAGAAATTTAAAAGATTTCTAACGAAAAGTTTTTAAAGATTTTCATGATTCGTACAGATTTCCAAAATAATTTTTGTAAATTTCATGAATATTAAAGAAAGGCTGATTTCCCGTAAAGAAAAATATTAAAAAATTTATGTACAAAATGTTCAGAATTTTATATATTGCTAGGGAACTTCAAAGATTTGATGAAAAGTTTTAACTTTCTAAAAAAATTTTCGAGTTCTAAAAATGTTCAAAAAAAATGCTGTAGATTTCCAAAAATATTCAAGAAATTGTGAAAATTTGAAAAAATTTTAAATATTGTTAAAGAATTTTAAGGGTTTTCAAATAATTTTGAGGAATTCCGAGAATTCAGATGTCTTGCAGGGAGCAAGGGATAATTCCCGGTGCTGAAATTACCAAAAACGAAATTATCAAGGGATCAAATTATCGAAGGCCAAATTACTGGAAGTCAAACCACCTAGTGCCATTTCCAAGCATGTAAGAGAATTCAAGAACTTTCATAGTTTTTCAAGAAATTTCAAGTATTTTTAAGAAATTCTATTGATTTCCAAAAATTTCAGAAATAATTTTTAAGACTTCCAGTTATTTAAAAAAATATGATGTCTGGGAAGAATAATATATTGAAAAATTTGCTTACATAAAATTCAAAATTTTTAAGATTTTCAGAAAATTTTAAAGAATTTCGGGGAATTATAGAAGTTTTAATGGAATTCTAAAGATTTTCAAATAATTGCAAAGATTTAAAAAATAATTTTTGAGAATTTTAAGCATTTGGAAGAATTCTGATGTCTAACAACAGAAATTTTATTGAATTAATTTAGAATTTTAAATGTTAATACTTCTAAGAAATTTTAAAGATTATTGGAAATTCTGAAATTTTCAAGAAATTTAAAAAATTTTTATATTCAAATATTCCTAGAATTTCAAAGATTTCTCACAAATATTTTTTAATGATTTTCAAGATTCGTACTTTCCAAAAGGATTTTAAGAAATTTAAAAAATTTTAAAGAAATAAAATTTCAAGCAATTTAAAATATTTGCAGGTCATTGTCATGGATTTACAAAAATTTCTAACAAATCGCAGACATATTCATATATTCCCAAGGAATTTTAAAGATTTTTAAAGAAATAACATTTCAAGTAATTTAAAATATCTGCAGGTCATTGTCATGGATTTACAAAATTTCTAACAAATCGCAGACATATTCATATTATATTCCCAAGGAATTTTAAAGATTTATAGAATTCTGAAATTTTCAAGAAATTTAAAAGATTTTTATATTCAAATATTCCCAAGAAATTTCAAAGATTTCTCACGACAATTTTTTTTAATGATTTTCAAGATTCGTACAAATTTCCGAAAGGATTTTAAGAAATTTCAAGAATTTTAAGGAAATGAAATTTGCAAGAAATTTAAAATATTTGTAAGTCATTGTAAAGAATTCCATGGATTTACAAAGATTTCTAATGAATCGCAGAGATATTCAAATATTCCCAAGGAATTTTAAAGATTTCTAACGAAAAAGATTTTTAATGAAAATCAAGATTCGTACTTTTCAAAATGATTTTAAGAAATTTAAAGAATTTTAAAGAAATAAAATTTCTAAGCAATTTAAAATATTTGCAGGTCATTGTCATGGATTTACAAAAATTTCTAACAAATCGCAGACATATTCATATATTCCCAAGGAATTTTAAAGATTTTTGGGAAATTCTGAAATTTTCAAGATAATTTAAAAGATTTTATATTTAAATATTCCCAAGGAATTTCAAAGATTTCTCACAACATTTTTTTTTAATGATTTTCAAGATTCGTACTTTCCAAAACGATTTTAAGCAATTTAAAGAATTTTAAAGAAATAAAATTTCTAAGCAATTTAAAATATTTGCAAGTTATTGTAAAGACTTCCATGGATTTACCAAGATTTCTAATAAATAGGAGAGATATTCAAATATTCCCAAGAAATTTTAAAGATTTCTAACATAAAAGATTTTAATGAATATTAAGAAATTCAAAATGATTTTAAGAAATTTAAATAATTTTAAAGAAATAAAATTTCCAAGCAATTTAAAATATTTGCTAGTCATTGTCATGGGTTTACAAAATTGCTAACGAATCGCAGAGATATTCAAATATTCCCAAGAAATTTTAAAGATTTTTAACGAAAAGATTTTAATGATTTTCAAGATTCGTACAAATTTCAAAACTTCAAATTTCAAGTACTTACACAATATTTAAAATTTTATATATTGCTATGGAATTCAAAGGTTAGCGGAAACGTTTGAACTTTTCAAGAAACTTTAGAGATTTCTCGGAAGTTTTAAAGATTTTTAAAGAATATGCCATAGATTTTCAAGAAATTTCAGAAATTTGTCAAAAACTTCGAATATATCTAAGAAATTTTAAAGATTTCTAAAATAATTTTAGGGAATTTCAGGAATTGTAATGTCCTGCAAGGGGCAAAACATTGCAAAATTCCATACTCTTCAGCCTCATTGAAAATGTAACAATTATATTTACACAGTTTTGACCTTCAGAATTAAATGATTAATAGAGAAAATTTTAAATCAACATAAAATGCAATATATTGGCGGCGGTCGGGGGGGAGAGGTGCGTATGAAGTGCCTCAGTATTATGTCATTTATTTCTCGTTATACCTTTGCATAATTTGTAAACAATAATTATTGTTCTGTTTAATATTTTCAAGATTCGCACAAATTTTCAAAATAATATTTTAAGGAATTTAAAGAATTTTATAAAATTTCCAAGCAATTTAAAATATTTGCAGGTCATTGTCATGGGTTTACAAAAATTTCTAACGAATTGCAGAGATATTCAAATATTCCCAAGGAATTTTAAAGATTTTTAACGAAAAATATTTTTAATGATTTTCAAGATTCGTACAGATTTAAAACAATTTTAAGACATTTAAAAAATTTTAGAAAAAGTGTTTTCCCGTTATGTACTTACACAATGTTTAGAATTTGATGTATTGCTATGAAACTTCCAAGGTTTGCGGAAAAGTTTGAACTTTTCAAGAAATTTTAGAGATTTCTAAGGAGTTTTTAAAGATTTTAAAAAATATGCCATAGATTTCCAAGAAATTGCAGATATTTCTCGAAAATTGCGAATATATCTAAGAAATTTTAAAGATTTCTATAATAATTTTAGGGAATTTCAGGAATTGTAATGTCCTGCAAGGGGCAAAACATTGCAAAATTCCATACTCTTCAGCCTCATTGAAAATGTAACAATTATATTTACACAGTTTTGACCTTCAGTATTAAATGATTAATAGAGAAAAATTTTAAATCAACATAAAATGCAATATATTGACTGAGGCTGGGAGGTGCGTATGAAGTGTCTCAGAATTATGTCATTTATTTGTTTTATACCTCTGCATAATTTGTAAACAATAATTATTGTTTTGTTTAATGTTTTCAAGATTCGCACAAATTTTCAATATGATATTTTAAGGAATTTAAAGAATTTTATAAAATTTCCAAGCAATTTAAAATATTTGCAGGTCATTGTCATGGATTTACAAAAATTTCTAACAAACCTCAGAGATATTCATATATTCCCAAGGAATTTTAAAGATTTTTAACGAAAAATATTTTTAATGATTTTCAAGATTCGTACAGATTTCCAAAACGATTTTAAGCATTTTAAAGAATTTTAAAAAAAGTGTTTTCCCTTATGTACTTACACAATGTTTAAAATTTTATATATTGCTATGGAATTTAAAGGTTTGCGGAAAAGTTTGAACTTTTCAAGAAATTTTAGAGATTTCTAAGGAGTTTTTAAAGATTTTAAAGAATATGCCATAGATTTCAAAAATTTGTCAAAACTTCGAATATATCTAAGAAATTTTAAAGATTTCTAAAATAATTTTAGGGAATTTCAGGAATTGTAATGTCCTGCAAGGGGCAAAACATTGCAAAATTCCATACTCTTCAGCCTCATTGAAAATGTAACAATTATATTTGCACAGTTTTGACGTTCAGTATTAAATGATTAATAGAGAAAATATTTAAACCAACATAAAATGCAATATATTGACGGCGGTCTAGGGGTGGGAGGTGCGTATGGAATGCCCCAGTATGTTATCATTTATGTATTTCTCTTTATACCTCTGCATAATCTGCAAACAATAATTGATGTTCTGTTTAATGTTTTCAAGATTCGCACAAATTTTCAAAATGATTTTAAGAAATTTAAAGAATTTTATAAAATTTCCAAGCAATTTGAAATATTTGCAGGTCACTGTCATGGGTTTACAAAATTTCTAACAAATCGCATAGATATTCAAATATTTCTAAGGAATTTTAAAGATTTTAATGATTTTCAATATTCGTACAAATTTCCAATACTTCAAATTTCAAATACTTACACAATGTTTAGAATTTTATATATTGCTATGAAACTTCTAAGGTTGGCGGAAAAGTTTGAACTTTTCAAGAAATTTTAGAGATTTCTAAATAGTTTTTAAAGATTTTAAAGAATATGCCATAGATTTCAAGAAATTTCAGAAATTTGTCAAAACTTCGAATATATCTAAGAAATTTTAATGATTTCTAAAATAATTTAAGAATTTCTGGAATTGTGATGTCTGCAAAAACATTGCTACATATTTCCATACCCTTCAGCCACATTGAAATGTAACAATTATATTTGTACAGTTTTGACATTCAGTATTAAATCATCAAGACAAAATTTTAAATCAACATAAATGTAATATATTGACTGCGATCAGGGAGGTGCTATGAAGTGCCTCAGTATATGTCATTTATTTCTTTATATCTCTGCATAATTTCTAAACAATAATTATTGTTCAATATTGTTCAAACGAAAAATTTTAACGATTTTCAAGATTCGTACAAATTTCAAAAACGATTTTAAGCAATTTAAATAAATTTAGAAAAAGGTGTTTTCTCGTTATGTGCTTACACAATGTTTAGAATTTTATATATTGCTATGGAACTTCTAAGGTTTGCGGAAAATTTTGAACTTTTCAAGGAAATTTAAGAGATTTTTAAGAAGTTTTTAAAGATTTTTAAAGAATATGCCATAGATTTCCACAATTTTAAGATTTTTACTAGCAACAGCAATCTTGGTGCTGTATCAAAGCCACAATCACTTTTATTCGGTCGGCCAGCGTTTCTTTTAGCTTTTTAATTCAACCAGAACCTCTTGCGCATTCCATGTAAAACGGAAATAGACGATATAGGATCGGTAAGGACTCGAAGTATTTTTTAAGTAACAAACAGAAAACTTCAACTAATCCACTGGTCAAAAATGTACTTATAACTTTTTTGATTGAGGGTATGACAATATAATTAACCCCTTAACGCACAGCTGCATGACATACATGTTTACGTTTACTTGCAGAATTGCTCAGCTACAAGTATGTCATGCACTCACATAATTCTGCTTATTTTTATGAAAATATTTTAAATCATAAAATAATTAAAAATAAAGTTAGTTTTTTTTTATCCTAAATTAAAAAACTATTGTGCGTTAAGGGGTTAATTATATAAGAAATCTTTTGGTAAAAATGTTGAGTGTAATTTAAATTTTAAATCAAAAGGTAAAATTCTAACCTAAAGCTGTTTGTTTGGCATCAAATGTGAAGTGTCACATAATTTGGACCCAAATTGCAGTAATTAACACCGAATTAGGTGTTGAGTTTTAGTAATACTCTAATCAAGCAATTAGATCCCCAACGAAAGCCTTTCATTTTTATTTTCACCACGATTTACTTTTTATCATGTTCTCTGTGGTATTGCGTTATTTGGTGCAGTTTTCCATTTATTAGCTATCACAACATTTTAAATTGATCACAAATCGTAAACTTGTTTTATTGAGTCTGAGTAAGATATTCAATAAACAATTTATCAAAGTAATATGAAATTGAGTGTCGAAACTTAAATTTGAAGTTCGCTCGAGTATATCAACGTTTGAGGAAAAATATTACATAATTTATGAAATGTTCTTGTGACCCACTTGGCATGTGCAAGTAAAATGGGTTAAAAGTCTAGCAATTCATCGACTCGGCTCAATTGATCCCCATAAACGCTAGTTCCGATCAGTTAAACTTTATTTTAAATTATTACGGATCAACTTTAACCCCTAAAAAATTTCGGTGAGATAAAATCATATTTTTCTATTGCCACGTCGCCATATTTATATTTGCGTCTGGAGTAGGATTTATGGTGAGATTTATATTTTTTGAATTGTTGAAAAACATTTTGTTTATATTTTTGGTGACAGTTTATTCCCATTTAGTATTTTTCTTAAAGTATGATTTGTTGGAAAACGTCGAGTCAAATCAAGCAAATAAAATATGCGTGAATTATTGTGGTTGACTTTTAAATTTTCCTAAATCACATTTTCATATTTTGTCATCACTGTATGCAACGCTTTGGTTATTAATTTGTGAAAAATAAGCGACTTCGATTTTACGAAACATCAATTAAATTATTAAAGTCGGTATAATAGCACATTAAGAGTTAACAAGATAAAAGAAATTTGAAATTCAAATTTTTGAAAGCTCGTTAAAGAAAATTAAAAGTTTCACAAAACTTTTGAAATCACTTCGAAACTATGGGGAATTACTAAGTGAAACCGATTACTTTTTCACTTTTTTTATTCCCGGATGAAAAATAATCAGAATAATAATTTTGAATTTTAAATTTTCCCGCCACTAAAGACGGTTCCTATATGAAGCTAATAAAGGTGTACGTTTTCAGAAATTAATAAAAATGCAACCTCTGTTCCATTGTATGCTTTTGTTTTAAATTTAAATTAAAAACTAAGCGTTTTGTAGCGTAAAAAAGTGAGACGAACCAAAAAAATATAAAATCGAGTCCAATTTAATAAAAACCAAAGAAAAATTTACTTAAAACTTATATACATTTTACAAAAGTGATAAACGTTGATTTTTATCTCCGCCACCGCTTTTAAGAATAAATAGGAACAGCAAGCAATAAAATCTAATACAAATAAAGTTTATGAACGGTGGTTTCTTTTATCAGAAAGTTTTATTGCTTCTTTACTAAAAATAAGTAAAAGAAAAAATTGTAACCGTACAAAGGAACAATGGCCGCGAAAAATTTCCAAGCTGGAAAATTTTCGTATTAGTGAAAATATTTAATAATCGTATTTTTGGTTAAAACATTCAATTTAAAATTTACGTCGGATTCTTTTAGACAAAGAGGATGACTTTCAAGATTAATAAGCAGGGTACGCTTTTATTAAAATTAAAAATCTCCAGTCGCGAGGAAAGCGTTTAATATCGCGAGGTACATAATCGTACAAGTGGTAGATGCAATTTTAAATCTCTTTGAAAATATAATCCAATTAATTATTTCATTTTATAATTTTAAAATGGTTTAGTTTTTGTGTAGTGTGGTCGGTGTGCATTTGACTTGACTACCAAACACTCAGGTCGAAAATGTATAATTCAGAGCGAGACGAGCTCGAAGGCTAACTTATCGTCATAAATTTAAATACAGCCAATTGGAGGCTTCCATTTTGGCCCGATAGTATAGGTCTGTAAATGATGCTAATACGAAACATGCTGAGTCTTTGAAAGACATTACGCTGTCAAGTTTCGAACTTTTACGAAAATTCACAATTAAAAATGGCGTCATTTAGCCCGATCAAAGTGACATGGAAGGCAAAACCGGCTCAAGTTAACTTTAAAATTTTATTTATTTAGAATATTTCTTATTTATTTTCGGGCCTGGGGGGGTCCCTCTTGTCAGGGTTAGCCGCACATATCTAATTATTTCGTATGATGTTTACAGAGGTTCTAGTATAAGAATACGGCTCTAGTCAGCCCAATTCGTCCCTGCTAGGCATAAGCCTCTCTCATTCCCCCAAATCTCTGCTTAAAGGATTGGTTACTTGGCATACACGCCGCGCTTCCCGAACGTGTTGGAACCGAAGACGGCCAGAATACAGTTCTCATCCCACCCAGATCCGAACCGAGGTGCTTAGCTTAGTAATTGACGCACTTAAGCGCCAAGCCACAACCATCTTCCGGCGTACTTTTAGAAAATTTTTGACAATTAAAAAATTGCATGAGTTTTAATAATAACAAGTTAAATTAATATAATTTAACACATTCTTCGAGCTTAGATTTTTCAAAATAACTATAATTTAAAACATTAAAAATTAGTAGCTCTGTCAAATATTCCGAGCCCCTTAAAAACACCTGGGCTCGGGGGGTTCCCCTCTCTTTTGTCAGGCTTCGTCGCATATGTATCTAATTCTTTATATTTCTTATGATAATTTAGCAGTGAGACACTAGAGAGTGTCACTGCTGAAAACTAAAACATTCAATGTTTACTTATTACGAGTAGAGATTATTATAGCGTTTGGTTTTTCTTGAGAACGATGACATATTATACTGGGGGAATTATAATCCCCCCCCGATTCTTGGTCACTGCTTTATTTTTCTTGTGCTAAACACTTTCACTATTAATCGCTTAATACTAATAACCATAAATTTGCAAATTTATCTATCACAGTTTGAGTGTACCTGGGGGTGCTCCACACCCCCCAGACCCCCGGTCTCTACAACATTGGTTTATAATTTGGGCCAATTGGGATATTAGTTACTTGAGTGTGACTTATTAAAGTTAAGATTAATTAGTTTTTCAAGAGATGTTTTCTAGATCGGTTATGCTGTTTCTTCAATTTGTTTCTTCAATTTGTTTGTAATAAAAAGTAAACTGTGCAAACCGGGGGGTCTGGGGGGTGTGGAACACCCTCCAGTGTCTCTCTGCTTAAAAGTAAAACATTCAATGTTTACTGATTATGAGTAGAGTTTATTATAGCGCTTTGGTTTTCTTGAGAACGATGACATATTATACTGGGGGGAATTCATAATCCTCTCCCCCCACCCTCCGATTCTTGGTGACTGTTTTATATTTCTTGTAGTAAAAGCTTTCACTATTAATCGCTTAATACTGATAACCATAAAATTGCAAATTTAACTATCACAGTTTGAGTGTACCTGAGGGGGTCTGGGAGTGTACCCCCAGACCCCCCGGTCTCTACAACATTGGTGTATAATTTGGGCTAATTGGGATATTAGTTACTTGAGTGTGACTAGTTAAAGTTAGGATTAATTAGTTTTTTAAGAGATTTTTTCTAGTTTGGTTTTACTGTTATCTTCAATTTGTTTTTAATAAAAAGTAAACTGTGCAAACCGGGGGGTCTGGGGGGTGTGGAACACCCTCCAGTGCCTCAGTGTAGAATATCTAAACATTCAATGTTTACAGATTATGAGTAGGGCATATCATAGTGCTTTGGTTTTCTTGAGAACGATGACATATTATTATACTGGGGGGAATTTTAACCCTCCCCCCTCCCACGATTCTTGGTCTCTGCTTTATATTTCTTGTACTAAAAACTTTCACTATTAAAGTTAGGATTAATTATTTAAGAGATTTTTCTAAGTTGAATGTTATCTTCAATTGTTTAATAAAAGTAAACTGTGCAAACGGGTCTGGGGTGTGGAACACCCTCCAGTGCCTCAGTGTAGAATATCTAAACATTCAATGTTTACAGATTATGAGTAGGGCATATTATAGTGCTTTGGTTTTCTTGAGAACGATGACATATTATTATATGGAATTTTAATTCTCCCAGATTCGGTCTACTGCTTTAATTTCTTTACAAATTTCACTATTACACTTAATACTAAAACGTAAGTTAGCAAATTTATTACTGAGTTTGATGTACTGGGGTGTGCACCCCCAGACCCCTTTTAAAGTATGGTTTATAATTTCTAATTGGATAATTTTACTTTATGGTAATTTTAAAGTTAAGATAATTAGTTTTCTTAGAGATGATTTTTTCTAGATGGTTATGCTGTTATCTTCCCAATTTGTTTCTAATAAAGTAAACTGTGCAAATCTGTAATCAGCTAAAGGTAAAACTTTCAATCTTTACTGATTATGAGTAGGTTTATTATAAGCGTTTGGTTTTCTTGAGAACGATGAATATTATTATACTGGAGGAATTTAACTTACGATCTGGGTGCTCTACTACCCTTCCAATCCGGTTAATTAAAACCGTAATTAGCAAATTTATAATTTGAGTTTGCCTAAATTTTAAAGTGGTTTATAATTTGGAAGTTACTTTAGTGTAACTTGTTAAAGTTAAGATAAATTAGTTTTTCAAGTGATTTTTTCTAGATCGGTTATGCTGTTACCTTCAATTTGTTTCTAATAAAAAGTAAACTGTGCAAACCGGGTAGTCTGGGGGGTGTGGAACACCCTCCAGTGCCTTACTGTTTAAAGGTAAAACATTCAATGTTTACTCATTATGAGTAGAGTTTATTATAGCGCTTTGGTTTTCTTGAGAACAATGACATATTATACTGGGGGGAATTAATAATCAAATAAATAAAATAAAAAAATTGGCAGGAGCTGGATGCGATCCCAGTACCCTTCGAATATGTTTTTATTTTTTTGCAATCTTAAGCAATTCTATTAATAACTTACCATATTTATGTTAATTTAATGCAGTTCATCAGTAATATATAAACGAAAGTTATCCATTACCTCAATGTTTAGTAACCCGACTTACTAGGTTCTTTGATTGTGTGATAAAATTTCTTCGTTCATATGAATACTCTTTTTATTTATTTAAGGAAATCATTACTGTAGTCCTGACTTTAGTCCGGCCCTGTTAAATTCTATCGGTCCTTTAAATCAGAAATGTTGAAGTAGTGAAAACTGATCAAGGAAAAGAAGTTCTTTCAAATAAGCCTGTAATTGTTTACTGGTTAATCTAATTTTAATTAAAATTAAAGTCTACTAGTATATCTGCTACAAATGAAATTCTCCCCCCCCCCTGTTTTGCTAACTGAGGAACTAACTGCGATAAATAACCAATAAAAGTCTAGTAGAGCTACAACAAAACTCTTGACTTTCATTGGTTAGTTAGGACTACTTAAACCATGGATAAGTATGTTTTTCTACTTGCAGTTCGCCCTCTGTTGTTTTATTCATTTCTTCTTCTTGTAGTCCTTCTCCTATCGGAGGTTGGACACCATCATGACTATTTTCACCTTGTTAACTGCTGCTCTGAACAATTCTATACTGCTGCAGCCGAACCACTCACGCAAGTTCTTTAACCATGACACCCGACGCCTTCCAACGCTTCTCTTTCCTTTTATTTTGCCTTGCATAATGATTCGCAAGAGGGCATATTTTTTATTTATTCATTGGCATTACTTTATTACTTAAAATTACACATAATTATTCAATTATTAGCCATAAATTACGCAGTATTATTCAATATTATTCAAATCTGTTATATTCCTGCGGTTTATCTCAGTAACATCTTTTATTTCGAATTTGACCGTACAGAGCAGTGCAAAATAAAAATACTACTTTAAACAAAGGTTCGAAGTTGTTACCGTGAGTCACTTATGCGGGGAGTTGACCACCTAGTATATTTGGAGTACATAATTTTGTAAATGATTTGCAGTTGATTGCAAATTTCTGCTAAGTTCTGCAAATGTGTGTAAATTTTTTGAAATGACTGTATTTTTTTGAAAATTTCTGTAAATATGTGAAATTGTTTGCAAATATCTGTGTAAATTTTGGCAAAAGTTTTTCCAAATTTTGCAATTGTTTGAAAATTTTGGAAATGTGTGTAAATTTTTGCAAATGTGTGCTGCACATTTCTGTAAATGTGTTAAATTGTTTGCAAATATCTGTATAAATTTTGCAATTGTTTGAAAATTTTGCAATTGTTTGAAAATTTTTGAAATGTGTGTGTAAATTTTTGCAAATGCCTGTACATTTTTGCAAATTTTTGTAAATGTCTGAAATTGTTTGCAAATATCTGTGTAAATTTTGTCAAATGTTTGCAAATTCTGCAAACATTTTTTTAAACTTTTTTTTTTAATTTTTTTCGTGAAAATAATAATTTAATCAATTTTAATGCAAACGGAATTCATTTATTCCCCAACTTAACTTATCTATTTTTCGCTGAAATTTTTTTATAAATTTATGTTTGGTACGCTTAAAAAATTACCCCCAAACCAAAATAAGATGTCTTTGACATTAATAGGAAAAAAATTGAAATCCTTTGTATTTTTGAATTATTTTGATAATTGAAGTAGCAGTTGAAACAAAAGTGATAGTACATAGTATATCCATTTTAAATAAGAAGGCGCGATGATATCAAATATTGCTTTTTTTTTGTTTTTCACGTAAAAATTTATAACATAAATTTGCGAGATCTGTTTCGGCACTCGGCCTGGAGGCTCGTATAAATTATCTAATTAAGAAAAAATGAAATCCTAAGTAATGGAAGAAATCAAAGATGAAGTTGTCGATGTAGAGGATTATAAATGTATACTAAAAGATAAAACAAATGCCGAGAACGAACGCCCCAGGTGGGAACTTAATTTGCGCTATTGAAAAAGTTAGGTTAGGTTAAAAGTTTTATGTAATTTTTGCTTAAAATAAAAAATATTTTGTGATAGGAATAATTGTAAATTCAAAATTGTAAATAGTTCGTTACTTGGACGCGCTAAAGCGGATCCACAACATAATAGCTAATTAAAACTTGCAAATGAAGCTTTTGAATTCTAAAAACTGAAAGCAAACATTAAAAGCGAAATGTGTTTTCTTTTCGACGGAGTTAAAAACAGGAAATTTAACTGATAATAAAAAAAATAGAAAATTGCAATTTGTATAACTCACAAAGTTTACCCCAAGTAAAACTGCTAATTTTTCATATTGTAAACATTTTGTAAATATAAATGATTATGTTATTTAAAAATTTGCTCTGATAATAACGGACATCTTTTAAATTACGGTATATTTGAAAAATGATAGGAAAGATGAAAGCATTCCGCGTTATTTATTTTCTTGATGAGATTTCGTGCATCATAACATTTCCGTCAATTTGTGCTGCTTTCGTTTTTAGAGACATCATCGTTAAATAAATTGGATCATCAATGTAAAGAAGTAAAATTAGTGGTCTAATCATAGAAATCTGAGACATCCTGAGTACATTAATTTAAGGAGCGCTCTTTCTCTGTGTTGATCGCAAGAACACGCAATTCGATTACTAACGCATCGTTGAATGCCGCCCAAAACTTTTCAATGAAAAAATAAACACGATAATGTCAAGTATCGCATCCACGATTTTATTTTTATTTAGGCGGAAGATAAATCAAATATTATAAACACTTCGCGAGAAACAAATACATATTTGCGATGTTTACCCGAGTAAGCTAGCGTTACGCTACGCCGAGCGGATAATCGTCGATCCCTTCTATGCTAATTGAAAGTGAACCATAAAAGCTTCATCATTGCTTTTCTCGCTCAGCTTTTATTCTTAAAAATAAAATAGAACTGTGATCGCTACTCGATTAATTAGCAAAAAGTGAGCGCAACAGATCAAACAGGCTCGCACTACCAAAACCTTTTGTTCGCGATTAATCCTGCCGTTTAAAAAAATGCAAATAACTTTTAATAAATTAAACATTTTTCTGATTTGCATCATGATTATTTTGTGTCAAGGAAAACGGAAATGAGTAGATAAATGCAGTTTTATGAGGAACATGTAATACATAATATGTATTTAGGTTTATTACTTTTTTTATATTGCATGTTCAACTCTCCAACTTGAAATCCTGCGATAACCGCGAGAAATATAAAAAAAATTTATTAATAAATTTTGTAGAAAATTAAATTTTTTACAATAAAGTTTCCGACAGCATATATCTGCCATTAATAGTTTAGGCATGAAATAAAATTCAACGACCCGAATAATGAATTGAATAATTAACAGATCCAATGAAAAAAAATCTGTAGCAGCAAGCTGTGGTTTTTCTTGATTGTTAATATTAATAACTTATTTTTAACCTGAAAAATAATGTTCTCACAGTAAATTTTTAATAAAAATATTATTAAACTTTAGTGAGTGCATACATAGGAATAGCGGCGTTCGCTTAAGATTTCGTAGCAGAATTGCCAGTTAAAATTTTACTTTGTTAGAGCTTTTCTTTCTGGAGTTTTTAATGGGACGGGCATATATTTAAACTTTGTGTTTTATACATTAAGATAATTAAATATATATAAAGCGAGGGATAGAAATTATTACAAAGTCAAATATAAGGAAAATGATTTAAGTTACGTTTAAGTAACAAATCTTAAAAGTCTAATCTAGGAAGTATGGCTTTTAGAGATCAGGGAGCCTGGGGCGTCAGAATTAAAAATTAAAACCTAAGGATATGCAAGTTGGGAGGGAATTATAACAATTGTACATATTTTTAGCTTAAATACATTTAGACTTTATAATGCTAATTTACGTTTAGTAATAACAATTTACAGGTCGCTGACGGCTTATCTTATATTCTTTGTCGGAGATAGTGACTACAGATGGCGCCACCATAAAAAAATATACTAACGTTTATGCTTACATAGAATTTATAATATAAATTAATTCATGAATTAGCAATAATTAGTTTATTTTATCTTTTAATAAATATTTAAAAAGAATTGTAATATTCGATATCGTCGCGCCTCCTTATTTAAAATAGACATACCATTATTTTCAATTGTGCATAATTTTGAGTAATAATTTAATAATTATACCTAATTTTATGTAATAGTCGAGTAATGTAATGACCAGAATGAACACATTAATCTTCAAGGTTTAAATAGTTCATACCAACCAATGAAATCAAAAGTTTTATTTTAACCCCGCCCTAAAAAGAAAACCATAGATTTTTATTGGTTACTTCGATTAATACATTTTTACAGATGTGCAAATGAAAATTAAGAAGGTAAATTTCACAAACTTTTAATTAAATTTGAAAAATTTTGGTAAATTAAATATTTAATGTCAAATTAAGTTTTCATTTTGACATTTTATGTCAAAAATTAATTAAACATGGCACTAAGCATTGTACATCTTTAGTTCTAATAAGTAAATTTTCGCTTAAATGTTCCATTGGTTAATTATAGTTTTATAGTCATTATGAAATGCAATATATTTTATTTCTCCCATTACACTAACTGAGCAATTAGTTAATCCGCCATTAGGGAAAATCTTACAAAATCGGCGATTAAGATTTTTGTTTTTATTCTCAAATAAAGTTGATTTATTTATTAACAAATAAATAGTCAAGTAGTCGATTTTAAATATTTCAATAAATTGAAGTGTCCAGGAGCAACAACAAAGAAGTGAATCTGAAAGCAAAGTAAACAATTAATTTTAATTCCTAATCTTTGCAAGACAGAAACTTACCTAATTTAAATTTAATTTAATTTAATGTCTTCCAAAGAAATCAGGAGCAATTTAATTTCGATGAGATTGGCAGAAATTTGTTGAGAGATTTGAAAAATTGGCGCGGTAAACAAAATATAACTTAATGGCGGTCATGGTATTGACAACAAGGAAAATTAGTATAAATGGAAAACAATTGTAAATGAAACGATGCTTTAAAATTGGAATTACAACAATTACGCAAAATTTATAATGCAGGTGGATGGAACTCATTTGCAACAAACAATTAACAATAAACAGCAACAAGACATCAAACAAATAATGCACCATTTACGGTAAAATTTGGAACTAAATTTGAATTAAATTGAATTAAATTTTACATTTAATTTTCAAAATTTAAGATATTTTACCTTTTTGGGGTAGATTTAATTACAAGACTTTTAATAGAAAATCTTAAAGTTTTTTGTTTGATTTTGAAAACAATTAGTTTAAAAACAATTTTTGATTTTTAATTTAAAACAAAAAAAAATTAGGTAAAAAATATAGTTATATTGTATCACTCGAAGAACGACAAACCGAGCAAATACGTCAACACAACAAAATAATTAGATTTAGCATACGTCTGATGTTCATGGCGCCCAAAATTCTACAAAATCAATTAAAACACATTGAATCACAGCAATATATTGTTTTTTATTTTTAATGCACTTCCAATTGCTGTTTTAACCTCCCCCCCCCTCTTTGTCACAGTTGGTCACAATATTTTATCCCCCCTCTCTTCAAAACGTCCAAAGGTCACAAATAAAGCCCCCTTATTTATTATCATAATATTTTAAAATTTTAAATTTATAAGAAAAAAAATACTCAAACACAATTATTTTACAAATCCAAAAATGAAATTTTTATGCGGACGTCACATTGGGCTTCCTAACCTTCTTCTCTCCATTGTCACATTTGGTTACATTTTGTCACCTCCCCTCCCCCTGGCAAAGACGTCCTTTATGGACTGCCCCTAAACAAATGTGCAAATTTATTTTTGGTACACTTACAGAAGGCGCTCATTGGCTTAGTAGTCAGTTCAATCAACAGCAAATATTAAGGTTCCAAATTTGAGTCTGAGAAGAGTTTAAGTTTCATATGAGCGTCTCCGTGCTTCGGAATAACTCAGATTGTATGAATTGCTAAAACTTCAAAATAAAGTTTATTACACTTCTTGTGGTTTTCTTTCAATTTATAATTCAGATCGACTATGTTTGTCGTTTTTTGCATTTCTAAAAATTTCCAAAATTATTTAACAAATTTTTGTTTAGAATTAATTTTTCTAATTTCCCCAAATTCAAATTTTGGCGCTGCTATTTATTATTTTTGTGTTGAAACTTCTGAACGCACATCACACAAATAGGAGAGAAAGTCGCCATGGCACTCAAAGAAAAAAATGTAAAGTCATCATAGCAACGACTAAGCTGATATCCTGAAATCTTTAATTTAATACTAAAAAATAAAAGCTGCATTGACCGGGGGGTTATGAAATACCACCCAGTATAACAATATTGAAAAGCAGAACATTAAATGCTGACAAATTATGCGAAAGCTTTAGTTTTTTTTAGACAAATGGCAAATGGGGAGTTTTTGTAACCTTCGGTCTCCCTGGCCTCCGGTCGCATTTTGCAAAAAGTTGCTCTATTAATTGATGAATAACTAAATGAATAACGCATGGCATACAAAAATGTCAGGTTACCATGGTAACGGATGAGGTAATAATCCTAAAATCTACCATTCTCTACTAATAAATAATAAACCCTGCAGATCGACCGGGTGGGGGGTGTCTGTACACCAATATCGCAAATCGAAAGACAGAACATTAAATGCTTACAAATTATGCAAATCACTTTATAATTATACCGTTTTGATTTCTTTTTTGACAGATGTCAAAAGCGAACGCCGCTATTCCCAAAACTACACATCTTTCCAAAATAATTTTATTAATAAAAACGCACAAAAATTAGAATTCTGAACTTTTTTCTTGTTGGTTAAGTTTTTTTGGCTAACTTAAAATTATAATTGATTCTAAAAAATTTTAACAGGGAAATTTCAGGAGTCCCATAACAATATTTTACAAATTTCTCTGTCGATGTTTTGACAAAATTGACAAAATTGTAATCCAAAATTCATTTTGAATTTGTGACATTTTGAACAACTGACAAATTATTAAATTTTATAATTATAGTTCGTTTTAAATAAGAATGCAGTAAAAATTTGTACTAAAAATATGACCTTGCAACGTGATAGGTTTAAATGTATGCAAGTTTACACTGCTAAAATTTCATTTGCGACTGTCATTTCACAAATCAAATATTAACGAAATAAAAATTTTGATTTTTCTGATTTTATTGCAAATTACGCATTTAGTAGGTTTTTTAAAAGGTAAAGTCAAAAATTAAGTTCTTTTCTGATTTAAAAAACATTTTTTATAATAAAATTTTCAATTTTGACATTCTCCTTACTTTTTTTACATTTCCTTGCGTGGGGAAACGTCAAAAATTTATTTTTGGAAATTGATAGGGGATAGGGGCTTGCTCCACCTCTATCACGGGTTGACCTGGCTTTGCAGTACCGGTGGAATCGGCCCAATAAGTTTAAATACACAAAAAAATTATCAAAATACACTTTATATAATATTAAGGCCACCTGATAGTGAAAATGTGTCGATCAACCCTGATTGCGATTTTCACATTTTTTAAAAATTGATTACGAAAAATAGTAATGCGCAAAAGATTAAAAAAATCAAAATTTACGGTTAAATCACAAATTTTGAAAAAAAAACACATAAAACAAATGCGACCATTTCATTAGTGCTTCATTTCTCATTTTACTCACACCTCCACAATTAACTCCGTTTATCAAAAAGCAATTTTAGTGAATTTCACGGGGGGTTGACCTCTGACCAAAAATGTGTACACCAAATTTACATTTACAATAATTTGCAAAATTTACACAAATTTGCTAACAATTTCAGACATTTACAAAAATGTACACACATTTGCAATATTTGCAAAATTGCAAAAATTTATACAGATATTTGCAAACAATTTCAGACATTTACAGACATTTGCAAAAATTTACAGGCATTTGAAAACTTTGCAAACATTTGCAAAATTTGCAATCAATTGCAGAAATTGGCAAACAATTGCAAATCGTTCACAAAATTATGTACACCAAAAAATATACCAGGTGGTCAACACTTCGGGATTTTATATTTAAAATGTATGTGTTGAATATTGACGCCGCCTACGGCGGCGCCCACTACAAAACATCCCTAAACTGTGATCTTATTTGAAATTATATGTCCTCAACGCGACGGATGTATCAGAACTGCTGGCACCTTGCCGAACATTAAGTAGAAGAACCCACTCAGAACGGAAGGACTGGCAGCAGAATAAATTAAAATATGATATTCCTGACCCCGGTTTCTAACGCTTTGTTTTCCGGTTTGGGATATAGAGAGTTATATAAAATTTAATTTAGGTTAACAAATTATTTTAATTTGTTTTTTAAGCATTTTTCTTTATTTTAATTTTTTAATTATATTTTCTACTTCAAATTTTGGCGAGAGTTGATTAACCCTGATTTTTTTTGTAAATTATGAAAGAGAACAATGTCATATATAATTAAAAAATATAAAATATGTCCGCAAATTTGGTTAAAAACAGCTTTAAAAATGAATTTGGAATGCAATTTTCTCATTGGATCTTTGAAACTGTAACCCCGCCCATCGAAATTAAAATAGATTATGGTGACAGTTAAGATACCCAAATCTACATTTCTAAAGCGAACTATGAAAGATGAGGCCTAACTACTAAATAAAAAAATAAAATTTGAGGTTGGTTCACAAATTTTGGAAAATATACACTTTTATCTTGAATCAAAATTGACCGTGGTTGCGTTTGCCAAAACCGACTTTCCGCAGCCTCCGCTTCGTTCCGGCCGTTATAAGCCGTTTTGACAAGTGTTTTACTAAGCGGTCCAACTCGGCAAAGCGTGGATATACCCCCGACGGATCTCAGGGAATGACTGGTAGCTCACCAGTATCAGTATCAGTATCGTGAGTGAAAATGCGGAGCATGCATTCATGTGGCTTTGAGTTTATGATTTGGGATTACGCAGCGAAGCTGCGTGTGGGCTTTGGGAGTTTTAGAAATTCCGAATTTAAATATACTGAAATGTGGGGACATGGGGGCAAACTTTTGACTGAGCCATCACAAAATTTCGAATTGAAGGGACTGGGGACTGAGAGAGATTTGTACTGCTGTTCGTTTGTGGCTATTCTCTTCCGCAGTTCGTTTCAGTACCGAGAGGATGGCTTGAGTTAAAAATTTAAATAATTTTGAGTTTGAGATAAGTTTTGAATTTAATTTTTGAATTTTGGAATTTGTCAGAGGTACATTTCGTCGGCCCCCCACTGCGAATTTTTTGGTAAAATTGGTCTCAAACGTTTGAGCTTCGTTTGAGCTTCAATGAGCTTCCATTTTCATCGTTTGAACCACAACCGTCGCGGAGTTATTCGCGAAAACTTTGGGGGGCTGAAATGCAGCCCCCATCGCGAATTTGTAGTGAAATTGGTCTCAAACGTTTGAGCTTCGTTTGAGCTTCAATGAGCTTCCATTTTCATCGTTTGAACCACAACCGTCGCGGAGTTATTCGCGAAAACTTTGGGGGGGGGGAAATGATTTTACATTTTCCGTTCTGGTTCGAATTTTTAGGTGAATTTGGTGTCAATCGATAGAGTTTCGTTTGAGCTCCAATGAGCTTCTATAATCTTACCGTTAATTTAATTTTTTACGAAATTACAGATATTTGAATTTGCGGTAACTCCGAGCAAGTGACGCGCGCTACCATTCAACTTTTATTCAATTTTGTTAGTTTTAACTAAGTTTTAAAATATTTGAAAAAATACTTTAATTATATTTTACTACATTATTATTATATTTTATTAATAAAAAGTTACAAATAAATAAAAATATAAAAATGCAAACTTTTTATACAGTATATATTAAAAATTGTCCATTAGTAGCGACAACTGACTGCCTCACTACCTTGGGACGATTTTGTAGGTCATCATAACGTTCCCATTTACCGAGCTAAAACACTAACAATAAGAAACGTAGTGCTCAATCGCATTCATATTCTGTTTCTCCTTTGGAGGTATAAAACTAATAACTCCTTGACAGCAATAATCCTTGTTGTTAATCACCATTTGTAGAGGAATTTCCTTTAGTGGAATATTTAATTCTACTGATGAACTTAGTACTGAAAGTATGATAATATTATAAAAGCGCATTAAAGCTCAAACGAAACTCTGACGATTAACATCAATTTCACACAAAAATTCGAACTGGAACGGAAAAGAAACTCCCAAAGTTTTGCAAATAGCTTTTGGATTGAAGCTCAAACAAAGCTCAAACGTGGGACACCAATTGTTAATTATTGCAAAAATTGACTCAGCAAAAATGCATTACGAATACAGGTAAGTCGTTATTACATTTAATAACAATGTATTTAATTGACACAAGAATTGACCAATCAGAAGTGCATTACGTACTTTAATCCGTTAATTTCGTTAACACTAAATTTAAAAAAATTATTTAAAAACTTAAGTTGAAACTGATAAAATGTAATAAAAGTTGAATGGCATCGCACGTAACTTGCTCGGAGTTATGGCAAATTTCAAATAAGTGTAATTTCGTAAAAAATTAAATTAAAACTATGATAATAGAAGCTCATTGGAGTTCGAACAAAATTTTATTGGTTGACATCAAATTTACACAAAAACTGAAACGGAAAATGAAGAGACCTCCTCCCCAAAAATTTTTTGAGAATGTGTCCGCGACAAATGGTGTTATAACTCCTAATTAATGTTCCCAATCCAAAAACGGTACAGCGTTTCCCAAACCCAAATATGAAGCCACCACATGAGCAGATTAACCAGAATCCAAAAATGTAGTCGGACCATTAAATAATTAATTTCATCAGAATTAATACGCTAACAAAATTAAGGTATAGTTAGTTATAGCGAAACGTGTAACCCAACTCCCACACTCCAACTCCAACTATATTGAAACGAATAATTTTAATGCATTTTAAAATAAACGCAAAATACATTTAAATACAGGGCGTTTCAAAGTGGAAGGTGTTAAAAATTAGTAATAGAAATTGCGTACAGCAAATTTCTGTTTTAATAATAATATATTTTATCGGCATAAAAATTGGCCAATCAGAAGTGCATTACAAAGCTCAATCCATTATATTCGTTAATACTAAATTTCCGATCGTTCTCGACAACAAATTTTAGCAAAAATACGACTTTCGTCGTAAAAACCAAACCAAAAGAAACCAAAAATGCACAAGGTTACGAGAAAGTACAAAATTAATTTTTACATTTCGTTACTTAATTTAATCCTTTTATGTCTTTGAAAAGTAAATATAATCATTTAACACTAAAAAATCAATGCTAAAATTAGAAATTAAAAAATAACTTTCAGATGGCTACCAGAGCATTCAGACAAAAATTTTAGTTAAATTTTTTACCTTTAACCAATATATTTAATCACTACTTCTATTATTACTGGCGTTACATCCTATATCATCTGATAAAATGAAAAAAGTTGAATGGTAGCGCGCGTCACTTGCTCGGAGTTACCGCAAATTCAAATATCTGTAATTTCGTAAAAATTAAATTAACGGTATGATAATAGAAGCTCATTGGAGCTCAAACGAAACTCTATCGATTGACACCAAATTCACACAAAAATTCGAACCAGAACGGAAAATGTAAAATCATTTCCCAGCCCCCAAAAGTTTTCGCGAATAACTCCGCGACGGTTGTGGTTCAAACGATGAAAATGGAAGCTCATTGAAGCTCAAACGAAGCTCAAACGTTTGAGACCAATTTCACTAAAAATTCGCGATGGGGGCTGCATTTCAGCCCCCAAAAGTTTTCGCGAATAACTCCGCGACGGTTGTGGTTCAAACGATAAAATGAAAGCTCATTGAAGCTCAAACGAAGCTCAAACGTTTGAGACTAATTTCACCAAAAAATTCGCGATGGGGAGGGCCGACGAAATGTACCTATTTGTCAGTCAGTTTTATTGACGCGCATGAATGGATTAACGAGATTCTGATTTAAATTTTTAAAATTAAACTGGTTTGGCCCTTCATAGGCATATTTTAAATACGCTACTGATTGCGTAGTAATAGGAAGCAGCAATAATAATTGCCAGTACGGACGTTGTCCGGCACTTGGTGGTTGTGGTAGCTCCCCACCGCTTGTGACTGTCGACCCACTACAGCGCACGGACGGGTAATAGAATGTTTGGCATAATATTACGCAATAATACATTTACATGTATTTCTTATGGGAAAATCGTAATTTTCAAAATTGAATTGTGACCTTATTAGAAGTCCGATTAAATTCATCTTCACCGTGAACAGTTTGTATTTTTCTGTTCTTTCGTTTGGTGAAGCAGTTTCTATAGGAAAAAGTATATATTCGAGTCAGGATTAGTCGACTTTTGCCCAAATTTCAACAGGTGCGCAATAATTGTTAGACCTAAAACATATGTAAAAGCCGAAAGTTACTTTCAACACGAATACTTATAAAGTAGGCCATTTTGTAATGCAAATGTATTAAAATAATATAAAATTTAAAATCATAAAATATGCAAAAACAAGGTCTTGTAGTGAAAAACTTTATAAAAGTGAACTCAAAAGTAGAAAATTTTAAGCTAAAAAGCATTTTTTGTTAAATTTCTCTTATTAACCCTTAACCACCGTTGTGTGGTCACCCGAATGCAACGAAATATTTCTCCTGGTCTATGAATCCATCGGTAGGTGTATATTATGTGTGTTCGCTCGTTTTTTTATCCACAAACGCAAACACCGATTGACTTGAAACCTTTGATTGAAGGTCTTGTGTAAGAATACAAAAGCAATTATAATTATTTTACTATGTGTAATGTGATGCCACATCAGATTCGTTGATGTGACAAAGCAGTCGCGAAGTCAGCGCCAACCTCCCCCCCCCTTGTTAAATGAAACGAAATATTGTCGTTATTTATTTTTCCAATTATCTGTGTATACAGCGACGGCAACGCATTGAAATAGAAAATATCTGTACAAAAATAAGTTTTAAACAAGAAAGTTTTATTGCATTTTGCGGTGAGAACTATTGTCGTGAGATATCAAAGTTACAATGAGCGTATTTGGTTTTATACAAATGACAAACAAGCAATTAAATTTTCACTAAAATTTATAAGAAAATTTCATATGAAAATTTAGAGCGGAAAATTCTTTATAGTTTCGTTTCCGTAACTTTTCACTAAAGAACAGTCGTTTTTGTGTTATTTGCGCAAGGGAAGACATCGACGCCAATTTAAAAATTCATCACTTCTGACACGAAACCAAAAAATAATTTTTTGAATCGATAAAGTTGCCCTTTGCTATCATAATATTTTGAGAAGTATTTCGACTTATATTGAGTGTAAAAACGGTTGAACGAAGAATAAATACTCGTAATTCACGAATTATATCCGGCCGCAAATGACTTTTTTCGTTCTACTGCTATTTCCGTGTTGTCAAGGAACAGGGATTCAGGGAATAGGTAATAGTCATTTTGCAGGATACCAATATTTAGGTTTATTAATTTTTTTCTTTTTTCAAATTTCCCTTCAAACGCTATTATAGTTTGAGTACTCCGAAAAAATTATATACTAAACTTTAAAACAAAATATTTTATAAAATAAACAAAATCACGTGTAAAAACAATATTCTTGACAATTACTTGAGCATAGATTCAGCACAAGTGAACGTTCGAACGAATTAACCTGCTCGATGTTAACCTCGGAGTCAGGGCAGTTCATTGCATTCATTACATATTATAATTTTTGGTAGAAAAGTGACTTGTGCTTTTGTTTTAAAATTTTATGTTAATTTAGACAATTCGAGAAACCAAGAAATAGGAAAATTATACAAATGCGGTAGAAAAAAATTAAAAAAACTCTTGTAAAATTGGATTTATTTAAAAGTGTATGTATTTCCCAAGGCGTATCAACACGAAATGAAATATATTAATGACTTATTTCTTTATTCACTTCAAACATCAATAAAATTCTGGTGATTTTTACGATTTTGTTTAATGACCCTTGTAAAGTGCAAATATTAACTGAAAAACCGTTAAATCCATACATTTATTTGTAAATTTAAACACTTATTTCCTTTTTCCTTGACAGCACGGATTTATTAACGCATTCTGGTCAACTGTAACTCTTCGTGATTACGCTTTTTAAAGTTATAAACCCTCCCCCATGAATATTTTAACTTTTAAAAAATTTTCTGTTGCATATTTTATCTTGGTGCCAGTCCGCCCCTGGAAAATAAATAATTCAGTCCATTAAAATATTAGAATTTTTAATAATTCATAAAATAATTTATTCAATAAACTTCGTGAGAGACAAAAAATTAAAAATAACAAAACTTTGCAAAAAAGTGATTCCAATAGTTATTTACATACCAAGTTTGGAAACTAGCTTCTTTTACATACGTTACTATATTTCAAAAATTAAATCGTCCTCTGCAAAATTACCTTTAAATTTCATTTTACTCCCACATGGACTACATAATTATTTTTAGAGTTAAATTTACTATATGATTAATATAAAATACTAAATTTTAATTCGAAATTGATTTAAATTAATTCTTGCAATAATTAAATTTTTAAAATATCTGTCCGAATTCTACGCTCTACAAAAGAGCATAGTGACCGTTTTAATTTTTGAAGAGTTTTTTCGGCGCTCGAACCTCAGTGGTTTATCATTGGCTGCCGAGGAATGACGGTCAGAATAAAATTCTCGTCCCGCCCGGATTCGAACCAAGCTGCGACCGTCTTTGTTTATTGGTTTAGTAATAAAAATTATTTTGCAATTAATTTTTTATTTGGTTTCATTATTTTTGGTTGACAAAAAGTTGAGAACCGCTGTTTTCGGCTATTGAATGTAGGTACGCCAATTATGAAGAATAATTTTGAAAATATGAATTTTTACTATTTAGGGTTCACAACCTGAGGAAATTAACAGTAAACATACTACACTAAGCTATACTAAGGGGAGAAACCTATATACCAAAAAAAGTGATTGAAATGCTTTTTATGAATACTTTTCAATTTTTCTGGCGGAACTTTTTGATTCTCTAATTACTTTTTACGATCAGAAGCCCTGACTTAAGTATTACATCTACCAGAGTTTCAAGGATGAGCGGTCTCGATGCCGCACTTGAGGGACATTTTTGAGCAAATGAATTTTACAATATAGAGTTGCAACCTTAAAAAATCAGTAAATATTATTTAATTTGGCTAGGTGCAAAGTACACTTTACCAAGCAGAAGGGGGGGCATTTTCCAAAAAATTGTTTTGGTTGTACAAAAATGTATTTGGCGCAACTCTTTATTTCTCTCATAATTTTTAAAATTGAAAATCACTGATGTAGATTGTACATTTACCAAATAACCAAAGTTGTGCGGCCTAAAGGCCGCACTGATAGAAATACTCTTGAATATATGAATTTTACAATGTAAGTTTGTCAACTTTAGAAAATGAGTAACCTGCGGTTGTATTGAAATCTTTCTGGCAAAACTCTTTGTTACATTCATTATTTTCCACGTTGAGAAGCACTGAAGACATTTCTGGGTATGGCCTAGGTCGGCGCAATAGTTTTGTCGCACACCTGATTCGGCGAAAGTACGGTTGAAACCGAGAAACCATTTTTTTAATATATTAAGTTTAAAAGTAGGTTTGCCACCGTTAGAAAATTAGTAATTAGTATTTTTTATTAATGCAGTAAAAAAAAGTAGCAGGCAGGGGGATTTATTTCCAAAAAAAAATCACTTTTATCGTAATATTTTAATTTTTTTTCATTATTAATCAATCAAACAAATGAATCGTTATTTTTACATTGACAAGCACTTATTTTGGAATTACATATACTAGAGTGCCATGGTTGTGCGGCCTGAAGGCCGCACTGGTAGAAATACTTTTAAATGAATTGATTTTACCATGTAGGATTGCCAACGTTAAAAAATTTGTAATTATAGTCGATTTGAAACAAGAATGAAGTAGAAAATTGTGGAAGCGCTTCCAACGCGCGCGAAGAAAAGTTCACACAGAGAACGTCAAAATTTTTATGTCAAATTTTACTAAACTTCTTATGAGAAACCATAAGAGAACTTAAATTTTTGTATTTAACTTTCCAAAAATCTACATAATGCACGATTTACAATAAAATCGGAAAAATTAAAATTTTTATTTCGTTGATATTCCTTAGTGAAATAACAATCGCAAATGAAATTTCAGCAGGGTGAACTTGTATAAATTTTAACTAAGAATGTTGCAAGGTCAGTGATGTTTTGAAAAATGCCTATGGGGGTGTAAACAAGATTATTTTTCAAAATCTCGTTAATCCAATCGTGTGCGTCAGTGCTAAAAAATACATAACTAACAAATTGCAAAAATCAAAAAATTTTTTTAATAAGAATCACAAGGTATAAGTACGTATAACGTATAAGTAGTAATATATTACATATATAACTATGAATACGGTGGAGTGGGGGGGATTTCCTCTTGCCCACCTCTAAATACGCCACTGCGCAAGGTAATATTTTTAGTATGAACTTTACTGCATTTTTATTTTAAAGAGACTATAAAATTAAATTTGGTAAGCAGAGTTGGACATTAAGTTTACTTTACATAATATACTCGGGGGGGGGGAGAAGAAAATTTCTTTTCCAAAAATAGCAGTTTTAAAATTTTTTTAGAATTATATTTCAATTTTCCAGGCGGAATCCTTTTATTTACTCATTATTTTTTACGTAACGAAGCACTGATGTAGATGTAACATACATTAGTTTGCCAAGATGGTGCGGCCTGAAGGCCGCACTGAGGGATATACCATTATAAGTATGAATTGTACAACGTAGGTTTGCCAACGTTAGATCATTTCATTTTTGGAATTTGAAAAGAAATTGTGTTCAAGTATTTTTCTTATAATTTTAAAATATTATGGTAATAGATGAGGGGGGTTCTTGATTTGTGACCATTGGACGTTCCGGAGAGAGGGAATAAAATATTGTGACAAACTGCGACAAAGGGCGGGGGATTAAAATTTTGGGAAAATTGTGGACGTCTTTTATGGACGGCCCCATATACGATTTTCAAGATTGTGCGGCCTAAAGGCCGCACTGAAGAAAATACTTTTGAACGTATAAATTATACAGTGTGGGTTTGTCAACGTTAGAAAATTAATAATTTGGTTAGCAGAGCTGAATGCAAAGTTTAGTTTACATAATACCCTAAACAGCAGGGAAGGAGTACTTTGAGGAGGGATTTACTAAAACATAGCTATTAAAAATGTTTTGGGCTGTATTTCTGGCGGACTCTCTTATTTACTCATTATTTTAATACGTTGAAAAGCACTGATGTAGGTGTAACATACATTATTAGTTCACCAAGGTGGTGCGGCCTGAAGGCCGCACTGAAAACATACCTTTAAAAGTATGAACTTTACAACGTAGGTTTGCCAACGTTAGAAAATTGGTAATTACACTTCCATTTCTCATATATTTCTCTTTTGTTTGGCGGAACCCTTCGATTTACTCATTATTTTCAGTTTCAGAATCTATGATTTAGATATTACATAAGGGTCGTTCATAAAAACTTGCTTTGGACGTTCTGGAGAGGAAGGGATAAAATATTGTGACAAACTGCGACAAAGGGAGGGAATCAAAAATTTGGAAAAAATTGTGGACGTCTTTTATGGACGGCCCCATATACGATTCTCAAGATTGTGCGGCCTAAAGGCCGCACTGAAGAAAATACTTTTGAACGTATAAATTATACAGTGTGGGTTTGTCAACGTTAGAAAATTAATAATTTGGTTTGCAGAGCTTCTAAAGTTTAGTTTACATAATACACTAAACAGCAGGAAAAGAGGGGGGGACTTACTTTTGTGGGGGATTTACCAAAACATAGCTATTAAAAAAATTTTGGGCTGTATTTCTGGTAGACTCCATTTATTTACTCCTTATTTTTCACGTAGAAAAGCGCTGTTGTAGGTTTTATATATACCAAATTAATAGCCCAAGTTGTGCGGCTTGAAAGCCGCACTGAGGGAAATCCTTTTGAGGTATGAATTTTATAATCTAGCTTTGTCAGGGTTAGGAAATTAATATTAGATTAAAATTTTTTAAATTAAAAGGTTAAATAAACAATAAAATTATTAAACGTCTGATGACATCAGTTACCATTGCTGAAAGCTTACGAATAATATTTCGTTTTATTGTTTATTTAACCTTTTAATTTTAAAAATTTAATCAAATATTAATTTCAGAGGTTAATAATATATATAATTTCAAGTTTGAAAATTAAAAATTAGTATTTAATTCGGCTAACAAAGCTGGGGCGTAAAGTTTACTTTACGCCCCAGCGTAAAGTAAACTTTACTTTACGCCCAGGGGATTTATTTAGAATTAAAAAAGTTGTTTAAAAATGGTTCGTAGTTGTATTTAATTCTTTCTGGCGGAAATCTTTGTTGTATTTATTTTTATATGCCGCACTGATCGAGGTACTTATAAATGGGATCGGATACAGTTCGGCGCAGTTGTTTCGATGCAAATACAGTTCGAGGTTCGAAGCAGAGCCTATTTGGCATGAATACAGCTCGACGCAGATCCAATTTGATGCGGGTACAGTTCGGAGTGCTTGGTTTTAAATATTTTCAAGTAATATGCAATTGTTGCTCTCTTAATAAAAAAAAATTAAAAACCAAAGACTGTAAATATTTAAAAAACCATTATTCATTCATAACAGCATTAAGCACCAATCCGCGTAAATTGAATAATTTAGTATAATTTAAAATATTGTAAATTTGCAGGTAAAGAGGGAAATATATCTACAAAACAATAACCGTGTAAAACCTTTTTGCCGTTAAATTTTAATTTTTCGGGCGGAATTTTTTTAATTCTTCTACGAATCGTGAATAACATCTACTATAAGTAATAGCATGTCATTATTTATTCCAGATTGCCATCGTTGGGCGGCCTAAAGGCCGCAAAATTAAAAAATAATTTTGAATATATAAAAATTATAATGTAAAACTCGAAATTTTAGGAAGTTAAAATTTAATTTGACCAACGGAAAGTTTACTTAATTCTGAGGTTTTTTTAATTCTGAAGTATTATACTTAAACTAGTGACGCGCATGAGGTATTAACGAGATTCTCGTTTTTATTTATTATCATTTTATTTGCGTTTGAGTGGAGGAAGGAGATCCCCCGGTGTCTGGAACTATGGTTTCTAATGTAGGCTATTAAAACTAGTTACTTAAGTTTAACATAGCAGATTATTTTAAATTATAGTATATATTGCTATGATTTAAATTATTTTTAATTGTCAAGTTTCAAGGACATAGTCGTACAAAAACTTTACTGTTTGCTTTGGAATGGATTGGTTGGATCCCTCGTTTTTATTCAATATCTATCCAATTTGCTTATAAATATTCTTGTTTACAGCACTTATACCTTTCGAACGCTTGAAACTACTACGTCGTTGCTGTTTTACACCAGCTACCACCAACTAAAATTTAATAAATAAAATAAATTAATTTATTCATTTAAATAATTAAATTATTTGAAATTTAATTGTTGTCGGTCGGTGGTTTCGATGGAAATAAAGGACTCTCGTTGAACAATAAATGTAATCCACATATTATAAAATATCTAACCGTCATCAAAACAAGAAGTAATATACCAAAAAAAATAACCGGGTAATTTAAATTTGAATAATATTTTACATTCCGTACCTATCCTGCAGTTAGGTTAGTCTTTATTCCATATTTAGTCCATTATTCTTGCTGGTGTTGTAATCCCTCATCAAGAAAGCAATTTTAATTACTTGAGTTTTAAGAGAGCCTGTATTTACCCACGTAATTTGCCTGTACTTAATCCTTGTCACTTCATTCAAATGTAAGAGAAAGTGAACCAATTCTAAACTCAGAACAATAATAATAAAAATTTACGAATTTTCGCTCAATAAACTTTATCGATACAGATATTTCTTTCGTGCAATTTTGGTTATCCCTACTCACCGTAAACATTACAAATTGCTAATGTTCGCTAATTCTTGAAGATTTTTAAACGTTTTACGTTCTTCTAAAGCGAAACAAACGACTTTCCTGCAGAAAAATACACGAGCACAATGAAAGCGCTTATTGCAAGTCCTTAGTCGAATCACTAGGTTGCGTTTACAAGACCTATTAACATTTTAATTAGAGATATGAAAGTTTAGATGTAATCAGAACTAAAAAAGGTCTAATTTCATTGCTGCATTTTTCTTTGTTATTATTAATAATGCATAACAACCAACAAAACATAATGCACTTAAAGAAAAATAAAAAAGTTCCCGATAAACTACAAGCCATGCTATAGCAGTCATTAGCTGATTTAGTTAGTAATTATTCCGGCTTAAGTGCAGCTGATAGCAGCACTGTATAAAAAAAAACGGAGCGAAGTTCTCTTGAACCCAGCCTACGTTATTAGAATTACAAACGTAACTACTAATTTGAGTTAACGATTGCTGCCGGAAAGAAATCGATACCAAATGAAAACTCGAGCAAAGAAAAACCTAATAAATAAATTAGTGGTTTCAAAACCGTATCGTTCCAGATGTGACATTTGCACAGCTGGAGTCCTAAATCATCAATTTGTTATAATAAAGTAGCCACACACTGTCAAACTAAACTAAAACTTTTTTTTATTATTTAACGTTTACTTAAATTTGATGTGAGCTTCAAGAGTAACTGTGCATGATTCCCTTAACGCACAGATGTACGAACTCGTGGTATAATTTTTTTATGAAGAAAAAATAAAATTACGAAAGTTGTGGCTTGTTCTGGGGTAAAACTAAATTTTTAATGAATGGCTGTGATAAGCTTTTATATTTTAACCCTAACGAGAAGTAACACCCCACAAAATGGAATATTATGGAGGATGTTCAACAAGTGAAAATGAATAGTAAAATACTTGCCAAGTTTTTAGTTTCATGAAACTTTAATTAATTATGAATAATGGCGTTACTGGAAGCGGCGAGACTAACACTTGATTAAAAGTAGATATCATAATGGAAATTTTCAAGTTTTTCTACGTTTACTCTAAAAATTATAGATGACAATCAAATAAAGACATGTCAGTGGTAGAAATTAATTCAAAAATGAGTTTTAAATAAAAGCAATGGTTCATAAAGTTCATCGACGCGGTCAGAGGGAGGGGGTAATTTGTTATTATCAAGTAGAACACCAATTGGTTATATGTTATTAAAAAATTAAAAATATTTTAAAACGGTTTCGGTCATCAATCTATCAATTACCTTACAATGTATATCCAAAGCTGAACATGAGACCATAACAGAGCTTGTTGACTTAATGCTGTTTAGTATAATATGTAAAGTAAACTTTGCGATGAGTTCTGCTTGTCGAAATAACTCATATTGATTAATTTCCTTAAGTTGCTAGCCCTACGTTCATTCATATTGCCATAATTACTCCAATCGGCGCGGCCTTCAGGCAGCACAACTTTATCAATCTATTTTATTTTATATTTAAATCAGAGCTTTTCAGCGTGAGACTTCCGCTAGAAAAATTAAAATATAAATTTAAAAAAATTTGTAAATCTTGTAGTATGATTAGTAAGTTTCTAGCCCCCCCCCCTCGGAACCAAGATTTGGATCTTAGATTTTTGCAATCTAATATATAATTCAATATAAAATTCATTCAATATAAAAATCGGTGATTTTCAGCATGAGACCTTCACAAGAGAGATTAAAATACAGCTTTAAAAAATTTGTAAATCTTATAGTATGATTAGTAAGTTTCTAACCCCCCCTGCCAGACTATGATCTGGATCCTATATTTTTGTAGTCCGATATGTTTAATATTGAAATCACTGTTTTTCAACGTGAGAGATCCGCCAGAGAGATTAAAACATAACTTTAAAAATTTGTAAATCTTGTTGTATGATTAATAAATTTCTAGCCCCCCTCCCCTAACCAAGATCTGGATTCTAGATTTTTGCAATTCAAAATACCCGGATAAGCCATCGGTAAGTCGTGGGCTACCAAGCATGCGTTTAATCAAAGGCAACAGTGACAGTTTAAATTTTATTTGAAAAGAACCTGTAAATATGAGCTATAATAGAGTAGGCAGTGTTTAAATGTTTGTTCTCGTGGTAAACAATTAATGCACTACAATTTTAATCTTAATTAATTTTTATAATTATAAACGCTGCTACTTGAATGCGAATATTTCTTAAACCCGGCCCACAGCCAGGACTTCATTTCGAGGGGGGCATTTGTAAAAATTTTCCAACTCGAAAATACCTATACCTATTTATTTGTAATATTCAAATTTGGACTTTCAATAAAATTTTTTTTAACATTTTGGGGATTGTTCCACGCTCCCCAGACCTCCTAGTTTGTGCAGTTTAGTTTTATTAAAAATAAATTAAAGATATCAGCATAACCGAATTAGAAAAAATCTCTAGAAAAATTAATTAATCATAACTTTAACAAGTCACGTTCAAGTAACTAATATTTCAATTAACCCAAACTACAAACAATACATTTAGAGACCGGGGGGTCTGTGGGGTGTGGAGTACTTTTCAGGAATACTCAAACTGTAATAGATTAATTTTCAAACTAACGTTCATCAGTATTAAGCGATTAATAGTGATAGTTTTTAGCACAAGAAATATCAAGCAGTAACCGAGAAGCTGGGGGTGAAAGGATAACGAATTCCCTAGTATAATATATCAACGTTCTCAAGAAAACCAAAGCGCTAAAATAAACCCTACTCATAATCTGTAAACACTGAATGTTTTCCTTTCAACAAGAAGGCACTGGAGGGTGTTCCACACCCCCCAGACCCCCCGGTTTGTGTAGTTTATTTTTTATTAGAAAAAAATTGAAGATATCGGTATAAACAATCTAGAAAAACTAACTAATTCTATCAAGTCACACTCAAGTAAATAATATCCCAATTGGCCCAAATTAGAAAGCTTACTTTTAAAGACCGGGGGGTCTGGGGTGTGGAGCACCCCCCAGGTACACTCAAAATGTGATAAATAAATTTGCAAACTCATGGTTTTAAATTGAGTGATTAATAGTAAAAGCTTTTAGTACAAAAAATATAAAGTAGTGACCGAGAAGCTGGGAGGAGAGAGGATTACAAATTCCCCCCAGTATAATATGTCATCGTTCTCAAAAAAACCAAAGCGCTAAAATAAACTCTACTCATAATCTGTAAGCATTGAATATTTAGCATTCTAATTGTGAGGCACTGGAAGGTGTTCCACCCCCAGACCCCCCAGTTTGTGTAGTTTATTTTTTATTAGAAATAAATTGCCAATTAGTTCAAATTATAAAGCTTACTTTCAAACTGCGATAAATAAATTTGCAAGCTTATGGTCTTTAGTATTAACGGATTAATAGTGAAAGTTATTAGCACAAGAAATATAAAGCTGGGACCGAGAATCTGGGAGGAGAGAGGATTATGAATTCCTCTAGGATATAATATAATATGTCATCATTCTCAAGAAATTCAAAGTGCTATAATAAACCCTACTCATAATCAATAAACATTGAATGTTTTCCTCTTTAAGAGTGAGGCACTGGAGGGTGTTCCACACCCCAGACCCCCGGTTTGTGTAGTTTAATTTTATTAGAAATAAATTAAAGATATCAGCATAACGGATCTAGAAAAATCTCTAGAAAACTAATTATTTCTAACTTTAATAAATCACACTCAAGTAACTAATATTCCAATTTGTCCAAATTATAAACCACAGTTTTTGTGACTGGGGGTCTGGGGGTGTGGAGCACCCCCAGGTACACTCAAATTGTGATAGATAAATTTGCAAACTTATGGTCTTCAGTATTAATCGACTAATGAAAGTTTTTAGCACAAGAAATATAAAGCAGTGACTGAGAATCTGGGGGGAAAGAAGATTATGAATTCCCCCCAGCACAATATGTCATCATTATCAAGAAAACCAACGTGCTATAATAAACCCTACTCAAAATCTGTAAATATGCAATATTTAGTTTTTCACTAGTGAGGCACTGGAGGGTGTTCCACACCCCAGACCCCCGGTTTGTGCAGTTTATTTTTTTAGAAATAAATTGAAGATATCTGCATAACCGATCTAGAAAAATTTCTAGAAAAACTAATTAAGTTAAAAACTTTAATAAATCACACTGAAGTAACTAATATCTCAATTAGTCCAAATTAATAACCACAGTTTTAGAGACCGGGGTCTGGGGTGTGGAGCACCCCAGCAACACTCAAGCTGTGATACATAAATTTGCAAACTTATGGTTATCAGTATTAAGCGATAATGGTGAAAGTTTTCAGCACAAAAATATAAAGTAGTGACCAAGAATTGGGTGGGGGATTATTAACTCCCCAGTATAATAGAAACACCACAGGAACACTTAAACTGTGGTAGATAAATTTACAAACTTATGGTCTTCGGTATTAATCGACTTATGAAAGTTTTTAGCACAAGAGATATAAAGCAGTGACTGAGAATCTGGGAGGAGAAAAGATTATGAATTCTTCCCAGTACAATTTGTCATCGTTCTCAAGAAAACCAAAGCGCTAAAATAAACCCTACTCATAATCTGTAAACATTGAATGTTTGCCTTTCAACAGGAGGCACTGGGGGGTGTTCCACACCCCAGACCCCCGGTTTGTGCAGTTATTTTTATTAGAAATAAATTGAAGATATCAGCATAACCGATCTAGAAAAATATCTAGAAAACTATAATAATCCTAACATTAACAGGTCACACTCAAGTAAATAATATCCCAATTAGCCCAAATTATAAAACTATTTTAGAGACCGGGGTCTGGGGTGTGGAGCACCCCCAGGTACACTCAAACTGTTATAAATAAATTTGCAAACTTATGGTTTTTAATTAAGTGACTAATAGTAAAAGTTTTAGCAAAGAAATATAAAGCAGTGACTGAGAATCTGGGGGGAAAGAAGATTATGAATTCCCCAGCACAATATGTCATCGTTCTCAAGAAAAGCAAAGCGCTAAAATAAATTCTACTCATAATCTGTAAGCATTGAATGTATTGCCTTTCAACAGTAAAGCACTGGAGGGTGTTCCACACCCCCCAGACCCCCTGGTTTGTGAAGTTTATTTTTATTAGAAATAAATTGAAGATATCAGCATAACCGATCTAGAAAAAATCTCTAGAGAAACTAATTAATCCTAACTTTTACAAGTTACACTCAAGTAACTAATATGCCAATTAGCCCAAATTATAAACTATACTTTTTGTGACCGGGGGGTCTGGGGGGTGTGGAGCACCCCCCAGGTACACTTAAACTGTGATAGAAAAATTTGCAAACTTATAGTCATCAGTAGTAAGCGATTAATAACGACAGTTTTAGCACAAGAAATATAAAACAGTGACCGAGAAACTGGGGGGAAAGAGGATTATGAATTCCTCCCAGGATAATATGTCATTGTTCTCAAGAAAACCAAAGCGCTATAGTAAACCTTACTTAGAGGCTCGTAGCCAGGAGTTCATTGCCCTTGCCCCCCCACGGGCTATGGGCCTGTCGCAAACTCAAGACTACAAACAATTTAATAACTCTCAGATAACCAGAGTGTTTTCTTAAGTGTTCGACAAACTTTAAATAAGTATATAAGTCGCATTCAACGTGCAGGTGATGAAATTATTTTGTGAGTGAAACACAAATTGGAAAGTTGATCTATAAAGAAAGCGAAACGTGCTCAGTGGCTCACGTGCCAGCATTTCCAAACCATATGACACAAACGACAAATCCGCATAATTGAGTATTTTTATTAAAATATGCTCAGTGGAGTTTAGTGCTATAATATAAGCGCAATTCGTGAGCTGAATATAACAACATATTATATAAGTTTGACTTCGACAGGGAGGGGGGGGACAACATTATTTCCTTCCGCATGATTTCCAATCAAACGGAGTTTAATAATTTGTACATTACGCACATTAAACATGGACCAACCGAGACAATTTCTAAATGATTATGATTGATAGAAAAATGGAAAGCCATGAAAGCTGACTTGATATTTCAGCTTCAGTAAAATGACAGAATCAGATTTACGAAAGTTGACTGACGGAGAACAAATTTCCGCGAAACATGTGGCGTAATTAAATAAAATTTGATTAAACGATTTAAAATGTAAAAATTTCATTAATGTTAAAGCATAAGCGACACAAATTTGTGCGATTTTGTAGTGTAAATAAAAAATAAGCATTGTGTTCGAGGCCGATAAGAAGTGTTGCTACTTCTTGTACAGCACTTTTTCGGGGACCATTAATCATCTCTCTCCATTGAAATTTTTGAAAGTTTTACAATAGAAAATTTTTACGTTTACACTGTTACCTATTCACTTAAAAAAGTCAAGAGAAATTGAACAAAGCGATTGCGTGGTCAAGTGGACACGCAACACTAAATAAAATGATCGGTCAACCTCAAGGTTGCAAATGGCCGACCTGACAAAATGTTACAAGCACACGAAAGTGTATTTATTACATACAAATATTGTTCATACTTTTTCTTTGCATTTTCTTCGAGAAAGAGACGATTAGTTGTCGTTGGCCGAGTATCAGAAAAAGAAAAACTAAACCTTCAATCGTCACGCGAACACTTATCACACTTATCAAAATGACCACAATAAAACATACCACCTATTTTTATTAAACATTTTTAAAATACCCCCACTTGACTTATCGGAAAACCGTTTCTAGTTTTTTTTTTTGAATTTCTTTAAAAAATTGTCTCCCAGCTGACTTTATTAGGATTAATTTAATTAAAAGTGAAATATAAACGTAATTACTTTCTACCCCATGTCATCTTAATATTAAATTAAGTTTCTACTGGAAAGCTTCTGAATTAAAACTCAAAAATAAAATATAAAACATTTCAATAAATTACGGTCTTCCTTTTTAAAATCCTAATTAAAGAAAGCGCTTCAAGTTTAAAAACAGTGGAGTCGATTTTGTTTAGAAAAAATATTTTTTACCTAATCACGTTTTTGTTACGAACATACAAAAAAATATTATAATTTATCAAAACTTGACGTTTTCGGATGAATGTGCATGACAAATAATGATGGAACTCTTTGTTTAGGAAAAAATGATTTACTGGACGAATTAATATAATAGGACAAATTACAAGTAAAGTTAATATCAGCAACGATACGAAATATTTTTGATCAAATCGGGGTTGTAACGAAGGGTGAGTGAACTGTAACACCCTCGAAAACTAAAAGGCTACTATAAAAATAAGAAAACTATATTATTATCCTCGTATCAGGATTCGCACCTAGGCGTAGTAGCAGCAGCTATTTTAATAACCAACCCTTTTGGTTTTTTTCAAACCACGTCAATGCAAATTTAAAAAAGTTGGTTAAAGTTGAGTTTGAGACCGTCAAATTTTGAAAATGGGCGATTTTCCACGAGTATTATTTCATAATTGAATAAAAGTTTTGCCGTTTTAATTAATTTAGTTTATTCGGATTTAAATACAATAAATTAATTCATTTGTATAAGCGTTAATCTATAAATAACCAGGTATCGTTAAAGTTATATTTATTTCTTGAATAAATATGAAATGCTTTCATTGTATAATACGAGTATACAACAAATGGAGTTAAACTTGTTAAGCAATTAATTAATGTAATGCTCTCATTGGCTTTGCTAATATCATTTCACACAATACATTATTTAACTTTTGTGCATGCATAAATGAAATTAAATCTTTTTAAAAGTTCAGAAAAAAGCTTTAATTAACATCGAAGCATACTAAACAAGTGGGGCACCGATTCTGCATTGAACTACATTTTCTCCATTTTATAAAGTTTTCTTTCTAAACTTTTCATTTTTTTATTTAATTTGTTTTAAATTAAATTGTGAATCGTGTACAGGATCAATAAATTTCAAATATTTTGTAAAAAATTTTTAGTTGTGAAAATTGAACTTTTGTTAAGAAATCGCCAACACTGGCGGCCTCCATACATTTTTGTAAAAACTCCAATTAACAATTTTGATATTTTTCATCTATTTTTTTTGCAATAGTTTTAAATCCAATTTCTGCCCTACGTTAAGAAAATTCCACTTGAACATCAATTTTTGGATATTTTTGAAAACTTCAACGCAATTTTGCGCCCGTACGCATTGTTGGTTATCATAGAACTAAAATTTTGCTACTGTTAAGTTGTGGGCTGTATTTCAAATTGTCAAGTTTACAGAATCAAAATTTTCGGTTTGCTATTTAAATTTTGTTTACTTACACTTTTGATTGTTATAAATTTATAGCTCAAAATTTATAAAAAACTCCCGTGCATTTTCTATGAAATTTAGCCATAGTTGTATAGACCGGAGAGTCTGCCATACTCAAATTCGAATAAAAATACTAAAGAGAGTTTCTTATAAAAATAACTTTACCAAACGAAACAGCATAAAATACATATAAGACATTTAATGTGAGTATGAATTTGATAGGACTTCTATTAAGGCAACAAGACAAGAGGCAATTGCCCCTCCAAGGATGACTCGGATTGTATCCCTAAAGCTCTACGTGACAAAAATAATGTTTACCACGCGGTTTTAAAATTTAAATAAGTTTGAGTTTTAAATTTCTTATTTTTTTTGATTTTTTAAACTTGTCAGTTATCTCTTTACCACTGACGCGCATTAATGCATTAACGAGAATCTCAAAAATAATCTAGTTTTCCCATCCCACAGGCATTTTTTAAATACGCCACTGCATCTATTGCACAGTTTTCTTTCAAAATTTACAAAAAAAATTAGAATCGTAGTCAGGGTTGATCGACTTTCGCTAAAGATTTTACGAATTTGGAAACTTCGGTATCAAGTGAAGAATAAATATGTAGATTGAGGTCCGGGGAGGCCAGTATGAAGTATATAATTTATGTTATTCCTTTCAATATTGGTACAGACCCTCTGGTCTGTTCAGATTATTAGTTTTCAAAAGTGAATTGCAGATTTCAACACACTTGGCTGTTATTAATCAATTTCAAACTAGAAAACACAGTTCTGGAGACCGGGAGGTCTGGGGGGTATGGAATACCCCCCAGCCACACTTACATTATAAAAAAAAAATTGAATTTGTGGACTTCAACATCAAGTGTAGAATGAACGAAGTTCTTAAAGCAACATAAAATGTTATATAGGGGGGGGGAGACGAGAATTATGTTATTTTTCCCTCCTTGAGTCTCTGCATAATTTGTAAATATTAAATGTTCCGTTTCCATACCCTCAGATCTCCCCGGTTTGCTTAGTTTATTCTTATCAGAAGAGAATTGACAGAGGTTTGGTATTGCGGGGGAGGGGGAGTATGGAGAACTCCAGTATTATTCACTTTGTCATCTTTTCCTCTTTATGCCTTTGATTAATTTGAAAATATTTAATGTTCCGTCTTCTACTATTGGTGCACTGGAGGGTATTCCATACCCCCAGACCCCCCGGTTTGCCCATTTTAGTTTTTTTCAGAAGTGAATTTGAGATTTCAGCATATCCACTTGGCCGTTGCTGTGACGACGTAACATTTTTTTCTTTTGGATAATATGTATGTATTGGCAACTTTCTCCCCTCAAGTTTTATCACTGCACTGGCGACTTTCTACCCTCAAGTTTTATCACATAGATATAGGGGACCTACGGTTTAACTTGGGATTCAACCCAAGAAAAGTGTAATGCATTTTTTTGCATACTTTGAGAAAGTTTTACTAAAGAGTCGTTCATAAAGGACGTCTGTGCCTCGGGGGCGAGGAGGAGTCACAAAATGTAACCAAATGTGACGTCTGCTTAAAAATTTTGTTTTTGGGATTTGTAAAAAAAATGTGTTTGAGTATTTCTTTCTTATAATTTTAAAATTTTAAAATATTATGATAATAAACGAGGGGGGTCCTTGATTTGTAACCATTGGACGTTTCGTAAAAGGGGAGAATAAATAATTTTGACAAAGGGGGGGGTCAACAATTTGAAAAAAATTGCGATCGTCCATTATGGACGGCTCCTAAGCTGATTATACCTTGCTGGTTACAATTTCTTACCGAAGGGAGACGGTTTTCAACGACTGTTGAGTAACTAATCTCAATGGCTCAAACTGGGAAGCATAGTTTTAGAGACCGAGGTATCGGGAGAGTATGGCATACTCCACAGCCACACTCACACTATAAAAATAAATTTAGGAATTTCTAGACTTCTGTTTCAAGTGGTAAAAGAACTTTTTAAAACAACATAAAGTGCAATGCATTGACGGAGATCCGGGGAGCAAGTATTATGTCATTTTCAGCACAGTTTTGGTGACCGGGGGGTCTCTTAGCCACACTCACATTATAAGAAAATATTACAAATTTGAAGACTTCAGCATCAAGAACAAAGTTTTTAAAGCAACATAAAATGCAATATATGGACGGTGGTTTGGGGAGAACGAGTATTATGTTATTTTTCTCTCTTTGAACCTCTGCATAATTTGCACATATTTAATTTTCCGTCTTCCACTATTGGTGCACTGGAGGGTATTCCATACCCCCCAGACCCCCCGGTTTGCCCAGTTTATTTTTTTCAGAAGAGATTTGAAGATTTCGACATTTTCACTTGACTGTTGCTATTTGTTAAATTTATCTGAAGAAGAGAAGTGTAATGTACTTCATTTTGAAATAATTTTACCAAGCAGATTATATTTATCTCAAAGGTTTGCTAGTACTTACCGAGGGGAGAGGAAAAAACTACAAAATACAGTCCTGGAGACCGGGGGGTCTGGGGGGTGTGGAGCACCCCCCAGGTACACTCAAATTGTAAAAGAAAATTTAACAAATTTTTGGACTTCAGTATCAAGTGAAAAATGAAGGAACTTTCTAAAACAACATAAAATGTAATGCATTGACGGAGATCCTGGAGGGGAGTCAAGTATTATGTCATTTTTTAGCAAACAATTCTGGTGACCGGGAGGTCTCCCAGTCACACTCACATTATAAAAATATTACGAATTTGTGAACTTCAGCATCAATAGCAAAGTTCTTAAAGGAACATAAAATGCAATATATGGACGGGGGTTTTGGGGGGAGAACGAGTATTATGTTATTTTTCCTCCTAGAACTTCTGCATAATTTGCACATATTTAATTTTCTGTCTTCCACTATTGGTGCACTGGAGGGTATTCCATACCCCCCAGACCCCCCGGTTTGCCCAGTTTATTTTTTTCAGAAGAGATTTGAAGATTTCGACATTTTCACTTGACTGTTGCTATTTGTTAAATTTATCTGAAGAGGAGAAGTGTAATGTACTTCATTTTGAAATAATTTTACCAAGCAGATTATATTTATCTCAAAGGTTTGCTAGTACTTACCGAGGGGAGAGGAAAAAAAAACTACAAAATACAGTCCTGGAGACCGGGGGGTCTGGGGGGTGTGAAGCACCCCCCAGGTACACTCAAATTGTAAAAAAAAATTTTACAAATTTTTGAACTTCAGTATCAAGTGAAAAATGAAGGAACTTTTTAAAACAACATAAAATGTAATGCATTGACGGAGATCATGGAGGGGGGCAAGTATTATGTCATTTTTTAGCACACAATTCTGGTGACTGCGAGGTTTCTCAGCCACACTCACATTATAAAAAAATATTACGAATTTGTGAACTTCAGCATCAATAGCAAAGTTCTTAAAGGAGCATAAAATGCAATATAGAGACGGTAGTTTGAAGGGGAGAGAAAGAGTATTATGTTATTTTTCCCTCCTTGAGCCTCTACATAATTTGCACATATTTAATTTTTCGTCTTCCGCTATGGGTGCACTGGAGGGTACTCCATACCCCCAGACCCCCCGGTTTGCCCAGTTTATTCTTTTTAGAAGAGAATTGAAAATTTCGACATTTTCACTTGACTGTCGCTATGGTAACATTCAATTTATATCTTCTTTGGGTGGTACTCACTATTATCGGTGCGTTGGCGACTTTCGCTCCTCTGAGAGAAAAATGATTGGTTTTGTTCTCCTAAGAGATTCTGGCAGTTACACGCTTCTCTTGTCAAACGTGTGCAGACGGTCGAAATAAATATCTCATCTCGCCTAGATTCCAACCGGACCGCTCGGTTTAGTAATTAACACACTTAGCGCTAAGCCGCGACGGTCTTCTTGAGAAATTTATCTGAAGAAGAGAGGTGTAATGCACTTCATTCTGATTACGATTTACGATTTAGATATTCTTTATTAATTAATCATTACAATATTTGTTGGACCAATCGGCGCTGACGTGAGTGTCGATTGGCCTTACATTACAATTTGCTTACAAAATAGGAGCCCTCGTGATTACACATATCTCCAAATTTCATTTGGGGAACCGGATTGGTTTTACAATAATTAATAAAATTTACAAAAAAGTTTTTGTGTTGTCGTTGTATAAATTTGGCGTTGTTTTTTGTTGGAAAAGTGTTATAAAAACCAACTTGTAGGAATTTCTGTTGAACTATTTACAATAAGAAGGCAAGAAAATATATACAGGGAGAAGGAAAACTAACAGCAACAATGAAAATAAAATATGAAAACAAAACAATCAAAACAAAGCAAAACTTAACAATCAATAAATTAATAATAAAAATTAGCGTAAGAAGATTTATGGAAAGCTACCGGTTTTCACTCGCGTTCTCCTCAATGTGCAGGTGTACTCCTTCCAGAGGCGTCGCAGCAATTTCTGGTTCATGTCAGGTGTCGTTGTCGGGGTGCGGAGGTTGGGTTTGGGTTTGAAAGTTTGGTAGTGTTTGATGTGGGAGTTTGTATTTGCGTATGGTTTTGTCGTTAGTCATATTTTTTGTTAGAGGGCTATTTTGTGTCTGATGGGTGTAGAATTTTTCGGATAACCTTGTAATGTGGCTTCCGAGAAACTCTACTTGTGCGTCTTCGTGAATGGTCGTCAGTCTCGTATATCTGTCCGCTCCTGTAACGAGGCGTAGGCAGCGATTTTGAAATACCTGTAGGGGTCTCAAGCGTGTTTTAGATACGCCCGCCCACACAGGACAGGCGTACGTTATGATCGGTCTTATTACGGCTTTGTATAACGTACGCTTGTTTTCGAAACTCATCTGCCCGGCTTTCAACAGGGCGTACATCTTGTTTTGTGCTCCGTAGGCCAGCTGTCGTCGTAGTTTGAGGTGCGTGTCGAAATTTAACCGCGAGTCCATAGTGACTCCGAGGTATTTCACGTTGTGTTGGGGTATTATTTTCTGTCCGTCTAGTATTAGATTCTGGAAGACTCGGTGATTGGTCCGCTTTCTGGCGAAGACTATTGTCTCCGTCTTACCGGCGTTCAATCGAATCTTCCAGTCGTCGAAGTATTGTTTGATGAGATCGAGATGTATTTGCGTCTGTTTGGTCGCGACCTGTGCGCTGAATGAGTGCGCATAGATCGCGGTGTCGTCAGCGTACAGGGCGATTTTTGTTTTAGCGAAAGTGGGGATGTCGTTGATGAAGATGTTAAAGAGTTTCGGGGCTAGTACGGAGCCTTGGGGAACTCCAACTTCGATGTTTTTGATTGTGGATATGGTTGCGTTAACCTTGACCGCGATCGATCTGCCCGTGAGGTAGGAGTGTATGAGTTTAGTAATGTGTTTGCTGAAGTTGTATTGTATCATTTTGTATATTAGTCCGTCGGTCCAGGTTCTGTCGCAGGTTTTTTCGATGTCTAATAATGTCATGACGGTGACTTTATCTTTGTTGAATTGTCCGATCACGTCGTTGACAATTCGGGCCACTGCATGGTCGTGTTAAGACCCGCTGTGAATCCGAATTGATACGGGTTCGTGATGTCCAATTGTTTTGTTCCTTCTCCAATCGGAGTAGAATTATTTTTCGGTAAGTTTGGCCATTCCGTTGAGCAAAGTGATTGGCCTGTAGCTGAGGGGTTGACTGGGGTCTTTGTTGGGTTTGCGAATCGGAATTGTTAGGCCTTGTTTCCAGGCTGTTGGGAAGTATTGTAGCTTGAGAATAGCGTTGATGATGTAATTTAATTGGACGGTGGCTTTGCGAGAGGTTTTTAAGATTTTGTTTTCGATTTTGTCCGGCCCTGGCGCTTTGTTGTTCGGCAGTGATTTTAGAAGTTTGTGAATTTCTGTAGGATTTGTGAGTAGAGTTTTGAGGTTATTGGTCGGAATGTGACATGATTGGTTTGAGAATGAAGTGACGGCGTTTTTTATTAGAATTTGTTGTGGAGTGTCGGTATCGTGAAGCGTGTGGATTTTTTGAAATGTGTTAGCCAAGACTTCTGCTTTTTGAGCATCGGTCATGGCTACGGACGTGTTTTCGCGCAGGGCCGGTATTGGTTCGTGCGCTTTGCGCAGTTGTTTCGTGAGTTTCCAGAGGGAATTGTCTGAAGGACGCAGGGTCGACAGAAGGTCTTCCCAGGTTTTATTTCTGTGGAGTTTTATTTTGGAATTGATTTCTGTGTTAAGATTTGACATTTGAAGTTTGTGGTATTCGTTTGCTGTTTGTTGCCAAAGCTTACGACTCCTATTCCTCTCTCTCAAAGGTTTGCTGGTACTTACCGAGGAGAGGACAAAAACTACAAAATGCATTCCTGAAACTGGGGTCTGGGGTGTGGAGCACCCCCCAGGTACACTCAAATTGTAAAAGAAAATTTAACAAATTTTTGGGCTTCAGTATTAAGTGAAAAATGAAGGAACTTTCTAAAACAACATAAAATGCAAGATAGAGACCCGCAAGTTGGGGGGAATGGGGTATGAAGAACCCTGGAGTACACACGGAAGTATTGAGAAACACTATCTTTACTAAGAAAACTGTAGCTTCTACATAACTTGTAAGCAGTGAATGTCCTGTCTTTCGATACTGGTGCACTGGAAGGTGCTTCCCCAATTCTTTCGGCCTGTTTAGTTTATTTTTATCAAAACTGGATTTAAGCATATTCATTTGGGCGTTGTTATGGTGACGTGATATATTTATAAATTTCAGTATTATATGATTAATAGAGAAACCTTATTAAAACAACATAGAATATTAGATAGTAAGCAGAGATCGAGGGGAGGATACAAAGGTGTCCTCAGTCCACGGGTTCCATGCGTTATAATCGTTTTTTTCTATGTCTGTGGTGTGCATTTGAAATTTCATTAAAAAAATAGGGGATCTACTGTTTATCTTGGGATCCAAACCACGGGAAGGGTAATACAATTCAGTGTAGTATGTAAAAAATGCCTTTGAGAGGGGCAAACCAGATTATTTTTCAGATTTTTGTTAATCCATTCTTGCGCGTCACTGGTAAAGGAATGGCTAATAAATTCCAAAATTCTGAAAAATAAAATAAATTCAAAACTTATTTCAAACTCAGACCTATTTCAATTTTAAAACCGCGTGGTAAACATTAATTCTATCACAGAAAGGTTTAGGAATATAATCCAAATTGTTCCTGAGGGGAAAGAAAAATTTTCCCCTCCCCCCCAAAAAAATAAAAGAGAAGCTTTTACTATGCAGATTATTCGTCGTTAATATTTATTTAGTTTAAGCAATTAAATGGTTAACTAGAGAAATTTTTATGCAAAAAATGCAAGGGGGGGGTAAATACTAATAAAAAATTTCCTAGTATATGCTACCGTTCGTAAGAAAACTAAAATTTTATATTAAATCTTCTGCTTAATTTATAAACATTTAATGCGCAAAATAAAGTTTTACCCCCCACCCCATTAAAATCATCGTTGAGCGGATAATTTGCTTTTTCAATTTAAATTGCGTTTTTAAAAAACCGATTGCTGTAACATCCCAAGAGAATTATTTCAAATTATAATTTATTTATTAATTAATGTAAATGCAGAAAATGGAAATCAAAATTAAAATTGCTAATATAACAAACAATTGACGGATAGACTTTCTGAAATTTGATTTGGAATCGGTTAAAACAAATGAAAATACAATTTATTTTATGAAAGTTTCTCTCGTGTGTGAGGGTTCATATTTCCTAAATCTTGTTTCTGAGCTTTCTCAATTGGTGGTCTATTTTTTGAGCTTTTCTTCCCTTAATGGCTGAAGTTTAATGTCAGATTAATGTTGTTAGGGGTTTTGAAAACACAAGTTTTTGATATTTATGAAATAAAACTTTCAAACTGTTTACAAGAATGATCGAAAAAATTGTCGATAATAAATTTAGTGCTGCTGTTATAGAAAATACAGGGTGATTCGTAACATCGAAATTTTTAATTTGAAAAAGATGAACTTGAAAAATAAAAATAGAATCGAAATTCGTTAGCTCCATTTGCTTCTGTGGGAAAAAATGAAATTTTGTTTTCAACATCAAACTGAGTATCCATAAATATGTTTCTTGACCAACTGCCCTTTCAGATTAAATATGACTGAAAACGAATTGAGTAAGTACTCATAAATTTAAATTTTACAGGTTATTTCGACTATTGCATTGGATTCCAACAGTCGACTATGTACTACATAAACAACAACCCCGTCAGCTTGATTAATTACGCCATTATTGCACAACAATGTCAATCCTTCTAAGTTAACGGTATTCAAATTAGGCCTGTTATGTACATGACTCGGTCAAGATATTCCAAATTAGGGTGTCAATAAAATGGTTAAACTATTCAATCAATTATTTAAAAGAATAGCAACTGGTGCAATTGAATATGCAATCCATTTAATTAACTTTTGACAGTTGGAGAATTAACTTACAAATCTGAATATAAAAAATTGTTGCAAACAATTTGCTTAATTATAATTATTATTGAAGTATTTACTGTGACATTAACTTAATTAATTTAATTATCGATATCCCGTAATTTTAAAATGAATTAAAAATTATAACAATTATATTATATTCAATACACGCTATAGTATCTTAAATTTATATGTAAGAGGTTTTAAAACAAAAACATGCATTTCGGGAGCACATTTATTGTATACATGTTGTATACAACTATGCTTAAAATAAATGTAAAATTGCAAGATTAAATTTTGAAAAATGACAAAACAGGAGCCTATCAGACGCTACCCACCGGCTGCAGAATTTTTAAATCGGAAATGTAAAGTAAATTTATAAAAAAAAAATTTTCTTCAAATATTAGATGTCATTTTTCTACATTTTTAAAAATAATTAATTCTTTTACTTCACTGTCAGTGACAGGTGATTTTCCTTCATACTAAAATGTATTATTTTAATTGCGTTGACGGGCGGCACTAAATTACAAATGTAATTTTGTAATTTTACTTAAAAACAAGAAAAAATTTTTAAACTTAGGAAATACAATTTTTACGTTAACGATTATGTATTTTTTAATTAAACTTTAAGCGGCCATAAAATCTTAACAATAGCATCAATCGATTTATCTCAGCGAATTGCATAAGAATCAACGTTGAATTTAATTTTTTTGACAATTTATTGAAAATTCCTTTCATAAAAAAAATTTTATGCAACAATCGATTTATCCAGGAGATTTGATTTAGAGCAAATTCGTGGCCAAATTGAAATTCAAAACTTAACGAGTAAATCATCGATCGATTTATTTAGTCGAATTGCATAAGAAGCAATGCTGAAACTAGTTTTTATTTAAAAGAGCAATTTCATGGCCATGTAATTTTTAAACCCTACACAAAGCTTTCACTGGTATTAAAGTGTTAACAAATAGACTTACGTCAATTATTGTGGCACAAATCGATTTATCTCGCTGCATTGCATGACAATCAATGCTAAATGCAATTTTCTTGTAGTAACAACAATTTCGTAGCAAAGTGTAAATTTATTCCATTTTTTACAAAACTTTAATAGGTCATGAACTGTTGGGTCAATTATTCATGTACCAATCAATTTATATCGCTGAATTACAAAATAATCAATACTTAAAGTATTTTTTTTTGTATTACAGCAAATTAATTTTTTAAATTTTTTAATTTTTCATGCATCAATCGATTTATATCGCTAAATTGCATTAGAATCAACGCTGAAAGTAATTCTTTTGCATTACAGCAAAGTCATTATCAAGTGCATATTTCTTCGACTCCTGACAAAACTTACGCTAATTTTTCATTAATCAATCGATTTATTTCTCTCAATTTTGTCGAGAATCGATGCTGAAAATAATTTTTGCATTACAGCACAGCGTTAGCCAAGTGCAAATTTATTCAACACTTTACAAAACTTTAACAGTTCAAAAACTGTTAAGGACTAGATTTGTGTCAATTTTTAATAATCAATCGATTTATATCGCAGAATTGCATTAAAATCAACGCTGAAAGTAATTTTTTTGCATTACAGCAAAGTCATGGTCAAATATAAATTTCTTCTACTTTTGACAAAACTTTAACGATGCACGAAATTTTAACAAGTAGACTTATGTCAATTTTAATGCATCAATCGATTTATATCGCTAAGTTGCATTAGAATCAACGCTGGAAGTAATTTTTAGATTACAGCAAATTCATGGCAAATATAAATTTCTTCGAATTTTAACAAAATTTTAGCGGTGCACCAAATTTTAATCAGTAGACTTACGACAGGCAGACGATTTATTTATCGATTTACATCGATAAATGGCATCAGAATCAACGCTGAAAATAATTTTTTGCAATACAGCAAAGTCTTGATAAATGCATATTTTTGACTCTTGACAAACATACGATAAATTTTCATTAATCAATCGATTAATTTATCTCAAATTCGACGAGAATCAATGTTGAAAATTATTTTTACATTACAGCAAAACCTTGGTCACGTGTTAATTCATTCAACACTTTACAAAACTTTAACTGTTCAAAACTGTTAAAGACTAGATTTGTGTCAATTTTCAATAATAATCAATCGATTTATATCGCAGAATTGCATTAAAATCAACGCTGAATATAATTTTTTGCATTACAGCAAAGTCATAATAAAGTGCATATTTATTCGTCTCCTGACGAAACTTACGATAATTTCTCACTAATCAATCGATTTATTTCTCTCAAATTTGATGAGAATCAATGTTGAAAATAATTTTTGCATTAGAGCAAAGTCTTGGCCAAGTGAAAATTCATTCAACATTTTACAAAACTTTTACAGTTTAAAAACTGTGAAGAACTAGATTTGTGTCAATTTTCATGCATCAATCGATTTATATCGCTAAATTGCATTAGAATCAACGCTGAAAGTAATTTTTTGCATTACAGCAAAGTCATGGTCAAATATAAATTTCTTCCACTTTTGTCAAAACTTTAGTGACGCACAAAATTTTAACCAGTAAACTTACAGAAATATTTCATTCATCAATCGATTTATATCGCTTAATATTACGAGAATCTACGCTGAAAATTTTTTTTTGTAATACAGCCAAATCTTGATAAAGTACAAATTTTTTCGGCTCTTGACAAAACTTATGCCAATTTTCTATGCATCAATCGATTTATTTTCCTCAAATTCGACAAAATCAATCCTGAAAATAATTTTTTGCATTACAGCAAAGTGTTGGCACTTTACAAAACATTAACAGTTTAAAAACTGTTAAAACTGAATTTGGGTCAATTTTTCATGAATCAATCGATTTATATCGCTAAATTGCATCAGAAACAACACTGAAAATAATTTTTTTGCAATACAGCAAAGTCTTGATTAAGTGCAAATTTCTTCGACTCCTGACAAAACTTCCGTTAATTTTTATGAATCAATCGATTTATATCGCTGAATTACATTAGAATCAACGCTAAAAGTAATTTTTTTGCATTACAGCAAGGTCATGGTCAAATATAAATTCCTTCGACTTTTGACAAAATTTTAGCGGTGCACGAAATTTTAACCAGTAGACTTACTACAATTTTCTATTTACCAATCGATTTATATCTCTAAATTGCATGAAAATCATCGCTGGCAGTAATTTAATAAATTACAGAAAATTCGCCGCCAAGTACAAAGTCGTTCGATTTTTACAAAACTTTAACCGTGAACAAAATTTTAAAAAGTACACTTACGTAAATTTTTTTATACACAAATCGATTTATATCGCTGATTTGAATCAATTTTATGAATCAACGCTGAAAGTAATTTTTTTTGCATTGAAGCGGTGTCATGGCGATGTGCAAATTTTTGATTTATAAAAAGCTCTAACTGTCTACGGAATCTTAACGAGTATACTTATTACAAATTTTAATGTTCCAATCGATTTACATCGATAATTTCATGAAAATTATCGCTGACAGTAATTTTATTTAAAAAAATTTGTGGAAAAGTACAAAGTCGTTGGACTTTTTACAAAACTTTAACCGCCTAAAAAATTTTAACGAGCAAACTAACGTAAATTTTTTGTACAGCAATCGATTTCTATCGCTAAATTGTACGAGAATTAATGTTAAAAAAGATTTGTTCGCATTAAAGCAAGATCATGTCTAAGTGCAAAGCTTTTAGACTTTTGACAAAACTTTAACCGTCCACCAAGCGTTAACGTCTAGACTTACGTCAATTTTTTATACATCAATCGATCGATATCGCTAAATCGCATAAGAATCAATGTTGAAAGCAATTTTGTTTGCATTGCAGCAAAGTTATGCAAAAGTGCAATTTAATTCGGGTTCTGTCAAAACCTAAACCGTTTAGGAAATCTGAACGAGTTTTTTCATGCATCAATCGATTTATATCACTAAATTGCATGAGAACTAACGCTGAAAATGTTTTTGTACATTACAGCAAAGTTTTCGACAAGTGCAAAATCATTCAACTCTTTAATAAAATTTGACAGTTTATTCACTGTTAAATATTAGATCTTATCAATTTTTTATGCATCAATCGATTTATGTCACTAAATTGTGTGAGAACCAACGCTGAAAATATTTTATTTGTATTACAGTAAAGTCTTCGGCAAGTGTAATATCACTCAACTTTTTCAAAACTTGGACAGTTTATAAACTATTAAGCATTACTAAGTTTCATCAGTTTGTCATGCACCAATCGATTTATATCGCTGAATTGCGTGATAATCAAATCTGAAAGTAATTTTTTTATTACAGCAAAATCATAGCCATCAAGTTAAAATTCCTTCAACTCTTTACAAAATTTTAACGGTTTAAAAAATCTTAACGACAATTTCTCATAGATCAATCGATTGATATCGCTAAATTGCATAATAATCAACTTTGAAAGCATTTTGTTTGCTTTACAGCGAAGTTATATGCAAAAGTGCTATTTCATTCGAGTTTGGTCAAAACCTCAATCGTTAACGAATTCTTAACGAGTAGACCTACGCCGATTTTTATACATCAATCGATTTATATCATTAAATTACATGAGAACTAATGCTGAAAATATTTTTTGTGCATTACAGCAAAGTCTACGGCAAGTGCAAAATCGTTCAACTCTTTACAAAAATTTGACAGTTTATAAACTATTAAGTATTACTAAATTTTATCAATTCTCATGCACCAATCGATTTATATCGCTGAATTGCGTGTTAATCAAATCCGAAAGTTATTTTTTATTACAGCAAAGTCATAACCATCAAGTAAAAATTCCTTCAACTCTTGACAAAACTTTAACCGTCCAGGAAATCTTAACGACTAAATTAACGACAATTTTTCATACATCAATCGATTGTTATCACTAAATTGTATGAGAATCAACTTTGAAAACAAGCTTTGTTTGCATTACAGCAAAGTTATGAAAAATGCAATTTTATTCGACTTTTGTCAAAACCTGAACCGTTCACAAATTCTTAACAAGCAGACTGACGCCGATTTTTAGATATCAATCGATTTATATCACTAAATTTCATGAGAATCAACGCTGAAAGTAATTTTCTTTGCATTAAAATACAGTCATGGCTAAGTACAAATTTCTGTAGCTCTTGGCAGAACTGTAACAGTTAACAAATCACAAAATAATTTTAATCACCAATCGATTTATATCGTTAAATTACATGTGAGTCATCGCTGAAAATAATTTTTATAAATTAGAGCAAAGTCTTATTCAAAAATAAATTAATTCAACTCTTTTTATAATTATAACAGTTTATAAATTGTTCATGACTACATTTACGTCAACTTTTCATGCATCAATCGATTTATATTGATTGGTACATTGCATGAGGATCAACGCTAAAAGTAATTTTTTTTACCATAAAGCGAAGTCTTGGCCAAGTGAAAATTCATTCGGCTTTTTATAAAACTTTAACAATTTATATAGTAACGTTAAGTATTGCGTTATTTATTCATGCATCAATCGATTTATATCGCTACATTGCATGAGAATCAATGCCGAAACTTCTTTTTGCATTACTGCAAAGTCAAGGCCAAGTGGAAATTTTTACGACTCTTAATAAAACTTAAACCACCCCCGAAAACTTAACCAGCGGACTTACATGAATTTTTTATTCATCAATCGATTTATATCGCTAAATTGGATAAGAATCAAAGCCAAAAATAATTTTTGCCAAAAATTTTGTAAAACAGCAAAGACATGGGCGAAGACAAATTTCTGAAACTCATGATAAAACTTGTGTCTATGATTTAGTTAGCAATCGATTTTTTAAACTGTTCAGGATTAAACGTACGTTAATTTTCAATGCATCAATCGATTTATATCGCTACATTGCATGGGAATCAATGCCGAAAGTAATTTTGTTTGCTTTACACCAAAGTCACAGCCAAGTGTAAATTCTTTCCACTCTTGCCAAAATCCTAACGAGTGGACTTAAGTCAATTTTTTTAATCACCAATCGATTAATATCTTTAAATTACATAAGAGTTATTGCTGAAAATAATTATTTTACATTAGAGCAAAGTCTTAGCCAAAAGTAAATTAATTCAACTCTTGGTAAAATTATAACAGTTTAACTAGACTTACGTCAATTTTTCATTCACCAATCGATTTATATCGCTAAATTGCACGAGAAACAACGCTGAAAATAATTTTTTACATTATAGTAAAGTTTTGGCCAAATGCAAATTTATCAAACTTTTACAACATGTTTACAATTGATAGACTGCTAAGGGCTAGATTTATGTCAATTCGTCATGCATCAATCGATTTACATCGCTAAATTACATGAGAAACAATGCCAAATATAATTTTTTGCAACATAGTCAAGTCATGGACGAGTACAAATTCCTGCAACTCTTGACAAAACTTTAACGGTCCATGAAATCTTAACGACTAAATCTACATCAATTTTTTATGCATCAATCGATTTACATTGATAAATTGCATGAGAATTAATGATAAAAATAATTTTTTGCATTACAGCAAAGTCTTTCCAAAGTGCAAATTTGAAATTATTTACAATATAAAATCTGCTGTCAGTTTTTATGCATCAATCGATTTGCACCACTAAATTGCATGAGAATTAATGCCGAAACTAATTTTTTTGCTTTAAATGAAGTTATGGGCAAATACAAATTTTGCGACTCTTGAAAAAGCTGTAACAGTTCACAAAATTTTAAGGAGTAGTCTTACGTAAATATTTTTTAATCAGCAATCGATTTATATCGTTAAATTATATAAGAGTCATCGCTGAAAATAATTTTTGAATTACAGCAAAGTTTTGGTCAAATGCAAATTCTTCAAATTTTTTACAAAGTCTTTCCAAAGTGCAAATTTATCAAACTTTTTAGAAAATATTTACGATATAAAAACTGTTATGTCAATTTTTCTTGCATCAATCGATTTGTATTACTAAATTGCATGAGAATCAATGCTGAAAGTAATTTTTTTACATTATAACAAAGTCAGGGTCAAGTGCAAATGTTTTTGACTTTTGACTAAACTGTAAAGGCTTACGAAATCTTAACAAGTAGACTTACGTCAATTTTTTATTCACTAATCGATTTATATCGCTGAATTACATGAGAATTAATGCTAAAAATATTTTTTTTGCATTAGAGCAAAGTTTTGACTAAGTGAAAATTAATTCAACTCATTACAAAATTTGAAAGTTTATAAACTGTTAAGGACTAGACTTACGTCAATTTTTCATGCACTAATCGATTTTTATCGCTAAATTGCATGAGAATCAACGCTGAAAGTAATTTTTTTGCATTAAAATGAAGTTATGGCCAAATACAAATTTTTGCGACTCTTGACAAAACTGTAACAGTTCACAAAATTTTAAGGAGTAGCCTTACGTAAATATTTTTTTAATCACCAATCGATTTATATCGTTAAATTATATAAGAGTCATCGCTGAAAATAATTTTTTGGATTACAGCAAAGTTTTGGCCAAATGCAAATTCATCAAACTTTTTACAAAATTTTTAGAATTTATGAAGTGATTTATGTCAATTCGTCATGCATCAATCGATTTACATCACTACATTGCGTAAAAATGAACGCTGTAAGTTTTTTTGCATTACAGCAAAGTCATGGCCAAGTATAAATTTTTTCCACTCTTGACAAGACGTTAACCATCCGCGAAATCTTAACGAGTGGACTTTGTTCCGCATTGTTCATATATCGATCGATTTATACCGCTAAATTACATGAGAAACAATGCTGAAAGTAATTTTTACAACACAGTAAAGTCATAGGCGAGTACAAATTCCTGCGACTCTTGACAAAACTGTAATGCTCCATGAAATTTTAATGGCTAAATCTACATCAATTTTTCATGCATCAATCGATTTACATCGATAAATTGCATAAGAATCAACGATGAAAATAATTTTTTGCATTACAGCAAAGTCTTTCCGAAGTGCAAATTTGAAATTATTTACAATATAAAATCTGCTATGTCAGTTTTTCATGCATCAATCGATTTGCACCACTAAATTGCATGAGAATTAATGCCGAAACTAATTTTTTGCTTTAAAATGAAGTTATGGGCAAATACAAATTTTTGCGACTCTTGAAAAAGCTGTAACAGTTCACAAAATTTTAAGGAGTAGCCTTACGTAAATATTTTTTTAATCACCAATCGATTTATATCGTTAAATTATATAAAAGTCATCGCTGAAAATAATTTTTTGGATTACAGCAAAGTTTTGGCCAAATGCAAATTCATCAAACTTTTTACAAAATTTTTAGAATTTATGAAGTGATTTATGTCAATTCGTCATGCATCAATCGATTTACATCACTACATTGCATAAAATCAACTCTGTAAGTTTTTTTTTGCATTACAGCAAAGTCATGGCCAAGTGTAAATTCTTTCCACTCTTGACAAGACGTTAACCATCCGCGAAATCTTAACGAGTGGACTTACGCACATTGTTCATATATCGATCGATTTATACCGCTAAATTACATGAGAAACAATGCTGAAAGTAATTTTTTGCAACATAGTAAAGTCATGGACGAGTACAAATTCCTGCGACTCTTGACAAAACTGTAATGCTCCATGAAATTTTAACGACTAAATCTACATCAATTTTTCATGCATCAATCGATTTACATCGATAAATTTTATAAAAATCAAAGATGAAAATAATTTTTTTGCAGTACAGCAAAGTCTTTCCGAAGTGCAAATTTGAAAATATTTACAATATAAAAACTGTTATGTCAGTTTTTCATGCATCAATCGATTTGCACCACTAAATTGCATGAGAATTAATGCCAAAACTAATTTTTTGCTTTAAATGAAGTTATGGGCAAATACAAATTTTTGCGACTCTTGAAAAAACTGTAACAGTTCACAAAATTTTAAGGAGTAGCCTTACGTAAATATTTTTTTAATCACCAATCGATTTATATCGTTAAATTATATAAAAGTCATCGCTGAAAATAATTTTTTGGATTACAGCAAAGTTTTGGCCAAATGCAAATTCATCAAACTTTTTACAAAATTTTTAGAATTTATGAAGTGATTTATGTCAATTCGTCATGCATCAATCGATTTACATCACTACATTGCATACAAATCAACTCTGTAAGTTTTTTTTTGCATTACAGCAAAGTCATGGCCAAGCGTAAATTCTTTCCACTCTTGACAAGACGTTAACCATCTGCGAAATCTTAACGCGTGGACTTACGCACAGTGTTCATATATCGATCGATTTATACCGCTAAATTACATGAGAAACAATGCTAAAAGTAATTTTTTTGCAACATAGTTAAGTCATGGACGAGTATAAATTCCTGTGACTCTTGACAAAACTGTAATGTTCCATGAAATTTTAATGGCTAAATCTACATCAATGCCAAATCAATCGATTTGTATCACTAAATTGCATGAGAATCAATGCTGAAAGTAATTTTTTTGCATTACAGCAAAATTATGGCCCAGTGGAAATTCTTACGGCTCTTCATAAAACTTGAACCATCCACGAAATCTTAACAAGTGGACTTACGTCGATTTTTTATTAATCGATTTATCGATTTATCTTGATGAATGGCGCAATAAATAACCTAAAAGTAGTTTTTCTGGACCACAGCAAGTTCGTGGCCAAGTACGTACAAATTCCTCTGACATTTGGCAAACTTTAACTGTAAACTAGTAAATTTTCATCAATATTTTATGTGTAATCGATTTATCTTGCTGAATGACATAGTAAATAAACTGAAAGTAATATGTTTGCATAACAGAAAATTTGTGACCAAGTGCAAATTTCAATCGTCCACAAAATTTTAATCATCAATTTTTCATGCACTAATCGATTTATATCGCTAAATTGTTTTGCATCACAGTCAAGACGAATCCAATAGTCAGACACTCTTGTTGCACGGAGCTCGTTGCTCGGAGCGCATCCGAGTTGGCGAAAGCGAACCGCACTATTGACGAATAAAATCGCTGCCCCCCGCTCAAAGGAATTTTGTTAAACTATTAATGCGTGTCCCCTGCATCGCGAACAGCATCTTTTTAATTCGGAATGGAATTTCGCTAATGCCGCGTGTCATCAGGCGATCGCGAACGTCGTTTGCAGGCTCCGCGAGAAGAAATCAACGCTCAAAAGACATTCCGAACACATGCTTAAACTAAACTAATAGACTAATGAATGGTTGTTTTTCGTATTTGTAACCGAAAGTGGAAACAAAAACATTTATAATTGCGCATTGCTATTTCTTCGGAAGCGAAACCGCTATCCGTACGCTTGTTACCCGAAGGAATCTCAGATTACGCGCTTAATAATCCACTCAGACGCATCGAGCTACAGGGTAGCTCCGTGCACCTTCTTGGCGGTTTTTTTCAACTTTTAGGAAATTTTACAATAGTTTTCTCTTAATCTTAACTAAGAAACTTGCATCAGTTTTTCTCGCTCCAATCGATTTAAGAAATAATCAATGCTGAATGTGATTTTTTTATATCACAGGAATTTCGTGGTTAAGGACCCTTCACCAAGCTTTGACGGGTTTTAAAATGTTAACAAGTAGACTTACGTATATTTTTTTGTAAAAATCGATTTATCACTTACGAATCAACGCCGAACGTTTTGTTTTTGTTTATTGAAAAAAAAATATAGTTGAGGTTTCTTTATAATTTAGGTCGACTATGTTTGTCTTTTTTACATTTTGTTTTGCAAATTTTTGTTTTAATTAATTTTCAATTTCTCCAATTTAAATTTTGGCGCTGCTATCTGTTTTATTTTTGTATCACAGCAATTTAGTAAATTAGCTTATACCATACCTTATCCGACCATAGAATGTTAACGAGTAGACTTACTGTCATTTTTTTTTAATACTAATTTTTGTATTCTAATCGGCAACTGATTTATTGCAACCCTGTTCTGTTTAGCTTGTGATATACTGGAAAGCTACCCTTTCGCCCAACTCTCTCATTTAGAATCTTTGTGATGACTAAGTTTGGCTTACTCGGAGCGGAAATTGCATACCATTTTGTTAATTGCTTGAACATGTGTTACTGTATGAGGTTGACGAGTAGTTTCGCAGTTGTTTTGTTTTACTTGCGAAGGGGCGGGGGGGGGGTTGGTAAACTTAAAAATTAAATAAATGTGAATTTCAAAACTATCTCATCCAACCGCCGAGTAATGATTTAAGTAACCGAAACTTCAGAAACAGGATCACGCTAATATAATTCAAAAGCTAACTTCTTAACATATAAAATGTTACACGCATCAGTAATGTGATGCTCGTTACATTATACATATGTGTACATACATTCGGGAACATGTGTGTACTTAGCAGACATTAACTTGTTTGCTCAATAAATTATTACACCGACGTTTATGGATCTTGAGTGGTAATTTCAGTTTGTTTGTAAAAGAAATGACAAGACAATTATTCTGTCATTTGAACTTCCCCCGTACTAAAAACAATTTCTGAGATCCTCTTTTGTTTTAGTTTTACCGAAAGAAGACCCAGTAATCGCGGGCGTGGAGTTACAGTACCAAATAGGAGACGAAATCAACTTGAATTGCACGTCTGGAAAAAGCCACCCTGCGCCAATCCTTCACTGGTACATCAACGAGCAGCAGGTATTGTTTTCGAGTTTCGAAATGAAAATTAGTTTGTAGAAAAATTGCATCCGTTGGATGTTTATTTTTAAAGCAAAATAGTGCAAAACAATAATCAGAAAAATGTTTCCTGCAACAATATATCAACATAAAATGTTTCTTTCCGCGCAATAAAGTCAACCTAATGCCCATTTATTAACTTTTGCTTTATATTTGTTAAAAGTTATTTGACACATTAAAAAATAACATAAAAAAGAAAAAGCTTGTTAATGTTTATTGTAGAAGTTTTAGATGATATATTGATTTTTTTGTTATAATATATTTGAAAAAAATTCAACAGCGTAGTACGCAATGGCCAGCCCGGAGCTGCAACTAAATATTAAATTAATTAACCCGCTACTGCCTCAAAATAAAAGTTACCTTGTATCCAAAAAAAAATTGTCCGGAACTTTGCTAACTACAATTCGAATATTTTGAGCACAGCAACCCATGTTTAGCGAATAGAGATTTAAGAATTATATTTTTAATTTAAATAAAATAATTTATAATTATAGGAAAACGAAAATTAAATCCTATTAATATATTATATTTTCAAATCAAAAAATCATTACATCCATCCGAAGAGCTTCAATAAAAGTGAAACATATGCATATAATGGGTAACATAAAATTCTGTGGAAAACGTTAAGCATTTTATTTTTTTATTGTCGTGTAGAAAACCTAACACAATTTTGGTATTTTTTGAGACTTTGCTAGTCTTCAGCATTCGTTTTAAAAATAATTATGAAAGAGGATCGATGAATGTGGAGCGAAAACAGAAGTTTGGGTCGCACAATTTTTTTGTTTCTTTATTATTTAATATATAGGTTTTTTCATGGCCTGCTATGAATACTACAACAATGAAATATTAGTAATTCCAGTTAATAAAAGATATTTTTAGAGTAATATAAAAAAAACCATTAAACGTATTATTTACTCCTTTTTAGTTACATTTTCGAAATTACGCTCTTAGTAGTTAATTACATCAATTATTACAACCCCGAGGGAGTATTTAAGCACTAAATATCAAAATATTTATAAGTTATATTTATTTTTAAACGCAACCATTTGAACACGAGATATTTAAACTGCGATGTTTGGAAATTTATCTTCCCTACTTGGTCGGCAATTCATCACTTTCCTACTTGTTGCGTAAACTACTTTTACATTGTGCTGTATTTCGACAAACCAAAGAAAAGCCTTTTTTCGGAGATTTTATTTGATATGCCACACTGTCATGTAAGATTTTAAAATTGAGAGTGAAAGGGGTAAAAAAGGGGAATAAAAAATAAATATCTGCTATTTATGTTCTTCTAGTTTTCCTCATCGATGTTTCATACGGCAATTCGAAGGGTTAACCGCTGGTGAAGTTTTTGTACACATCTTATGAAGTACATGACATTTCATGTAAGTACATAAAGTACTTGTGAAGTACATGAAGTACTTGTGAAGTACATGAATTACTGGCAAAATACATGAAGTACGTGTAAAGTAGGTAGAATACGTGTTAAGAATTTGAAATACAAGTGAAGTATCATGAAGTTAGTAAATTTTGGCAAATTACATAAAGTTGAACCTAGCTTATGCGCATGTGCTACAGTCAATGTGTACCATAGATAAGACACGTGCATTTAATAATAATTATTTGATAGTAAATTAACTTACATCTTACTTAAACGTTGATTAGACCTTTAGACGTCATTATTTTACTACTTAAAAGTTTTAGTAGTTGCTAGTTTAATAGTAATCAATTAATTAATTTAAACTTAGATTTCTTTAGCTAATTTTGTAATTTTTTTTAGCTCATTTGTTTGAATATCATGGAGGTTTGGTAGCTTAATAAAAAGCTTTGGTAATTTATTATTTCTTTATTTAGACCTGCTAGCTCTACCTTTCCGATTTTGAAAATAATCTTAATAATCGTTTGTGCATGATTGTACATAATTTATTTTTGCTTTATTTTTTTTTTTGCTTCCCCCCTTTTTACAAAACTAAAACGGTAGCGGAGAGCTTAGAGGGTAAAGAAACCTTTACTCTCCAGTGCCTCTGCAACGGGATATCTTCAGTTTACTTTAATAAAAATAAACTACTCAATCCGGGGGGTCAGGGGGGGAGTGTTACACCCTCCAGTGCACAAATTTTGGAATGAAGAACATTGCAGAACATATAGAACTCCCAGACCAAGTAGTTTACTTTTGATAAGAAGTAAACTGAAGATTTCCCGTTGCAGAGGCACTGAGGGTGTTCCACACCCCCCAGACCCCCCGGTTTAAATAATTTATTTTTATTAAACGTGAATTAAATATTTAAGCATATTTCAAGTTTATTAAAATTATCTATGACCAAGTAAATGTGTTTAATTCATAATCCGACAATTAATCATAAACTGCATAGTTATAAATTTCGTGCCCCCTGGGAAGTAGATCTCTCCAACGAGAGATCTTAAGTTTACTTCTGATAAAAAATAAACTACTCAATCCGAAGGGTCTTGGGGTTGTAGAACACCCTCCAGTGCCTCTAAAACGGAAGATTTTTAGTTTATTGCTGTTAAAAATAAACTACTTGATCCAGGGGTTGGGGGTGGAACACCCTCCATTGTAAAGATTTTGGAATGAAGAACATTGCAGAACATGCAGAACCTCAGACCAAGTAGTTTACTTTTTATCAGATTTAAACTAAAAACTCCGTTGCAGAGGCACTGGAGGGTGTTCCACACCCCCCAGACCCCCCGGTTTAAATAATTTATTTTTAATAATAGTGAATTAAATATTTAAGCATATTTCAAGTTTATTAAAATTATCTATGGCTAAGTAAATGTGTTTAATTCGTAATCTGCCAATTAATCATAAACTGCATAGTTATAAATTTCGTGCTCCCTCGGAGGTAGATCTCTCCAACGAGAGATCTTCAGTTTACTTCTGATAAAAAATAAACTACTTGATCCGGGGATTAGGAGGAGGGGGACGTGAAACACTTTCCAGTGCCTCTGCAATGGGAGATCTTCGGTTTATTTCTAATAAAAATAAACTATTCAATCCGGGGGGTCTGGGGGGTATGGAACACCCTCCAGTGCACAAATTTTGGAATGAAGAACATTGCAGAACATGCAGAACCCCCAGACCAAGTAGTTTACTTTTTATCAGAAGTAAACTGAAGATCTCCCGTTGCAGAGGCACTGGAGGGTGTTCCACACCCCCCAGACCCCCCGGTTTAAATAATTGATTTTTATTAAAAGTGAATTAAATATTTAAGCATATTTCAAATTTATTAAAATTATCTATGGCCAAGTAAATGTGTTTAATTCATAATCCGAAAATTAATCATAAACTGCATAGTTATAAATTTCGTGCCCCCTAGGAGGTGGATCTCTCCAACGAGAGATCTTCAGTTTACTTCTGATAAAAAATAAACTACTCAATCCGAAGGGTTTTGGGGTTGTAGAACACCCTCCAGTGCCTCTAAAACGGAAGATTTTTAGTTTACTGCTGATAAAAAATAAACTACTTAATCCGGGGGGTTGGGGGGGAGGGGGGTGGAACACCCTCCAGTGCACAAATTTTGGAATGAATAACATTGCAGAACATGCAGAACCCCCAGACCAAGTAGTTTACATTTTATCAGAAGTAAACTGAAGATCTTCCGTTGCAGAGGCACTGGAGGGTGTTCCATACCCCCCCGGACCCCCCGGTTTAAATTATTTATTTTTATTAAAAGTGAATTAAATATTTAAGCATATTTCAAGTTTATTAAAATTGTCTATGGCCAAGTAAATGTGTTTAATTCGTAATCTGGCAATTAATCATAAACTGCATAATTATAAATTTTGTGCCCCCTGGGAGGTAGATCTCTCCAACGAAAGATCTTCAGTTTACTTCTGATAAAAAATAAACTACTTAATCCGAGGGGTCTTGGGGTTGTAGAACACCCTCCAGTGCCTCTAAAACGGAAGATCTTTAGTTTACTGCTGATAAAAAATAAACTACTTGATCCGGGGGTGGGGGAGGCGTAGAATACCCTCTAGTGCCTCTGCAACGGAGATCTTCAGTTTATTTCTAATAAAATAAACTACTCAATCCGGGGGTCTGGGGTGTGGAGCCCCCTCCAGTGCACAAATTTTGGAATGAAGAACATTGCAGAACATGCAGACCCCCAGCCCAAGTAGTTTAATTTTATCAGAAGTTAACTAAGATTTCCGTTGCAGAGGCACTGAGGTGTTCCACACCCCAGACCCCCGGTTTAAATAATTTATTTTATTAAAAGTGAATTGAATATTTAAGCATATCTCAAGTTTTTAAAATTATCTATGGCCAAGTGAATGTGTTTAATTCGTAATCTGACAATTAATTATAAATTGCGGAATTATAAATTTCGTAACCCCTGGGAGGTAGATCTTTGCTACAAAATAAAAAAATCAACTAATTAATCCGGGGGGTCTGGGGGAGTGGAACACCTTCCAGTGTCTCTGCAACGGGAAATCTTCAGTTTACTTCTGAGAAAAAATAAGCTACTCGATCCGGGAGGTATAGTGGGTGTGGAACATCCTCCTGTGCTCAAATTTTGGTACCTCAGTAAGTCTCTGAAATTGAAAGTCTCTGATACTGAAAGTATCGATAAATTACTGCTGAATTATATGAAGTACGAAGAAGTATGGAGAATTATGATGAAGTACGTGAAGTGTGAAGTTAATTGTACACGATTTTCTCTAGCGGTTGACCCCTCGGCAATTCCATCTGCCAAATCATAAATTCCAGTTAGTGAAACTCATCTCCTCAAATCCGTATTGGTAAACGACAGCACAAAATAGCTTTAGTTTCCTCAAATGATCGTAGACTTCAACTCAACTGTTTTTTTATTTATTACAAAACTATTAAAATAACTAATTACGACTGTTAGCCTTGTTCATCAAAATAAAAATTAATTGAAATTGAAACGCATTTGCAAGGATCATTACTATTTGTTACTCTTTAGTTGTTAATTTAACGTAAAAAATATTTTTGTACTTATACTACTCGGGGTTGTAGCTGAAATTCGTAACCCTTAATCTGGGCTTTATTTGAAATGAAAACCGAAAAAGAACGAAAATTTTTATGCTTTTATTGCAATTTATTTTAGCAAATTATTATTTTTTTTTATAAATTGACTGATTATTTTTAACCCTTATTTGATCCTGAATTTTTATTCCTCCTCTAAAAATAAGAAAATATGAATGGTAAATATGCTAGGAAAATTTTCCTGCTTTTTATTATCAGTTAATTTAACGCACGAAAAATTCCATTTTGAAAAATGTACACAACTGCAGTAAATATTTTTAACTGTCAACATTAACCGACTCTTTCTAGAAAAGTCAAAAAAATTGTAATTTTTGAAATTGAATTTTTTCAATCTTTATTGGTTAATGTAAATTTTGTTTATTTCACTATTGTGGCGTGGGTTGAAATTCCTCTGCAGTGCTTTTTTTTGAAAAATTAAAAAAAATGTAGTAAACACTTTTAGAGAAATTTTTAGGTACCTAATGGTTCGATGGCTTTTACATTATTTAATGGATAAAATTAAATTTTTTTTCTTTTGTATTCTTAAAATATGAATAAAAAACGAACAAACATTTAAACATGCAAAATTAACAACCAAAATTAAAAATGTTTTTAAGGGGTTATCCCTACTTAGAAGATCGATTAAAATCGAACATTTATTATTTTTTTAGGAAAATGTTTACATATTTCTGCACAACAATTAGTATAATCAAAAGAGCTTTATTTAGAAATTACCTGATAATTTTTTGTACAAAATATTAAACAATACTCAAGTTACGGTCGTTGTTCGACAACCCTATTTTTAATAAGTGTTTTGCGGTGATCAGTACTATACGGAGCCAAGTTATCTAAAATTAAAAATTCAAAAAGATTTAGTTAATATACGAGTTTATCTAGTACTTAACGAAGCCATATTTCAAAAAATTGAATTTTGACAAAATGGCAACTGTTCAAAGTTAAATAATCGATTTTCGTAAAAAAAGCGATATCTTTTGTACACAAAATGAGAAATACGCACTAAAAAAAAAATCCCCCCGTTAAGTACTAGATTTGGATGTCTAAAGAAAGTATAAAAAATTTTAAATAAATTTATTCACTAGTTTTTGAAATATCTTGATCACCGACTTTCAACATGTAGTACTGAGAAAGTCGCGTTTAAAGTTGTATATGCAGTTTACACTAAAGCAGAAAAGTTATTTTTTTACTTACACGAAGGCATATAACTTTGTAAAAAAACAACAGATTGACGCAAAACTTGTAGGGGACATTTCTAACATTATATACTTTAAGAAAATGTACTTTTTGAAAAATCGATTTCTAAGTAGGCATAACCCTTAATCTATTTTCTATTACGACGTAAAATTCGACAATTTTAGTTTTTTATGCCTTTATAGCATTTATTATCTTTCATAATTTACAAAAAAATGGTGAAAATCGCAATCAGGGTTGATTAACTCTAGCGTTCACACTATTGGCTGTTCTCTTTAATCTGGATCTTCTTTTTTGCTTATTCGGCTTTCTTTCTTCCGTTTTCTGCTTCATTATCACATTTACGGTGTTACCTCCTTTTTTCAACCTCTAGCGCCACCATCAGTTTTTTTCTAACTTTGTCTGCTTCTTCTACTGATCCTACCATTATTTTACTATCCATTGATATATCGTAAGTTCCTTGTTCTAAGGATCCGATTTGGATATTCCTGCTCATATTACACAGTAATCTGCTTTTCTTGAATCTTCCAATTTCAAAGCGGGTTTCCGGCAGTGGAGTATAACAATCTTTCAATTTTCAAATTTCGATTTTCTGCTGATAAATCTTTCTCTAGCTTCCTTCTACTTGTTTCTTCTTGTCTTTCTCTCTTTTTTTTTCTCTTCTCTCCACACCTTCTCTATTCTCCTTCTCACCTAATCTTTATTTTGTTTTTGCTTATGATTATTCTCGCGAGCTGAAACTAAAGATACCACCCCAAGTAGAGGACCTTTACCGCGGGGAGAGGGGGGTTTTATAAAACTCTGTGTAGCCGCTTTGGAGAGTTCCACGTTTTTGTTAATATTACACACCCCAAGTACCGCTGGAAAGATTTCTCCTTAATTATGTTTTACAAAATTAGACCTTTTTGCATTCATTAGTCATTTTAATATTTTTGTTTAACAAGGAAGGTGTTCCACACCCCAGTCCCCCGGTCCCTTCAGCTTTGGCTTATTGAGATATTAGTTACTCGAGTGTGACTTGTTAAAGTTAGGATTAATTTGTAATTCTAGAGATTTTTCTAGATCGGTTATGCTGATGTCTTCAATTTATTACTAATAAAAATAAAATTTACAAACCGGGGGTCTGGGGTGTGGAACACCCTTCAGTGCCGCACTGCTGAAAGGTAAAATATTTCGCTTAAATATTAGCGCTTTGGTTTTCTTGGGAATGATGATTATTAATCCCCCGCTGATACTTGGTCACTACTTTATATTTTTTGTGCCAAAAGCTTTTACCATTATCGCTTAATACTGATAACCATAAGTTTGCAAATATATCTATCACAGTTTGAGTGTTCCTGGGGTGTTCCACACCCCAGACCCTCCGATCTTTACAACTTTGCTTTATATTTTGGGCTACTTGGAATCTTACTTACTAGAGTGTGACTTGTTAAAGTTAGGATTAATTAGTTTTCTAAAATTTTTTCTAGATCGGTTATGATGATGTCTTCAATTTATTACTAATAAAAATAAATTGCACAAACTGGGGACTGGGGTGTGGAACACCTCCAGTGCCTCACTGCTAAAACGTAAAACATTCCATGTATACAGATTATAAATAGGGTTTATTATAGCGCTTTGGTTTTCTTGAGAACGATGACATATTATACTGCGGGGAATTGATAATTCCCCCGCCCGATGCTTGGTCACTATTTTATATTTTTGTGCTAAACACTTTCACCATTATCACTTAATACTGATAACCATAAGTTTGCAAATTTATCTATCACAGTTTGAGTGTCCTGGGGTGCTCCACCCCCCCAGACCCCGGTCTCTACAACTTTGTTATATATTTTGGGCTACTTGGAATATTAGTTACTGAAGTGTGACTCGTTAAAGTTAGGATTAATTAGTTATTCTTGCGATTTTTTCTAAATCTGTCATGCTGATGTCTTCAATTTATTACATATAAAAATAAACTGCACAAACTGGGGGTCTGGGGGTGTGGAACACCCTCCAGTGCCTCACTGTTGAAAGGCAAAACATTCAATGTTTACAGATTATTAGTAGGGTTTATTATAGCGCTTTGATTTTCTTGAGAACGATGACATATTATACTGGGGAATTCATAATCCCCCGATTCTCGGTCACTGCTTTATATTTTTGTGCTAAAAACTTTTACCGTTATCGCTTAATACTGATAACCATAAGTTTGCAACTTTATCTATCACAGTTTAAGTGTTCCTGGGGGGTGCTCCACACCCCCAGACCCCGGTCTCTACAACTTTGCTTTATATTTTGGGCTACTTGGAATATTACTAACTGAGTGTGACTTGTTAAAGTTAGGATTAATTAGTTTTCTAGAGATTTTTCTAGATCGGTTATGCTGATGTCTTCAATTTTTACTAAATTTAAGAATAAACTGCACAAACCGGGGGGTATGGGGGGTGTGGAACACTCTCCAGTGCCTCACTGCTGAAAGTTAAAATATTCCGCTTAAACATTAGCGCTTTGGTTTTCTTGAGACCGATGACCTATTATACTGGGGGAAATTAATAATCCCCCCCCGATTCTTGGTCCCCACTTTATATTTTTTGTGCTAGAAACTTTCACCATTATCGCTTAATACTGATAATTATAAGTTTGCAAATTTATCTATCACAGTTTGAGTGTTCCTGGGGTGTTCTCACCCCCAGACCCCCCGGTCTCTACAACTTTGCTTTATACTTTGGGCTACTTGGAATCTTACTTACTAGAGTGTGACTTGCTAAAGTTAGGATTAATTAGTTTTTCTAAAAAAATTTTCTAGATCGGTTATGCTGATGTCTTCAAATTATTACTAATAAAAATAAATTGCACAAACCGGGGACCGAGGGTGTGGAACACCCTCCAGTGCCTCACTGCTGAAACGTAAAACATTCCATGTATACAGATTATGAATAGGGTTTATTATAGCGTTTTGGTTTTCTTGAGAACGATGACATATTATACTGCGGGAATTCATAATTCCCCCACGCCCAATTCTTGGTCACTATTTTATATTTTTGTGCTAAACACTTTCACCATTATCGCTTAATACTAATAACCTTAACTTTGCAAATTTATCTATCACAGCTTGAATGTTCCTGGGGTCCCCAGACCCCCGGTCTCTACAAGTTAGCTTTATATTTTGGGCTACTTGGAATATTACTAACTGGAGTGTGACTTGTTTAAGTTAGGATTAATTAGTTTTTCTGGAGATTTTTCTAGATCGGTTATGCTGATGTCTTCAATTTTTACTAAATTAAGAATAAACTGCACAAACCGGGGGCTGGGGTGTGGAACACCCTCCAGTGCCTCACTGCTAAAAGGTAAAACATTCCGCTTAAACATTAGCGCTTTGGTTTTCTTGAGAACGATGACATATTATACTGGGGAGAATTAATAATCAAATAAATAAAAAAAAATTGTCAGGAGCTGGATGCGATCTCAGTACCTTACCAAATATATGTTAAGTTTTATGCAGTTCATCAGTAATACTATATAAGTACTTTCTCGAAAGTGTCAACAGAGAAACGTTCTCGCGCCAAAATGGCGGCGTCGGAACGTCTCGATCCGCCTTTTATTCGTTTATTCTTTAAATATTACTTAAAAGTAAAAGAATTTTTACTAATATTTATTTAAGCACATTTTTGTAAAATAATAAATAACCCAAAAGACTATTGAGGAACGTAAAAAAAATTCCATATCGAGTTTCCGAAGAAAGGGGGGGGGGAAGTATTTAAAACTCGTTTTCGGTATTTTATTTTATTTTAAAAGCAGATGGAATGGTAGAAATTCTACCGTGCAAATTTCCTGCCACTTCCCAATAGCAAATTTTCCAAAAATTTGAAAATACTTTCTGTGTACAATAAGATTTTTAAAATATTTTTGAATCCGCATTTTTTTGAAAATGTACGAGAAACAGAGGTTTTGATCTTGACGTACTATTTCATAAAAAGAATGGATATGCTAGATTCGAATCCCCAAACAAGAGTGTATTTACTCCAAGTATACAAGAACGAACTTAATTTTTAAAATTGGTTTTCTTGGAATCCTGTCGACTGAAATCTCGTTATCCTCATACATAGGGTAAATAACTATTAATATCTCTCAGGGACAGGTTGACAGTCCTTTTATTCGGACATTTCGACATCGCCGTTTCAATATCGCCATTTCGACGCCAAAACCAAAATTAAAATATCTCGAATATTTGTCGCGACAATCCGGATGAAAAAATGAAAAATTGTCAAAAAAATGATGATGGATACGAACAGGAAAATCATCAAATAATCTAACACAAAAATACTTTTGGAAATGTAATGAGAAATCACCCACAAAATATCTAATTTTGTTTTGCATCGAAACGTTCTCCCGCCGAAATGGCGGCGTCGGAATGTCCCAATCCGCCTTTTATTCGTTTATTCTTTAAACATTACTTAAAAGTAAAAGTATTTTTACTAATATTTATTTAAACAAATTTTTGTAAAATAATAAATAACAGAAAAAACTATCGAAGAACGTAAAAAATTAAATTTCATATCGAGTTTCCGAAGAAAGGGGGTATTTGAAAACTTGTTTTCGGTATTATATTTTATTTTAAAAACAGGTGGGATAGTAGAAATTCTACCGTGTAAATTCCCTGCGACTTCCCCATAACAAAGTTTCTCAAAATTTGAAAATATTTTCTGAGTAAAATTAGGTTTTGAAATATTTTTGAGACTGCATTTTTTTTAAATGTACGAGAAACAGAGGTTTTGAGACTTGCAAATTTTCGCTTTGGGAATTCGAATTTATTGCATTGACAATTTATTATTCCAAAAAACCAAAAGCGACACTTAAATAAAAACTACCCCATTATCGGTGTAGTTAGTCCTAGTGTTTTTAATGCAGGATTTTTGTTTTTTTTTTAAAAAAAAATTTCGTTTATTTTTATCCAGGAAAGATTTACATCAGTCGTGATAATTTGTAGCCAAAGTACCAAAGACGTATTGGACTTTTAGTGGAGATTACAACCACTAATTATCATCTTCGGTCGCATTTAATGCGGAAACATTGTCTTTAATCTTATGTCGGCCATTCTATAAATTAGTGGCTTCGTGTCGATGCCCTCCTCATTAATATTCAATCAAATTCGGTCAGTGGAGTCTAATTTGGAAATAAGTCAATTAATTCTCATTGTATGGGCGTTATATTTATCGATCTATTTGTGAAAATGTGAGTTCCACCGACCTTTATACAGGGCGATACATCAAATAATGAACAAATAAATTTAAATGTTTTAAGTTAGTTAAGATTATAAGAATGCAATTAAATATATTTAGAGAAGTAAAACGGAAATGTTTCTAATTGTCTTTAGGTTGTGAGTCCGGAAGCGCTGATTTACTACCCTCAAGTAGTGCACAAACACGGCCTGATATCAGTTACCCTCGGGCTCCGTTTCACTCTGAGCAGCCGTCATTTTCTAGGAGGTTCCATGAGAGTGAAATGTTTAGCTTCTGTGTCTCCTGTGCTTTTAAAAGGAGACAGGGAGAGCGTAGTGGAAAATCTTCCAATCAAGGATATGCGAGAAGCGCTGCTACTTGGTGAGTGGACTCTGCATAAGCATGGTTTGTATTACAGTAGAACATTAAAATTAAATTTTTTCTTTTAATTACATAAGAAGCTTATTTTCTCGAGTTGGATGTCTTTTTCAAAAAATTAAATTTAGCTTTGATGTCTAATTAAACGTAATTAATTAAAACTCGCCGCAAAAACTTGAAAACTCAGTAAAATTTTTAAAAATTTATCTCATCGAGTGCTACTGAGTGTTTTTATTCTTTTCGCATAATAAGATTTTATCTCTTTTATGTAAAGCAAACTTCTGGAAAGTGTAACGTTAATGTTTCATTTGAAGCCGCATTATTTCCCTGTTGCAAAAAGAAGGGCGGATGGGGGGATGTTCCACCATGAAGAACGATCATTAGCATTGTCTCCATGCACAGCTTGTATAAAATTACTTTTTAAATATAGCTCGATATTTCACATTTTTTCTCGATTATGACAAAACTACCACCATTATAACAAGAAATTCTAAATCGCTAAACTACTTTTGATCGTAATAATAAATCATTAACTATCGATTTCCTTAAAATTAATTTCTTTCATGCAAACGCATTAAATTTTCAAAAAAACGTTACACGAATTTATTCCCCTCATTAGCATTTATTAATTTTTCATATTAAAGTTACCGGTGCCGTTCAAAAAATTTCAGACAGTAACTTCGTTATGAGTTTTCTTTTCGTTCAAATAATCATTTAATTTGATTTGAAAGAGCTGGGGCGGGTGCACCCCATGGGGAAATATTAGCAATTTACCTTTAAAAGACATCTCTAATACAATTTTATAATAAAAAATTAAAATTTAAATCTTTCGCAAAGTAAGTTTTAAATTTATTTTATTGCACGACGACATTTACTCCGCATTTTTTCCTTGCCTGGGGTGCTTACCTAACAATAACGAGTTTGATTCAAACAACACAACAATGTTGGATTTACTTTTAAATTTACACTAAACAAAAGAGCAATTTCAGGGAAGCAGGGATTTGTGAACAAAATTTGTAGTAAATTACAAAAGCTATTAGACTTTTTTTAATTTGTTTTGGAAAAATCTCTTTTAAGTCACTCAACAGTTGTCATGGTTTTCATCGTTTTTAATACAGTAAATTATTGCTCCCCCCCATTTCCAAACTGTATTTTTTAAAATAATTATTCAAACAAAAATTCAGTTTATTTGCAATATTCACTGGACAATCAAAACCGTTCAAATTATTAACAGCACTTCAGCTAGCTTGGTCCATTAGGGATACAGTTCTGAGAGCTGGGTAGTCCAATCTCTATCAACACAGCGTATTCTAACATTGAATATTGCAGCAGTATTCAAGGCGGAAAGGCAGAATTAACAAATCTCTAGTTACATTGCTGGACTAACCAGTGAACAAGAATTACACTTGACAAACCAGGGCTACTCCGACTAATATTTGCTTTCATAAAATTAATAATCATTAAATTAGTTGTACAAACGTAAGACTGCAAGCTGACTCGAATTTGAGCAATCATTAAAGAAAAATTCTAGATAAAAATAATTACTTGTTAACTCGCAGCGAAAAAAATTTAAACTGAGGAATTATCCAGTTGAATACTTTCAGAATGAGATTTCATTTGCTAAACCGAGAAACAAATTTTATTTTTAGTATGGGTGACACTTCAAATGCATGGAAGAATTCAAGAGAATTCCCAAATCGGCTGTAGACAAAAGGTCAGCTTAACCTTAAATTACACCTTGAAAGCTTTTGTTCTTAAGTATTTATGCCAGCAACGAAAGCGTGGGATTTTCTATTAAAAACTTTTGGCTACCAAATTATTTTAAAACAATAAAGGAAGAAACTTTCTCACCAAAAATAGAGAAAAGAAGAAAAAAATGAACATATCACGTTACCATAGCAACGTTAGACCGGGAGGTCTGGGGAAAGGCACCCCCCAGTGCACCAGTATCGAAAGGCAGAACATTCAATGCTTACAAATTATGTAGAAGCTTCTGTTTTTTGGGAAAAATAGTGTTCCTCAATACTTCCATGTGTACTCCAGGGTTCTGCATACTCCCATTCCCCCCAGCCAATGGGTTACTATTTTGGATTTTATGTCGATTTAAAATGTTTTTCATTTTTATTTAATCTCTTCTTCTTCATCGTTTGCTTCTTGACAGAAGCGTCAGACCCAGCTTGGCCGAAGCCAAGATGAATTTTCATGGGAATATAATTCATGGGGTGGTTTCCGTTGCCTTCCCACGGTCCACAGATTGATATTGGACCTTTGATCACAGCAGTGTATTGGACTTGACTAGGAGTCGAACCGCGATTTACCGCTCTCCAGTCGGCCGGTGTATGCTTTACGCTACACTGCTGGTCTTGTTTTATTTGTTATTATTTTATTTAATACTGAAGTCCAAACATTTGTTAAATTTTCTTTTACAATTTGAGTGTACCTGGGGAGTGCTCCACACCCCCCAGACCCCCCGGTCGACCGAACTGTATTTTGTCTCTTTGAGGTTGGTTACTTAAATCTCGTATACAACCGTCTCCTCTCAGTAAGCAATAGCAAACCTCTGAGATAAATATAATTTGTTTGGTAAAATTATCTCAAAATGAAGTACATTGCACGTTTCTTCTCCAGAGGAATTATTCTTAGCGCTTAAGTGTGTTTACAACTAAGCCCAGCACCCCGGTTTGAACCCGGGCAAGACGATAATTTTATTGTGACCGTCCTCCGCGGAGACGTTTCCTATCAGAAACCTCTCAAGAGAACCAAACCAATCCTTGAAAAAGAGGTTAGGGGGAATAGAGAGAATCATATGTCCAGGAGTGGACGAATACAGGCCCACTCTTTACCTGCTTACACTTCCCTTGGTTTTGATTCTACGTTAAACAGTAGGTCCCCTATTTATGTTATAAAACTTATGAAACAATGATAATGTAAACCTCAAAAAAAAAATATATCGTGCCGTGATATGCCGAAATTTTGAATTCACTGCTGGAAAAAAATAAACTGGGCAGACCGGGAGGCCTGGGGGGTATGGAATACCCTCCAGTGCATATCAAATATTTACAAATTAAGCAAAGGCATAAATGCAAAAAAAGGCATTAAGCAAATGAGAAAAAGTCGTCAATGCACTGATAACAATGCATACCAGCCAAAGAAGATAAAAAATTATTGTTACCATAGCAACGATCAAATAGCTATGCCTAAATCTTCAATTCACTTCTGAAAAAAATAAACTGGGCAAACCGGGGGGTCTGGGGGGTATGGAATACCCTCCAGTGCACCGATAGCGGAAGACAGAACATTAAATATTTACAAATTATGCAGAGGCACAAGGAGGGAAAAATAACAAAATACTCGTTGTCTCCCCCTCCCCCAATTACCGTTCATATATTGCATTTAATGTTGTTTTAAAAAGTTCCTTTACTCTTCAATTGATGCTGAAGTCAACAACTTTGTAATATTTTTGTTATAACGTGAGTATGGCTGCGAAGTATTCCATACCCCCCTCCCCCCCCGACTCACTAGTCTTTAAAACTGTGTTTTCTGGTTTGAGGCATTAGGATTAGTTAATTAAATCTTGCTTAAAAAAGTCTTTCTTTGGTAGGAAATTGTAAACCAGCGAGGGATAATCTGCTTAGTAAAACTTTCTCAAAGTAAAATGCATTACACTTCTCTTGGTTTGGATTCCACGTTAAACAGTAGATTCTTCATTTAAATGATAAAATTTGGAACGCATATCATAGAAAGAGAGAGACAGAGAGGGAGAGAGGAGAGAGAAAGTAGTCAACGCACTGATAATGCATTGCATTCCATCCAAAGAAGATGCAAATTTGATGTTACTATAGCAACGGCAAAGTGAAAAAATTCCGAAATCTTCAATTCACATCTGAAAAGAGTAAATTGGGCAAACCGGGGGGTCTGGGGGTATGGAATACCTTCCAGTGCACCAATAGTGGAAAACAGATTTAAAATTATTTTTAAATTATGCAGAGGCACAAAGAAGAAAAAATAACATAATATTCCCCCCCACCACCGACCTCCATCAATGTATTGCATTTTATGTTATTTTAAAAGTTTCTATACTCTTAACTTGAAACTGAGGTCCACAAATTCGTAATATTTTTTTACAATGTAAGTGTGGCTGGGAGGTATTCTATAACCTCCAGACTCTCCAGTCTCTGAAACTATGTTTTCTGATTTGATCCATAAAGATTTCACGTTAAACAGTAAGTTCCATATTTATGCGATAAAATTTGGAACGCACACCATAGAGAGAGAGAAAGAGAGAGAGAGAGAGAGAGAGAGAGAGAGAGAGAGAGAGAGAGAGAGAGAGAGAGAAAGTCGCCAACGCACTGATAATAATGCGTACTATCCAAAGAAGATAAAAATTTATTGTCGCCATAGCAACGACCAAGTGGACATGCCGAAATCTTCAATTCACTTCTGAATAGAGTAAACCGAGCAAACCGGGGGTCTGGGGGTATGGAATACCCTCCCGTGCACCAATAGCGGAAGACAGATTTAAAATCATTTTCAAATTACGCAGAGGCACAAAGAAGAAAAAATAACATATTACTGCCTCCCCCCCTCCGGATCTCCGTCAATGAATTGCATTTTATGTTGTTTGAAAAAGTTTCTTTATTCTTCTTTTGTTACTGAAGTCCAGAAACTCCTAAATTTTTTTTTTATGATGTGAGTGTGGCCGTGGAGAATTTCATACTCCCCAAACTCTTCGACCTCTAAAACTGTGTTTTTCAGTTTGAGCCATTGCGATTAGTTACTGAAATGTCGTTTAAAACTGTATCTCTTTGATAGGAAATTGTAACCAGCAAGGTATAATCTGCTTAGGGGTCGTCCATAAAAGACGTCTGCAATGTTTTTCAAATTTTTGACCCCCCCTTTTTGACACAATATTTTATGCTTCCCCCCTTTCTGGAACGTCCAATGGTCACAAATGAAGGACCTCCCCCCCTCATTTATTATCATAGTAATTACAATTTTAAAATTAGAAGAAAAAAATACTCAAAAACACAATTTTTTGCAAAACCCAAAAATAAAATTTTATGCAGACGCCACATTTGGCTAACCCCCCTTTTCCCCTTGTTATATTTGGTCACATTATGTGACTCCCCCTCACCCCCCAGGTAAAGACGTCCTTTATGGACGACCTCTTAGTAAAGCTTTTTGAAACTAAAATGCATTACACTTCTCTTGATTTGGATCCAAAGTAAAACAGTAGGTCCCCTATTTATATGTAATAAAACTTGAGAAGAGAAAGTCATCAACGCAGTGATAATACGTATCATCCGAAAAGAAGAAAAATGTCAGGTTATCATAGCAACGGCCAAGTGGATATGCTGAAATCTCAAATTTACTTCTGAAAAAAAAAACTAAAATGGGCAAACCGGGGGTCTGGGGAGTATGGAATACCCTCCAGTGCACTAATATCAGAAGATGGAACATTAAATATTCATAAATTATGCATAAGGAGGAAGGGATGACATAAAACTGGGGTACTTCATTTTAAGTAAAACAGTAGGTCCCCTATTTATATGTAATAAAATTTTAGAAGAAAGAGTCGTCAACGTAGTGATAATACGTATCATCCAAAAAAGAGAAAAATGTCACGTCATCATAGCAACGGTCAAGTGAATATGCTGAAATCTCGAATTTACTTCTAAAAACTAAAATGGGCAAACCGGGGTCTGGGGGTATGGAAAATAAATATTTACAAATTAATCAAAGGCATAAAGAGGAAAAGATGACAAAGTGACATAATACTGAAGTTCTCTATACTTACCCCTCCACGTGATCCCAAATGTTTTCATAATGTGAGTGTGGTTTTATACCCCCATTACCCCCCAGACCCCCGGTCTCCAGAACTGTGTTTTCTAGTTTGGAATTGCTTAATAGCAGCCAAGTGTGCTGAAATCTTTAATTCACTTTTGAAAAGTAGTAATCTCAGAAGACTTTTAATCTTCATAAATTATGCAAAAGCATAAGGAGGGAGAGGTAACATAATACTCGGGTACTTCATACGCCCCTCCCCCCCGGCCAAAACTTCCGTCATTATATTACATTTTATGTTGTTTTAAAAAATTTCTATAATAATTATTTAATACTGAACGTCAGAACTGTGCAAATGTATCTGTTACAATTTGACTGTGATTGGGGGGGGGGGGTATGGGCCTCCTCGGTCTTTAAAATTATATTGTTGTATTTGGCATTTGGAACTTAAATTTGATTGGATAAATCTAGGATAGTAAGTCTTTTTTCACTTATTTTCAATTCTATGACATTTTTTGAGATTTAGATTTCAATGAATGTGCAATTGTCACACCTAGCACACGTAGAAAGCCGCCAGTGGCCGAAAAGAGACTGATTCAACTTCTGAGGAATTTCAAGTATTTGAAATTAGCTTGTAGGTCCAACTTCATTTGTTTGATCCGTCGTTCATTTTTCTGCTACTAATAATTCTTTGACGTTTTTAACTTTTTCAACAATGTCACTAATACCTTGAATTGTGGAGTAACCCCTCCTAAGACGGCATTAGCTATGGCAGAGTCCCCAACTTTTCGGCCGGTAAAGTAGTTGCCTTTATAGAGAAAATGAATTTATCTGCAAGAGCTAAGATTTCCATTCGTAATCAATACCAACTTGGTGTTTTTTCATTCTTCCACGTAAATGTCAAACAGTCCTAGCAGGATCTCCTGTTTTATGTGCGCCAACTCCTTTTTCCGTACAGAATACGGGTTTGGTACTTTATTGGATGCCATTGTCGTCAGAACTCTCTGGAGGTGGTCTTCCGAGAATGGGATTGGTTTTTTCATAACCTCTTTGATGATTTGATAAAAATCTTCAAACCAGTTTCAGCCTCTTTTGTTAGTCTGGGGATGAAAACATTTACCTTTTACAGTCTCATTCGTTTTCCAAAACGAAAATAAATTTGCACAAATTAAATCAGATTTGTCACAAATTTGCGGCAAATCGAATGTTCAAATCGCAGATTTTGTGTGGTCCTGACCAACCAACAGTCAGCAATTTTAAATATTGATGGTACTTGTGCTGTGGCGTATTTTTGATCCACCTGTCTTCTGAAACAAAACTGGTATTCCTCGAAGCAATCATCTCCGTGAGTTTGTGTTAGATAATATTAAGATAATAATTGTGTTTTTCTGGGCGCCAGATGAAGTTAATAAAACAATTACATAGTAGAAAAAGAACGAAAAGGTTTCTCGAACGAATAAAAAACATTCAAAATTTAATTTCTTTGCTAGTTATTTAATTTTCCCAATGCTTTTTCTAGTCTTAATAATTTTCACGATGCGGTTCCACATCGGGGCTAGAATAATAAAATTCCAGAAAGTTTCCTGAACTTTAAGAACAAAAATCTGCTGAGATAACTCGGCCATGAAAAATCGTTATTATGTAGAATTGATTCGGTTCGAGTAAGACGGTGAAGAAAAATGTATACAAAATGCAAACTAGCGCTATGTTATTGTTTTATTCATTTTGTTGTTTCTTTTGTTGCAGTGCGAAGCAGTGGACCTAAACTCGCAAAATTTTCGACCATGTTATTAAGTTTTTGTGCTATGACCATGATGATTTTATAAATAACGAAATGGAAAGGCTGTAATTATTTAGTATTGTGTTTGTGATAATCCTCTCATCAGCGATTTCAATTTGAAGAAAATCGTGCAAAGTGAATTCGTAATTTTGAATCGTGACGTTTTTAAATGTAAAAAAGTTTTAACAAAAGCTAATATAATCCTTAAGAACCATTTTAGCTCGAGATTGCGGAGATCTAAAGTGGCAAATAAAATAATATTAAATGAGGTTTGCTTGCCAGACCTCATTAAAGACATATAAGATAGTTAATGACGAGTTTAATGACTTTGTAAAGAAAATCGTTTAAATGACGACCTAATAATGTGTGATCATTATACCTAATCGTTAAAATTGTGTGATAAACGTTTATTGTGTCTTAAACAGAAAATAAACGCATTATGAACTCCTAAATGCGCTATTATATAAAAATAGAAACGTAAAGAAGACGGTTATGATGGTAACAACAGATTGTGATGGTTTAAACGGTAAATTTCCGAAATAAAAATAAATTTCGCACTCTTTCTTTCCTTTACTTCTCCATCTGTAGAAATTCAAATCAAAAGTTTTAAGAGGTTAGGATATCTAACCTCACTTTTTTGTATATGTACATATATAACGTTGGGCGCCAATTTTGAATTGAAAAGATTACAAAAATAAATCTAATAAGTGTAAAAAGTAATCAAGATTAGATGTAGTTATTTTGACGATCCGAAAATCTCGTGCAAGGACTTTTGCTCGAACGCAGGACTACGTAATTTTTAACTCGACAATATAATCGGAACAAAAGTGCCTCGCGCATGGTTTTCGGATCATTTAAATTTATTTTTATAATAAAAAAAATTATATCTATTGAGGCTTTTATATTTTATTCTCGCTATTTGTTAACTTACATGTTTGAACATAGGGAAATTGTTATTCGATTGATAAAATGTGTGCAATTGCTCCTTTTATTGATTTTTAAAAATCCAAAAACTTCAATCTTCTTGAATAAATTCGAAAATACTACTTAACCCCACACACCCACCACACTTTTATCAATAAAATGAATGTAAATATGCTTGATGCACAATTGTAAATAACCTGTAACATCAAAAACAAGAAACTTACTGATATCTTATAGTGAACAATCAATCATAATGTAAAGATTATGTATAATAAATAATAGAATTTATTATAAATTAAAAAAATATTTAAAATTACTGTACGAATTTTTTGATTGAATAAAAAATGATTATGTAAGTTTTATTTTTTTATCAGTTCTCTCTCGCATGCCATTACATTTGTTATAAGATTAAGGGTGAAGTAATATGTTAAAGTCCAGCAGGATGAAGTCAGGCGAAAATTACGTGCCCTGAAAATAGACACATTGTAAGATTTCCTGACATAAACAATCACTTCGATATTTCTTTACTCTGAATATTGAGAAGACGAAATAAAGCTAAACAGAATGTGATAAATAAGGTTATTATGGACGGAGATCCATCACCAAATCAATTTAAAATATTAGCGGGAGAAATGTGAAACGGCGAGGGTAAGTAACACATAAATGCGGTAAGTGTTTAAGGATGCAAAGAAAGGAAAATGAAAACATCAACGGTTGTCGTTGTGGTCGCTGAGTTGTCTCGAGATACAATGAAATGTCTCAAATGATTTAAATTTGTGAAAATTTTTTGAAAAGCAGGAAACACGTCGCAATCGAATCGTTGACGTGTCTCTCAAAAACACTTCAATTTGCTTTAAATGTTTTAAATTATTAAATCCTTAATACATAAAAATTCAAATACATTTGCATATCATAGAATCAGTTGAAACATCAAAATTCACATCAGTCACTTAAATATTTTATGTGCTTCACAAAATGAACTAAAATTTTTCAATTCTTGTTGCAAATGTATGGTGGAAGATATAAACTTCGTGAAAGGTTTCTAAAATAAATTTTATAAATCTGTGCAAATTCATTTTCCTGCAGAAGTTCGGATAGTTGAAATGAAGGATAAACCCAAAGAATCTCACGAAGTAGGTTGATTAATTGTTGAAACATTGTCATAGCGGTCCAAAGGACATCACATTTTAAGCATTCAGGGGAATACTTTGAAGAAGTGTAATTGTTGAAACATATTTTAGCAAATCAATGATTGTTTAGTTTATTTATTCAAAAACTACATTCAATCTTCTCCTTAGATGTTGTAGCGGTCCGAAAGACAGCTACACGGCTTATTGACGTCAGAAAAGTCATAACACCAAGCGCCACTTTCAAAATACTTTGAGAATTCACGTATTTATCGTAATAATTATTATTAATTCTCCCATTTAATTTTGGATATTATTAATTAATAACCTAATCGAGTAATTAACTACAAAAATAAAAGTATTTAAAATTACAAATATTTAGATAATAAATATACTTCAATGGTCAATTTGGCATTAAGTATTTAGTTGATTAAAATGGATCGATTAACAAAAAGCTTTATTAAAAATTAACTTTGTATTAAAATGTTGCAAATTTTTACTTTAATTCTGCCAATAAATTGTAATGCTAATTTAAATAATAAATTGGATTAAATTGAACTAAAACTTAGATTTTAAAATTACGATAAGTACTTCAGGGTAAACGCCAGATTAATTAATTAAAACACTGTGTTAGTTGTTAGCAATATGTAATTATTTTATTAAGTAGGTGAGGTCAACGAATAAATTTGTTAAGAAAAGTTCAAAGTTTCCAACAATTAACATAATTAAAATTGTTGCCTGCTTTCATTTGCATTTTTTAAAAATGAGCTTTTTTATTGATATCAAAGAGCAATCTACGTCAGTAGCTTCTGGAACAATTAAATAAGTTTGTAGTTCTGAGCTTTGGTTGCTTGAAAACTAAAAATATTATTCTTGTCCCTTGTATGTGTTAACCCTTTGAGACTGTCACCGAAAAAGTTAAAAAATATTCGTACAATTTTGATTCACATTATAGTGATGTGAACAATTGGCAATATTGTGCCAATGCAGTAAACAAATATTGAGTAAATATTGATTTCCAATATTGAAAAGTATCTTACATTGCCACCTAAAAGGTTAATCTAAATTTATTTCACTCTACGTAACGCCTATTTAGAGAGAAATTTTAAATTATTTCCACCGGTGAGGCCTTTAGGCCGCACAACGTTGGCCTTCTAGTTAAATAATAATAATGAATTAATGAGCAGTGTGTATCTATGTATCTAATCGTAACGCACTCCTCATTGGCCAATTTTTTCACCAACTTAAAAATATTTAATTTAAATTAATTTATGATTAAATAATATAATAGTGACCTATCCCATGTAGCACACAAGAAATTGATACAATATTATTAAATATTAACAATGTATTTAGTAATATATCGTCAATATTGTAATGTGAACATTTCGCAATAGAGTAAACATTGCAATATTCAGATCATATTGATTTTCATTATAGTAGTGCAATATTGTCACAATATAACACAAAATATTGGTTCAAATATAGCGCCATCATAATATAGTAATGTAAATATTTGGCAACATAGTGGCAATGTAATAAATATTTATAATATTGAGGAAATAATGACGCAATATTGTCACAATATAGAACAAGATATTGGTTCAATATTAATTTACAATATACAAATAAGTAAACAATTGGAAATATTCTAGCGACGTAGTAAACAAATATTAAAGAAATATTGATTTACAATATCGCCAATATGATGATGTGAATATTTCGAAATATTGTGGCAACGTAGTAAAAAATCATTGACACAATTTTGATTTCCAGTATAAAAAAGTGACTTATATTGTCACTTACAATGGATAATTTATATTTATTTTACTCTTCGTAACGCCAATATAGTGATGTGAACATTCTGCAATATAGTAAACATGATAATATTCAGAGAAGATTAGTGTAGTGCAATATTAACACAATATAGCATAAAATATTGGTTTAAAATTGATTTCCGATAAAGCGTCAATATAGCAATGTAAGAAATATTGTAGTTTATATAATATTGAGGAAATATTTATTTTCAATATAATTGTGCAATATTGTCACAATATAGGACACAATATTACTTCAATAGTAATTTATAATACAGCAATAAGTCAACAATTAACCATATATTGTGGCGACGTAGTAAGCAAATATTGAGGAAATATGAATTTACAATATATCGCCAAAATAATGATGTGAATATTTTACAATATTGTGGCAATGTAGTAAAAAATCATTGACGCAATTTTATTTTCCAGTATAGAAAAATGTCTTACATTGTTACTTACATACATCGGATAATTTAAATTTATTTTGCTCTCCGCAATGCTCATTTAAAATAAATTTTGAATTATTCACAGCAGTGCGGCCTTTAGGCCGCACAAATTTGTTTTTTTATTTGTGTGTATTAATTGTAACGTACCCCTCATTGGTCAATTTTTTTCTAACTTAAAAATGATTGTCAACTTAAATATATAAAATTTAAACGATTTTATGATTAAATATAATAATGACGTATCACATGTAGCACATAATAAATTGATGAAATATTATTTAATGTTGGCAATGTAGTAATATTGCACCAATATGAAGATATGAATATTTCACAATACAGTAAACAAGATAATATGCAGACAATATTGGTTTTCACGATAGTGTAACAATATTGTCACAATATAGCACAAAATATTGATTCAATATTGATTTCCAATATAGTGTCAACGTATAGTAATGTGAATATTTGGCAATAATGTAGCAATGTGATAAATATTGTAATTTGAATAATACTGAGGATATATTTATTTTAATATAATGGCGCAATATTGTCACAATATAACACAAGATATTGGTTCAATGTTTATTTGCAATAAAACAATTGGCTATATTGTGGTGACGTAGTAAACAAATATTGAAAAAATATTGATTTACAATATCGCCAAAATGATTATGTGAATATTTCGCAATATTGTGAAATGCAGTAAAAATCATTAATGCAATTTTGATTTCCAGTATAGAAAAGTGTCTTACATTGCCACTTACATACATTGGATAATTTAAATTTATTTCACTCTTTGTAACGCCAATATGGAGATGAGAACATTTTGCTATATAGTAAACACGGTAATATTCAGAGAAGATTAGTTTTCACTACAGTAGTGCAATATTGTCACAATATAGCACAAAATATTAGTTCAATATTGATTTTTAATATAGCGTCAACACATAGTGATGTGATTATTTGGCAATACTGTAGCTCTGTGATAAATTTTGTAATTTGAATAATACTGAGGATATATTTATTTTTAATATAATGGCGCAATATTGTCACAATATAGCACAAGATATTGGTTCAATATTTATTTGCAATAAAACAATTGGCTATATTGTGGTGACGTAGTAAACAAATATTGAAAAAATATTGATTTACAATATAGCGCCAATATATTGATGTAAATATTTTCCAATATTATGGCAATGCAGTCAAAAAATCATTAATGCAATTTTGATATTGGTTCAATATAGCAATAAGTAAACAATTGGCAATATTGTGGCGACAAATATTGAGGAAATATTGATTTACAATATTGCCAATATGATGATGTGAATATTTTGCAATATTGTGGCAAGGTTGAAAAAAATCATTGACGCAATTTTGATTTCTAGTACAAAAAAGTGTTTTACATTGTCACTTACATACATCATATAATATAAATTTATTTCGCTCTTCGTAACGCGCATTTAAAATTATTCCCACCAGTGCGGCCTTCAGGCCGCACAACCTTGGCCTTTAATTAAATATAATAATCACATTGCCATATCAGATTCATTTACACGTCAAATAAATTTATTTTGAAAGAAAGAAATTTTAAATAAAAAATTTAAACTTATACTGTAAAGAACAATGCGTAATATTTCAAGAGTTTGGGTTCATGACCTTTGGCCTTTAAAATTGTGTTTCTACTAGCTTTTAAACCAAAACAGTCTGAAATAACAGACAATCGAGTTATTACAACGAAAAGCATTCTTAGCATTAAAGATTTATAAATTTTTATTTATAAAAAACATACAGAAGATTTACAAAGTCATATGCAAGGTGTGTTACATAAACAAGAATTTAACAAAGAACATTTATTTTGTTGTAATTATTGATATTATTTACACAAAAAGATAAAATAAGCTAGCCGAAGAATAAAAAGTTGCAGGTAAGCCAAAAGAAAATTCAAAAATTATTTTATTTCAACAAATTCTATTATTTTCAAAAATACCATAGCAATATGTATGTATTGTCATGTTGGCAACTTAAAACTAAGATAAATAACCTTAATAAAGAAAATTGCATATTCGGGTTAAGACCTGCAGCTACGGTGGATAAAGTTGTAACCTCGGATGGAACTTTTTGTGTAACGGGTTGATAATATTTGGCATGTAGCAGTTATAATAGGTTCATGGAATGCCATTAGAGCCATTTTAAATACAAAATTTCATTTCATAAGCTGTCGAGAGCAGTTAGCATTCTAAAAGTTAAATTTCATCCTACGGGTATCACAGATCAAAGTTGGAATTGTTTTGCATATTCAATAGTAGCGTCCACATTTCTTGGCACTTTTGCAAATGAATCCAAAATCCAAAAGATTCAAATAAGGCTAAAATGAGCAAAAGAAAATTTCATCCTTCGGAAAACCTAAAAAAGAGAGATTTAGGTAGCATAAAAAATTGTAATTGGATCATAACGCATACCAAAAGAAGCGTATTAATTTGTAGAACGATTTGCTATCCAAGTGAGGATGGTAGATGCAAAATTGAATCTTCTACATTGAAAAATGTGAAATTGTAACCTGCAAATATGTCAAATTTTTAGATTTAGTAATAAAATTGTTAATAGAATAAGGATTTAAGTGAGATTAGTAGTGAAAGATGAGGTATTAAAACTAAGTGTTATGCAAGTGGTTAGGATAGACAAGGTGTATGAAAATTAACATGGGGTGCAAAGAAAAAATTCGTACTTTGACAGTCGATTATGAAGAAACCGCTGTAGTTAGAATTTTTCTAACAATTTTGTGAGCAACGGCTTTGAAGACTTTAATTTTCGTGAAAGTTTCATAGACATCCGTTTGATAAGATTACCCAGCCAATCGCATTCGAGCATTTGTGGAAAAACCAGATTAAACAAATGAATTTTTCCAAATTTATGTGCTTCTCGATGCGAAAAATACGTTCAGTCGACCCATTTCACTAGTCCAGTGAACACGTAAAAATTTAAAAAAAATGAACGATAACCAATAAAAATAATATTTTCGACATGCAATGTACAATTATTAGTGACGCTATGGATATTTAATGTAATAAAAAGTGAATTTCAAGAAAGTGCATCGGAGAAAAAGAAAATAAAATAAAATTTCGTAATTACCTGTGGAAATGGTACACAAAAACTACAACGACACTTCGTTTTGGTGCCACTGCATATCGAAGAGGAGTCAATGACCTTTTAGTCAGCTGTGAATCACGGGTTAGTTTTATCAAATAATATAAACTCGAACCATAAATATTTTGCACCATTTAGATTTATTTAGCTTTAAGTAATTTTTAATTTCACATGATCACTTGCTTTATTAGTTTTAAGTCTACACTTTTCAAACACTCACACTTAGAAGTTTATTGCTCAATGCACCAACAAAGAATGAATTCATTGTAACTTGGAGATGTTGGTGACATCTATAATCATTTGTAAAATATTCAATCTAATACAAACTTTAGCACAAAAGGTCAAGAATTGTGGCAGTTTATTTAAAATTTCAAAACAAGTTTATTTATTAACAGGAACAAAGTTTTATTCAAGATTCCAGTCCGAATAGTAAAAGTAAGTACATGCAAGGTAACAAATTTTATCTACCATTTAGCTATTACATTACAAGTGCGAGTTTATTTATCTTACAAAATAATTACAAAGTAAAATTATTATTCACATCGAGGCATTTCATTACAATATATTCTTTTTACCGCAACCAATCTCTGATTGATCAATTTTTTTACCAACTTGAACAACAATTAGAAGGATAAGGTTGTGCGGCCTGAAGGCCGCACTTGTGGATTAATTTTTTTATTAAACTTATTTCTTTTAAGTAAATAGGTAGGATAAAATAGTAGGATAAATAGGTAGAAGGTAATTATTATTAATAATTATTGATTAATTATTAATAATAATATAATTAATAATAATAATAATTATTGATAATAATTATTAATTAATGGGACCTAACCCATGTAGCATACAATATTGATATCAAAGCACTGCCAATATAGTGGTGCTATATTGCTGCAATGTAGCACAAAATATTGGTGCAATATTATATTACAATACAGAACTATTAATAATTATGATTAATATTTGGCAATGTAGCAAAAATGATTTTCTATGCAGAGCTAATAAAGTGGTGCAATATTGTTACAATATAGCTTACAATATTGATTTACATTATATTGCCAATATAGTAATGTGAACATTTCGCAATATTGTGACAATGTATTAAATAAATAATTAAGCAGTGTTGATTTGCAATATAGTACCAATACAGATACACAATGTGTGTCTCTCTTGATAAAAGATGTCCCAATAAGAATTCTCAATTTAATTTTTGAATAAAACACATTAGGAACTTGAAAAATTTAAATATTTTTATATTATACTAATCAGTATACAATGCGGTTATGTGTGAAAAACAATATCGAACAAATAATTTGCCAAGAATTTGTTGATTTTCGACAAAACGCGCTCAATTATGTTTTTTAACTTTGAAATCATTTCCGATTTGTGTGCGTAAACACTGTGATCTTGCGTCGCTCGATCTCGGTGGCCAATTCTGATCTCTATGGCGTGAGATGATACGATTCGAAAATTGTTCTTGCAACAATTTACGTGTTTTCCACGCAGTATGACAGGTGGCGTTATCTTACAGGAAGTACATGTTTTCTAAATCGAACTCTGGCTTTAATCGAACCTTTCAATTATTCATCGAATTGTCGACGAATTAGATATTTTACCGAAAATTGTATGGAAATTTTCTTCGTTTTTGAAATACGTTTTTATGATTATAACGCTCTAGTAATAATTATTACTACTAGTAATAATTTACAATATAGCAATAAGTGAACAATTGGCAATATTGTGGCAATGTAGTAAACAAATATTGTGGAAATATTGATTTGCAATTTTTTTGTTTTCTCGGCTAATAACTTTGGCGAGTAGCCACTTTCTTCAATGAACGATGGTCTGAATAAATTTGTTTACTTCGCCCGGGCTCGAACTGGGTATTATGGTTTGGTATTCAACACACTCAAGTGCCAAACCACCACCTTCGTTATGACAAAATATTGCTTCAATATTGATTTACAATATAGTGTCAACATATAGTGATGTGAATATTTGGTAATACTGTGGCAATGTAATAAATATTGTATTTTGAATAATATTGAGGAAATATTTATTTTCAATATAATGGTGCAATATTGTCTCAATATAGCACAAAATATAGTTTCAATATTAGTTTATAATATTGCGCCAACATATAATGATGTGAATATTTTGCAATATTGTGGCAATGGAGTAAAAAATCATTGACACAATTTTGATTTCCAATATAGAAAAGTGTCTTTTGTCACTTAAAGGTGTACGTAGTACATACGTACATCGGATAACCTAAAATTATTTCACTTTACGTAATGCTCATTTAGAAAGAGCATAAAATTAATCTTACCAGTGCGGCCTTTAGGCCGCACAACCTTGGCCTTCTAGTTAAATATAATAATGAGTGATGTGTATTTATTCGTAGCGCATCCATCATTAGTTAAGTTTTTTACCAACTTAAAAATTCTTGCCAAATTGAAAACATTTTTAAATTATTGAGGCAATATTGATTTTCAAAACAGAAAAGTATCTTAATATTTTGAAATTTCTCAAAAATAATATTTTTTTATTTAATTTGTTGTTTAATAATTTAATATTATATTTTCTTTCAAATTACGTCCCCTAGCATATTTGGCGTCTTTGTGTTCGTCGTATTGGTTTATGTTTTTCTCAATTAAAAAATTAATTTAATAACAATTTTAATATTAAATTTAAATTTAATTAAATTAATATTTAAATCAACGGAGAAATTAAATAAATATCCAAATGTTTTGTTTCTATGGACAGAATGAAAAAAAAAGGAGTCTTGTTTTCTAAAGTGCGGCCTTCGGGTCGGGTCGTAAGGGGCGAGAAGGATATAGAGCACCCCCACAAATGTTGTATTTTTTTTACAAAAAATAAAGCGACATCATAACATTTTTGTACAATTTTTAATTACTTGACTTTGTGCCAAATAATAATTTAAGAAAGATTGCACAGCCTGAGGGGCCGGGGGATATAGAACACCCCCACAAATACTGTATTATTTTTAACAAACAATAAAGTAATATCATAACATTTTTGTACAATTTTTAAATTACATATCTTTGGGCCAAATAATAATTTAAGAAAGATTTCACAGCTTGAGGGGCCGGGGGGATATAGAGCACCCCCCAAATGTAGTATTTTTTAACAAAAAATAAAGCGATATCATAACATTTTTGTACAATTTTTAAATTACATGCCTTTGGGCCGAATAATAATTTAAGAAAGATTGCACAGCCTAAGGGGCCGGGGGATATAGAGCACCCCACAAATACTGTATTATTTTTTAACAAACAATAAAGTGATATAACATTTTTGTACAATTTTTAAATTACATGCCTTTGGGCTGAATAATAATTTAAAAAGATTGCACAGCCTAAGGGGCCGGGGGGATATAGAGCACTCCCACAAATACTGTATTATTTTTAACAAAAAATAGCGATATCATAGCATTTTTGTACAATTTTAAATTACATGCCTTTGGGCCGAATAATAATTTAAAAAGATTGCACAGCCTAAGGGGCCGGGGGGATATAGAGCACCCCACAAATACTGTATTATTTTTAACAAAAAATTGCGATATCATACATTTTGTACAATTTTAAATTACATGTCTTTGGTCCAAATAATAATTTAAAAAAGATTGCACAGCCTAAGAGGCCGGGGAGATATACAGCACCCCCTACAAATACTGTATTACTTTTTAACAAACAATAAAGTGATATTATAGCATTTTTGTACAATTTTTAAATTACATGTCTTAGTGCCGAATAATAATTTAAAAGATTGCACAGCCTAAGCGGTCGGGGATATAGAGCACCCCACAAATACTGTAATATTCTTTAACAAAAGATAATGCGACATTGTAGCATTTTATACAATTTTAAATTACATGTTTTCGGGCCGAATAATAATTTAAGAAAGATTGCACAGCCTGAGGGGCCGGGGGGATATATAGCACCCCGCCCTCACAAAATTTTGTACGACACCAAAAAGCCAAAATTGTAATTTTAATAAAAAATTAAATACTTTAGAAGATAAATTGGCAATAATTTTACTTTCAGACTCTAAAAAAGTAAAGTTGGATAAGATTTAGTTTAAAGGTTATGTTGACGTTTGGTTAAGTTAGGTTAGGTTGCAACTTATGAAAAAGTCACGATGTTTATTTATTAAAAAATTAAATAACCTAAAAGATAAATGAAAAGTTGGACAGTAATGCTATAAAAATGTTATTTTATCATTATGCGAGCAGCAATTTTAGTTACTGTTACGTACATAATTTAAAATAAACAAGAAACACAAAGACTAAATAACTTAACAGGCACCGACACGAGAATATTCAACGAATCATTACAGGACCTGGGTATAAAGCATAACACAGTTTTGAAGTTGTGTTTGTGTTGCAACGAATTACCTTAGGGAATCAGGTAGGCAGACGAAGTCGGGATAAATTAGGAAAACTTACCACGTAACCTCCTATACATTGCTTATTAATATGAACGCCTACGTGTTTTAATTAATAAAATAAATATAAAAAATTTCACTTTAAATAAATTACAATCATATCGGTGCACGCCTCACTTCTCGAATCACAAAAAAAATTAATTAAGCCCCTCAATATTAGAAAAACATGGTTTTGACGAATATTTGTTCATAAATAAACAAATAATCCCATTGGCAATTATATTGTTTCGCAATGCAACCAAATAGCATACGAGCTCACGTTTCTGATTTATATCAACCAGTAAAATAAATACGCTCCGAAAATGAGAGAGAATTAAATTTTGATTTATTGTTTCAAAATAATTTAACTCTACTTTATTCGTTAAACAACTTACGGTTTATTCAATCCGTCGAAAATCAATAGCACTGCTTTCGGAACACCCCGTATAGTCCTATTACGTATCAATCAATTACGACAGAAATTATGGGAAACTAATATCGCCGTCGTAATCGATCATTGCATCAAAAATTAATCAAATTGCCAAACTTAACGTATTACACGTCACCGTTGTTAATTTCACCAAGAACTTGCAGAAAAGCCAGAAGTTCTAATAAACAGTTGCTACTCATCAAGGTTTTTTATTGCAATGTCTTCTTTTATTTTATTTATTTAATCTTAATCCATCATCTTTTTATGCCAAAATTCACTTTTAAGTGAAGTGGATTTTGTTATAAAATCGGAATTCGGAGTAGTGCAAAACAAAACTACAACAGCTACTACTTATAATGATATATTTTGATTAAATTCGGAAAATTGTCAAACGTGCTCTTCGAGTTACGCTTGTAAAAATTAAAAAACTCCTATAAATTCTTTCGTTATAGCAACATTTTTCACGTATTACAGAGTTTTATTATAAACTTTTCAAATATTTCTTGAAATACTTTTTGTTTATTTTAACGGCACTTTGCATAATCGGGTTAACCCCTATCATACCAATTCAAGCACCCTAGTAGTGAAACTTGTACATAGTTTCTGTAATTCGAACCACAACACATAGCAATTTGACTAAACCAGATTTAAACTATTGGTTCCAGTTTGATACGGTCGCTTAGAGGCATATTAAGTTTTCACAAATTTTAAACATTCTTTACCATGGTAATGGTGGTTCGAACAAAAACAAAAATTCACAACGTTATTTTACCCAAAAAATATATCAATTTTTAATTTGAATTCGTGGTTTTATAATTAATTCTTCTGGCTACACCAGTTTGCCACTTTAAGGTGGCAAGTCTTATTTAGCCATAGGCTCTCCAAAAATTAAAAGAAAATAGTAGTCAAAACTTTATGTTTATATTATTATAGAGGAAAAAAAGAAATTTTACATTATACAAGGTTGCCAATAATAAAATACCCGATTTAAAAAAACATTTATTAAAATGCTTCGGTTTTTTTGTGATTTATTTATGTTTTTACAATAAATTTGTGATGTAACGTATGGTGAATAAAATACGAACTAGTATAAAATGAACAAAACATGTGTAAAAAAATTATTTTAAATTAAATTTTATTTATTTTTATGCTTCCATGTTAAAGAACACTTACAAAAAAATTGGCTCCGTCGCGATTTGTTTTCCTAATTTTCTTTGGTAGTTCACTCATTGACCTCTGAATACTCTTTGTATTTGTGGTTTTCAGCTCCTTTTTTATTTATAGAATTAAGGAATCAACATTTTTAGCTCTGTATCCGTTTTCGTAAACTTTTTTTCAGATTAGCCCAAAAGTTTCAATAGATCGCAATTGTGGAACATTTGGGAGGTTCATTTTCTTTGGCTCAAGTTCTATTTTTTTATTCTTCAAATTCTCTATTGTGGATTTCGCGTTATGTGAGGACGCCAAATCCGGCCAAAAATTATTTTTCTTTTGATAATATTTTTCGATAAAATTGCTAAGTGCTGGAACACATTTTTCGTTGTAAACTTGGGCATTCATAGCTACACCACCTTTAAAAAACTGCTTCGCTGACACCACGTTCGCTTATGGCTAACCACAACAAAACTTTTCCTGGAAACTTTGTCTTACAAATAAATTTAGCTTTTTTGGTTTCTTTGTGACTGGAAGACTCAAAATAATGTTTTGGCTGCCATTCATTTCCTTCCACGGTAAAATATGAGTCGTCATCCTTCACGCATTTGTACTCTGATGAGCAAGAAAAGTAATTTCTGGACAGCTCGCGTAACCTGCATTTATACCCTTCTGTTGTGTTTCAGCAGTAAATGGTGCTATTTTTTTCTTCTTTTTCTGGACTCCCATCGATTCTAAATATTTCTTAATTGTGTTTTTGTCAAAATTATATTTCTTACCCAATTGGCGATAAAATTTACACTGCAACCTGCTGTTTCATTTTTTAGTTTTAACCGAACTTTGGAGTCTTGCAAACTACATTTTCAACCTAATCCACATTTTCTTTCAATTGATTTATTATTCTTAAATAAGTTTGTTGTCGTGTAGATAAATTTTTTTGAAACCCATGTCCTTAAAATGCCTAAAAATTTTTTTTTTAGTTTTGTTTGGATTTTCTTCACAAAATTTACAAATTAATTTGTGACGGTTTAGCACGTTTAGTGTCATTTTCATAACTAATTTTTAACTGACCAGAGCAATCTTAGTTTTGTTTTTATAAATAGACAGTACAGTTAACTTTGCCGTGTTTTTGTTTTTGTAAGAGTATTGTGTCGTTTTTTAATAACAGTGTTGTACGCGTTCGTATTTCATTCACCATACGTTATTCAATTTCAATTTTAATGAGAAACCATGAAAACTACTAGAAAAGTTCAATCGAATACTACGATTAAATGTATTTAGTATGTTTGACACTGAAGGACCGTGGTTTGATTTCTAACAAAGTTTGTAAAATATAAAAAAGTTCCGGATACAAATTAATGGCATTTTAGCAGAGATATCGGATAGATTTACTTGAGGGAGATTCCCTGCAGATTTAATTTACCTTTTGTTTTGCTACTGAAAATTTTTATTATTGCTTGATTTTCACCCGAATTAGCCAAAAAGTTAAAATCTACTTTCAGATTACGAAAAACAAACAACACAATTTTAAATTTAAATAGTAAAATAATCTTAAATTGATTCTACAGGGTAGGATTAAAAAATTTGCTGTTTTTAGAGAATTTTGAATCGGAGACAGTTGGAATAAGGATTTGAAAGCGAAAAGTATTATTCATGGTGGCAAGTAGATGAAGTTTAAATAATATAAAGTGCACAGTCTCAGAAAAAAATGTAGTTGAATCTTGATTGTCATTTCAGCAGAATTGAACATTTCTTGATCGAGGCACTGCAACATAAATGTTTACTGTCAAAAGTTCTCACCCCAATGTAGAACAGACAAATCATCTTCTAGGACAAGTTTATTGCATTTTTATAAATTAAATCGTTGCAAAGATTTTATAAACACATATAATTAATTAATTAGATTACGATGGTTGTGCGGCCTGAGTCCCGCACTTAGGTGAATAAATAAGATAAACAATTTTAGGCAAAAATATATAATTAAAATTATTACTAATTTGATGATCGATTGGTCACCGATTAGTGACCGATGAAAACCATTGATGTGGTGATAAAGGACATTTTTCTAAGATAAATTTTCAAATTTTTTTTGTCCAAGTTCAAACCCTTGGCGATACCTCCCTTTAAAGCAATTTTTGAATTTCTTCAAAAGTGTCCTTTATCACCATTTCAAAGGTTCTCCACGGTCACGGGACACCCAGTATATATCATACTACGCCGATATGCATTACTTTTTATGTTTGAAAATACAATTATTTCTTCTTTTCTTTTCCGTTTTTGTAAGGTCAATTTTATTAATTAGTTTAAAAGTTACAACAAATTTAGTGCAGCGCCGAACGCGCTTTGCTCACAGTACTTACGAGTCGCCGCGTTCCATTTTCTTGAGTGAAACAAAAAATCTGGAACTTACATTTTGATCGTATAAAAAACTTTCTATACATTTTTTATGTAAAATTTATTATATCTTTTTAACAAAAAATATTTTTTGAGATATTTGAAAAAAAATTGGTATTTTGGTAATTTCTGATGTTATTCCTAACATGTTCAGAGATGTATTCTCAAAAGTTACCGCTTCCGGGAATTATTCCGAAGTAACAACCATTATTGACTCCACTAATGCTCGATTTCTTCACCTAGAGATATCTCTCAGATAATCTATCTATAAGATAAATTAATGAAGAAGCCAATCATATTTCTGATTGTTTTGTTTTGCTGCTGTCTGTTTAGTTACTTTGTCAATTTAGTATCTAATAGATAGATTATCTAAGAGATATCTCTAGGATAAATTAACGAAGCAGCTAATTATATTTCTGATTGTTTTGTTTTGCTGCTGTCTGATTAGTTACTTCGTCAATTTATCTAATAAATAGATTATCTAACAAGGGGAGACCGGCAACTTCCCCTCACTGAATTGATTCATTTTCATTTTACGTGTAACTTTTGTATTGGACTTCAACAGGTGGAAGTATAAGGGCACGCTTCTTTACCAATTTTGAGAAAATTGAATTTGAATAATTCTATATTACTGATGAACTGCATAAAGATTAACAAAAATTTGATAAGTTGTTAATGGAATTGCGTAAGATTACAAAAAAATAAATACATATGCGAAGGCTACAAGGAGCGCATTCAACTCCTGCCAATTTTTTTTTTCTAATTATTTGATTATTAATTCCCCCCAGTATAATTTTTGTCATCGTTTTCAAGAAAACCAAAGCGCTATAATAAACCCTACTAATAATCTGTAAACATTGAATGTTTTGCCTTTTAACAGTGAGGCACTGGAGGGTGTTCCACACCCCCCAGACCCCCCGGTTTGTGCAGTTTATTTTTTATAAGTGATAAATTGAACACATCTGCATAACAGATCTAGAAAAATCTCAAGAATAACTAATTAATCCTAACTTTAACAAGTCACACTCAAGTAAGTAATATTCCAAGTACCCCAGAATATAAAGCAAAGTTGTAGAGACCGGGGGGTCTGGGGGGTGTGGAGCACCCAGGTACACTCAAACTGTGATAAATAAGTTTGCAATGTAAAGCAGTGACGGAGAATCTTGGGAGAGGGATTATGAATTACCCCTCCCAAGTATAATATGTCATTGATCTCAAGAAAATCAAAGCGCTATAATAAACTTTACTCGTAATCTGTAAGCATTGAATGTATTGCCTTTCAACAGTAAGGCACTGGAGGGTGTTCCACCCCCAGACCCCCCGGTTTGTGCAGTTTATTTTTTATAGAAATCAATTGAACATATCAGCATAACTGATCTAGAAAAATCTCTAGAAAAGCTAATTAATCCCAACTTTAGCAAGTTACAGTTAAGTGATATTCCAATTAACCCAAATTATAAACCATACTTTTAAAGACCGGGGGTCTGGGGGTGTGGGCACCCCAGGAACACTCAAACTGTGATAGATTTTGTAAACTTATGGTTATCAGTATTAAGCGATCATTGTGAAAGTTTTTAGCATAAAAATATAAAGCAGTGACCAAGAATTAGGGGGTGGAGGGATTATGAATTCCCCCCAGTACAATATGTCATTGTTCTCAAGAAAACCAAAGCGCTATAATAAACCCTACTAATAATCTGTAAACATTGAAAGTTTTGCCTTTCAACAGTGAGACACTGGAGGTGTCCCCGGTTTGTGCAGTTTATTTTTATTAGTACTAAATTGAAGACATCAGCATAACCGATCTGGAAAAAATTTCTAAAAAACTAATTAATTCTAACTTGAACAAGTCACACTCCAGTAAGTAATATTCCAAGTAGCCCAAAATATAAAGCAAAGTTGTAGAGACCGGGGGTCTGGGGTGTTCCCCGGGAACACTCAAAGTGTGAAAGATAAATTTGCAAACTTGTGGTTATTAGTATTAAGCGATAATGGTGAAAGGTTTTAAGACAAAAATATAAAGCAGTGACCAAGAATGGGGGATTATAATTCCCCAGTATAATATGACATTGTTCTCAAGAAAACCAAAACGCTATAATAAATTCTACTAATAATCTGTAAACATTGAAAGTTTTGCCTGTCAACAGTGAGGCACTGGAGGTGTTCCACACCACCCAGACCCCCGGTTTGTCCAGTTTATTTTTATATGTAATAAATTGAAGACATCAGGATAACAGATTCAGAAAAATCTCTAGAATAACTAATTAATCCTAACTTTAACAAGTCACACTCAAGTAACTAATATCCTAATAAGCCAAAGTTGTAGTGACTGGGGGTCTGGGGTGTGGAACACCCTCCAGTGCCTCACTGCTAAAGGTAAAACATTCAATATTTGCTGATTATGAATAGAGCTTATTATAGCGTTTTGGTTTTCTTGAGAACGATGAAATATTATACTGGGGAATTAATAATCAAATAATAAAAACAAATTGGCAGGAGCTGGATGCGATCCCAGTACCCTTTGTATATGTTTTATTTTTTGCAATCTTACGCAATTCCTTTAACAACTTATCAAATTTATGTTAATTTTTTGCAGTACATCAGTAATATGGAATTATTTAAATTCAATTTTCTAAAAATTGACAAAGAAGCGTGCCTTTACACTTCTACCTGTTGAAGTCCAATACAACACCTACACGCACAATAAAAATGAATCTATTCGGTGAGAGGAAGTTGCCGGTCTCTCCTTGTAAGAGATATCTGTAGGATAAATTTACGAAGTAGCCAATCATATTTCCTGATTGTTTCGTTTTGCTGCTGTCTGATTAGTTACTTTGTCAATTTATCTAATAGATAGATTATCTAAGAGATATCTCTAGGTGAAAAAATCGACCATAAATAAATTATAAACAACTCATCCTGCAATGGCTGTTTTCATCTTTTCTACTGGAACGCAAGATAGGGTGCGAAGTAGTGCTGCATGAGCTGACCGAAAAAAAAGTTCCAAAAAGTTTTTGTTCGTACTAGTTTCCTCCCGTTGATGATATTCCTGTTCAATCTTTCTGTTTACACCTGACTGCTCTTCTATGTTTACTTTACACAGGTACTAAACTTGACATTATTATTTAATGTATATCTGAAGTTTGCCGCTGTCAGTATCCGGAAAGTTTATTCAAGGGGGACATTGTACAGCATACACCACACAAATACAACCAACCCCGTCGATTTGAACGCAATAAGCTCGAAACAAAAACTTTCTGCATGCTCGGTTGGTCGATGTTATGGACAATTGAATAATTCAACTCGAAACCTGTAAGTTCTTAAAATAAATACTCAGCACACTCAAGGTTTAAATCCCAAACCGGAAGTTTTGTTTTTACTTTTCCAAAAACTTCCGTAAACCACGCCAAGTTTGATTGAAATGACCAAAACAAATTGCAAATAATTCGAACCGATTTGAGTTAATTATAGCAAAACTGGTGATGTATTGGTGCTGATTTCATTATATGACCAAGATTTGTAGTCGAACAGATTGTGCTGATGTATTTATTTGACACATTTAAAAAACATTTGGCGTACTACTCAAATTTGATGTTGATTAATTAATTCACACTTGCCCAAACCGGAAACCTTTAATTTATAAACATTTTTCCTATACAAATCACTTTCAGTTCGTCACTAAAAAATTTGAAATTTTCGAGGTTAATAATTGGGAAGCACCGAAATTTTTTTCGGTTTTTATCTTGATCGAGTACACATTTCTATTACATAAATGTAATTTTTTACAAGTATTCATTATGGGCGATTATCGTGTTTGACAAGTGCGATAGGTTTTTATATGTTACGTATTACTCGTGAAAGCAATTTAATTTTCATAGTTGTCGCTAAAATCCGTAACGCGATTAAAAGGGTTTAGCGAAGTTAATTGATAATCGTTAAAATTGTTGTTGTTGTTCCATCTTTTTGATGTAGTTCATATAGGAAGATAATAACATGTCATTTTAAATTCGCATCTGCAAGGCCTTAAGCTTAGGGTTTCTGATGGGCTCCATCCGAGCAGCTGCGACAGCCCAATCAATTTAATGCATTTGGAACTTATTTATTTTTGCAAAAATTATTTTGAATTCTATGCGTAGCTATATAGTACCATTACGGCTACTCTTGAAAACATAGCGGTGCCCTGGGGGCACTACGGGCACTATAATTGCCAATTTGATTTATTCCATTATTGATTATTGACATTGGCACGTAAAGCCGGATCGGTTGTGTATTTGTTTAGTGTTGTATGTTCACCACAAATTAATTAATATTGCTGACTTAAAGTTTCATTAAACAATAATACCTATCAACGTTATTTAATTATTTCACCATACAGGATTTGTTCACGTAATGAAATAACAATAAAACAATAAATTTTTTATAATAATAATGTCGATAAACGTTATTGGAATATTATCGGCTAGATAGTCGATCAATTTTTACTGTATAAATACAAATGCTCGGTAATGATGAAAAATTGTGGCCATTGCTACTATTATGTTATCTGCAAGTAAATCTTTTATCAATTCACCAAAATTTGTGTTATATTTTTTTAAACGCATGAATATTTAAACAATTTTCACGAAAGCACCGTGGCATACAATAGAAAAAAAACGTATTGTTATTTTTATCTCTTACGCGAGAATTATTATAATATACTTAATTTATTTTTAATGAACCCAACCGGAGCAAAATGTGAGTTTTATTTGATTTTTTCAAAATAACATTTTTTTTATTACCCCGAAAATAGCCTTGCAAGTTTGTTTTTATGAGGTAGCTGATACATATTTAACAGAAAGGGATTTACAGAAAATTGTAGCAAATTGATTGAATTATCCTCAATTTTAAGGAAAGCTGCAGATATCCCCGCTCTCCTACTTCTATCCTACTTTTCCTTACAGAATATTTTATGCGATAATGGTTTTTGATCTAAACAATTTTCTTCACATTTTAATTTTTACTAGTGCGCTCGTCTTTCCAACGCCAAGTTGCGGAATTCTAAAACGTCTCCACATTGAATCTGATTTACTCTTTTCACCACATTTTATAGAATCTCAACGCATTTTGCGTCCGCACGTATTGGTGGTTGACACGGAACTGATTTTTTATTTCTTTCTGTTGTATCGTTTGCAATTGTCATGGAAGTACAAATAAGTTTATCCCGTTTCAAGAAAGATGGTGCTGCACAAGGTTTGGGTTTAAATTGTCAGACGGCATAAAGTTAGTAACAACATAACCTTAAAGTATTATTGACTTCGTATCAGCATCATATAATTTTTTTTGTCCAAAAATGTCTGAATTTGTGCCAAATAAGCATCATTTGCGGAAAATTTTATTTTACTTGTCCAATTTAAAATAATCCGCGACTGAGGCGCATTGATTACTTGTACAAGCATATGAAGAGATTGGTTTAAGTAAGAGAACTTGTCGTGAGTGGTTTAAAAAATTTAAAAACGGTGACTTTGAAGTAAAAGACAAAGATCGCAGTCGAGGGGTTAACCGCTGGTGAAGTTTTTTTACACATCTCATGAAGTACTTGTGAAATACATAAAGTACTTGTGAAGAACATGAAGTACTGGTAAAATACATGAATTTTTTGTAAATTACATGAAGTTTAACCTAGTTTATACGCATGCGCTACGGATAGATATAAGACACGTCTATTCAATAATAATTATTTGATAGCAAAATAACTTACATCAGTAGATTTTCTTAACATTTTTTTATCTTAAACGTTGAATAGACCTTTGGCGGTCATTATTTTACTAATTAAAAGTTTTGGTAGTTGCTAGTTTAATATCAATCAATTAATTAAATTAAACTTAGATTTATTTAGTTAATTTTGTAATTTTTTAGTTCATTTGTTTGAATATCATGGAGGTTTGGTAGCTTAAAAACATACTTTGGTAATTCCTTGTTTCGTGGTAATTAATTAATTACATTGAAGCGAAAATAACGCGCTTGTCCCGGTTTTACACTCCCCAGACCACCCGGTTTAACTAATTTATTTTATTAAAATTGAATTAATTATTAAACATATCCCAAGTTTTTAAAATTAGCTATGGCCAAGTAAATGTTTTAATTTATAATCGGACCCGTACCCCTTGGGGTGCAAATCCTGCAATGGGAGATCTTGAATTTAGTTCTAATAAAAAATTAATTACTCGATCCGGGGGAACTGGGGAGAAGGAACACCCTCCAGTGCTTATGTAATGGAAGATTCTCAGTTTACTACTGATAAAAAATAAACTACTCAATCCGGGGGTCGGGGGCGTGTGGAACACCCTTCAGTGCACAGATCTTGGAACGAAGAACATTGCAGAACATGTGGAACTCGCCGGATCGAATAGTTTATTTTTTATCAGAAGTAAACTGAAAATTCCGTTGCAGAGAGGGTGTTCCACACCCCAGACTCCCCGGTGTAAATAATTTATTTTTTTTAAACCGAATTAAATATTTAAGCATATCCCAAGTTTTTTAAAATTAGCTATGGGCAAGTAAATGTGTTTAATTCATAATCTGACAATTAATCATAAACTGCATAATTATAAATTCCGTACCCCTGTGGGAAGCATCTCTGCAATGGGAGATCTTTAGTTTAGTTCTGATAAAAATCAACTACTCGATCCGGGGGGTCTGGGGTGTGGAACACCCTCCAGTGCACAAATTTTGGAATGAAGAACTTTCCAGTTCCCCGGAACGAGTAGTTTATTTTTTATCAGAAGTAAACTGAAGATCTCCCGTTGTAGAGACACTGGAGGGTGTTCCACACCCCCCAGACCCCGGTTTAACTAATTTATTTTATTAAAGCTGAATTAAATATTTAAGCATATCCCAAGTTTTTAAAATTAGCTGTGGCCAAGCAAATGTTTTAATTCATAATCGGACAATTAATCATAAATTGCATAGTTATAAATTCCGTACCCCCTTAGGGGGCAAATCCTGCAATGGGAGATCTTAAGTTTAGTTCTAATAAAAAATCAATTACTCAATCCGGGGGATCTGGGGAGGAGGAACACCCTCCAGTGCTTCTGTAATGGAAGATTCTCAGTTTACTACTGATAAAAAATAAACTACTCAATCCGGGGGGTCTGGGGGGTGTGGAACACCCTCCAGTGCACAGATCTTGGAACGAAGAACATTGCAGAACATGTAGAACTCGCCGGATCGAATAGTTTATTTTTTATCAGAAGTAAACTGAAAATTTCCCGTTGCAGAGAGTGTGTTCCACACCCTCCAGACTCCCCGGTGTAAATAATTTATTTTTTTTAAACCGAATTAAATATTTAAGCATATCCCAAGTTTTTAAAATAGTAGAAAATTTTAATATGTTGGACATTAACAAGTAATTTGGATAAAGTTTACCCCGGAAAGGCATTAATAGGATCAAGTTTATGAAAAAACTCCGAGAAAGGGGTGAACACCCCCAGTGCAAATATGGAATATAATCTCAGTGGAGAAGTTATTATAAAAATTGAAGATCTTAAGAGTAACCACTGAAGACCCGCCGGAAATAATTATATAAAACTGAAATTAAATACTTGGAAGAAAGATTTAAATACATTAACCAAACTGATATTTAATCGTATCAATGGAAATAAAATCTTAGTTACCTATAAAAATGACCACGGATAAAGTAGAAAACTAAAAACTTGGATAAAGTACGAAAAAGGAAACCAGGAATAATTATTTAAAAAGAATTGCCTTAACAAGAATTACCAGCCCAACAAAGAACTAATTTAATATAAATGAATTAAAACTAAACAAACATTTAAAATAGATGGAAAAATAAGTTTAAATAATGAATAGGAAATTCACAAATTAATGAGGGAAAACGGAAGGGTGATCATTCAAAGAAACAAAGTTAAAAGGAAAGAAATAAACTTAAAAATATTTAATGAAGACTAAAAAGATTGGAAACATACATGATTGCAAAAGTATCAATAAGAAGTGGACAAATGAAGATCTTTAAAAAAACAAAATTCCGTAGAACTATAAACTGCATCAATTAAGCGAATAGAATTAACACTATCCAATTTAAATAATCATAAAGATCAAAACAAATCATAAAGTGTGCAATAACCCGGCACTGTAATTAAAACGACTTAAAGAGGGACCATACGATTGAACACCTCATTAAATGTGCTAGTTAGGATCATACCAAGATTGAAATTCTAATATATCACTGTTAAAAAGAAGATCAATCGAAAATTATAAGAATAGTTTTAAATTCGGTTAATTGCAGAATATAACGACAGAATCGAATTGGAGGTTTTAGAAGAATAAATGATTTCGAAAAGGTGATATTTACAACGTGTCCTTACATAAACATAATGAAAGAAAGAACTAGAACAATGGCCTACGTAGACTTTAGAAGTGATTGGCAAAGAAAAATTGTGAATACAAAAATAAGGCTTTCCCAAATTAATGATATTGAAAAGTTTATAAAGCACCTTCAAAAAGTTTTAAACAAATTTGACAAGGTCATAATAGTTTTTAATCAATTGCCCAAGGGGGCCAAATTTTTAATGGGAGATTTAATTTAAAGAGCGGTTAAAATAAACTAAAAAATCCAAAAATCTAATTGGGGAAACCCCCACCCATGTTACATGAAGACCTTTTTTCTGAAAAAAAAAACCCATTTAAGGGTTCGGGAAAAATAAGGAAAATCTTGGGCAAAATTTTTAAAATGCGAAAGGAAAGACCCCAAATAAAATTTTAATTTTTTAAAGGGGTTAAAAACTTTAGATTTGGTTGTAGATCCAATAGAGGGATTTCCAAACCCCCTAACCCCAAATTAACTAACAGGTTGGAAAAATGAAGAAAAAATTTTAAAGAAACCCAATTTTTTTAAATTGGCGTTTCCCAAAATTGCCTTTTGGAAAGCGAAATTAAGCACAACAAAGTAAAATCCCCCCCAAGTGTTTTGCAATAAAGTAAATTGTAAAAAATGCAAAAGATCCCCAACTTTCGAAAACAATTTTTTTAATATAAGCCAAGGAAGAACTTTTCAAAGAAACGGGAAAATTTTTTCCACAAATGAAAGGGGAAAAACTAAAAAAACCTTATTAAAACGAACAAATACCTAAGCAGACCGCAGGAATTTAAAATTAGTTTGGGCCCAATAAATTGTTTAATTCTAATTTTAAAAATTTAAATTAAAAAATAAATTTTGGGGAAGATTCGCTAAGATCAAAAATTAAAGGTTTCTGTAATCTTTGTTTGGGTTGGGTTAAAACCAAAAATTTGGAATAAAAATTTAAAACCCTTTTTCCCGGAAGAGTGTTTATTTTATAAAGAAGTAAATAAACCCTTTAAAAACTAATTTAAAAAACCCCAACCGGTAAAATTTATTTAAAAAAATTAAAATACAGGAATTTAAAGTGTTTAAACAAAATCGTAATAATACGAAAGACAACAACTTTCGTGAAGCAAAACAAACAACCCAGGGCGTCTCAATCACAATAAAACAAAATTTAAAACAACCAACGCAACTGACACCTTAAGTAACAAAAGAATGGACTCACCAGCTGGTAGAGATCTTACAAAATAAATTTGATGACAGATCGTCGTACTCGAGGACAGTTGCCGGCACCCACTTGGTTAACATTGAATCTGAACTAAACTGAGTCACTTCTGCTTCGGGGATGATGCCTTCTAATGATGCAACGGTTCTAAAACGGAAAATGAAGCTTGAGGCGATAGACTTTAAATTAACAATAACAATTCTTTTGTCAAAATAAAAATCCTTACAACGAAAACTACTTAAAATTACTTTCTTTTTTTTATTTTTATTTACTATTTTTTATAATCAGGTCAATATATTTGCGAACTTATGAGATAAAATAGCATAAAATGCAATATAGTGATCGAGGTTCTAAGTGGGGGGGAATAAAGTACCATATATGCCATCATTACCAAGAAAACTAAAGCGATATTTTTTGCATAATTTCTTAACATTTAAAGTTTTGCTTTTCGATATTGAAGCACTGAAGCATTTACTACCCCCCTCCTGGCTATACAGTTTAATTTTTAACACGTTAAAACGTCAAAAAAAAAACTCCGAAAAGAAAAACACTAAAAACTATAATGCCAAAGTTTAAACGCCGAAAACAAAAACACCGATTTTTAAAAACAAAACACCGATTTGTAAAAACAAAAACACCGAGTATGAACGAACTCAGGATACAGTATCAATATTTTGTTTTGGCATTTTGATTTCAGTGTTTTTGTGTTCTTCATTTTTGTTTCCAGTGATTTTGTTTTAAATGTTTTTGTTTCTCGAAATTTTTTTATTTTTGGGTGTTTTTAGTTTTCGGCGTTTTGATTTCGGCCTTTTTGTTTTTGTTTTTGACATTTTGACGTGAAGTTGTTTATTTTTTATCAGAAATAAATTGAAGATCACATAACATTTTATTGTTCTTTAGGTGCCATGCACTGCTATTAGTGCATAATTTGCAGTGTGCGTTGGAACTATTTTGACATAAATAGGGGACCTACTGTTTAATATTAGATGAGGTTTGCAAAAAGCTCTTAGCAGATGATTTTACCTTGGTAGTTTGCAATAAATAAAGTACCTTTTCAGAGAAGACGCTCGTCAGAGATCAAGGTTTGCTACAGATATTTTCATTTATTTAATTATCTACAATTCTGTAGAGCTTTTTTTTCTGAGATTTTCAGTCTAATAATGGAAGCATCCAAGAAAATACGCTAGCTTTAAGTAAAAAAATATACTTTACGTTCCAATAATATTCTGAACGTTTATTTAGTTATTATCAATTGTAATTTGTTCGTTGTTGATTTAACTAATTAAATAAATCTTGAAATTCTACCAATTTTTCTGTTAAAAAAATGTTCAAATAAGAAAAACCCTCAACTGTGCTTTGTATGTTTTAAAACAAATAATAGTTTAACTGCTGCAAATTTATTAATATTAAAAGTTACTAACCTTTTTCTGGTGTCGCCATGTGCCATGTGTCCCGCAGCTATTATTTTAAAATATGTGAATAATATGTACTTTTACATTATTTTTAATGTAAAATGTAATTATATAATTGTCTATGTACATTTACAGATTTATTTACATTGCATGTAATTTATTTAATTAATATACAAATAATTTATTTACATTTTTATATGTAATATTTATTTTTTTATGTAAATTTGCACCAATATCAAGGTAAAATTACATAAATATGAAAAGACTTTGACGTAAAATTATACTGATTTAAAAATATTTGCGTGATATTTTCCTTAGTTTTCTCTTGCGTAATATTTTCGTAACTTAATTAAAGTACTTTTAATGTAAAATTACATAACATTTACAGGCGTTTTTTCGTCGTATGTAAATATACAAAATAGAAATATATATGTAAAATAATGTAAGACACTCCGTCATCAAATGGATAGAACTCAGTTCTTAAAAGTAAGTTCTGAAAAATTGTTTACGGGTGGTGAATGGAGAAGTCAGATTATTAATTTTGTGCAAAATAATTTATTTATTACCTAAATCACATTTTAATCTAAAAGCTGTGCTCAACCCTTAAAATTAATCCACACGCGACATGGTGGATGTGCCGCAACTATTATTTTAAAATATGTACTTTTACATGATTTTTAATGTAAAATGTCATTATATAATTGTCTATGTACATTTACATATTTATTTACATTGCATGTAATGTAAAAAACAAAAATATAACTGTACATTCGTAATAAGCAAAATAAATAATTTATTTACGTTTTTATGTGTACTATTTATTTTTCTGTAAATTTCCACCGATTTTAAGGTAAAATTACATAAATATTGAAAAGACTACAACAAAATTATACTTATTTGAAAATATTTACGTAATATTTTCCCTAGTTTTCATTGCGTAAAATTACATAACATTTACAGGGGATTTTTCGTTGTATGTAAATATACAAAATAAAAATATATATACAGAATAATGTAAGACACTCCGTCATGAAATGGATAGAACTCAGTTCTTAAAAGTGGGTTGTGAAAAATTGTTTACGGGTGGTGAATGGAGAAGTCAGATTATTACTTTTGTGCAATATAATTTATTTATTACCTAAATCACTTATTAATCGAAAAGCTGTGCCCAACCCTTAAATTTAATCCACACGTGACATGGTGGATGTGCCGCAGCTATTATTTTAAAATATGTGCATAATATGTACTTTTCCATGATTTTTAATGTAAAATGTAATTATATAATTGTCTATATACATTTACAGCTTTATTTACATTGCATGTAATGTAAAAACTAAAAATATAACTGTACATTCACAGTAAGCAAAATAAATAATTTACTATTTATTTTTTTATGTAAATTTCCACCGATTTCAATTTAAAATTACATAAATATGAAAAGACTTTAAAGTAAAATTATACTGATTTAAAAATATTTGCGTGATATTTTCCTAGTTTTCTCTTGCGTAATATTTTCGTAACTTAATTAAAGTACTTTTAATGTAAAAATTACATAACATTTAAAGACGTTTTTTCATTGTATGTAAATATACAAACTGAAAATATATAGAATAATGTAATGAACAGACACTCCGTCATCAAATGGTTGGAAGTCAGTCATTAAAAGTGAGTTGTGACGAGTTGTCAGATGGATAAGTCAGATTATTAATTTTGTGTAATATAATTTATTAATTGTTACCTAAATCTCATTTTAATTGAAAAGCTGCACCCAACTCTTAAATTTAGTCAACGCGCGACATGGTGGATGTGCCATAGCTATTATTTGAAAATATTTGTGTAATATGTACTTTTACATGATTTTTAATGTAAAAAAAGTTCATAATTTTTAATATAATACTTAAACTATTTATAATGAATATTTACACATAATTTCTACATTGCATACGTAATGCAAACCTCATTGATTATTTGAAGTTAGAAACACAAGAAGTATTTAATTATTTACACTTTTATGTGTAGTATTAATTTTATTACCTATGTAAAATTCTACTAATTATAAGGTTCAAATTACATCAAAAATGTAAAAATAACTTTTCCGTGTAAAGTTATATCTGAGATATTTTGCGCAAAACCCACTTTTACACAATTTTTAATGTAAAACTTAAATTATTCATTATGTATATTTTAATTAATTTTTATGTAAAGTTCTCCCATTTATAAAATGAAATTAGTTCAAATATGTAAAAAGCTTTTCCTCGTAAAATTATAATTATATAAAATAATTTACATTTAGAAACACAAAAGTATTTAATTATTTACATTTTTATATGTAACTTTAATTATAATAGTACTTATGTAAAATTCTACCGCTTAATTTTAAATTTAAAACTTTTCCATGTACCAAGTGATATTTGAGATATTTTGCATAATTTTCAGATTATTTTACATAATTTTTATTATAAAACTATTCATCACATGTATTTACAAGAACTTTTGACATTTTTATGTAAATATACATAATGAAAATCTAACTGAGCATTTGAGGTTAAACTAAACTTTCATGGGTAATATTAATTTTTATGTAAAATTTTATCGTTTATAAGAGAAAATTACATCACATATGTAAAAACACTTTTCCACGTAAAATTATATATAAAATAATTTTCGTAATTCGTACTTTTACCTGATTAAAATTACACTATCAATTATGTACATTTACAAGTGTATTTGTATTGTGTGTAAATTCTCAATATTTAAATCAATTATTTAAAGTTAGAAACATGGTTAAAGTATTTTTTTTATGTAAAATTCCCGCGCTTACAAGGTTAAATTATAGCAAAAATGTAAAATAATATTTCAAATAATTTTATTACTACATGATTTTTAATGTAAAACCTTAACTATTTATTATGTATATTTACAAGACTTTTTTACAATGTTTGTAAATATATAAACTAAAAATTTAATAACACATTTGAAGTTAAAAACACGAAAAGTAGGTTAATACTATTAAATTAATTTTATTATGTAAAATTTACTTATAACATGAAATTACATCAAAATAGTAAAAATAGCCTTTCCATGTAAAATGAAATACATACATTTACATAATTTTTAATCTACAACTTAAACTATTCATTATATAAATTTACACAAATTTAACTAAACATTTGAGGTTAAAACCACAATAAATAGTCAATTATTTACACTTTCATAGGTGATATTAATTTTTTATTATGTAAAATTCTACCGTTGAAAAGGTGAAATTACATAAAAAATGTAATCAAAACTTTTTCACGTAAATTTATATTTAAAATAATTTATGTAATCCTTACTTATACATAATTTTTAATGTAAAAATTACAGTATAAATTATATACATTTACAGGCGTATTTCTGTATGTAAATATTCAAAATTGAAACCAAACATTTGAAGTTAGAAACATGTTAAAATATTTTACTATGTAAAATTCCGTCGCTTACAAGGTTAAATTATACTAAGATGTAAAATATATTAATATTTTAAATAATTTTTTTTATTTTGATCTTTTACAGGATTTTTTTCATTGCATATAAGTACATAAAATAAAAATCAAACAACACATTTGAAGTTATAAACACAATAACTACATTATTATTTACATTTTTATATGTAAAATTAATTTCATTTTGTAAAATTCTACCGATTATAAAGTGAAATTACCTCAGAGCATATTTATATGTAAAAATTATATTTGAGATGTTTTGTGTAATATATACCTACTTTTACATAATATTTAATGTAAAACTTAAATTATTCATTATGTTTATTTCCCAGTCAACATTTTTATAAGTTTTAAATGTAAAAACACCGATTTGTAAAACAAAAACACCGAGTATGAACGAACCCAGGATACAATATCAATATTTTGTTTTTGGCATTTTGATTTCAGTGTTTTTGTGTTCTTCATTTTTGTTTCCAGTGATTTTGTTTTAAATGTTTTTGTTTCTCGAAATTTTTTTATTTTTGGGTGTTTTAGTTTTCGGCGTTTTGTTTTCGGCGTTTTTGTTTTTGTTTTTGACATTTTGACGTGAAATTGTTTATTTTTTATCAGAAATAAATTAAACATCACATAACATTCTCTTGTTCTTTAGGTGCCATGCACTGCTAGTAGTGCACAATTTGTAGTGTGCGTTCGAACTATTTTGACATAAATAGGGGACCTACTGTTTAATACTAGATGAGATTTGCAAAACGCTCTTAGCAGATGATTTTACCTTGATAGTTTGCAATAAATAAAGTACCTTTCAAGAGAAGACGCTCGCCAGAGATCAAGGTTTGCTGCTGATATTTTTATTTATTTAATTATCTACAATTCTGTAAGCTTTTTTTTCTGAGATTTTCAGTCTAATAATGGAAGCATCCAAGAAAATACGCTAGCTTTAAGTAAAAACTATACTTTACGTTCCAATAATATTCTGAACGTTTATTTAGTTATTATCAATTGTAATTTGTTCGTTGTCTATTTAACTAATTAAATAAATCCTGAAATTCTACCAATTTTTCTGATAAAAAAATGTTCAAATAAAGAAAACCCTCAACTGTGCTTTGTGTGTTTTAAATCAAATAATAGTTTAACTGCTGCAAATTTATTAATATTAAAAGTTACTAACCTTTTCTGGTGTCGCCATGTGCAAAGTGCCATGTGTCGCCATGTGCCGCAGCTATTATTTTAAAATATGTGCGTAATATGTACTTTTACATGATTTTTAATGTAAAATGTAATTATATAATTGTTTATGTACATTTACAGATTTATTTACATTGCATGTAATTTATTAAATTAATATATAAATAATTTATTTACATTTTATGTGTACTATTTATTTTTATGTAAATTTCCACCGATTTTAAGGTAAAATTACATAAATATGAAAAGACTAGCGTAAAATTATACTGGTTTAAAAATATTTGGGTGATATTTTCCTTAGTTCTCTCTTGCGTAATATTTTCGTAACTTAATTAAAGTACATTTAATGTAAAATTACATAACATTTACAGACGTTTTTTCGTCGTATGTAAATATACAAAATAGAAATATATATGTAGAATAAAATGTAGAAGAATGTGCCCAACTCTTAAATTTAATCCACACGCCACATGGTGGATGTGCCGCAGCTATTATTTTAAAATATGTGCGTAATATGTACTTTTACATGATTTTTAATGTAAAATGTAATTATATAATTGTCTATTTACATTTACAAATTTATTTACATTGCATGTAATTTATTTAATTAATATATAAATAATTTATTTACATTTTAAGTGTACTATTTATTTTTATGTAAATTTCCACCGATTTCAAGGTAAAATTACATAAATATGAAAAGACTTTGACGTAAAATTATCTTGATTTAACTTTTGAATTACTGATTTAATCTGATTACTGATTTAAACTTTTAAAAATATTTGCGTAATATTTTCTTTGCGTAATTTTTTTTAACTTAATTGCAGTACTTTTAATATAAAAATTATATAACATTTACAGGCGTTTTGTCGTCGTATGTAAATATACAAAATAAAAATATATATGTAGAATAATGTAAGACACTCCGTCATCAAATGGATAGAACTCAGTTCTTAAAAGTGAGTTGTGAAAAATTGTTTACGGGTGGTGAATGGAGAAGTCAGATTATTACTTTTGTGCAATATAATTTATTTATTACCTAAATCACATTTTAATCGAAAAGCTGTGCCCAACCCTTAAATTTAATCCACACACGACATGGTGGATATACTGCAGCTATTATTTTAAAATATGTGCGTAATATGTACTTTTACATGATTTTTAATGTAAAATGTAATTATATAATTGTCTATGTACATTTACAGATTTATTTACATTGCATGTAATGTTAAAACAAAATATAACAATACATTCGTAGTTAGCAAAATAAATAATTTATTTACATTTTTATGTGTACTATTTATTTTTTATGTAAATTTCTACCGATTTCAAGGTAAAATTACATAAACAACGACAAAATTACACTCATTTGAAATATTTACGTAATATTTTCCTAGTTTTCATTTCGTAATATGTCCTTAACTTAATTAAAGTACTTTTAATGTAAAAATTACACAACATTTACCGGCGTTTTTCATTGTATGTAAATAGACAAACAAAAATATAGAGAATTATGTAATGAACAGACAATGCATCATCAAATGGATGAAAGTTAGTCAATAAAAGTGCGTTGTGACAAGTTGTTTCCGGGTGGTGAATGGAGAAGTCAGATTAATATTTTGTGCAATATAATTTATTTATTACCTAAATCACATTTTAATCAATAAGCTGTGCCCAACCTTTAAATATAATCCACACGCGACATGGTGGATGTGCCGCAGCTACTATTTTGAAATATGTGCGTAATATGTACTTTACTTGATTTTTATTGTAAAATGTAATTATATAATTGTCTATGTACATTTACAGATTTATTTACATTGCATGTAATGTAAAAAACAAAAATATAACTGTACATTCCTAGTAAGCAAAATAAATAATTTATTTACGTTTTTATGTGTACTATTTATTTTTATGTAAATTTCCACCGATTTTAAGGTAAAATTACATAAATATTGAAAAGACTACAACAAAATTATACTTATTTGAAAATATTTACGTAATATTTTCCTTAGTTTTCATTGCGTAATATTTTTTTAACTTAAATGAAGTACTTTTAATGTAAAATTACATAACATTTACAGGCGTTATTTCGTCGTATGTAAATATACAAAATAAAAATGTATATGTAGAATAATGTAAGTCACTCCGTCATCAAATGGATCGTACTCAGTTCTTAAAAGTGAGTTGTTGGCTGGTGGTGAATGGATAAGTCAGATTATTAATTTTGTGCAATATAATTTATTTATTACCTAAATCACATTTTAATCGAAAAGCTGTGCCCAACCCTTAAATTTAATCCACACGCGACATGGTGGATGTGCCTCAGCTATTATTTTAAAATATGTGCGTAAAATGTACTTTTACATGATTTTTATTGTAAAATGTATAATTGTCTATGTACATTTACAGATTTATTAACATTGCATGTAATGTAAAAAATTCGTAGTAAACAAAATAAATAATTTATTTACATTTTTATGTGTACTATTTATTTTTATGTAAATTTCTACCGATTTTAAGGTAAAATTACATAAATATTGAAAAGACTACAACAAAATTATACTTATTTGAAAATATTTACGTAATATTTTCCTTAGTTTTCATTGCGTAATATTTCCGTAACTTAATTAAAGTACTTTTAATGTAAAATTACATCACATTTACCGTCGTTTTTCATTGTATGTAAATATACAAACGAAAATATAAAGAATTATGTAATTAACAGACACTTCATCATCAAATGGATGGAAGTTATTCATAAACCGTGAGTAGTGACAAGTTGTTTACGGATGGTGAATAGATAAATCAGATTACATTATTTTGTGTAATATAATTTTTTAATTGTTACCTAAATCACTTTTTAATCGAAGAACTGCATCCAACCCTTAAATTTAAACCAAACGCGACATGGTGGATGTGCCATAACTATTATTTGAAAATATTTGCACAATATGTACTTTTACATGATTTTTAATGTAAAAGTTCATCATTTTAATATAATACTTAAACTATTCATAATGAATATTTAGACGTAATTTCTACATTGCATACCTAATGCAAACCTCATTGATTATTTGAAGTTAGAAACACAAGAAGTATTTAATTATTTACACTTTTATGTGTAGTATTAATTTTATTACCTATGTAAAATTCTACTAATTATAAGGTTCAAATTACATCAAAAAATGTAAAAATAACTTTTCCGTGTAAAGTTATATCTGAGATATTTTGCGCAAAACCCACTTTTACACAATTTTTAATGTAAAACTTAAATTATTCATTATGTATATTTACAAGAATTTTTTACATTTTGTAATTAATTTTTTTTGTAAAATTCTCTCATTTATAAGATGAAATTCGTTCAAATATGTAAAAAAAGCTTTTTCTCGTAAAATTATAATTATATAAAATAATTTACATTCAGAAACACAAAAAGTATTTAATTATTTACATTTTTATATGTAATTTTAATTACATATAAAAGCTTATAAGGTTAAAATTACATTAAAAATATAAAAAAAAACTTTTCCATGTACAAAGTTATAAGAGATATTTTGTCTAATTTTCAGATTCTTTTACATAATTTCTATTATAAAACTTAAACTATTCATCACATGTATTTGCAAGAACTTTTCTCATTTTTTATGTAAATAAACATAATGAAAATTTAACTAAGCATTTGAAGTTTAACTTTCATGGGTAATATTAATTTTTTATGTAAAATTTTATTGCTTATAAGGAGAAATTACATAACATATGTAAAAACACTTTTCCACGTAAAATTATATATAAAATTATTTTCGTAATTCCTACTTTTACCTGATTAAAATTACACTATCAATTATGTACATTTACAAGCGTATTTGTATTGTATGTAAATTCTCAATATTAAATTCAAACATTTAAAGTTAGAAACATGGTTAAAGTATTTTTTTATGTAAAATTCCGCCGTTTACAAGGTTAATATTTTAAATAATTTTATTACTACATGATTTTTACTGTAAAAGCTTAACTATGTATTTATTATGTATATTTACAAGACTTTTTACATTGTATGTAATAAGTATATAAACTAAAATTTAACAACACATTTGAAGTTAAAAGAGGAAAAGTAGGTTAATATTATTAAATTATTTTATTATGTAAAATTTACTTATAAGGTGAAATTACATCAAAATAGTAAAAATAACCTTTCCATGTAAAATGAAATACATACATTTATATAATTTTTAATCTATAACTTAAACTATTCATTATGTAAATTTACACAAATTTAACTAAGCATTTGAGATTAAAACCACAATAAATAGTCAATTATTTACACTTTCAGGTGATCTTAATTTTTAATTATGTTAAATTCTACCGCTTATAAGGTGAAATTACATCAAATGTGTAAAAAAAAGCTTTTCCACGTAAAATTATATATAAAATAATGTATGTAATCCGTACTTTTACATGATTCTTAATGTAAAAATTACACTATTAATTATGTATATTTACAGGTGTATCTCTGATTGTATGTAAATAATAAAAATTGAAATCAAACATTTGAAGTTAGAAACACGGTTGAAATATTTTATTATGTAAAATTCCGCCGATTACAAGGTTAAATTACAGCAAAAATGTAGAATAATGTTTTAAATAATATTATTACATGATTTTTAACGTAAAAATTTAACTAAAATATTTATTATGAATATTTACAGAATTTGTTTACATTGTATGTATGTATGGTTTATAAAATGAACATCTTCATAGGTTCGTAAGTTGAACATCATCAAGTACAATTGAAGTTAAAAGCACAATAAGTAGTTTATTACTTACACTTTCATGTGTAAAATTAATTTTATTATGTAAAATTATACCGTTTATGAAGTGAAATTACATCAAAAATGTAAAAAGAACTTTCGTATAAAATAATATTTGAAATATTTTGCGTAAACATACTTTTACATAATTTTTAATGTAAAACTTAAACTATTCATTATGAAAATCTAACTAAGCATTTAAAGTTAATATACAATAATTAGTCTATTATTTACACTGCCATGGGTAACATTTTAATTTATTATGTAAAATTCTATCGTTTCTAAGGTAAAATTACATCAAATATGTAGAAAAAAGCTAATTCATGTAAAATTATATTTAAAATAATTTATGTAATCTGTACTTTTACATGATTCCCAATGTAAAAATTACAGTATCAATTATGTACATTTACAGCTATCTCTGTTTGTATGTAAATACTCAAAATTGAAATCAAACATTTGAAGTTAGAAACACGGTCGAAATATTTTGTTATGTAAAATTTATGTAAAAATTTAACTATAATATTTATTATGTATATTTACAGCATTTGTTTATATTGGACATAAAATAAATTTTATTTTTCATAAAATTGTTTATAAAATGAACATGTAACTACACTAGAAGTAAAAACACAACAAGTAGTTTATTATTAACACTTTCATGTGTAAAATTAAATTTTATTATGTAAAATTCTACCGTTTATAAAGTGAAATTACATAAAAAATAACTTTTCCATGTAAACCTACATTTAAGATATTTTGTATAAAACATACTTTTACATAATTTTTAAAACTGAAACTATTCATTACGTATATTTACAAACATTTTTTACATTTTGTATAAAAATATACAAAATAAAAGTCTAACTAAGCATTTTAAGATAAACTTCTATTGGTAATATTAATTTTTTATGTAAAATTCTCCCGTTTTTACAGTGAAATTACATCAAATATGTAAAAAATCTATTCCACGTATTATTATATTTTAAATAATTTATGTAATCCGTGCTTTTACATAATTCCCAATGTAAAAATTACAGTATCAATTATGTACATTTACAGGTATCTCTGTATGTAAATACTCGAAATTAAAATCAAACATTTAAAGTTGTTTTTTTGTTATGTAAAATTTATGTAAAAATTTAACTATAATATATATTATGTATATTTACAGGATTTGTTTATATTGTATATTTGAAATAAAAAACACAACAAGTAGTTTATTATTTACACTTTTATGTGTAAAATTAATTTTATTATGTAAAATTCTACCGTTTATGAAGTGAAATTACATCAAAAATGTAAAAAAACTTTTCCATGTAAAACTATATTTGAGATATTTTGCGTAAAACATACTTTTACATAATTTTTAAGATAAAACCAAATTATTCATTACATATATTTACAAGAATTTTTTACTAAAAGCCTTTCAACTTAAAAACACATTAAAACGGTAATTATTTGCGCTTTTATAGGTAATTTTCAAATATATAGCAAAAGCTTTTCAGCGTAAAATTATATTTAAAATAATTTATGTAATCCGTACTTTTACATGATTTGTACTGTAAAAATTACACTATGAATTATGTAAATTTACAGGCGTATCAGTATTGTATGTAAATACTAAAATTTAAATAAAACAATTAAAGTAAGAAACACGGTTAAAATATTATATTATGTAAAATTCCGTCGCTTACAAGGTTTAATTACCCCAAAAATGTAAAATAATATTATAAATAATTTTATTTTATGCTTTTTAACGTAAAATTTTAACTATTTATTATGTATATTTACAGGATTTGTTTACATTGTTGTAAGTATTATATAAAATAAAAATCTATCAACACATTTAAAGTTAAAAACACAATAAATAATTAATTATTTGCGCTTTCATATGTAATTTTCAAATATGTAGAGAAAGCTTTTCCGCGTAAAATTATATTTAAAATGATTTATGTAATCCCTACTTTTACATGATTCGTACTGTAAAAATTACACTATGAATTATGTAAATTTACAGGCGTATCAGTATTGTATGTAAATACTAAAATTTAAATAAAACAATTGAAGTAAGAAACACGGTTAAAATTTTATATTATGTAAAATTCCGTCGCTTACAAGGTTCAATTGCACCAAAAATGTAAAATAATACTTTAAACAATTTTAGTATATAATTTTTAATGTAAAAATTTAACTATTTATTATGCATATTTACAGGATTTGTTTACATTGTTGTAAGGATTATATAAAATAAAATCTATCAACACATTTAAAGTTAAAAACATAATAAATAGTTAATTATTTGCGCTTTCGTATGTAATTTTTAAATATCCAGAAAAACATTTTCCGCGTAAAATTATATTTAAAATAATTTATGCAATCCGTACTTTTACATGATTCGTACTGTAAAATTACACTATGAATTATGTATGTATATTTACAGGCGTATCAGCATTGTATGTAAATACTAAAATTAAACTAAAAATAAAACAATTGAAGTAAGAAACATGGTTAAAATATTATATTATGTAAAATTCTGTCGCTGACAAGGTTCAATTACCCCAAAATGTAAAATAATGCTTTTAACGTAAAATTTAACTATTTATTATGCATATTTACAGGATTTGTTTACATTGTATGTAAAATGAAAATCTATTAATACATTTGAAGTTAAAAACACAATAAATAATTAATTATTTACGATTTTATGTAAAATTAATGTTATTGTGCAAATTTCACTGTTTGCATAGTGAAATTACATAAAAATGTAAAACAAACTTTTCACGCAAAATTATATTCAAAATAATTTACGTAATAGGTATGTACTTTTACGTGATTTTTAATGTAAAAATATAACTATTAATTATGTATATTTCCAAGATTTACATTGTATATATGTAAATATACAACATGAAAATCTAACTACACATTCAAAGTTAGAAAATAGAAACATAATAAGTTACTATATTATTTACACTTTTAAGCGCAATATTTATTTTATTATATATGTAAATTTCCACCGCTTTTGAGGTAAACACACAAGAAAAGCTTTTGACGCAAAATTTATTTAAACAAATGTCCCGAACATGTGATTATTTAATTAAAAATTATACTGTAGATATATACCCACCTGTAGTTTTTAAAATGTATGTAAATAAACAAAACGAAAATGTAATTCTTGACTTACCACTATACCGTAATCCTTTATAACTTACACCTACCAAGTTGACACAATGATATCGTCTTCGAAAATTTGCAGCTGCGAGAGTGGATTACTCTGGGCGATCTGCGAACCAAACTCAGAGATGAATTAAAGCTAATCTGAGAGTACATTTTGATTAGCGTTTTTATTTTCTCTCTGGCCAGAAGCTTGTTACTGTAATGTAATGGTAAAAATGCAGGTTCATATAGTTATTTCTTTATCTTACCTGATTCAATTTTAATATTGTGTAAAATAATTTTATTAACCACACCATGGTTTGGTAGTCTAATAAAATCTACTGTGCTGTGGTTTTTGGTGGAGAATTTGGAGGAAGGATGTAATTCCCTCTATGTTTGTTTAATGATGCCAACTTATTCTGTAATTAACGTATACTCTAAGATACACCATGCCAAGGTAAATATTGTCAACGGTATTACTTACAAGGAGATCCTACGGTTGACCACTCACCGATTTCGGTAAACTTTCGTTTAAATGAGAGCTTCTAGGAGGTAACAAATGACGTACTACTAATATGTAAATACTTTGGTTGCATTCGGATTTTTTAAATTCAATTCAGTAAATTTTGTCTTTGTATTTTAGCCAGTTCTAAACAAGGGCATCCGTAGTATAGTAAAAATGTTAAACCTGACCATGAAGGCTGTAGACCATTTTCAAAAGCCAAAAGTATAAGTTTATCTCCATCGGGAATTTCTGGCCTAACACAACTAGCAACAGCAGAACCTCGTCCCTTAAAATATTCGAATATATTCAATAGTGGACGATGACCCTGGAGAGCTGTTAAAAAAGGGCAGTACATCATTACCCAGTTAAGGTACTTGAATAGTAGAAAAAACAGTTGTTTCAAAACAAAAATATCGACCAACTTGATTCCATCAAGAGACAAACAATTGAACACTACATTATTTATTAATCATCGGTTATTACGTACGCACGGTATTTCGATATTTTAAAAAGCACTTAACTCTCGATAATTCGATTTAAATAAAACGAATACAAATTTAAAATATTTCCGAAAGCTTTTATTATCTTTTAATTTTTTATCAGCGATTTGGTAATCGTAAAATGTACGAAAATCTTTTTAATGAATAATTGATATGTATTTTTGAATCCCCAACGTTATTATAGCCCGAGTTGCACTCCATAAGAATTAAAATTTTATTCCGCTCACATTCCCACACAGTCGATCTGTGCAACCAATTGATAATATTGGAATATAATAGAGAATTTGGATTACTCACAAGGAAATTCGTGTTCGGAGTTTTAGCAAAAGCTAATAACCTCCAATTTTTTATACTATTACGATTGCATTAATAATTAAAACAAATATACGACAGGAAATAAAAACGTCGCACATTATAATTACAAATTGTAATTAACTTAAATCACAATATTTGCTGAAAATGGAAACGCTTTAATATTAAATATGCAATTAACAATATTTGTAATGTTCGAAACGCAAAGTTTAACTTACGCCGAGCATGTAATTTACTAAACTATGTATACATACACAATAATCAAGCATTTACTCGCAACTTTTTAATTTAATTAATTATACTAATCTCCGAGATGAAATCGGGAACTCGACTTTGCTGGCACTTAGTCGAAAGATTACGCTGATTCTTGCAAACCTAATTACAGGAAAATTTACTCGCACAATTAGCGAACTCATATATCAACGTATGAGTATATGTTAGGATGTATAACTTCCGTAAGATCAAAATGCCAATGTTCATAAAAAAGTTGGACGGAAACTGGACGGAAAGGGAGGAGAGACTTAACTGCGATTTTTGAACACTGTAGCGTACTGCGTGATAGATTCATTTTACACGTTCTGTACATAACCCAGTCAAAACAGACATAATTTTTATTAAGTTAGTGATTTTTGTTATTCCACATGGTAAATACATGGTTTTCATCCATTGTAAAGGTTGGAAGCATTCGCTATCCTCCAGATTTCTTGAACTTTTTTAATTATCTTTTCCACATCTACTTATTCGAAGAAAATCAAGTTTTACAAACCAACAATCACACTTACTTAAATTGCGAATGGAAAATTTAAAACAATTGGTTATCAGCATCAAGGGATTAATGGAAGTTTTTCTTAAAACAATGCAAAATATAAATTGGGACACAATCAGCTAATGATGGTAAATCGTACAGAGTGTTTAAAAATACAAAGAGTCTTTGAGAAATATTTCAAAAATTCTTCAAATATGAGGGGATCTGGCAAGAATATAAACTGAAAGATAGCGACAGAAGATTTGGGGATATAGAATACACCTCTATGTAGCACAAATATTGGCGCAATATTGGACTAATATTCACTTTAAATATTGCACTAATATCAAGATGTGAACATTTTTCAATATTGGTGCAACATTTATTTGCAATATTGGGACAATATCTATTTTTAATATTGCGCCAATATCGAGATGTGAACATTTTCCAATATTTGAAACAATTAAATAAATTTAATTAGTTTTATACGTCGTTTATATTTTTCTTCTTAATATATTGCATACATTTTATTTTATTTTGCTAGAAAAATTAAATTTCTGTTTTCCTAACAGTGAAAATTATATATTTGCTTATATATCTAATTAAATAATAAATTATTTCATTTTTAATTTGTTATAAAATTACATACTAGTGTATATTGCTCTATAATCATAAAAAAAGGTTAACAAATTTCTGGGTGCCCTTGAGTAGATTTATTATATTGCACTTATAATATTGGTGCAATATTGATTTCTTTGATCATTTGTTCTTTTGATGTTTAATATTAGAGCGATATAATATTCAACCTATATTGGTACAATGTCGATTTTTTATATTGCCAAAATATTGACTGCAATATTGCACCAATATTGGTATCAGATTGGCAGACAATATTGGTCATTATTATTGACGCAATATTACACCTAAGATACAACTTATGGCCAAAATTGATTTTCTATATTGTCACAAATTTGAAAATTAATTTACACCAATATTGAAAGATCGGAAGACAATATTGGTCATCAATATTGACGCAATATAATCTTCAACCTATATTGGCGCAATGACAATTTCCTATATTGTCAAAACATCGAATACAATATTGCACCAATATTGGTTTAAGATTAGACCACAATATTGGTGCAATTTTACATACATCTAAGATACAACTTATATTGGCCAAAATTGTTTTCCTATTTTGCTACAATTGCTACATTGCCACAATATTGGAAATTAATTTTACACCAATATTGGAATGTCGGCAGGCAATATTGATCTTTAATATTGGGCAAATATAATGTTAAATCTATATTGGTGCAATGTCAATTTTCTATATTGCCAAAATATTGAATACAATATTGCACCAATATTGGTTTAAGATTGCGCAATATAATCTTTAACCTATATTAGTGCAATGACAATTTCCTATATTGCCATAATATCAAATACAATATTGACGCAATTTTACATCTAAGATACAAATTATATAAGCAAAAATTGATTTCCTCTATTGCCACAATGTTGTAAACTAATATTACACCAATATTGGAAGGTCGGCAGATAATATTGGTCTTTAATATTATTATTATAAGCTTTACATTCCGTAGGCATATTACTCTCCTATTTCTAGGATTTACAAATTGTTTTCTTCTTCTTCTTCGGTTTCCTCTTGACAGAGGAGTCGTGATCCTAGATTCACTACCCTCAGACGCTCCGTACATTCCGACTCTTTGCACCACGTCTCGCCATCTCTCCCTATTGCTGGCTTCTCTCGAAAGATGCTGCAGTGAGCTATTCGTGATCTCTTTCAACTGATCCAACCAACGCTTCGGAGAGCGATCCTTGGTCTAAAACAAATTGTTTTAATGAGGAGGATTAGTCCCCGTATAACATACATTGCAATTTTGTCTTTTCAAGTAATAGTCCACAGATCGATATTAGACTTTTGATCGCAGCAGTGTATCTCACGCGAGCAGGGTTTGAACCGCGACTTACCGCGTCGTAGCCAACCCGTGTATGCTTCGCGCTATACTGCTGGTTCAGTCTTTAATATTGGCCTAATGTAATATTCAACATATATTGGTGCAATGTCATTTTCTTATATTGCCGATATAGGAATTTCTATAATAATTAAATATTGGTTTAAGATTAGATTACAATATTGCCGCAATCTTACATCTAATATACAACTTATATTGGCCAAAATTGATTTCCTATATTGCCACAATGTTGAAATCAATAATACACCAATATTGGAAGATCGGCAGACAATATTGGTCATTAATATTGACGCAATATAATGTTCTACCTATATTGGTGCAATGTCGATTTTCTATATTGCCGAAATATTAAATACAATATTTCAATAATATTGGTTTAAAATTGAAAGACAATATTGACGCAATCTTACATCTAAGATACAACTTGTATTGGTCAAAAATACAAGGAAGGTCAGCAGGTAATATTAATCTTTAATATTAGCCTAATATAATGGTTAACCTATATATTGGTGCAATGTCAATTTCTTATATTACCAATACAGGATTTTCTATATTGCACCAATATTGCTTTGAGATTGGCAGACAATATTGACGTAATTTTACATCTAAGATGCAAGTTAGATTAGTCAAAATTGGTTTCCTATATTTTTACAAATTTGGAAATTAATTTGTACCAATATTTAAAGATTATAAGATAATATTGGTCATTATTGTTGGCGTAATATAATGTTCTACCTATATTGGTGCAATTACGATTTTCTATATTGTCAAAATATCGAATACAATATTGCACCAATATTGGTTTAAGATTAGAAAATAATATTGGCGCAATCTTACATCTAAGATACAACTTATATTGGCCAAAATTGATTTCCTTTATTGCCTTTAATATTGGCGCAATATAATGTTTAACCTATATTAGTGCAATGTCAATTTCGTATATTGCTGATATGGGTTTTCCCTATATTTTACCAATATTGGTTTAAAATTGGTAGACAACATTGACACAATCTTACACCTAAGATACAACTTATATTGGCAAAAATTGATTTCCTCTATTGCCACAATGTTGTAAACTAATATTACACCAATATTGGAAGGTCGGCAAGTAATATTGATCTTTAATATTGGCCCAATATAATATTCAACCTATATTGGTGCAATGTCATTTTCTTATATTGCCGATATAAGATTTTCTATATTGCACCAATATTGGTTTAAGATTAGATTACAATATTGACGCAATCTTCCATCTAAGATACAACTTATATTGGCCAAAATTGATTTCCTATATTGCCACAATATTGGAAATCAATAATACACCAATATTGGAAGATCGGCAGACAATATTGGTCATCAATATTGACGCAATATAATGTTCTACCTATATTGGTGCAATGTCGATTTTCTATATTGCCGAAATATTAAATACAATATTGAACCAATATTGGTTTAAAATTGGCAGACAATATTGACACAATCTTACACCTAAGATACAACTTATATTGGTCAAAAATACAAGAAAGGTCAGCAGGTAATATTAATTTTAATATTGGCCCAATATAATATTCAACCTATATTGATGCAATGTCAATTTCTTATATTGCTGATATAAGATTTTCTATATTGCACCAATATTGGTTTAAGATTGGCAGACAATATTGACGCAATTTTACATCTAAGATGCAAGTTAGATTAGTCAAAAATTGGTTTCCTATATTTTTACAAATTTGGAAATTAATTTGTACCAATATTTAAAGATTATAAGATAATATTGATCATTATTGTTGGCGTAATATAATCTTCAAGCTATATTGGTGCAATGACGATTTCCTATATTGTCAAAATATCGAATACAATATTGCACAAATATTGGTGTAAGATTAGAAAACAATATTGGCGCAATCTTACATCTAAGATACAACTTATATTGGCCAAAAATTGATTTCCTTTATTGCCTTTAATATTGGCGCAATATAATGTTCAACCTTTGTATGTTGGTGTAATATCAATTTCTTATATTGCCGATATAGGATTTTCTATATTGCACCAATATTGGTTTAAGATTGGCAGACAATAGTGTCGCACTTTTCCATCTAAGATACAACTTATATTCGCCAAAAATTGATTTCCTCTATTGCCACAATGTTGGAAATCAAAATTACACTAATATTAGAAGATCGGCAGACATCAATATTAACGCAATATAATGTTCTACCTATATTGGTGCAATGTCGATTTCCTATATTGCCGAAATATTGAATACAATATTGCCCTAATATTGGTATACAATTGGCAGACAATATTGACGTAATATTTCACCTCAGATATAGCTAATACGAGTATTAGGAAAAAATTGATTTCCCATATTGCCACAATGTTGGAAATCAATATTGAGCCAATATTAGCAATATTGATTTTCTATATTGGTTCAATCTTGCAATATTGCGCCAACATTTAATATTATGTGATACATAGACCCCTCTCTCTGTTTGTTTGTTAAAATTCTTTAACGTTAAAAGTTTAAAAAAACTTAAATTCAAATAGATTTCCCCCTTCGGTTTATAGGTTCCTGTTACCAAAGCTCCTGCTACTATCGCAAAAATAGGCACATTTCTAACTAGAATACAACGTGTTTACTAGGATTTTTACATTTTATAGATCAAGATCGCAGACTTAAAAGGAAAAGCATAAAATCAAAGTGATTACCAACTTAGTTTATATATTCCTGCTTCAAAAGCATCAAATTTAGACATTTCTACTCAGAATATAGCTTGTTTACCAATTTTTTTAGCTTTTTAAGACTTGAATTGCAGAATTCAGAAAAAAAACATAGAACCAATGTTTTTTTAGTTTTTGTTTCTTGCTACCCCCGCATAACATATGAACATTTTTACTCTGAAAATTAAGAGAGAAGAAAATAAATTCAAAATCATTACTTTTTTGGATTAACTATTTGATACATATTTATATATTTCGGGCTTCCTTATGTAAGGATACAACCAAGGTCGTTTACCCGTCCCCCTCAAGAGGGTACTCCAGCAATTAATATCTCAAAGATGTTGCAAGCATCTTGTGAGAGGACCACCGTCTTTACGTGCCTTCCGAAGCACGGAGACGGCATTACAAAGCGAACTCCACCCGGATGCGAACCGGGAGTTCTACCTTAGCAGTTCATCGCGCTAACAACCATGCCAATGACCGTCTCTTTGATACATATTATATTTGAACAATTCTATTGAAAAAAATGCTTCTTCGGCAATATTTCTAAATTTTTATTATCAGGATCGCAGAATGAAGAAGAAAAGCGTAGTTTCAACGTGATTACCAGCTTTAGTTCATGTATTCCTACTCCAAAAGCATAAAATTTAGAAATTTCTACTCAGAAAACAGCTTGTTTACTAATTTTGTTAGATTTTTAAAACTTGGATTGCAGAACTTAGAGAAAAAACGTAGATCCAAAGCTTCTTCTTTAGCTTTGTGTTCCTGCTACTACCGCACAGCATACGAACATTTCTACTCAGAAAACTACGAAAGACAATAGATATAAGTTAAAAATGTTTACTTTCTTTGGTTTATATATTCCTGCTACAAGTACATAAAATTTTAACATTTCTAATCAGGAAAATGCTTCTTCAACCAAGTTTTTAACGTTTTCTTACCAGGACAGCAGAATTAAGAATGGAAAATACATTCAAAGTGTTTGCATTTTTCAGTTTATGTGTTCCTGCTCTTGATTATGAAATTTTAAACATTTCTGATCAAAAAACTGCTTTTTTAACAATGCTTTTAGCTTTTTGTTATTAGGATCGCAGAATTAAGAAAAAAACGTCGATTCAAAGTGATTACCTTCTCTAGATTATTTGTACTCAAAAAATTGATGGATTACAAAAGTTTCTAATTTTTTGATACCAGAATCGCAGAAGTAAGACGAAAAACTGATTTAAAGTGATTATTATCTTTAGCTTACGTGTTTCTACCAAAAACACATAAAACTTGAACATTTTTACTAAGAAAACTAGGAGGTTGTCAAAGTTTTTAACGTTTTCTTACCAAAATAGCAGAATTAAGAATGCAAAATACATTCCAAGTGTTTACCTCTCTCAGTTTAAATCGAGGGGTTTACCGCTGGCAAAGTTCTTTGTACACATCTCATGAAGCACATAACATTTTATGTGAAGTACATGAAGTACTTACGTGTAAAGTAGATTGACGAAATTACCAATGAGGTGATTGATTTGTTTTTGTTTTGTTGTGTGTTTGGTTATTTCGATGTGGTCTGATTGGATGGGATTGGATAAGGTGCATATCATCAGCTTCCTTCCATTGCGAATTTTTAATTCAAAAAAGTCTATTGTGGATTCTTTATTTTCGGCTGGACCTTTTTGGTTTTTGAATTATTTAGAAAATTAGTTGGGGAGGGGGCTGGAGACCTGCTAGCTCCACCGTCCAGATTTTGAAATTAATCTCAATAATTGTTTGTGCATGATTGTACATAATTTATTTTTGCTTTACTCTTTTTTGTTGCCCTCCACCCAAATATGTCATAATTTTTTTAGAAAACTAAAACGGTAGCGGAGAGTTTCTACTACATTTTCAAATCTTTAATATGTTTGCCTGCATTGCAATATTTGGGTACTGAAGGGTGTTTCACATCCCCCAAACCCCCCGGATTAATTTCTTTATTTTTTATCAGAAATAAACTGTACATTTCTCTATACTTGGGCACTGGAGGGTGTTCCACGCCCCCAGACCCCCCGAATCAAATAGTTTATTTTTTATCAGAACTAAACTGAAGATCTTCCATTGCAGAGGCACTGGAGGGTATTTCACATCCCAGACCCCCAGATTAATTAGTTTATTTTTTATCAGAAGTAAACTGTAGATCTACCGTGGCAGAATCATTGGAAGGTGTTCCACACCCCCCAGACCCCCCGGATTGAGTAGTTTATTTTTATCAGAAGTAAACTAAAGATCTACCATTTCAGAGGCACTGGAGGGTGTTCCACACTTTAAATAATTTATTTTTATTAAAAGTGAATTAAATATTTAAGCATTTCCCGAGGTTACTGTCGAGGTTACTGTTGGATATTACAGGACCTAGTCCTAATTTAAGAAGAAGAAGAGGCATATCCCAAGTTTTTTTAAAATTAGCTATAGGCAAGTAATTGTGTTTAATTCATAATCTGACAATTAATCATAAACTGCATAATTATAAATTCCGTACCCCTGAGAGGTAGATCTCTGTAACGGGAGATCTTCAGTTTACTTTTGATAAAAAATAAATTACTTAATCCGGGGGTCTGGGGGGTGTGGAACACCCTCCAGTGCCTCTGCAACAGGAGATCTGCAGTTCACTTCTGATAAAAATAAACTAATTAATCCGGGGGAGTGTCGGGGGTGGAATACCCTCCAGTGCCTCTGCAAGGGAGATCTACGGTTTACTTCTGATAAAAAATAAACTAATTAATCCGGGGGTTTGGGGCGTGGAACACTCTCCAGTGCCTCTGCAACGGGAGATCTTCAGTTTATTTTTGATAAAAATAAATTACTCAATTTGGGGGGTTTGGGGGAGGGGAACACCCTCCAGTGCACAAATTTTGGAATGAAGAATATTGCGGAACATGCAGAACCCCCAGACCGAGTAGTTTACTTTTTATCAGAAGTAAACTGAAGATTTCCCATTGCAGAGGCACTGGAGGGTGTTTCACACCCCCCAGACCCCCCGGTTTAAATAATTTATTTTTATTAAAAGTGAATTAAATATTTAAGCATTTCCCAAGGTTACTGACGAGGTTGCTGTTGGATATTACAGGACCTAGTCCTTATTTAAGAAGAAGAAGAGGCATATCCCAAGTTTTTTTTTATAAATTCCGTATCCCCTGAGAGGTAGATCTCTGTAACGGGAGATCTTCAGTTTACTTCTGATAAAAAATAAACTAATTAATCCGGGGGTCTGGGGTGTGGAACACCCTCCAGTGCCTTTGCAACAGGAGATCTACAGTTTACTTCTGATAAAAAATAAACTAATTATTCCGGGGGGTGTGGGGGGTGTGGAATACCCTCCAGTGCCTCTGCAAGGGAAGATCTACGGTTTACTTCTGATAAAAATAAACTAATTAACCCGGGGGAGTCTGGGGGCGTGGAACACTTTCCAGTGCCTCTGCAACGAGCGATCTTCAGTTTACTTTGATAAAAATAAATTACTCAATTTGGGGGTCTGGGGAACACCCTCCAGTGCACAAATTTTGGAATGAAGAATATTGCAGAACATGCAGAACCCCCAGACCGAGTAGTTTACTTTTTATCAGAAGTAAACTGAGGATTTCCTATTGCAGAGGCACTGGAGGGTGTTCCACATCTCCCAGACCCCCCGGTTTAAATAATTTATTTTTATTAAATATGAATTGAATATTTAAGCATATCTTAAGTTTGTTAAAATTGGCTAGGCCAAGTAAATGTGTTTAATTCGTAATCTGACAATTAATTATAAACAGCGTAATTATAAATTCCGTACCTCCTGGGAGGCAGATCTCTGCAACAAAATAAAAAATAAACTACTTGATCCGGGGGGTCTGGGGATGTGGAACACCTTCCAGTACCTCTGCAACGGAAAATCTTCAATTTACTTCTGATAAAAAATGAACTACTTGATCCGAGGGGTGTGGGGGTGTGGACCACCCTCCAGTGCTCAAATTTTGGAATCTCGGTAACGCTCTGAAATACCGATAAAGTACGTGAAATACAATGAAGTATTGATGAATTAGGTGAATTACCGTGAATTATTGATGACGTACAGCAAATTACTGGTGAAGTACGTGAAGTCGCGTGAATTACTGTTGAATTATATGAAGTACGAAGAAGTATGGAGAATTATGATGAAGTACGTAGTGTGAAGTTAATTGTACACGATTTCCTCTAGCGGTTGACCCCTTGGTTTAAATGTTCCAGCTCCAACATACAGAATTTTGAACATTTCTTATCAGAAAACTGCTTTCTCAACTATGCTTTTAGTTTTTTATTATCAGGATCGCAAAATAAGAAGAAAAACGTCCATTCAAAGTGAGTACCTCCTATAGATTATTTGTTCCTGCTACAAACGCATACAACTTGATTATTTGTACTCTAAAATTGCTGGATTACCAAATTTTTTATTTTTGATACCAAGATCGCAGAAGTAAGACGAAAAACTGATTTAAAATGATAATTATTTTTAGCTTATGCGTTCTTGCCAAAAGCCATAAAAGTTGAACATTTTTTCTAAGAAAACTAGGAGGTTATCAAAGTTTTACCGTTTCTTACCAGGATAGCATAATTTAAAATGCAAAAATACATTTAAAGTATTTGCCTCTATCAGTTTATGTGTTCCTGCTTCACCATATAAAATTTTGAACATTTCTTAACAAAAAACTGCTTTTTTAACAATGTTGTTTGCTTTTAGTTATCAGGATCTCAGAAATAAAAGAAAAAGGTCCATTCAGTGATTACCATCTTTAGATTATTTGTTCCTGCTACAAACGCATACAACTTGATTATTTGTACTCTAAAAATTGCTGGATTACCAAATTTTTAATTTTTGATACCAGGATCGCAGAAGTAAGACGAAAAACTGATTTAAAATGATAATTATTTTTAGCTTATGTGTTCTTGCCAAAACCCATAAAAGTTGAACATTTTTTCTAAGAAAACTAGGAGGTTATCAAAGTTTTTACCGTTTCTTACCAGGATAGCATAATTAAAAATGTAAAATACATTCAAAGTGTTTGCCTCTTTTAGTTTATGTGTTCCTGTTCCAGAATATAAAATTTTGAACATTTCTTATCAGAAAACTGCTTTTTCTACAATGTTTTAGCTATTTATTATCAGGATCGCAAAATTAAGTAGAAAAATGTCGATTCAAAGTGATTACCTCCTTCAGTTTATGTGTTCCTGCTACCAACGCATGAAACTTGATTATTTATTTTCAGAAAACTGCTTATTTACCTAGGTTTCTCTTTTTTCATTACCAGAATTGGAGAAGTAAGCGAACAGCATAGATTTAAAGTGATTATTACCTTTAGCTTATGTGTTCTTGCCAAAACCGCATAAAATTTGAACTTTTTACTAAGAAAACTGCTTTTTCTACAATGTTTTAGCTATTTATTATCAGGATCGCAAAATTAAGTAGAAAAATGTCGATTCAAAGTGATTACCTCTCTCAGTTTATGTGTTCCTACTACAAATTTAATTATTTTTACTCAAGAAATTTCTGGATTACTTAAATTTTTAAGTTTTTGATACCAGGATCGCAGAAGTAAGACAAAAAGCATAGATTTAAAGTCATTAGTTATTATCTATGACGTATGTGTCCTGCCAAAAATACATAAAACTTGAACATTTTTACTAAAAAAACTAGGAGGTTATCACAGTTTTTAACGTTGTTTTAGCAGTCTTATCAGGATAGCAGAATTAAGAATGCAAAAATACATTCAAAGTGTTTGCCTTTTTTAGTTTATTTGTTTCTGCTTCAGTATATGAAATTTTGAACATTGCTAATCAGAAAACTGCTTTTTCAACAATGTTTTTAGTTTTTTATTATCAGGATTGCAGAATTAAGAAGTAAAACGTGGATTCAAAGTAATTATCTCCTTTAGTTTATGTGTTCTTAGTATCAACGCATCAAACTCGATTTTGTGTACCTAGAAAACTTTTTCTTTACTTAACTTTTTAATTCTTTAATACCAGGATCCCAGTATTAAGAAGAAAACCATATATTTAAAGTGATTGTTACTTTTAGCTTATGCGTTCCTACTATAAACGTATGAAACTTGCATTTTTCTACTAAGGAGACCAGGAGATCATTTGGGTTTTTTGACTTTTTCTTACCAGGATAGCAGAATTGAAATTAAATCGATACAATCAAAGTGTTTACCTTGATTTGTTTATGTGTTGCTGCTACCATCTCATAAAGTTTTGAATATTTCTAATCAAAAAACTGCTTCCTCGGCAATGTTTTTAACTTTTTATTATCAGGATCGCAGAATTAAGAAAAACAGCATAGATTCAATGTGATTACCTACTTTAGTGTATAATTGAAACGAAAAATGTGAATTAAACCTGATTACTGACTTTAGTTTATGTGTTCCTGCTACTAAGTACTAACTCATGCAAGTTGATTATTTATAACTTTTAAACACTGATGGTTTACCTAATTTTTTAATACCAGGATCGCAGAAATAAGACCAAAAACATAGATTTAAAGTGATTATCACTATCAGCTTATTATGTGTTTTTGCTAGAAACGCACAAATCTTCCACATTTCTACTAAGAACACTAGTAGGTCATCTAAGTTTTTTACCTTTTGTTATCAGGATAACAGAATTGAGAATAAAAACATATTCAAAGAAGAGTTTTTCTCTTTTTGTTTGTGTTTCTGCTACCAGAACTTGAATTTTTAAACATTTATAATCAAAGAACTGCTTCTTCAAAATGTTTTCAACTTTTTATTGACAGGATCGCAGAAAACCTCGGATTAATTTAATCAAATCTCAAATTAATTAAATCAAATTAATTAAATTTGAAATTTCAAAATGCGAACTAGAATGTCAAGTTTGACCTAGACCTGTCAATCAAACGGAAAAAATGGTCCAGCTCCGGCTTACTTTAACTACTGACGCTATTTGTCAATCAAACCGTATGAAGATTTATTTGGAACATCTTGATCACCCTTTTCGGTTGTTTTCTTCTAACACTTATTTGACACGTGTTTCCCCTCATTCCAGGCAGTTTAGTTTGTTCTCACAGTAGGCTGCTTTATATTAGGTTAAGTTAGACAACATTTTTGCAAGACAAGCGATATCGCGAAAACTAAGCATTTTAATAAAAAAGTACTAGAAACAATTTTTTTTACTCGGATAAATACCTCTCCAAAAAGTTAACAAAAATATAAATCGGTTAACATACACCGAAATTATCGACATTTGACTGGTTCAATTTGTAAAAAATGTAAAACAAAAGTTTTCGCTGTCGACAACAAACATTTTTAACCGCGCCGATACCGTTTACTGTTTTTCATTAATTTTTCTTTTCGACAAAATAACTTTAATGACGCTAGGAAAACTTTTTACTACGCTATTATACTGAAAGCATTACAAATTTTTATTGTTCGTTATTATTTAAAAGTTTTATCGTTTTCAGTTCTAGTTTTTTATTCTCAAATTAAAGTCATTAGTTTCATTAGTTCTTTGTTTATTAAATTATAATATTACAGGCTGCATAATATTTAAAAACATAGTTTTGAAAAGCTATCAAGAGCGTCAATATTGATTAGTTTAAAAATCGAAATAGTGGAAAATTGAATTGTTAAAGCTTGAGGTAATTAAAAATGACAAATTAGTTTGGCTTTTTAAATTTTTTTGGTGGAGGCCAAGTGTTGATGGAATTAAAAACAAACAAAATTGTAAAGTTCTTTATGAAGGAAAGGTTTGATGAAAAAGCACTTTTTTAATAATCACTTCTTTAAAGGTTAATGATTTTTAAATTACAGGCTTTCGATACACAAAGCTTTATATATTTTGGATTATAAATTAAGTATTTGTAATTAATTCGACTAGAAAGTGAAGAAGGTTTTAAATTAACGAACGAGGACGTGAAATCGTTATTTTTTTGAGTCGTGAAATTTTGTTTTAGTGCACATTCCCCAGACAGTACGTTAAAATCCTTTTTATGTTCAGACCTGATGATGTTCCAACTTTAGCCGCGTGGGATTAATTGTACAAAGCACAAATGGACGTACTTGTTCTTCCTAAACAACCTTGCCTCGTCTGTTTCCGATAATTTTGGTCAAAACAAAGAAAGCCATTACGTTACGTAAATATTGCAATTTGTGGACGACACGCTCCAGATAGTTTCCAAAATCAACTTGAAAAAATCTCAATAACAATTAATTTTTAGCTGGAAGCAATTAAAGCATAACGATTACTGAAGTGATTCCCTCGTCGCACCAAGGTTTTGAATTTTAATTGATACTCAGTCATAACGAAGCCTGAAGGCCGAAAATTAATTAAAATCGTTCAGGACCACATTTAGACAGTTTTAATTTTTTTTTGCATTTTGGAATGCAATGAATCAAAAACGACTTAAATATTTATAATCCGGCACGTATCGTACGTATAGGTGAACGCCGTATTAGTCTCACTTTTCTTTTTTATATTTTCTCCCCTGATATTCAAGTATGAATTATTGAGGTGGTCGGTTAATGTTAAAATCATAGCTGTAGAGGAATTATGAAATATTTAAGAGTCAAATATTTATAAACACGAAAATTGCTCTAACTCTCTAAAAACCGTGTTTTATCGAGTTGTTTTGTAACAAACACCTGGAGCAATTTTTTTAATTAATTATTATTCGATAAACTCAAGCTTTAAATAACCGAATACGCAATAATACTGCTGACTTAATGTATTTGTTACAAATATTATTAGATAATCGTTATCGATATTATGTGATCACGCCACTAATACGAGGTGAGATTATAAAGATTTATGAAAAAAAAGGTTTAAATACCAATTTATATTAAAACAGTCTAGGGTAATTAGGCAATAGCAAACAAGTTCAACCTATACGCCCTCTAAGCATTATCCGGCCCCACGTTGGGCGCCACTTTCGTATGTTTTAATTTATTATTGCATTAAGAAACACAAAAACTAGCTGTAAAATATATTATATATTACGCAATATATGCAATAGTCCATGTACTGCAATATTTTACTCACTACAAAAAAAAATTAGGTGTATATACCAAGAGGGGGTTCTGGGAATATGGATCACTTTCACAACAGAAACAATAGGCATATAATTTAAAAATTGTACAGAAGGAATACAATTTCGATCCCAAAGTAATTCGTTTTTAGGAAAATTACATTTTATTTTTATTAGAAAAAATTTTCTCAGATCCCCGGTTTATATTATAGTGAAACATATTTTTAAGCGGTATTTTCTTAATCTTCATATTCCCTCATCAATCAAACTTCGATCAAACAATCAAACTTCGAACAAAAAAAAACAATTAAACGTTGTTGCTTCGCATTTATATAAAAGAAAATCAAACTTTTACATTCGGATTTTTGAAGAAATCAATCGAAATTTGAACAAAAGAAAACAATCAAACATTTTACATTCGGATTCTTAGAAGAAAACAATCAAATATAGAACAAAAACAAACAATCAAACGTTGTTCGTTTGAATTTATAGAAAACAACAATCGAATTTCGAACGAAAATCAATAATGAAACTTTTTTCTTTCGAATTGTTAGAAGAAATCACTCGAACTTCAAAATAAAAAAAAACAATCAAACGTTTTACATTCGAATTTTTAGAAGAAAACAATCAAAATTCGAACATAAGAAAACAATCAAACTTTTTACATTCGGATTTTTAGAAGAAATCAATTGAACTTCGAACGAAATAAAACAGTCAAACTTTACACGTTCGGATATTTAGAAAAAAAACAATTGATTTTTGACTGAAGGAAACAATCAAACTTTTTACATTCGGATTATTAAAAGAAAATAATCGAATTTCGAACGAAAGAAGACAATAAAACTTTTTACGTTCGTATTTTTAGAAAAAAATTGAACTTTGAACGAAAATCGATAATGAAACTTTCTACTTTCGAATTGTTAGAAGAAATCAATCAAACTTTGAAAGAAAATCAATAATCAAACTTTTTACTTTCGGATTGTTAGAAGAAATCAATTTCACTTGAATGAAAGAAAACAATCAAACTTTTTTCGTTCGGACTTTTAAAAGAAAACAATCGAACTTCAAACGAAAAAAGACAATAAAAACTTTTACGTTCGGATTTTTAGAAGAAAACAATCGAAATTCGAAGTAAGGAAGAAAACGAGCAAACTTTTTACTATTGAATTTTTAGAAAAAAAACATTTGAACATCAAACAAAAAAAACAATCAAACTTTTACATTCGGATTTTTAGAAGAAAACAATCTTTCGAACAAAGAAAAACAATCAAACGTTGTTCGTTCGGATTTATAGAAAAATGAAACTTTTTACTTTCGGATTGTTAGAAGAAATCAGTCCAACTTTGAAATAAAAAAAACAATCAAACGTTTTACATTCGGATTTTTAGAAGAAAACAATTGAAATTCAAAAAAAAAAAAACATTCAAACTTTATACGTTCGGGGTTTTTGGAGAAAATCGATCGAACTTCGAACGAAATCAAACAGTCAAACTTTATACGTTCGGACATTTAGAAGAAAACAATTGATTTTCGACTGAAGGAAACAATCAAACTTTTTACATTAGGATTATTACAAGAAAACAACTGAACTTCGAACGAAAGAAGACAATAAAAACTTTTACGTTCGGATTTTTAGAAGAAAACAATCGAACTTCGAACGAAAGAAAACAAGCAAACTTTTTACTATCGAATTTTTAGAAAAAACAGTCTTTCGAACAAAGAAAAACAGTCACACGTTGTTCGTTCGGATTTATAGAAAAGAATACTGGAATTTCGAACGAAAATCAATAATGAAACTTTTTACTTTCGGATTGTTAGAAGAAATCAATTTCACTTCGAAAGAAGACAATAAAAACTTTTTACGTTCGTATTTTTACCAAAAAAATTGAACTTTGAACGAAAATCGATAATGAAACTTTTACGTTCGGATTTTTAGAAAAAAACTAACGAACTTCGAACAAAAGAAAACAATCAAACTTTTTACTATCGAATTTTTAGAAAAAAACATTTGAACATCAAACAAAAAAACAATCAAACTTTTTACATTCGGATTTTTAGAACAAAACAATCTTTCGAACAAAGAAAACAATACGATTTTTACGATTTTTAAAAGAAAGCAATCGAACTTCGAACAAAAGAAGATAATCAAACCCTTTACGTTTGCAATTTTAGAAGAAAGCAATCCAACTTGGAAAGAAAGAAAACAATAATAATTTTACGTTCGGATTTTTAGAAGAAAACTATTAAACTTGGAAAACAAAGAAGAAAAGCAAACATTTTACGTTTGGATTTTCAGCAGAAAGCAATCCAACTTCGAACGAAAGAAAATAATTAAACTTTTTACGTTCGGATTTTTAGAAAAAACAATCGAACTTCGAACAAAAGGAAATAATCAAACTTTTTCGTTCGACTTATAGAAGAAGACAATCGAAATTCGAACGAAAAAGAATAATAAAACTTTTTACGTTCGGATTTTTAGAAGAAAACAATCGAACTTTGAACGAAAGAAAACAATAAACCTTTTTCGTTCGGTTTTATAATAGAAAACAATTGAACTTCAAACAAAAGAAAATAATCAAACTTTTACCTTCGGATTTTTAGAAGAAAACAATCGAACTTCGAACGAAAGAAAACAATCAAGCTTTTTCCGTTTGGATTTTTACAAGATAACAATCGACTTCAAACGAAAGAAAACAATAAATCTTTTACGTTCGGTTTTTTAATAGAAAGCAATTAAAATTCAAACGAAGGACAATAATTAAACTTTTACGTTCGAATTTTTAGAAGAAAACAATCAAAATTTGAACGAAAGAAAACAATCATGTTTCTGTTCGCAATTTTAGAAAAAAGGAATTGATCTTTGAACGAAAGGAACAATCAATCTTTTGACATTTAAATTTTTAGCAGAAAACAATAGAACTTCAAATGATTGAAAACAATCAAACTAAATTAAGTTTTATTAATTAGACTTTATTTCCAGTGAGGTTGCTTACATTTAAAAAATCAAATTTTCTACTAAACGGTCTGGCAGGGGGGGGGAAATTAAAATTTTTGGCATTGGAATTTTTAGACTCTCTCGCAAAAGTGATAAAAAATTTCACGTTATTGCCATAGAAACAGCCTACATACTGCAATTTTCTATTTGCTACAAAAAAATTAACGCAATATACTGTTTTAAAGCGTAATTGAGATGGAATGGAATCTACTGCTTAGAATGTGCTCAGTGAATTTCATTACAGCTCCCCCGACGAGTAATCTGTAAAAGTTGCCTCTGCACTGTTAGGTTAGGAGCTGTAGGTTTGAGTTAGTTTTTTATGTTTTTTTAAAAGAGAAAAAGCTGCGTCGTAAAGTCCTTGGCTCAAAACGGCTGTAGATGTAAAAATAACATCAAATTAGAGATTCTTGTTTGTTAAAAATCTATTTTATCTAAAAAGTTGTAGTATTTACAAATGTTTTAAACTTGTCAGATTTCGTTTGTAAACATTTTTTCATCGAAGCGTGTAAGCTAAGCTTAAGTTAATTCATTTTTCTTATATCAAAGCTAACATATGTTAATCGTTCAATATGTGAAAGAACCAGAGCCTCGGTGATGACGTTATCTGGTTAGTGCAGTGAAATTAAACATCTGTAAGACTTAAACAATTAACACAAAGGATTACATTCTTCCATCCTAAATGCCACGCTTCTCCATTGACCGGAATATCTGCTTTCAATTAAAATTATTTATTTTAACATTTCGGTTAGGTTAAAGTTATGAATAAAAATTCAGCAATTTTACGAGTCGACGCGCTTTAGCTTCAGGCGTTAATTTTTTAAACTTAATTAATTTTTTTACTGCGTTATTTAATTTTTTGTGTAATAACATCGTCCGCCTGAACTTTCCAGCATTGTAAGATCACACGCTTCAACTATTTGACATACATTCCGAAGTTGACGGATGTTGGTATTTGAATTCAGTTAAGATTTCTTTGTTGTAATTTTATTTTGTCATATGAAAATGTGTAATTAATTAATCATATGTAAAGGACGGACTATTGGGTTACTAGATACTATAAACGATATTCATGCTATCAGTTATGCTAAGCCACACGGCACAATGATAACATCTTGCAAAGTCTTAAATTCCCGGAGTCCACGTTAAACTGAAGGTCCCCTATGTCTCTAAACAACTTTTACATGCAATAAATCTAATAAATCTTTCTACAATCACAATAAATATTTTTATTAAAACTTTATCGGATTAACTTATTTTACGCCACTGTTGTTGACATCTGTGCGAGTTCCGGATTCCAAGTCAAACTTTATCTTCAAAAATTTTATCAATCATCGAACGGTTTTCGGCCTTCGCATCCGGCGGCTCAATTTCCATAATTTTTGAATTTTGTTGCGCTCAGGGATGTTTTTGTTAATTATTGCAATGCTGAAGGCTTATTCTGCTATTTATCTTTTATATTAACGACATCAGTTTTCAAGTTTTACTATACGATCTAAAAATCAGTCAAATTTCTGTTGACCTACACTCAGACGAATTGTGGTGTAGCGCCAATTACATTTAATTAAATATTACGAAATGCAAATTTCCTTGCTTTATTTGAAAGGTTAACCGTACATTTCGCACATACCACTTATTAGGAAATGAGATTGAAGTTGTTTCTTATTTCAAAGATTTAGGGGTGTAACTTAATTTTGATTTAAGTTAAGTTAAGTGGAATTTAATTTTAGCTTTAAATCACACATAAACAAAATTGTATTGGATCTTATAACAAAACAGGATTGCTTGATTTGTTTACGTTAGGTCGCACTTGCAGTACTGTTCAATGGTTTGAGATCCGTACCATTCGACGCACCTTTCTCGGACTGAGAAACTGTAAAGAAAATTCGTCAAATTTCTTTTCTTTAGGGTTCATATTTATTTTGATGTGGATTACGATTTATTGTTGAGATATTTGGGATTGTCTCTAGGAAGTACCTAGATTTGTGCTTCCTCTTTAAATTGTTGAACCACAAAATCGATTACCCAGATTTCAATTTTTGGGCTCAATCCTCTGGGGTCAGGAACCCAGACCCAGACAATTAACAATTTTCACAGAAAAAATCGCGCATAAAAAACCGCACATAAAAAGGCCGCATAAATACAGATTTGACTGATTCAAGTATAAAATTGAATTATTATGTCAAAATGAATTGAAAAAAATTAAATGATTAAATCACAAGTAATTTAATTATTTTTGAAAATAATTGTATTTTTGAACAAAATAGCTTCATTATTTAAACAAAACAGAAGAATTATTGAACAAAATAATTGAATGATTAAAACAACTGTTGCAGTTTGGCACAAAATTGTAGATTTATGCATAAAACAGCTAAATTAGTGAAAACAAATGAATTTTTAAAACAGATAATTAAACAGATGAATTAAAAATAGAATAATAAAATCTTGGCGAAACAATTAAATTACCAAACAAAGCAGCACTTGAATTTTTAAAATAACAGCTATTTGGCATAAAACAGTTGAATTGTTGAACCACACATTATTAACTAATTGAACCAAAAACAATTAAATTATTGAACAAAAAGACAATTGAATTTAAAAAAATCACATTTTTGAACAAAATATTAGCATTGGAATAAAACAGTTGAAATGTTGAATCACCCATAATTAAACGGTTGAACCAAAAAAAGAAAATCATTGACAAAGAACTGAATTATTGAAAAAAACAGTGGTTAAATTTTTAAACAAAAAAGTTGCATTTTAAAAACATGGCAGCTATTAGGCATAAAATATTTGAATTGTTAAAGCACACATGAGTAAACAGTTGAATAAAAAATAATTAAATTATTGACATTCAACTGAATTATTGAACAAAACAGCAGTTAAATTTTAACAGAATGGTTGAATTTTTGAACAAAACAGCAACCAGTTGAATCGTTAAACCACATTTAATTAAACAATTGAACCAAAAATAGGAAATTATTGACAATCAACTCAATTTTTAAACAAAATATCGGTTGAGTTTTTAAACAAAACAGTTGAATTTAAAAAATAGCAGCTATTAGGCATAAAACAGTTGAATTGTTGAACAACACATAATTAAGCGGTTGAATCAAAAATAATTTATAGTAAGTACATTTTGTATTTTCTCGATCAATCTGGATCTGAAGAGTTCAATTCCACTTTGTGAATAAGAACGAAACCTAGGTCATCTAGTAAGTATAGAAATTATAATTTTTGTTTGCTATTTTTTCATTCGACGATGCTGCTGAATGCGATGCTGCGTTTTTGAATGTTTGCGTTGATAACGTTGTGAAAAGATATCTACTTTTTAAATTTTTATTGGCCTATCACCTCAACTATTTTTTTTTTCAATTTATAATTCAGGTCGACTATGTTTGTCTTTTTTGCATTTCTAAAAATTTCTAAAATTATTTAAAAAATTCTTTTTGTTTTATTTAATTCTTTAATATCTCTAAATTCACATTTTGGCGCTATAATTTAAAAATAACAAAGTAGTTGACAAAATAACTTCATTGTTACACAAAAAAGTAGTTGAATTTTTAAATAAAGCGGTGACGATTATTAACAAATAGCAGGTATTTCGCATAAAACCTGTAAATTGTTGAGCCACACATAATTAAACAGCTGAACTAAACAAAAATAATAAAATAATTGACAAAACAACTAAATTATGAAACAAAAATGCAGGTATGTTGTATAAAATTGCAGCTATTTGGCATAAACAGTTGAATTGTTGAACCGCACATAATAAAACAGATAAACCGAAAATAATAAAATTGTCGACAAAACAACTGAATTATTAAACAAAATATCACTAAAAATTTTAAACAAAGTTATTTTGCATAAAACAGTTGAATAGTTGAATCACTCATAATTAAACATTTGAACTAAATATAATACAATTAATTCTGAACAAAGCAATTGAATTATTAAAACAAATTGCAGTTGAAGTTCTAGACAAAACGATTGAATTTTTAAACAAATTGCAATTGTTTTGTACAAAATAACAAAATTTAGTCAAACAATTAAATTATTGAACAAAATAGTAGTTGAATTTTAAACAAACAGTTGCATTTCGAACAAAATAGCAACTATTTGACATAAAATTTCAGCTATTTGGCATAAAACAGTTGAATTGTTGAACCGCACATAATTAAACAGTTGAAACAAAAATAATAAAATTTTCGGCAAAACAACTGAATTATTAAACAAAATAGTACTAGAATTTTTAAAGAAACCAATTGCATTTTTGAACAAAATAGCAGCTTTTTGCAAAAAATAGTTGAATAGTTGAATCACACATAATTAAACAATTAAAGCAAATATAATACAATTAACTCTTAACAAAACAATTGAATTATTGAACCAAATTCCAGTTAAAGTTTTAAACAAAACGTTGAATTTATGAACAAATTCCAGCTGTTTTGTAAAAAATAGTTGAATAGTTAAACCGCATCACAAAATTAATCATTTTAACCAAAAATAATATGGGATAATTTGTGATAATACAGTTGAATTGTTGAACAACAGATAATTAAACAGTTGAACTCAAAATAATAAAATTGTAGAAAAAATAAATAAATTATTGAACAAAACTGCAGTTGAATTCTTAAACAAACATTCACATTTTAATCAAAAACTGTTTGGCATAAAACAGCTGAAATGTTTCACTACACATAATTAAACAATTGAATCAAAATTATAAAGTTGTTGACAAAACAACTAAATTATTGAACTTCTAAACTATTCAGTTGTATTTTAAATAACATAGCAGCTATTTGACGTAAAAAAGTTGAATTATTAAACCACACATAATTAAACAGATAAACCAAAAATAAACAATTGTTGACAAACTGAATTATTAAACAAAGTACCAATTAAAATTTTAAACAAAACAGTTGAGTTTTTGAACCACATTACATAATTAAACAGTAGAACCAAAACTAAAAAAATTGTTGAAGAAACAATTAAATTATTGAACAAAATAGTAGTTGAATTTTTAACAAAATAGTTGCATTTTGAGCAAAAAGTAAATATTTGGCATAAAACAGTTGAATTGTTGAACCACACATAATTGAACAGTTGAACTAGAAATAATAACATTATTATTGACAAGACAGTTGAGTTATTAAACAAAAAATCAGCTTTCTCGTATAAACAGTTGAATTGTTGAACCAGACATAATTAAACAGTTGAACCTAAGATTGTTAACAAAACAGCCGAATTATTGAACAAAATATCAGTTGAATTTTTAAACAAAACAGTTGCATTTTTTAATATAATAGCAGCTATTTAGCATAAAACAGTTGAATTGTTGAAACAAAATCATTGCATGGTTGAATCAAAATAATAAATTTAATGACAAAATGACTAAATTACACGACTCTACAAAAAATTTTCGTTCTTTGTCCTAAAGTTTATTTTATGATTTTCTGCTTAATTATGAACAAAACAAAGAGAAAGTACCTTTTTGGTATAAAGTTTGCTTTTGTAATAGTTATAAATAATACTCATTTTCGAATTATTTATAAATTTTAATTATTTTAATACATTAAAAATACCGCGCGATCAGAGTGGGGTTTTAACGTTCACACAGTGCTGATAGATGGCACTAGATTGATAAACAACGATCAGATTGAGAAAATTTTTCCGAAGTTATCAGAAGCAAAGGTTAAAGCTGGGATTTTGTTGGTCCCCAAATCAGACAGATCTTTGCTGATGAAAATTTCCAACGTTGCTGAATCGTACTCAAAAAGCGAGTTGGAACAGTTTCAAAGCAGTCGTTTCTGGATTTTAGGAAATAACAAAGCCGAAAACTACAAAAGCTAGTTGAAAATATGCTAAAAATTTTAAGGCCATGGGTTGCAGGATGTCATTAAAAGTACATATTTATGCTGCATGCTCATTTAGATAAATTCAAAAACAACATGGGAGCGTATTCAGAAGAGCAAGGAGAAAGTGTTCACCAGGACATTATGAGCTTCGAACAACGTTATCAAGGCCAATACAATGAAAACATGATGGGAGACTATATTTGGGGTTTATTGAGAGATAGTGCCTATGAACATAAAAGAAAAAGTAAAAGTGTGCATTTTTAAATTATTTTCTACTTTTTTGTAAGCTATTTTGATAGTAAAACTTAATAAAAATGTTTATTTAAATGATTTCATTTTCAATTAAAAATTAAAACCACAAATTTTGAAAAATATCGTTCAATCAGTTTCCTAAATACAAAAGCAAACTTTTTTATGCCATATATTTTTTTCGTCTAATTACGACTTAAAGAATTGAAATTTAATGCTTTAAAGTCAAAGTCAAATTTTGTGTTGACCCGTGTTATTGAACCAAATATTGGTTGAATTTTTAAATAATACAGTTGCATTTTTAAACAAAATTGCAACTATTTGGCATAAAACAGTTGAATTGTTGAATCACACATTAAACAGTTAAGCCAAAAATAATAAAATTGTTAATAAACAACTCAATTATTGAGCAAAATAACAGTTGAATTTTTAAACAAAAAGTTGTATTTTAAAACAAAATGACAGTTGTTTGGCCTAAAACAGTTGAATTTTTGAACCACATTACATGTTTAAACAGTTGAACTAAGTATAAAAAATGTGTTGACCAAACAATTTCATTATGAACAAAATAGTAGTTCAATTCTTAACAAAACAGTTGCATTTTAAACAAATAAGCAAAACTATTTGGCATAAAACAGTTGAATTGTTGATCCACACATAATTGAACAGTTGAACCAGAAATAATAAAATTATTGACAAAACAGTTGAGTTATTAAACAAAACATCAGCTATTTGGTATAAACATTTGAATTGTTGAACCAGGCATAATTAAACAGTTGAACTTAAAATAATAAAATTGTTGATAAAACAGCGGAATTATTATACAAAATATCAGTTGAATTTTTAAACAAAACAATTGAATTTTTTAACTAAATAGCAGGTATTTAGCATAAAACAGTTGAATTGTTAAACCACAATTAATTACACAGTTGAATAAAAATAATAAATTTGTTGACAATGTAAATAAATTATTAAACAAAATATTGGTTGAATTTTTAAATAAAACAGTTGCATTTTTAAACAAAATCGCAACTATTTGGCATAAAACAGTTGAATTGTTGAACCACACATAATTACACAGTTTAATCAAAAATAATAAATTTGATGACAAAATAACTAAATTATTGAACTAAATATCGGTTGAATTTTTAAACAAAACAGTTGTAGTTTAAAACAAAATAGCAACTGATTTAAATAAAACAGTTGAATTGTTGAATCACCATTAAACAGTTAAGCCAAAAATAATAAAATTGTTGATAAACAACTCAATTATTGAACAAAATATCAGTTGAATTTTTAAACAAAAAGTTGTATTTTAAAACAAAATGACAGCTGTTTGGCCCAAAACAGTTGAATTTTTGAACCACATTACATGTTTAAACAGTTGAACTAAGTATAAAAAGTGTTGAACAAACAATTAAATTATTGAACAAAATTGTAGTTCAATTTTTAACAAAACAGTTGCATTTTGAACAAATAAACAAAGCTATTTGGCATAAAACAGTTGAATTGTTGATCCACACATAATTGAACAGTTGAACCAGAAATAATAAAATTATTGACAAAACAGTTGAGTTATTAAAGAAAACATTAGCAATTTGGTATAAACATTTGAATTGTTGAACCAGGCATAATTAAACAGTTGAACTTAAAATAATAAAATTGTTGATAAAACAGCGGAATTATTATACAAAATATCAGTTGAATTTTAAACCACAATTAATTACATAGTTGAATAAAAATAATAAATTTGATGACAGTGTAAATAAATTATTAAACAAAATATTGGTTGAATTTTTAAATAATACAGTTGCATTTTTAAACAAAATTGCAACTATTTGGCACAAAACAGTTGAATTGTTAAACCACGCAAAATTATGCAGTTTAATCAAAATAATAAATTTGATAACAAAATAACTAAATTATTGAACTAAATATCGATTGAATTTTTAAGCAAAACAGTTGTAGTTTAAAATAAAATAGCAGCTAAATGGAATAAAACAGTTGAATTATTGAATCACACATTAAACAGTTAAGCCAAAAATAATAAAATTGTTGATAAACAACTCAATAATTGAACAAAATATCAGTTGAATTTTTAAACAAAAAGTTGTATTTTAAAACAAAATGACAGCTGTTTAGCCCAAAACAGTTGAATTTTTGAACCACATTACATGTTTAAACAGTTGAACTAAAAATAAAAAAATTGTTGAACAAACAATTAAATTATTGAACAAAATAGTAGTTAAATTTTTAACAAAACAGTTGCATTTTGAACAAATAAACAAAACTATTTGGCATAAAACAGTTGAATTGTTGAACTAAAATTAATTACACAGTTGAATAAAAAATAATAAATTTGTTGACCATGTAAATAAATTATTAAACAAAATATTGGTTGAATATTTAAATAAAACAATTGCATTTTTAAACAAAAGCAGCTATTTGGCATAAAACAGTTGAATTGTTGATCCACACATAATTAAACAGTTGAACCAGAAATAATAAAATTATTGACAAAAAAGTTGAGTTATTGAAGAAAACATCAGCAATTTTGTATAAACATTTGAATTGTTGCACAAGGCATAATCTAACAGTTGAACTTAAAATAATAAAATTGTTAATAAAACAGCGGAATTATTATACAAAATATCTGTTAAATTTTTAAACAAAACAATTGCATTTTTTAACTAAATAGCAGGTATTTGGCATAATACAGTTGAATTGTTGAACCACACATAATTACACAGTTTAATCAAAAATAATAAATTTGATGACAAAATAACTAAATTATTGAACAAAATATCGATTAAATTTTTAACAAAGCAGTTGTATTTTAACACAAAATAACAGCTAATTGGCATAAAACAGTTAAATTGTTGAATAACACATTAAGCTGTTAAACCGAAAATAATAAAATTGTTGATAAAACAACTGCATCATTGAACGAAATATCAGTAGAAGTTTTAAACAAAACAGTTTATTTTTAAACAAAATGACAGCTATTTGGTTTAAAACGGTTGAATTGTTGAACCACACATTGAAACTGTTAAACGAAAAATAATAAAATTGTTGACTATACAACTGAATTATTGAATAAATTGCCAATTAAAATGTTAAACAAACAGTTGAATTTTTAAGTAAACAGTCACATCTTGAACAAAACCGGTTTGGCATTAAACAGTTGAATTGTCGAACCACACATAATTACACAATTTAATCACAAATGATAAATATTATGTTGACAAAATAGTTGAATTATTGAACAAAATATCAGTTGAATTGAAAAATAACAGCTTTTTGCATTTTTAAATAAAATAGGAACTATTTGGCATAAAACAATTGAATTGTAAAACCACAAGTAATTACACAGTTTAATCAAAAATAAGAAATTTCTTGACAAAATAGTTGAATTATTGAACAAAATATCAGTTGAATTTAAAAAATAACAGTTTTTTGCATTTTTAAATAAAATACCAACTATTTGGTATAACAGTTGAATTGCTGAACCACAAGTAATTACACAGTTTAATCAAAAATAAAAAATTTGTTGACAAAATAGTTGAATTATTGAACAAAATATCGGTTAAATTTTTAAACACAACAGTTTTATTTTAAAACAAATGGCAGCTATTTGACATGAAACAGTTGAATTGTTGAATCACGCATTAAACAGTTAACCCAAAAATAATAAAATTGTTGATAAAAAAACTGCATTATTGAATAAATGGCCCATAAAAATTTTATACAAAACAGTTGAATTTTAAAAAATACAGTCACATTTTGAACAAAAGCTATTTGACATTAAACAGTTGAATTATTGTTGAACCACACATACTTACATAGTTGAATCAAAAATTATACAATTTTTGACAAAACAACAAAAATTATTGAACAAAATAGCACTTAATTTTTAAACAAAAAAACAGCTGTTTTGCACAAAGCAGTTGAATTTTTAAACTATGCGTAATTAATCAGTTGAACCAAAAATAATCAAATTGTTGACGAAACAACTGAAGTATAGAACAAAATAATACTTGAAGATTTAAACAAAGAGTCCGCATTTTTAATAAAATAGCAACTATTTGGCATAAACAGCGGAATTGTTGAACCACACATTTAAACAGTTGAACGAAAATAATAAATTTGTTGACAATGTAAATAAATTATTAAACAAAATATTGGTTGAATTTTAAAATAAAACAGTTGCATTTTTAAACAAAATCGCAACTATTTGGCATAAAACAGTTGAATTGTTGAACCACAGATAATTACACAGTTTAATCAAAATAATAAATTTAATGACAAAATAACTAAATTATTGAACAAAATATCAGTTGAATTAAAAATAACAGTTGCATTTTATAACAAAATAGCCAACTATTTGGCATAAACAGTTGAATTGTTGAACCACAATTAAACATTTTAATCAAAAATAAAAAAATTTTGTTGACAAAAAAAGTTGAATCATTGAACAAAATAGGTTAAATTTTAAACAAAACAGTTTATTATTAAACAAAATTGCAGCTATTTGGAATAAAACAGTTGAATTGTTGAACCACGCATTAAAAAATTTAAAACCCAAAAAATAATTAAATTGTTGATAAACAACTGAATTATTAAATAAATTGACAATTGAAATTTTATACAAAACAGTTGAATTTTTAAACAAACAGTCACATTCTGAACAAAAGCTGTTTGGCATTAAACAGTTGAATTGTTGAACCACACCAAATTAAACAATTTAATCAAAAATAATAAATTTGTTGACAAAATAGTTGAATTATTGATCAAAATATCGGTTAAATTTTTAAACACAACAGTTTTATTTTAAAACAAAATGGCAGCTGTTTGGCATAAAACAGTTGAATTGTTGAATCACGCATTAAACAGTTAGCCCAAAAATAATAAAATTGTTGATAAACAACTTGAATAAATGGAATTAAAATATAAAAAGTTGAATTTTTAAACAAACAGTCACATTCTGAACAAAAGCTATTTGGCATTAAACAGTTGAATTGTTGAACCACACCAAATTAAACAGTTGAACCAAAAATAATAAAATTGTTGGCTAAACAACTGAATTACTGAACAAAACATCACCTAAATTTTAAATAAATCAATGGTATTTTTTAGCAAATAGCAGCTGGTTGGCATAAAACTATTGAATAGTTGAACCACGCTTAATTTAACAGTTGAACCAAAAATAATAAAATTGTTTGTAAAACAACTGAAGTATTGAGCAAAACAGCAGTTGAATTCTTAAACAAAGCAGTTGCATGTTTGAACAAAATAGCAGCTAATTGGTTGAAAATAATTATTGAATTGTTGAAGTAAACTTAATTAAATTATTAAACAAAACAGTAAATTTAATGCAAACTGGAAAAAAACAATTCAGTTTGTTACAAAATTAATAATTGATACAGAATTTTGGATCAAATTTCGCTCATGGAAGTACGTATTAAGTAAAAAAAAATTTTAAATGGCTTATTCGCTAAACGACAATAATTTTCTTCTTTATAATAAAATTCAAATTTGTAAACAACTTGGTAAGGACAATTTTAAAGGAGAAATCGGAAATGAAGAAATGGAAAATTACATAATTGGGTCAATTTTGTATCAGAACAAATATATCCATCAGCTATTAGAGAATCCAGTTAGCAAAGATGAGATATGCTACTAGATGAACAAAATGTACATTTTCAATAATACGGAGCATCCCTCCCCCCTATCTCAGATTCACTAAATTCAATTTTTAAAAACAAGATTTAAATTGGAACAAGGATTTTTTCTACCTTTAAAATGATGTATCACAAGGTAGGGTGCTATTTAAAATTTCGAAGTAGGGTAGCTGATGAAGAGGAGATTAAACTTAAAATTCAAATAATATTTTTTTTAAACAACTTTGCACTGTCGTTTAGACGAGGACGATGTTTGAAAATAGATATTTCCAAATGCAGATTTTCTCTTTTTTTCTAAAAAAATACCTTTATAAGATATCGTTTTCTCGTTAGCTAAGGGATCCTCCTACCCTTGGAACATAAAACACATCGAAGTTGTTTTGTTAAGAATTCTTTCCGTGGATTATTTTACCTTGTATTATTATTCTGATTATTTTGAAAAAATAGAGCAACACAATTAAGTTACCAACTAACACAAAATAATAAACTTTTCTTAAAAATCGATAATATAATATTATTTTCTGTCGGATGTTGGGTGTATTATATTTCTAATGTAGGTTGTTGCAAACTATGTAGACAAAAGTTGTTGTGTTCTTGTGTTAAAATAATAATAATATAAGACAAATTTTTGAATTGATCGTCTTTTTAATTTTCGAAATAATTGCTTAGTATTCGCAGCAAGTTCAATTTTGCCTATCTAAATAATTTTGTAGTAAACTTCCGTGGATTGAAATACAGGTAACCCGACTGATTTGATTTGATTGTTGATGTTAAACAAAGCAATTTAGCTGTAAGGGTTTCGAATTAGATAAGGGTGACCACCCTTAAACGATAGGCTTAAGCAGTCGGCTTGTTAATTTGCGATTAGTTAGTCCAACAATTTTCTATATATAAATAATGTACAGGGTGAAATGTTTTAACTGCTTAACAATGGAGAGTTATTTTAGTAGAAACAATAAACCTGTATTATCAATTTTATCTTTCGTAATAACTCATTAGCACAATGCATTAAGCATAATACCTGTACACGAAGCCATTATAATTTAGGTCGATTTAATTGTTGCACACAACCATTATTATACGAGATCACATTTTAGAGAGCCCCATTGTTCATTGTACCATTTTATTCGTCGGTTGAATGGCAAGTTCACCTTTCAAGATTCTCGACAATAATGAACCCTTCGAGTAAAAAACGCGGACCGAAAACTACAAACCTTCCTACAATTGCGAAACAACAAACAATTATAACATAAATGTCAGATTAATGAGGAACTCGGTATGGAACAGGGGTGGTGGAGTTGCCATATCGACAATATCAAGGCTTTAATCGTTTCCTTTCGGATATCCTTGCTGCTGTGCCTTAAATTAATCTCCCCATCTACAAAGCCTCGTACACTGTCAGCGCTAATTACAAAGCTGAGGGTTTACCATACGCAGTTAAGTTATGGTTCTCCTAATTATAACGTCATTGTATTTTAACTGCCTATGAATTGCCTTGATTTAAATAATAAATTCTTTTTGTGCGTCGCCAGAAGGGCGCAAAAAAATATTTCGTACCAACCAGTACGCCAAATACAAAAAATCAAGGTTGTTTTATAGAAAACACAAATTTTCTCATTATTCCAGTTTATGTATGAAAACGCCATCGGGTTTAGTTCACACTCGACGCGACGTGATCATTAATAATTCCATTATGACACCTAAATTGTGTTCACGTAATTTAAATTTAAAGTCATTTTCTTATGGTAAAATGAAAGAGTTAAAAATTTAAAAATTAAAACGAAAACCTCTAATTTTTGAATAATAATTATTTTGCATGCTTAACTTAACAATTAAGCACCAAAACAAGGACTTATATTTATTTTCAAGTGTCATTATTTTGTCACAATTGCAAACTTTTATTTTTATTTACTAATTTAACTTAATCTAGTCCGGGATTTAGCGATAAGTTAATTAAATAAGCTTTTTTGGTCATTCAGATGTTAACATACACGCAAATTAAAAATGTTTACATTTGCAAATGTGTTTATATTATTTTAATTAAACTTTTTGTCAAATTAATTGGAAGTTAAATTAATTATTTATGGATTTCACTCACCACGAATAGAGAATTTCTTGTCACGGCCGCGCCAAACTATTTATCCCCTGGAGTACATATTAACTACTGCATAATGATTTTTATAATATACACATAATTTATAGCAATTCGATAATTACATTAAGAAAAATATTAAAAAAATTATGTAATCAAATATTTTGTGATGTTTTATGTAGAAAATCGTTTGTATTTGAGTAATCCAGAGCCCCAGTCAGTCCAGTTTTTCCTTATTTTAACAAAAATTATTTATTTAAATTTAGGTTTCTAATTTTCCATACTTTTTTTTAAATTTTACTCGGTTGAATTATAGCAAAATCTCAATAGTTCAAACTAAAAAACACAGTTTTAGTAATTGGGGAGTCTAGGGGAGTGGAATGTCTTCCAAGCAATAATCAATTTCTAAAAGAAAAATTCAAGAATTTGGAGAATTCAGCATCAAGAGAAGAATGAAAGAGCATCTATAAAAGACATAAAATTCAATTTATTACCGATAATCGGGGGGAAGGCGGCGAGGCGAGTATGATGTGCCCTAGTATTATGTCATCCTTCCTTATGCCTCTGCATAATTTGTAAATAATTAATGTTTTGTTTTTCGATATTGGTGCACTGGAGAGTATTCCATATCCCCCCTTTTGGCTGCAAGGTCTGCTCAGTATTTTTCTTATTTTACCACAATTTATTTATTTAATTTTAACTTTCTAATTTTTAATATTTTTATTTTAATTTCACTCCGTTAAATAAAAAAGTTAGAAAGCTAAAATCAAGTAAATAAATTGTATAATAATAAGAAACCGAGTCTGGGGGCTATGGAATACCTCAGTGAAATATCAAAAAAACATAATTTACAAAGCTTGCAGAAGCATAAGGAAGTACCCCAGTACGTTGTCGTTCTTCCTTCCTTATACCCTTGCATAATTTGTAAATATTTAATGTTTTGTTTTTTATATTGGTGCACTGGAGGGTATTCCATACCCCCAGACCCCCCGGTCTGCCCAGTTTTTCTAATTTTAGCACAAATTATTTATTTAAATTTAGCTTTCTAATTTTTAATATTTGTTTAAATTTCACACAATTAAGTTATAGCAAATCTCAATGACTTAAATTAAAAAACACAGTTTTAGAGATTGGGGATGTAGGGAAGTAGTAGGCTTTCCAAGCAACAATCAAATTCTAAAAAAAAATTCAAGAATTTGTGGGCTTGAGCATAAAGTGAAAAGGAAAGAGCATTTTCAAAAGACATAAAATGCAAATTATTGACGGGGGGGGGTAAGTATAACGTACCTCAGTATTATGTCATCCTCTCTTCCTTATACCTCTGCATAATTTGTAAATATTGAATGTTTTATTTTTGATATTGGTGCACTGGATGGTATTCCATACCCCCAGACATCCCGGTCTGCCAGTTTTTCTTATTTTAACATAATTTATTTATTTAATTTTAGCTTTCTAATACTTAATATTTTTTACATTTCACTCGGTTGACTTATAATAAATCTCAATGGCGCAAATTAAAAAACACATTTTTAGAGATTGGGACGTTCATGGCGTGTGGAATGTCCTCCAAGCAAAACTCAAATGCTAAAAGAAAAATTTGCGAATGTTTGGACTTTGGCATCAAGGAAGAATAAAGAACCTCTATAAAAAACATAAAATACAAAATATTGACGGGGGGGGGGGTTAAGTATGACGTACCCCAGTATTATGTCATCTTTCTTCCTTATTCCTCTGCATAATTTGTAAATATTTAATGTTTGGTTTTTCGAAATTGGTGCACTAGAGGGTATTCCATACCCCCCAGACCCCCAGACCTCCCGGTTTGCCCAGTTTTTCTTATTTTAACATAATTTATTTATTCAACTTTAGATTTTTAATTTTTAATATTTTTTAAATTTTACTCGGTTGACTTATAATAAATCGCAATTGCGCAAACTAAAAACCACTGTTTTAGAGATTGGGGAGTTCAAGAAGTGTGGTAGGCCCTCCAAGCAATAACCAAATGCTAAAAGAAAAATCAAGAATTTGTGGACTTTAGCATCAAGTGGAAAATAAAAGAACACATATAAAAGACATGAAATGCAATTGATAAACAATTATTTGGGAGGAGGGGAGTATGACGTACTCCAGTATTATGTTATCCTCTCTTATTCCTCTATATAATTTTTAAATATTTAATATTTTGTTTTATGAAATTATTGCACTAGAGGGTATGTATTCCATACCCCCCAAATCCCCTGGTGTGCCCAGTTTTTCTTATTTTAACTCAATTTATTTATTTAATTTTAACTTTCTAATTTTTAATATATTTTTTAATTTCACTCGGTTGACTTATAGCAAAATCTCAATGGCTTAAATCAAAAAACACAGTTTTAGAGATGTGGGAGTATAGGGAGAGTGGTAGGCCCTCCAATCAACGATCAAATTCTAAAAGAAAAATTCAAGAATTTGTGGACTTCGGCATCAAGTGAAGAATAAAAGAACATCTATAAAAGACATAAAATGCAATGAATTGACAATACTTTGGGGGAGTATGGCGTACCCCAGTATTATGTCATCCTTCCTTATGCCTTTACATAATTTTTAAATATTTAATATTTTGTTTTTCGATATTGGTGCACTAGAAGATATGTATTTTATACCCCCCAGACCCCCCGATCTGCCCAATTTTTTTTCATTTTAGCACAATTTCTTTATTAATTTTAGCTTTCTAATTTTTAATATATTTTTTAATTTCACGCGGTTGACTTATAGCAAAATCTCAATGGCTTAAATTAAAAAACACAGTTTTAGAGATTGGGGAGTATAGGGAAAGTGGTTGCCCTCCAAGCAACGATTAAATTCAAAAAAAGAATTTAAGAATTTGTGGACATCAGCATTAAGTGAAGAATGAAAGAACATCTATAAAAACATAAAATGCAATTATTGAAGATAAAAAGGGTGGTGGGGGTAAGACGAGTATGATGTACCCCAGTATTATGCCATCCTTCCTTATGCATCTGTACAATTTCTAATTATTTTATGTTTTGTTTTCCGGTATTGGTGCACTAGTTTTTTCTATTTTAGCACAATTTACTTTTATAATTTTAGCTTTCTAATTTTTAATATTCTTTTTAATTTAACAAAGTTTAGTTCGAGCAAATCTCAACGGCTCAAACTAAATAACACAGTTTTAGAGATTGGGGAGTCTAGGGGGAGTAGAAGACCTTCCAAGCAGCAACTAGATTCTAAAAGCAAAATTCAAGCATTTGTGGAATTTAGCATCCAGTGAAGAATGAAAAAACATCTATAAAAGACATAAAATGCAAGTTGTTGATGATAATCTGGAAGGTAACAGGTATGACGTACCCCAGTATTATGTGATTATTACTTATGCCTCTGCATAATATTTGTAAATATTCAATGTTTTGTTTTTTGATATTAATGCACTGGAGGGTATTCCATACCTCTCAGACCCCCCCGGTCTGCCCCGTTTTTTTTCTAATTTAACACAATTTATTTTTTTATAGCTAAAATTAAATAAATAAATTGTGATAAAAAAAAAAAACTGGTCAGACCGGGGGTCTGGGTAAGGAAGACCCCAGTACTTTGTCGGTATTCCTTCCTTGTGCCACTGCATAATTAAAAATAAATTAAATTAAATATAATAAATTATATTATTAATAAATTATTATAATATATATAATAAATTAAAATAATTTTAAAAAATAATGCATAATTAAAGTACTCCAGTACTTTGTCGTTCTTCCTTCCTTATGCCACTGCATAATTTGTAAATATTTAATGGTTTGTTTTTTGATATTGGTGCACTGGAGGGTATTCCGTACCCCCCAGACCCCCGGGTCTGCCACGTTTTTTTTTCTAATTTAACACAATTTATTTTTTTATAGCTAAAATTAAGTAAATAAATTGTGATAAAAATAAAAACTAGGCAGACCGGGGGTCAGTGCACCAATATTGTAAACCAAAACATTAAATATTTACAAAGCATACAGAAGCATAAGGATGTACCCCAGTACTTTGTCGTTCTTCCTTCCTTATGCCACTGCATAATTTGTAAATATTTAATGGTTTGTTTTTTGATATTAGTGCACTGGAGGGTATTCCATACCCCCCAGACCCCCGGTCTGCCTCGTTTTTCTAATTTAACACAATTAATTTTTTTATAGCTAAAATTAAGTAAATAAATTGTGATAAAAAAAAAAACTGGTCAGACCGGGGGGTATGGAATACCCTCCAGTGCACCAACATCGGAAAACAAACATTAAATATTTACAAAGCATGAAGAAGCATAAGGAAGTACCCCAGTACTTTGTCATTCTTCCTTCCTTATGCCACTGCATAATTTGTAAATATTTAATGTTTTGTTTTTTGATATTAGTGCACTGGAGGGTATTCCATACCCCCAGACCCCCCGGTCTGCCTCGGTTTTTTTTCTAATTTAACACAATTAATTTTTTTATAGCTAAAATTAAGTAAATAAATTGTGATAAAAAATAAAAATTAGTCAGACCGGGGTCTGGGTAAATACTCCAGTGCACCAATATCGAAAAACAAAACATTAAATATTTACAAAGCATGAAGAAGCATAAGGAAGTACCCCAGTACTTTGTCGTTCTTCCTTCCTCATGCGTCTGCATAATTTGCTAATATTTAATGGTTTGTTTTTCGACATTAGTGCACTGGAGGGTATTCATACCCCAGACCCCCCGGTCTGCCCATTTTTATTTTCTAAAACGAATAGAAGATTTCAGCTTATCCTCTTAGCCGTTACTATGAAGACATATCATTTTTTGCTTCTTTGCGGCGATTATCACATTATCATGTCATCACGAGTTTTATCACATAAATAGGGGACCTACTGTTTAACGCAAGATCTAAACCAATGAAAATGTAATGCACTTTAAGCTAGAATTAAGATTCCCAAACTTAAAAATACACTTTCTATAGAAATGGCTTCACCAAACGAAAGAAGATAAGTTTATCAGTCTTTTAAGGTGAGGATGAATTTGGTGGGTCCTTAATAATACCAAAATTTAAATTTATAAATCACAAATTTCCTATAAGAAAACATAACATTCTTTTCATCCGGCGTTACACTTATCATATTTGCAAGAGTTTATTCATAAATAGGACCTATGTTTAAGAGTTTTAAACAAGAAATATTGCACCAGAAAGAATTAAGATTCCTAAACTTAAACAAACATTTTTATAGGAAAATGGATTCACCTAAACAAACAAAATGTTTGTTATCAGGTTTTAAGGGCGGAATTAGAGGGGCCAATAACCAAAAATTTAAATTTAAAATCGCTTATTTCTAAAAACACATGTAACCGACACCAAATTTTATATTTTATCTGAGTAAACCGGCTTTCATAATTGTTTAAAATTTGTAAAATCCTGATTCGGGTATCTTAACTGTGCCTGCACTTTATTTTGAGAAAGTTTATTTCAAAAATGTCTTCACCTAAAAAAACGATTCATTCTTTAGTGCCAATTAGTGCAACTAAAATTTTAAAATTGGGCTTTTTCAAATTTTAACCGACCAAATTTTAAATTTTATCTGTTAATTGATGATTTTAATGTTTACAATTAATAAAACTTGCATTCGGGTTTTAAGGGCCTGTTTATTTTAGGAAATTTTTTTTAAATTTACTTAATAAATTTCTCCCCTTAAATAATTTGAAAAAAATTCCCTTGGGTATACTTTAAAAAAATTAAATTTTTTTTGGGTTTTAAATATTTTATAACTTATAATTTTTTAGATTTTTGTACTTTTGAATTTTAGGGGCAATTTGTATTTATAAAACCCACGAAATTTGCTTCCATATTTGAAGAAATTCTTTAATTTAAAATTAATTATTTTTGTACTAAACTTCGTATTATTGTTTATGTACTTTAAAGCCCCAATTCCCGGGAAATTTTACGTTGGATTAGTAAAACCCCGTATTTAGCTTACCATTAATTACTAATTTATTTACTTTATTTTTCAAAGAAATTTGCCTTTTAAATTAAAAATTCCCTTATTACTTTAAAATTAAATGAAATCCACAAATTGACGTTAATTACTAATTTGTACTTTTTTTTAAAAATTGTTAGTATTTAAAACTTGTTATTTACGTGTATTTGATGATTTTGTTCGATAATATTATTTTGATCAAATTTTATACATTTTCAACGAAAGGGTGAAAAGAAATTATTCCAAAATTACTTCTCTTCACATGCAAAATTATAAAATTTGCTTCACCACCGGCTCTGAGGAATTTAAATGAAATATTAAGGTTCTTATACGTTAAAACATCGTGTGTAGTTTTAGTTGCATATGTTAAACACTAATTTACACTTGAGTTGAATAAAATTGTTTTATAACTGCGTTAAATAATAAAATTCTCTCAATAAGCTGTGGTAAATAACTTTATGTGACGAGAATCTCATATTTTGCACGCAATGCAGGTATATTACTTTCACGAGCTTTACGTTAGCTTACACGTCTCCACGTTGGGCGCCAATGTGTATCAGTAATTTTGCATCACGGTTGTAGATTTTAGTTTACAAAGCAAATTACTTTAAATTCTCTTTTACTTGTCAATATATGCATAGTTTTATAAACCACACATACATAAGTTGAGTACGTACATGCAGTTGGAATGCTACGTTACTGTTATGTAGGTGTATAGTTTCAATTTAATTGGAAAAATTGCTCCCGGTAACTTTTAAAGACCTGCAAAGTAAAAAGTTTGTTTGAGAATAGTCCCGAAGGGAATTTACCTACACTGTTATGTTACGGGACGTTGCTGGAAAATTCATAGTCTGAACTTTAAATTAGATAATAATTTTCACTTGGGTGGGACATTATGAGAAAAATTAGAAAAACCATAATAAAAAATACTTTAAGATACGAAGAACAGAATGCAACTTAATCTTTTAGGTGTAGAAAAATTGTAAACCAAAAATTTAAACTTTGGCGGGAAATAATATCTGAAGGTGTTGATTTGAAGGACGATTCCATTTTAGAAAACTGTGACCACCGATTAAGTAGTGAAATTAAAAAAAAGTGTAAGAAATAATAATATAAATGAAACCAAAAGTTAGAATTTTAAAATAGAGCGCACAACTCAATAGCAAAATTTCTGAAAAGTTAGTCCCATTATGGCCATCACTACGTGCGAACGCAAAAATGCGTTAATGAAATAAAATTACTGAATTTACCTCATGGGTTTGAGCAAATAAAATGTGAAAGATAGATGAAAAAAACTGGAAATGGAAGGTTTTAACCAACAACGAAGATTTTGAAAATGCAGGCAAGTGGAAAGCAAGATTCACAAAAATGAAAAACCATCATCTGTTAAAAACTCACGCTAAAAATAAAATTTTTAAATAAAAACTAAATTTAGAAGCTCAACTTAAACTTAAACTTCAAACTTTCGAGTTTTGTTTTGGCTCAGGGATATTTTTAATCAGCGTTGCACTGCCGAAGGCACCGCCACCATTTTTTAGATATTATTTTATTAGGAAATTTTTCATTTCCCCCTGTAGGAAAATGAACTGTTTCCAAACATGCAATTAAAATTACAATTCAAAATGTTTGAATTGTGTTGTATCTATTTTATTTTGTTGGGGAATTTTCATTGTTTCTAACTGTTTTTCGGTTTTAGAAAGAATGTCAACAAGTTTGAAATGGCCGCTCTCTATGATTTCTATTCCCACTTTGAACTCATTCGAAAAGAAAAATTTAATTCCCATTTACTGCCGTTTGCTGAAAAACTGGTGAATAATTTTTATAAAAATTACTCTCCTCTTCCAATTGTCATTCATTTTATCATTTATATTTCATTTTATTTTATTAGAAATTTTTCATTTCCGGTCTAGGAAATGACCTGTTTCCAAATATGGAAATTAAAATTACAAATCAAAATGTTTGAATTGTATTGTATCTGTTTTATTTTGTTAAAGGGGAATTTTCATTGTTTGTAACTGTTTTTCGGTTTTAGAAAAAATGTCAACAAGTTTGGAATGCCCACTGTCTATGATTTCTATTCCCACTTTGAACTCATTTGAAAAGAAAAATTTAATTTCCACTTACTGCCGTTTGCTGAAAAGCTGATAGATAGTTTTTTATAAAAAATACTTCCCTCCCCAAATTGTCATTGATTTTATCACTACAGTAAAATGTCATGTCATCATAGCATCGGCCAATATGCGGAAATCTTCAATTTACCACTAAAAAATTAAACCCCTCCCTTTGACTATGGTGGTGCCCCTCTAGCTAAATTGATTACAAGCCGGCGCTGGCGTCAACGCATTAATAGTCTGTAGTAATGTGGGTTTAAAATTTTATTATATAAATAGGGGACCTACTGTTTAAAGGATCCAAACCATGGAAAGTGTAATAATACAGTAATTTATTTTGAAAAATTTTATTAAGCAGATTACACCTTGAAGATTTGCGATTATCTTCAGAAGAATTGGTCGTCAATTGGTCGTATTTATGTGACACATTTAATGGTAGAAAAGCTTTCATAAGTTTGAAAAATTGATTCGAAGCTCCGAGAGACAAGCGTCGAGTACGCGTTTTCGCTTCCGAAGCGATATTTAATTTAAATTAAAAATAAACGTTATAATTAATACACAGTATTTGCGCGCTTACGCAGTCTAGAGTGTGCGGACAGCGGCGAACAGTGTTTTGTAGCTCCGAGCAACAAGCGTCCAGATTGCGTTCTTGCTTCCAAAGGAAGATTTTCATTTAAAATTATAAATAAATAGGAATTAATGCAAGCATAGTAAAATTATTGATCTTAAAATTAAATTAATAAACAAAACTTATATTTTCGAAAAATGATAATTAATACTATGTCAATCTTTGGCGACAAGTTCATCGACCTTTTGTATTTTGAACAGAAATTTTTACTGGCTCACTTGGATTTTTGTTAGTTATCTGAATAATGAAAAAATTATTAATATCAAATTATCAGTGTTGTGTACAACTATAAATTTATAAAACAAAATTAATTAATTTTTATAGCAATATTTATTTAAAAAAAATATTTAGTTTATCCAAAACACGGCAGATGTCATCAAAAGATCAGAAGTTTTGTTTATTTATATTCATGGGTGTTAAATTGAATTTTAATTGTGTAAATATTAAACAATATTATTATTGTTAATGTTTGAGGTACGTAAATAATATACTCACTAGTGCTTATAAAATTATTGTGAATTTAAACTCAAGTGATAAATAGTTCGGACTTCAAATTTGAAAACGTTTAAGCGGCAAAAATTTAACCAATCACAAATTTTTGAGGTTTCAAGAAGGGGACAACCAATTTGAAAATCGCTGAGTGCAAAATGTTATAAATTACATTATTATTATAAAAAAAATAAAAAAAAAATATAAAAATGGAGAACTATTATTCTTATTGAGGGTTAAAGAAAAATTACACTCAAAAAATTAAAATTAGTCAAATTGAAAATTTTTACTTCTTGCTTTAAATTTTTAAAGTCTACCGAATGGTCATCCGTTATAAATTTTATAGAAAAAAAATGTAAAATTAACAAGAAAAGATTAACAATTGTAAAATCAAAATAAACAAATTAAACAAATTTACAAAAATATCATAGCAATATGTAATATTCTAACACCTGATCGTAGTAGGTGTTAGAATATTAGGTAGGTAGGTAAATCGAATACAACATAATAAATAAAAAATTCCAAATTTTTGAAACAGAGGGGCTGGTGCGAAATTTTGTTTTGAATTTTCCGTTGTTTTTATTAAGTTTAGAACTGAAATTTTAACAAAACACCCAAAACAAATTGAAAACAACACAATACAAGAAAAAAAATTGTAAATTTTTAAAAAAGGGGGGCTGGCGCGTAATTTTGTTTCGTGATTTTCGCGGTTTTTATTAAATTTAAAACTAAAATTATTAACAAAGCACCCGAAACAAATTGAAAACAATATAATATAAGAAAAAAAATTGTAAATTTTTGAACAAGGGGGGCTGGCGCGAAATTTTGTTTCGTGATTTCCGCGGTTTTTATTAAATTTAAAACTGAAATTTTTAACAAAACACCCGAAACAAATTGAAAACAATACAATACAAGAAAAATAATTTAAAATTTTTTAAAAAGAGGCTGGCTGTACTATACCGTTTTTCGCGATTTCTGCGGTTATTATTAAGTTTGGAACTAAAATTTTTAGCAAAACACTCAAAACAAATTGAAAACAACATAATACAATCAATTTTTTTAATTTAAAAAAAAGAGGGCTAACTTCACGGACATACTACGATCGATCATGTGGCATGACGTAGCAACAACTAATCATGTGATGAAACTTTCAACGCACACCACTGACATAGGACTCCGATGGAGTTGAGGGTTAACTGCTGGTGAAGTTTTTTGTACACATCTCATGAAGTACATAAAATCTCATGTGAAGTACATGAAGTACTTGTGAAATACATAAAGTACTTGTGAAGAACATGAAGTACTGGTAAAATACATGTTAATTATATTAAAATACAACTGAAGTATCATGAAGTTAGTAAATTTTTGGTGAATTACATGAAGTTTAACCTAGCTTATTCGCATGCGCTACGGACAATGTGTATTTAATACTAATTATTTGATAGCAAATTAACGTACATCAGTAAATTTTCTTAACATTTTTTATCTTAAGCGTTGAATAGAACTTTGGGAGTCACTATTTTACTAATTAAAAGTTTTGGTAGTTGCTAGTTTAATAACAATCAATTAATTAAATTAAAATTAGATTTATTTAGTTAATTTTGTAATTTTTTTTAGCTCATTTCTTTGAATATTATGGAGGTTTGGTAGCTTAATAAACTGCTTTGGAAATTCTTTATTTCGCCGTGATTAATTCATTACATTGAAGTTTTACACTCCCATGACCACCCGGTTTAACTAATTTAATTATTTAAAATTGAATTAAATATTTAAGCATACTCCAAGTTTTTAAAATTAGCTATGGCAAGTAAATGTGTTTTAATTCATAATCGGACAATAATTAATCATAAACTGCATAATTAAAAATTTCCCAAACCCCTGGGGCAGATCTCTGCAATAGGAAATCTTCAGTTTAGTTCTGATAAAAATCAATACTCGATCCGGGAGGTCGGGGAACACTCCAGTGCTTCTGTAATGGAGATTCTCAGTTTACTACTGATAAAATAAACTACTTGATCCGGGGGTCTGGGGTGTGGAACACCCTCCAGTGCACAAATTTTGGAATTTGATAACATGCAGAACCCCCAGACCCCGGATCGAGTAGTTTATTTTTATCAGAGTAACTAGATCTCCTTGTAGAGACACTGGAGGGTGTTCCACACCCCCAGACCCCGGTTTAACTAATTTATTTTAGTAAAACTGAATTAAATATTTAAGCATATCCCAAGTTTTAAAATTAGTTAGGGAGGAACACCTCCAGTGCTTCTGTAATGGAGATTCTCAGTTTACTACTGACAAAAATAAACTACTTAATTCGGGGGTCTGGGGTGTGGAACACCCTTCAGTGCACAAATTTTGGAATTTATAACCCCCAGACGGATCGAGTAGTTTATTTTTATCAGAAGTTAAACTGCAGATCTCCCATTGTAGAGACACTGGAGGGTGTTCCACACCCCAGACCCCCGGTTTAACTAATTTATTTTTAGTAAAACTGAATTAAATAAATAAGCATATCCCAAGTTTTTAAAATTAGTAAAGGGGGGGGGACAGTGCTTCTGAAATGGGAGATTCTCAGTTTACTACTGACAAAAATAAACTACTTAATCCGGGGGTCTGGGAAGTGTGGAACACCCTCCAGTGCACAAATTATGGAATTTGTATAATATGCAGAACCCCAGACCCCCAGATCAAGTAGTTTATTTTTTATCAGAAGTGAACTGTAGATCTCCCGTTGTAGAGACACTGAAGGGTGTTTCACACCCCAGACCCCGGTTTAACTAATTTATTTTAGTAAAACTGAATTAAATATTTAAGCATATCCCAAGTTTTAAAATTAGTTAGGGGGAATACCTCCAGTGCTTCTGTAATGGGAGATTCTCAGTTTACTACTGACAAAAATAAACTACTTAATCCGGGGGTCGGGGGGTGTGGAACACCCTCCAGTGCACAAATTTTGAATTTGTATAACATGCAGAACCCCCAGACCCCCGGATCGAGTAGTTTATTTTTATCAGAAGTAAACTAAGATCTCCGTTGTAGAAAACTGGAGGGTGTTCCACACCCCAGACCCCCGGTTTAACTAATTTATTTTAGTAAAACTGAATTAAATATTTAAACATATCCCAAGTTTTAAAATTAGTTAGGGGGGAACACCCTCCAGTGCTTCTGTAATGGGAGATTCTAGTTACTACTGATAAAAATAAACTACTCAATCCGGGGGTCTGGGGTGTGGAACACCCTCCAGTGCACAAATTTTGAATTTGTATAACATGCAGAACCCCCAGACCCCCAGATCAAGTAGTTTATTTTTTATCAGAAGTGAACTGCAGATCTCCCGTTGTAGAGACACTGGAGGGTGTTCCACACCCCAGACCCCCGGTTTAACTAATTTATTTTTAATAAAACTGAATTAAATATTTAAGCATATCCCAAGTTTTTAAAATTAGTTAAAGGGGGGACACACCTCCAGTGCTTCTGTAATGGGAGATTCTGAGTTTACTACTGACAAAAATAAACTACTTGATCCGGGGGTCTGGGGGTGTGGAACACCCTCCAGTGCACAAATTTTAGAATTTGTATAACATGCAGAACCCCAGACCCCCAGATCAAGTAGTTTATTTTTTATCAGAAGTGAACTGCAGATCTCCCGTTGTAGAGACACTGGAGGTGTTCCACACCCCCCAGACCCCCCGGTTTAACTAATTTATTTTTAGTAAAACTGAATTAAATATTTAAGCATATCCCAAGTTTTTAAAATTAGTTAGGGGGACACCCTCCAGTGCTTCTGTAATGGGAGATTCTCAGTTTACTACTGATAAAAATAAACTACTTGATCCGGGGGTCTGGGGGGTGTGGAACACCCTCCAGTGCACAACTTTTGAAATGCAGAACATGCAGAACCCCCAGACCCCCAGGATCGAGTAGTTTATTTTTTATCAGAAGTAAACTGAAGATTTCCCGTTTCAGAGACACTGGAGGGTGTTCCACACCCCCCAGACCCCCGGTGTAAATAATTTATTTTTATTAAAAATGAATTAAATATTTAAGCATATCCCAAGTTTTTAAAATAGCTATAGGTAAATGTTTTTAATTTATAATCGGACAATTAATCAAAAACTGCATAATTATAAATTCCGTACCCCTGGGGCAGATCTCTACAACGGAGATCTTCAGCTTTCTTCTGATAAAAAATAAAGTACTCAATCCGGGGGTGTGGAACACCCTCCAGTGCTCAAATTTTGGAATCTCGGTAAGTCTCTGAAATACTGATGAAGTACGTGAAATACAATGAAGTATCGAAGAAGTAGGTGAAGTACCGTGAATTACCGATGAAGTGCGGTGAATTACAGGTAAACTACGTGAAGTCCCGTGAATTACTTCTGAATAATATGAAGTACGAAGAAATATGGAGAATTATGATGAAGTACGTGAAGTGTGAAGTTTATTGTACACGATTTCCTATAGCGGTTGACCCCTCGGATGGAGTCCAGGGCACTCAAAAAAAAGTAAATGGTACTTTGCCATAGCAACGGCCAAATGGATGTGCTGAAATCTTCAATTCACTTCTTATAAATAATAAACTGTAAAGACCGGCGGTTTGGAGAATACTAATACCCCACAGTGCCTTAGTATTGAAGACAGAATATTAAATGTTTCCAAATTTGAGTATTCCCCCCCTCCTCCCGGCTGTTATAACTATATTTTTAGTTTGCAATTGGTTATTTCAATTTGAGTTACTAAATTTAGGATAGCAAATGATTTTAATTGAGTCGGCCATTGCACTGTTAAAGGAAAGCGCCCAGTTCAAATCCAGGCAGAGGCTAATTTTGTGTGGCCGTCTTCGTGCTTCGGAAGGCACGTAAAATCGGTGAAAACGTATTTCCGATTCATTAGAGATGGGTAAGTGTCGCCCTTTATCGAATTGATTGAAGTTCGACTGATTGGAAACACACAATTAATATGCAAAATTTTCGAGCTATTGTTCACTTGAAAGTAATTAACAAATCGATTGCAAATCAAGTAAATACAGTACAAGTAATGAAGTAGAGCAAAAGTGCTTAAAAAGTTATTTTGGTGTAACATTGCAACCCTTAAGCATAAATTAGTACCAACATAATATTGCTACGTTATATAGTAACGTAATATTTCAGTTAAATTTAATTTGACGGAGCGTTAGGCTTTGTGCTAAGAATTATGAGCTGATTTATTTTGATTCAAGTGTAAATTGATGATTAACCAAAAGCTGAAATTATAAACATTGCAGTAACTTAACAATAACCTAACTTTAGTTTTTTTTTATATTGCGTAATTTCAAGTAGTTGAAAGTAATTTTTCTTAATTATTAATGGTAAATGCTGTATATACACGTTGAACTTATACAGTAACAACAACGTAATATTTTGTTTAAATTACATATTGGCGCCCAACGTGGAGACTAAATATTTTGTCAAACTTTGACAAAATATTTTGTAATTTTGTTGTTTACAATGAAATTGTGGCAATGTTTACTGTTTTGACAATGAAAATAACTTAATTAAATCGTATCTTCTTGAATATTACAGTTTCTCGTGATTTCAAAATCATTATTCTTACGAGTTTCTTTCAAGGGGGCGGATAATCAGATGAATGTTCCACCTCTTGAGGGAACAAAGGCGTCAAAATGAGAAACAAATTGCTTAATTCTGCGTGTTTGGGTATGCGATCGAAGGAATAAATTAGAACTCTGGGCACAAATGAACCACCTTGAGCTAATGAGTGTTCTGGAATCACGCGAGCCATCTTTTATTATCTTATTTTAAGTCCTTTATACTAAAGCTTTAAGACGTGTCTTTTATAATTACAACAATCGCACTAAAATAAACTACTGAACCAAGGTCTCAATGCCACCGTTTTCACTCTTAGTTTTTAAGAGCCGCCATTATCGTAAAACAAAAATGTTTTTCGACATAATTTAACGTTTTGCAATTATTTTTTAAACCGTAAACCTTTAAGGCTTTTACTTTTTCCATCAAGTTTTAATTTTACTCAACTTTCTTAAAATTCGCTTTCAAGTTCAAATTTTTGGTTTTTAATTATTTTTCCTTGTCAGAGTTAAGTATTTTAAATTTGACGTCGACATATGCAAAAATCCTGTGGGAAAAACGCTTGCATCGCCTAATGCCCCATTATGCCGCTTCCTAAAAGGGTTCCGGTTACAATAGAACAATAAATTACCCGTTATGCATTCGAGGAGGGGGGAACGTTAATTATCGTGAACTTTTGCAATCTTATCAAAGAAAAAGTATTTTCGTGTTGTTCGGTCAAATATTATTTAATATGCCATTTGTTAAGAAGATTAACGTTAAAGTTGACGTGTTCACGCATCCATATTTCACACGCTTTCATTGTTTCGCAAAAAAACATTCTAAAGTGGCGGGGTCAAGAGCTTTTACTATTAATTAACAAACAGATCCATAAATAATATTGTTTTCAATTTCGATAGAGTGGAATTTGTCGTTTCAATAACGACTGTCGTCATCGGATTCGTCATGCATTGAGCATCACTGATTGCGTTCGAGTTTTAGGATCATTAAAGTGAGGGTGTTGGTTCAAGTAAATTTTTCCCAAGGGTAAAGTCGAACACAAGTAAAATTCCAACATTATTCTCGACCTAATTTGCTAAATGTTAAATCACTTTTACTTCCAAATTAAATTAAGGAATGGAAGAATTGCCAAAAATATCCAATCGGACGCCCGAACGACATGGTGCAACATCCAACAATATCGAAATAAATTACTTTACAAAATTTAAAATATCATAGTTTGATTGTTACAATAATTTATTTCTATCACAAAATAATTTTAAACCATTACCCAGTACCTGATGAAGCTTTTTCTAATTATTATTCCCACTTTGGTTTCATTTCAAAAAAATACAATTTCAGAGATTCAATGAAAGATGAACATCGATATCCCAGGAACGACAAACCCAGGCACCCAGGTTGAAAATACAGCACGTAGATCTAGATTAAGAAGAAGAGATTCGACAAAAATTAGCACAATAATGTCATTCACAAGTATACCAGCGCCCATATTGCCGTTTTGATGGTACTGCGTATGATGTTCACAAACACGATTTTTATTGTTCCAATAAAAACTAATATTTTTGGCCAAATTTGGGATGTCTTGATTTCTCTGGAACATCAATTTGCAAAACTCAAAATCGTCTTCGCCAAGTATTTTGCTCAAATTTACTCAAAATGTAATTTTACATTATAGAAAACTAACCTGATCAGCAACGAATCTTTAAATAATTTAAATAAATAATTATTTATATTACATTTTATTTAAAAAATGTTTGTCTTAAACAAACATTTTAGGATAGGGTAGAATTCTTATAAAAAAATGCAGAATGTGAAAACTTGCCAATTTAGAAAAATTGAGAAGCCCAATCCCGCTGTAGGGTTTCACCAAATTTTCGACACTTTTTCAGGTTTTTCTGGTTAAAATTAATAGTTTTCCTCAACTTTTAAATTTTCAAAATGAAATTTTGGCGGAAGAAAATAATCAAAATATTTTTCTGGCGGCAAAATCGTGAAAACAGATAAACACGGCAGTGCAATTGTTGAAGAACAGGATAATTGTTGAACAATATGTCGAATTGTTAAAAACAGTTGAATTGTTAAGCCATAAATATGTTGAATCAAGGATAATTAAATTGTGAAATCAAAAAATTAAATATTTAAACAAAAAAACAATTGAATACTTAAAATTAATAAAAGTTAAATTATTAAATAAAACATCTGAATTTATAAAACACTTGGATAATTGAATTGTTAACTCAAAATCAATTCAACAAAAAATAACTAAATTATTAAACTAAAATTAATTAAAATCATAAACAAAGCTGTTAAACTATTAAACCAAATAATTAAACACAACAGCAAAATTTATTGAACTAAGCAGTTGAATTTTTAACAAAGTAGTAGTTTTCTGCATAAAACAGTCGAAATGTTGAATAATCGGTAATTGAATTGTCAAATAAAAATTAATTAAATAATTCAACAAAAAACAATTGAACTACTAAATTAAAAATAATTAAAATCTTGAACAAAGCAGTTAAACTACTGAAACAAACAACTGAATTTATTAAACCCAACGACTAAATTTATTGAACCAAACAGTTGAGTTTTTGACAAAATGGTACCTTTTTTGCATAAAATAATTGAATTTTGGAAAAACAAAGTAAAAGTTTTAAAAAATCTGTTGAATTGTTAAAGAAATAGTTGAATTCACGACTAACAAAAAATTAAAATGTTGAATCATGAATAATTGGATTGGTTAAATCAAAAACAATTGCGTATTTCAACAAAAAACAATTGAATTACTAAACTAAAAATAATTAAAATCTTGAACAAAGCAGTTAAACTACTGAACCAAACAACTGAATTTATTAAACCCAACGACTAAATTTATTGAACCAAACAGTTGATTTTTGACAAAATGGTACCTTTTTGCATAAAACAATTGAATTTTTGAAAAACAAAGTAAAAGTTTTGAAAAATCTGTTGAATTGTTAAAGAAACAGTTGAATTCACGACTAACAAAAAATTAAAATGTTGAATCATGGATAATTGGATTGGTTAAATCAAAAACAATTGCGTATTTTAACAAAAAACAATTGAATTTTGGAAAAACAAAGTAAAAGTTTTGAAAAATCTGTTGAATTGTTAAAGAAACAGTTGAATTCATGACTAACAAAAAATTAAAATGTTTAATCATGGATAATTGGATTGGTTAAATCAAAAACAATTGCGTATTTCAACAAAAAACAATTGAATTACTAAACTAAAAATAATTAAAATCTTGAACAAAGCAGTTAAACTACTGAACCAAACAACTGAATTTATTAAGCACAACAGCTAAATTTATTGAATCAAACAGTTGAATTTTTTTGACAAAACACATACTAGCTTTTTGACATAAAACAATTGAATTGTTGAAAAGCAAAGTAAAATTCTTAAAAAGTTGAATTGATAAAGAAACAGTTGAATTGATCACTAACAAAAATTAAAATGCCGAATGAAGGATAATTGAATTTGTTAAATTAAAAATAATTGAATAATTTAACAAAAACAATTGAATTAGTAAACTAAAACAAAGCAGTTAAACTACTGAACCACACAACTGACTTTATTAAGCACAACAGCTAAATTTATTAAATCAAACAATTGAATATTTTGACAAAATAATAGCTTACATATTTGTTTAAAATAATTGAATTTTTGAAAAACAAAGTAAAAGTCTTAAAAAATCTGTTAAATTGCTAAAAAAAACAGTTGAATTTATGACTAGCAAAATAGAAAGGTTGAATCATGGATAATTGAATTGTCAAATCAAAACAATTATGTAATTCAACAAAAACAATTGAATTACTAAATTAAAAATAATTAAAATCTTGAACAAAGCAGTTCAACTACTAAACCAAACAACAAAATTTATTAAACACAACGACTAAATTTATTGAACCAAACAGTTGAGTTTTTGACAAAATGGTATCTTTTAGCATAAAACAATTGAATTTTGTAAAACAAAGCAAAAGTATTAAAAATCTGTTGAATTGTTAAAGAAACAGTTGAATTTATGACTAACAAAAAATTAAAATGTTGAATCATGCATAATTGGATTGGTTAAATCAAAAACAACTCGGTATTTCAACAAAACCAATCAAATTATTAAACTAAAAATAATTTTGAACAAAACTGTTAAATTATTGAAGCAAACAACTGAATTTATTAAGCACAACTGAATTTATTAAGCACAACAGCTAAATTTATTGAATCAAACAGTTGAATTTTTTTGACAAAACACATACTAGCTTTTTTACATAAAACAATTGAATTGTTGAAAAGCAAAGTAAAATTCTTAAAAAGTTGAATTGATAAAGAAACAGTTGAATTGATCACTAACAAAAATTAAAATGCCGAATGAAGGATAATTGAATTGTCAAATCAAAAAAATTAAGAAATTTTCAACAAAAACAATTGAATTACTAAACTAAAAATAATAAAATTTTGAACAAAGCAGGTAAACTACTAAACCACACAACTAAATTTATTAACACAACAGCTAAATTTATTAAACCAAACAATTGAATATTTTGACAAAATAATAGCTTACATATTTGTTTAAAATAATTGAATTTTTGAAAAACAAAGTAAAAGTCTTAAAAAATCTGTTAAATTGTTAAAAAAACAGTTGAATTTATGACTAACAAAAAATTAAAATGTTGAATCACGGATAATTAGATTTTGAAATTAAAAACAATTAAGTAATTCAACAAAAAACAATTAAATTTCTGCATAAAAAATAATAAAAATTTTGAACAACGCAGTTAAACTACTGAACTACACGATTGAATTTATTAAGCACAACGGCTAAATTTATTAAACCAAACAGTTGAAGTTATGACTAGCAAAAAATAAAGGTTGAATCATGGATAATTTGATTGTCAAATCAAAAACAATTTAGTAATTCAACAAAAACAATTGAATTACTGAACTAAAAATAATAAAATTTTGAACAAAGCAGTTAAACTACTAAACCACACAACTGAATTTATTAAGCACAACAGCTAAATTTATTAAACCAAACAGTTGAATACTTTGACAAAATAATAGTTTACATATTTGTTTAAAATAATTGCATTTTGAAAACAAAGTAAAAATTTGAAAATTCTGTTAAATTGCTGAAAAACAGTTGAATTTATGACTAACAAAAATTAAAATGTCGAATCATGGATAATCGAATTGTCCAATCAAAACAATTAAATAATTCAACAAAAACAATTGAATTACTGAACTAAAAATAATAAAATTTTGAACAAAGCAGTTAAACTACTAAACCACACAACTGAATTTATTAAGCACAACAACTAAATTTATTAACCAAACAGCTGAATATTTTGACAAAATAATAGCTACTATTTGTTCAAAATAATTGAATTTTGAAAACAAAGTAAAAGTCTTGAAAAATCTGTTAAATTGCTAAAAAAGAACAGTTGAATTTATGACTAACAAAAAATTAAAATGTTGAATCACGGATAATTAGATTTTGAAATTAAAAACAATTAAGTAATTCAACAAAAACAATTAAATTTCTGCATAAAAAATAATAAAAATTTTGAACAACGCAGTTAAACTACTGAACTACACGATTAAATTTATTAAGCACAACAGCTAAATTTATTAAACCAAACAGTTGAAGTTATGACTAAAAAAATAAAGGTTGAATCATGGATAATTGAATTGTCAAATCAAAACAATTAAGTAATTCAACAAAAAACAATTAAATTTCTGCATAAAAAATAATAAAAATTTTGAACAACGCAGTTAAACTACTGAACTACACGATTGAATTTATTAAGCACAACGGCTAAATTTATTAAACCAAACAGTTGAATATTTTGACAAAATAATAGCTTACATATTTGTTTAAAATAATTGAATTTTTGAAAAACAAAGTAAAGGTCTTGAAAAATCTGTCAAATTGTTAAAGAAACAGTTGAATTCATAACTAACAAAAAATTAAAATGTTGAATCATGGATAATTGAATTGATTAAATCAAAAACAATTGCGTATTTTAACAAAAACCAATCGAATTATTAAACTAATAATAATTTAAATCTTGAATAAAGCTGTGAAATTATTAAAGTAAACAACTGAATTTATTAAGTACAACAGCTAAATTTTTTGAACCAAACAGTTGAATTTTTTTGACAAAATACATAGTAGCTTTGCATAAAACAATTGAATTGGTAAAAGCAAATTAAAATTCTTGAAAACTTTTGAATTCATGATAACCAAAAATTAAAAATTTGAATCATGGATAATTGAATTTGTTAAATTAAAAAATAAATAAAATAATTCAGCAAAACCAATCGAATTATTAAACTAAAAATAATTAAAATTTTGAACAAAGTAGTTAAACTATTGAACCAAGCAATTGAATTTATTAAACACAACAATAATTAACTTTATTGAACTAAACTGATACATTTCTTGACAAAATAATAGCATTTTTGATTAAAACAGTTGAATTGTTGAAGAATCTGTTGAATTGCTAAACAAACAGTTGAATAGCTAACCGACAAAAAATTAAAATGTTGAATTAAGGATAATTAAATTGTGAAATCACAAACAATTGAATTATTCTACAAAAAAATCGAATCAATAATCTAAAATATTTAATACTCTCAATCAAAGCAATAGTTAAACTATTGAACCAAATAACTAAATTTATTAAACACAATAATTAAATTTATTGAACCAAACAGTTGATTTTTTGACAAAGTATTAGCTTTTTTACATAAAACAGTTGAATTGTTGAAAAACAGTAGAATTATTAAAAAATCTATTGAATTTTTAAACAATTGTTAAATTGTGTAATCACAGAAAATTAAATTGTTGGATCAAGGATAATTGAATTGTCGAAGCAAACTCAACGGAATTATTCAACAAAACAAAATTGAATTACTAAACTAAAAATAATTTAAATGTTGCACAAAGCGCTTAAATTATTGGACCAATCAACAGAATTTATTATACCGAGTACAAACTACTGAATTTATTTATTAAAACAACTAAATTTATTGTGAAACAAAACAATTTTGGCAAAGTAGCAGCTTTTTTGCATAAAAAAGTTGAATTGTTGACATATCTGTTGAATTGTTAAAGAAACAGTTGAATTCCTGAGTAACAAAAAATTAAATATTGAATCATGGATAATTAAATTGTTAAATCAAAAACAATTAAATTATTTAACAAAAACAATCGCATTATTAAACTAAAAATAATTAAAATCTTAAACAACGCAGGCGCAGTTAAACTGTTGAAGCAAACAACTGAATTTTTAAGTACCACAGCTGCATTTATCGAATTAAACAGTTAAATTTTTTGACAAAATACATAGTAGCTTTTTGCATAAAACAAATGAATTGTTAAAAAACAATCTAAAATTTTTGAAGAATCTGTTGAATTGATAAAGAAACTGCCGAATTCATGACTAACAAAAAATTAAAATGTTGAATCATGGATAATTAAATATGTTAAATTAAAACAATTACTAATTCAATAAACACCAATTGAATTATTAAACTAAACGTAATTAATATTTTGAACAAGTAGTTAAACAATTCAACCAAAGAACTAAATTTATTAAACACAAGAACTAACTCTATTAAACCAAACATACTATGCATATTTTGACAGAACAATAGCATTTTTTAATAAAACTATTGAATTGTTGAAAATTTGTTAAATTGTTAAAAAAGACTTGAATTGCTAACCGATAAAAAGTTTAAATGTTGAATTAATGGTAATTAAATTGTTAAATCAAAAACAATCAAGTTATTCTACAAAAAACAATTGAATTTTAATTTAAAATAATGATTAAACTCAACAGCTAAATTTATTGTACCAAATAGTTGCATTTTTAGACAAATTAGCAACTTTTTTTTCATAAAACAGTTGAATTGTTGAAAAATAGTAGAATTTCTGACAAATCTGTTTCATTTTTAAAAAACTGTTGAATTGCGTAAACAGTTAAATTTTTAGACAAATTAGTAGGTACCTTTTTTCATAAAACAAATGAATTATTCAGTACGGTAAAATTCTTAAAGAATCTGTTGAATTGCATATCAACAAAAAAATAAAATGTTGAATTATAAAAAATAATTGTAGTGTTAAATAAAAAAACAATTGAATAATTCAATAAAAACAATCGAACTAAAATAATTAAAATTAAATTTATTGAACCAAACAATAGTATTTATTAAACCCAACATCTAAATTGAATGAACCAAGTTGAATTTTTTGACAAATTATAGTGTCTTTTTTCATAAAACAAATGAATTATTCAAAACAGTAATATTTTTATAAAATCTGTTGAATTGCAGATTAACAAAAAATTAAAATGTTGAATTATAAAAAATAATTGAAGTGTTAAAGCAAAAAACAATTACATAATTCAACAAAAAACAATCGCATTATTGAACTAAAATAATTAAAATCTTGAGCAAAGCAGTTAAACTATTGAACCAAATAACTGAATTTATTCAACCCAACATCTAAATTTAATGAACCAAATAGTTGAATTTTTGACAAAATCTTTTTGCATAAAACAATTGAGTTGCTGAAAACACAGTAAAATTCCTAAAAATTTGTTGAATTGTTCAAGAAAGAGTTTGCAGATTAACAAAAATTAAAATGTTGACTCATGGATAATCAAATTGTTAAATCAAAAACAATAGAATTATTCAACAAAAACAATCAAATTATTAAAAAAAAATAATTAAAATCTTGAGCAATGGTTTTCAATTATTGAAGCAAACAACTGAATTTATTAAACACAGCAGTTAAATTTATTGCACCAAACAGTTGAATTTTTTGACAAAGTAGCAGGTTTTTTTACATAAAACAATTGAATTGTTAAAAACCAGTAGAATTGTGAAAATTCTGTCGAATTTGTAAACAGAAGAATATATGAGTCACGATAAATAAAAATTTTGCATCTAAGATAATTGTATAGTTAAATCTAAAACAATTGAATTATTCAACAAGAAACAATTGAATTTATAAAACACAATAGCTAAATTTAGTTGCATTTTTGAAAAACTAGTATTTTTTTTGCATAAAACAGTTGAATTGTTGAAAAGCAGTAGAATTGTTGAAAAAACTGTTGAATTGTTAAAAAATTGTTGAATTGCATAATCACGGGAAGTTAAATTGCTGAATTAAAGAATAATCGATTTGCTGAAGCAGAAAAAGTGGAATTATTCAACAAAACAAAATTAAATTATTAAACTAAAAATAATTAAAATGTTAAACAAAGCACTCAAATTATTAAACCAATTAGCAGAATTTATTAAACAAAACTGCTGACTTTATTAAACAGAACAGCTGAATTTATTTAACAAAACAGTTGCATTTTTTGACAAAATAGTGGTCTTTTTTGCATAAAACAGTTAAATTATCGAATCAGTAAAAATTAAACTGTTGAATAAATAATAAATGAATTGTTGAATCAAAAACAATTAAATTATTTAATAAGAAACGATTAAATTCATAAACTTAAATAATTATAATGTTGAACAAAGCAGTTAATTTATTGTACCAAAGAGTTAAATTTATTAAACCAAACAGTTGAATTATTGAAGAAAACAGCTGAATTTTTGACAAAATCAATGGCATTGTAGTACCAGAAACAAGTGAATTATTAAATCAAAAATAATTAAATTGTTATAAAACTAAAAATATTTTAATTGTTGAATTATTGAACAAAGCAGTTACATTGTTGAATCAAAATCGATTGAACTATTAAACCAAAAACAATTAAACATAGCTTCTTCTGAACTTCTTATGTAAAATTCTACAGAGTTTTTCTATTCTCCAGGTTTTCTATTCTTTGATAATTTTTCCTAAGTTTTAGATATTTGGTCAATTTTAAAAATTATTAATACAAATATTAAAAATCTAAATCAAAAACGTAATTTTCATAAATATTATTTTTAACATTTTTTTTAATTTCAAAAAATGTTCCGTGCCATGTCCAATTCAAAAGTTCTCTAACATTTTTAGGTTTTCCAGGTTCTAAAATCGAGTAGAAACGCTATGCTATTTTCTGGCGATTGAATCCTATTTCGATTGGTTCATAGCAAACTCGAAGGTATAACAACCATTTTTTTAAAAAGTGAATTTATTATGATATACATTTTTTTTAATAAAAAAGTTTTAAAAAATAATAGCTATATAAATTTTTTGTCAAAATGCAATTTAAATGACTTAATTTTCAATATTAATTTAAAAAAAACATTTTCTGAACAGAAAATAACTATAACTTGGTAAGTTTCAGCAGTACAAGTAAATAAAAATACTAAATTGCAGGAAATTAAAATACCTTACAACTTTGTATTCAGTATTTTTTTGATAGGACCTTTACTTTTTGAGTAAATTGCGTAAAACGCTTTGTGAAATTTGACTTTGACACAGGGTTGAAAAACTACAAACTTTTAAAAATCATAACTCGGTAAATTTTTATTGTACAGAAAAAATAAAGAAATTAAATTTATAGGTAATTTTTATCTATAAAAAAGGTCTCTTTTATTTTTCGATAAAATTAGTTCTTTTTGAATTACTGATCAAAAAGTAATTTTCACCCTTAAAAAGTGATGAGTGCCTTTAAATCCCGGGTAGACTGAGAACTTCTGAAACACAATTAATGCACAAAGATGCAAAAAAAACTCTATGACGCTACGTTACGCTACGCACCTACTTAATACTACAGAAAAGTGTAACTGAATTCTTTGCTTATCAGGTTAACGAGGCGGCTTAATTAGTGGTTAATAAGTTGAAAAACAACATGGTTTCGAATTTCTTTTTAATTTCTCAAAATGTAACGCGATTAAAAAAAATTTGAAACGTAAACTAAATCATAAAGTTAATTATTATTTTATGTGATGTAAAATAGCGCCGTACAAGATTATGAACGTTAAAGCATTGAGATATAAGTTATTTCAGTAGTTTTGGAGTAGGCAGGTGCTTTTAAGGTTGTTTGCGCCATAAGCAAATTATGGCACCTGCAACATCCTTATTACAACACAATCTGGTTCAATTTGCTAAATAAGCTCTTACATGACCCTATAAGTTCAATAATAATACAGTGCGACGACTACGTCGTTTTATCTATCACATAAATTTGCAAAATTTATTTAATACGTGCCACAATTGTCAATTAAAATTATGAACGGTGCTATTTCGAAATGATTAAAAGGTAATCTTTACTTTTAAGCTTCCGCCACGTTATATTTAATTTTTTTGTAATATCCTTAAAAGTCCTGTCTCGTGAGAAATGCATGGCACTCGTGCGAATCAAGTTCCATTACGCTGTTTTCATTATCCGATTTAAATAATAAAAGTAACTTGAAAAAATTGTCACGCGATCGGGCAATTCGTTCGATCTACAATTTTTGCGTGGGGTACCAACGCAAAAATATAATTAAATTATTAATGGGTTAATCAAAGTAACTCCGCCACGATAAATCGCCCTGCGTTCGGGTGAGATTTTAAAGTGTTCTTGTGAGTCAATAAAACTAGCAAATTGTCGACTCGACGCAAAGTTTGGGACTCAATCGAGATATCTAATTTATTATGGTCATTCGCTACCAGATTCACCCCTTTATCGTAGATTATTCGATGAAAGAAACCAATTTGGTTTGAATTTATTTTAAACGAAAGTTATCATAAAAGTGCAACGAGTATCTAAATAAATTTCAATTGCGATAAGAAACAAGAAAACCTAAATAAAAAATAAAATAGCGTCGTTGCTAGGGAAATTCTCGTCGCCTAGCAACGCCCGAATCAACTTAAGAATACTGCACCGCTCCGAATGTGCATCCGATTCTTGTTTTTTGAAATTATGAAATTTATATTGTTGATTATGCAAGAGTTTATATCTAAATAAATTTTCATTGCGATAAGAAACAAGAAAACCTAAATAAAAAATAAAATAATGTCGTTGCTAGGCATATTCTCGTTGCCTAGCAACGCCCGAATCAACTTAAGAATACTGCACCGCTCCGAATATGCATCCGATTATTGTTTTTTGAAATTACGAAATTTATATTGTTGATTATGCAAGAGTTTATATGTAAATAAATTTCAATTCTGATAAGAAACAAGAAACCCTAAATAAAAAATAAAATAGCGTCGTTGCTAAGGAAATTCCCGTCACCTACCAACGCCCAAATCAACTTAAGAATACTGCACCCGAGGGTCAATCGCTAGAGGAAATCGTGTACAATAAACTTCACACTTCACGTACTTCATCACAATTCTCCATACTTCTTCGTACTTCATATAATTCAGAAGTAATTCACGGGACTTCAAGTACTTTACCAGTAATTGACTGCACTTCATCAATAATTTGCGGTACTTCACTTACTTCTTCGATACTTCATTGTATTTCACGTACTTCATCAGTACTTCAGAGACTAACGGTGATTCCAACATTTGAGCAATGGAGGGTGTTCCACACCCCCCGGATTGAGTACTTTATTATTTATCAGAAGAAAGCTAAAGATCTCCCGTTGTAGAGATCTGCCCCCCAGGGGTACGGAATTTTAATTATGCAGTTTTGATTAATTGTCCAATTATGAATTAAACACATTTACTTGGCTATAGCTATTTTAAAAACTTAGAATATGCTTAAATATTTAATTCATTTTAATAAAATAAATTATTTACACCGGGGGTCTGGGGTGTGGAACACCTCCAGTGTATCTGAAACAAAATCTTCAGTTTACTTCTGATAAAAATAAACTACTCGATTCTGGGGATCTGGGGTTTGCATGTTCTGCAATGTTCTGCATTCAAAGTTGTGCACTGGAGGTGTTCCACACCCCAGACTCCCGGATCGAGTAGTTTAGTTTTATCAGTAGTAAACTGAGAATCTCCATTACAGAAGCACTGGACGGTGTTCCCCTCCTCTACTCCCCGGATCGAGTAGTTGAGTTTTTATCAGACCTAAACTGAAGATCTCCCATTGCAGAGATCTGCCCCCAGGGGATACGGAATTTATAATTATGCAGTTTATGATTAATTGTCCGATTATGAATTAAACACATTTACTTGGCCATAGCTAATTTTAAAAAACTTGGGATATGCTTAAATATTTAATTCAGTTTAATAAAAATAAATTAGTTAAACCAGGCAGTCTGGGGTTTGTAACTCCTTCCAATGTCTCTACAACGGAGATCTGCAGTTAACTTTTGATAAAAAATAAACTACTCGATCCGGGGGCTGGGGTTCTGCATGTTCTGCAATGTTCTGCATTTCAAAAGTTGTGCACTGGAGGGTGTTCCACACCCCCAGACCCCCGGATCGAGTAGTTTAGTTTTTATCAGTAGTAAACTGAGAATCTCCCATTACAGAAGCACTGGAGGGTGTTCCCTCCCTAACTAATTTTAAAAACTTGGGATATGCTTAAATATTTAATTCAGTTTTATTAAAAATAAATTAGTTAAACCGGGGGGTCTGGGGTGTGGAACACCCTCCAGTGTCTCTACAACGGGAGATCTTCAGTTTACTTCTGATAAAATAAACTACTCGATCCGGGGGGTCTGGGGGGTTCTGCATGTTATGCTAATTCCAAAATCTGTGCACTGGAAGGTGTTCCACACCCCAGACCCCCGGATTGACTAGTTTATTTTTATCAGTAGTAAATTGAGAATCTCCATTACAGAATTAACTACTCGATCCGGGGGTCTGGGGTGTGGAACACCCTCCAGTGCACAAATTTTGAATAAAGAACATTGCAGAACATGCAGAACCCCCAGACCCCCGGATCGAGTAGTTTATTTGTATCAGTAGTAAACCGAGAATCTCCCATTACAGAAGCACTGGAGGTGTTCCCCCGACCTCCCGGATCGAGTAGTTGATTTTTATCAGAACAAAACTGAAGATCTCCCATTGCAGAGATCTGCCCCAGGAAGTACGGAATTCATAATTATGCAGTTTATGATTAATTATTGTCCGATTATGAATTAAAACACATTTACTTGGCCATAGCTAATTTTAAAAACTTGGAATATGCTTAAATATTTAATTCAGTTTTAATAAATTAAATTAGTTAAACCGGGTGGTCTGGGGAGTGTAAAACTTCAATGTAATTAATTAATCACGGCGAAACAATGAATTACCAAAGCATTTTATTGAGCTACCAAACCTCCATAATATTCAAACAAATGAGCTAAAAAAAATTACAAAATTAACTAAATAAATCTAAGCTTAATTTAATTAATTGATTGTTATTAAACTAGCAACTACCAAAACTTTTAATTAGTAAAATAATGACCCCAAAGGTCTATTCAACGTTTAAGATAAAAAAATGTTAAGAAAATCTACTGATGTAAGTTAATTTGCTATCAAATAATTATTATTGAATACACATTGTCCGTAGCGCATGCGCATAAGCTAGGTTAAACTTCATGTAATTCACCAAAAATTTACTAACTTCATGATACTTCACTTGTACTTTAATATAATTAACATGTATTTTACCAGTACTTCATGTTCTTCACAAGTACTTTATGTATTTCACAAGTACTTTATGTATTTCACAAGTACTTCATGAGATGTGTACAAAAAACTTCACCAGCGGTTAACCCCTCGACTGCACCGCTCCGAATGTGCATCCGATTCTTGTTTTTTGAAATTACAAAATTTAAATTATTGATTATGCAAGAGTTTATATATAAATAAATTTCAATTCCGATAGAAAACAAGAAAACCTAAATAAAAAATAAAATAACGTCGTTGCTAGGCAAACCCTCGTTGCCTAGCAACGCCCGAGTCGACTTAAGAATACTGCACCGCTCCGAATGTGCATCCGATTCTCGTTTTTCAAAATTATAAAATTTATATTGTTGATTATGCAAGATTTTATATCTAAATAAAGTTTCATTGCGATAAGAAACAAGAAAACCTGAATAAAAAATAAAATAGCGTAGTTGCTAGGCAAATCCTCGTTGGCTAGCAACGTCCAAATCAACTTAAGAATACTGCACCACTCCGAATGTACATCCGATTTTTGTTTTTCTAACTGCAAAATTTACATTGTTAATTTTATTTTTATTTTCTCTAAGAATTTTATTTGACTACGTCACTGGGTTTGGTATAACTATGCTCTCTGGACATGTCAAATCTTGTGGTGCTATTATAAGTATTATTAAAATAACTACGACATATTTAAGAACGGCAAATTTAAAAAGTATATTTATAATTAGCGAAAGATACGCAAAGAAAAGTTTTACGAGCAAACACTAGAACCGAAAGCCGCGAACGAAGGCAAATATTTATTTTTTAAAAATAAAAATGTATGGAAGCTAATATACATTTTAAAATTTATTACTTAAAACTTAACCGTAATTAAAAAAATTAATAATTCATTGATAAAAAAAGATTTTCCTACAGTATGGCGCCCAACGTGGGGCTGTAAATAAATACAACTAATGAAGTGATTGTATGTTTGTAAAATTAGTATTTATTTGATTGAGTTTTGCAAACTGTTGAACGGTGCTTTTGCAGGATATGAGATAATACATTAAGGTATCCTCAAAGAAGATATAAATAGAAAGTTGGACAAAAGCATCAAAGAACACAGAAACACCAAAGACGTATTTACAATAATTATGGTAAAGAGATCAAAAGTGGTTTAACAGAACTGAAAGGATGAATGTAATTGAAATTCATAAAAATAATTTTATATTAGCTGAAGAAATATTTATAAGGAAAATAAAATTTGTAAAGCAGTTCTCCATAAAGGAATTATTGAAAAATAAACTTAAGAAAGTCATTTGAGGTTTTAAATGTACGAGAACTTCGTTAGAAAAAAAATTTCTCACTTAAATCATTTTATACAAACGGGAGCGCTTCACGCATTTTTATTCAGACTTCTAAAGTTGGTTGTTAAGTGAGATCATTAAAAAAAAAAAAACACTCAATTACATTAATAAAAGAATTTTTTAATAAAGAAATTTCTATTTAGGCTTCTAGGGTCAGCTTTTTTTTAAACAATTTAAAAGTTGTTTTATACACAGTCCGACAAAATAAGTCGTAATTACGTTTCTTTTAATATATTATTTCTGAAACAAAATCTAAAATTTAATATATTTTTCTAGTGAGGGCCTCACTAGAAGACTCTATAGTGGCAAAACAATTTTTGGATTACCTCCCGCCGCTAGCTGCGCCACTGCCTCGAACCCAAAAACTTCAAATTTTTGAGTGAACTTCCAAATCCGTTGAAGTATACAATACCAGGACCAGGTTAAGGAATTTTGATGAAAATTGCAAAGTTTTATGTAAACTTGCAATTCCTTAAGTGCGACATCCCTGTCTTTGCATCGATCCAGGACTGGCATAAGGAATTTTTTTTTCGCAAAAAACTTTTTCTTATCAAAACCGGTTTAATAAACTTTTATTCCGATATTCTTCAGACATTAAAAAAAACCTTATATACAATATCAGGATAGGCTTAAGGAATTTTTGTTCGGAGAGTCGTTCAAATTTTCATGTTAACTAGCGAATCTATAAAAGTATGCTACCGCCGCCTCCGCCTCTGATCACAGTAATTATGTATAAATAAAATTTTCATTTCGGCGCCTTCAAATTTTCTTGTAAATTTCCGAATGTGATGAAAAAAGCCCGCGCCGCCGCCACTGCCTCAAACAGAAAAAACTAATTTCATCAGGACCTACTCAAGCTGATTTTATACGGAGGCCTTCAAATTTTGGTGTGAATTTTCGCATCCTTTGAAGTATATCGCTTTATATAATACCAGAACCGGATTAAGGAATTTTTATTTCGGTTGCCCTCAAATTTTTGGCCGATTTTCCGAATACTGCGACATTTACCTTTGACTGCCGCTGTATCAGAACCAACTTAAGAAATTGTCATTCAGAAGGTTCGAACCGCAGCCGGTTAACGCTCTAATAATTTTTATTTGGGGGCCCCTTAATTTTTTTGTGACCTTTCAGAGTTTTTGAAGTATCCCAATTTCTTCATTCCAAGAACCGGCACAAGGAATTTTTATGCAGAGAAGTTTCAAGTTTTCGTGTGAATTTCCGAAACATTCAAAGTATCCGAATATATACCTTTCCATGACCGGCTCAAGGGGAATTTTTATTCCGCTGTTCTCAAATTTTCTTATGACCTTCCAAATTTTTTGAAGATTTGCGCCGCCACCGCTGCCGGTTCGAACCAGTGGTATCAGAAATGTAACAGAGTTACTGCTTAAGTAATTTTTATTTCGGGGCCCCCTATTTGCTTCGGGTACAGTTTGGCGCAGATCCGAATCTACATTTCTAAAATGAATTATTAAAGACGAAGGTCTAATAAACATATAATTTGTAATCGCATCACAAATTTTGAAAATACACTTTTAATGGATCCGAGATTTGGCATGGTTGCGTTTGTCAAAACGGCTTGTAACGACCGGAGCGAAACGGAATCTTTAGTCATTTTCTGGTTAGTAATAAATTTAGATATTCAGGTTTTTTTGTGGATACTTTGTATATTTTTCTCTGTATATAATCGGGTCTGCGCCGAAACGGTTGCGCTATAACCGGCGCCCCGAACAGGACCATTCCCGCGCCATTCTATTGAGAATTTTTAAGTATCCCGACATACAAAGACTGGCGTAAGGAATTTTGCTTCAGAGACCGTCAATAAAAGATGTTCGTAATTTTTTCCAAATTTTTAACCCCTCGTCCCCCTTTGACGCAGTCGGTTACAATTTTTGTTCTCCTCCTTCTCTGGAACGTCTAATGGTCACAAATCAATTATAATTAAAAATTATAAGAGAAAATACTCAAGTACAATTTTTTAAAAATCCCAAAAATAAAATTTTTTGCGGTCGATACATTTGCTCAACTCCTGTCACATTTGGTCACATTTGATCCCCCGCCCGCTCAAAGGCAAGGACGTCCTTTATGAATGACCCCTTATTGGGCTTTCAAATTTTCGTGTGAATTTCCGGAACATTTGAAGTGTCCCGCTAATATATGCATTTACAGGACCGACTTAAAAAATTTTTTTATTCAGGTTTCTCTAATTTTTTGGCTTATACATGCGAATCCCTTAAAGTATGTTACCTTAGCAACGTCTCCCCTTGGAATTGTGGTAATTTCTTTATGACAACCGGCTTAAGGAATTTTTATTTAGAGCCCTCTAATTTTTGTGTAATTTTTTAGATCCTTTGAAGTATGCCGCCGTATATAGTACCAGAACCGGCTTAAAAAATATTCAGTCGGAGGTTCTTAAATTTTGGTGTAACTTCCGAGTTTTTGCCGGATTGCCGTCACCTTCTCTAACCTTCAGAACCGACTTACAAAAGTTTTTGAAATTTAACGAATGAATAATATAGAACTGATACATATATAACTTTTTTTGGAGGGCCCCAAATTTTTGTGTAAACTTCGTCGCCACTCCTATTCAAGGCTGTTTTTATCAGAACCCGTTCAAGGAATTTTAGTTGAGGGCCCGGACATGTATAATTATGTACTTTTTATTCTTTGATGTCTACCGCCGCATACAATATCAGGGCCGGTTTAAGAAAGTTTTATTCAGAAAGTTATCAAATAATTGTGTAAACTTAACAATCTTTTTCATCATGGTAATTCATTACAAAGACTAACCCAAGGAATTGTAGAGACCCTTAGATTTTTGCTTAAACTTAGAAAATCTTTTGAATTATCCGCCCTATGCGATACCTAGATCGGCTTAAGAAATAGCTGTTTAGAAGGCATTTAAATTTTCGAATAAACTTGCAAATCTTTTAAACGTCGCCTTCAATTTGAACCGTAAAAATATTTAGTTAGGGCTGGCTTAATGAATATTTGTTTCGGGGCCCCAAAATTTTATGGTCGAAAAATAGAAATATTGTAATTTTTTTCTAATTTTGCTTAGGAATAGGAATATTTTTTTTTGGATTTATTAATTACATTATCGAATAAAACTTTTTGAGGTATAAATTATTTAAAAAGAATTGAAATCGGGGGACTAGATTTTGCTTTAAAATAAAAACTTCAGAACTGTTTTCTTTGGTTTTAGTAAATGAGACTCTTAAAAACATTACAAATATTTTGAAAATAGGAAATTGTAATATTTGGATTGCTTCATGGATAAAATCAAGTTAAGTAAAACTTTTATTCGGAGTTTAATAGCGCATGCGCAGTATAACCTAATATAATTTTATTGTTTGAATGAAATGATTTCCAAAATTTAAATTTTTTTAACTTTGAATTTTCACATGAGAGCATTCCGAGTAGTAAAAATTCCTTAAGCCGGTCCTGATATAAATACTACACTCCAAATAAATGGTACACTTTAAAGTTCTCCAAAGTTCGTTCAAATTTAAAATTTTACGGTGTCTAAATAAAATTTTCTTTAACTTGTGATAAAAACATTCACACGGTTCACAGCGACATACTTCAAATGATTCAATTGAATTCACATTGCCATGACAATTTGAGGGCCCCCAGAATAAAATTTTCTTTACCGGTTTTGATGAAAATTCCATCGGTTCGCTGAGGCGACATACTCCAAAAAACCGTAAAGTGTCTTTAACCTAAATATTGCAGGATTTTGAATAAAAATTCCTTAAGCCGGTCCTGATTAAAGTAAAGTACAAAAATACAATCTTAAAAATTTTACAAAACTAACCTCACATATTGCGACTGCTGAGAAGTTACAGAACAACCATTCGGGGTTTATGAAAAATTGAGGTCATAGCAATACTTAAAGAGAATTGAATCACTAGCTTTTGCTTTAAATAGTAACTAAATGTTTTCGGTTTTAATATGGCCTGAAACATTACAAATATTTTAAAATAGAAATTGAATATATTGCTTAAAAATGATTTAAAAATTATGATGAATAATTTAATAAATTTTGTAGAGGAAATTTAAAATTTAGCACTTTTTAGTTTGAATTTTCTCGAGAAGAATTCAAATAAAAATTATTTATGCTAAAATATACAAAACTGGCAGGTTTAAATGGTACACATTAAAAGTATTTTAAAGATCGTCAAATTTAATAAAATTTGTATGTAAATTAATTTTGTAAATGATGTAAAACATTACGGTTAAGCGACATGCTTCAAATGTTCAATTAATTCTCCTGAAAGAAATCAAATAAAAAATTTACGGTATTTGCTAAAATATACAAAATCGTTTTCTCTGGCGATTAAAAGTAAAGTGGCTTTAAAACATACAAATTCTTGAATAAAAATTTGTATGTTTAAATAATTTATGTAAAATGATTAAAAATTATTACGACTACTGCGCGATTTAAATTTTCAATTGAAAGAAATGCAAATTAAAAATAGATTTGCTTAATTAATAGTAAAAATGCAGGTTTCAACTGGCGATTAAAAGTAGTGTTTAAAGATCCAAAATGTTGAGATTTAAAATTTGTATGTTAAATAATTTTGTAACTTGATTAAATTGGTTTAAGCTACTGCATTTCAATTGAATTTACATCCTGAAAGAAATCAAATAAAAAATAGTATTATGCTAAAATAGTACAAAATGGCGGTTTCAATATGGCGATTGAATGTTGTGTTTAAGAGATGCAAAATTGTTAAGAGATTTAAAAAATTTGTATGTAAATAATATTTGTAAACGATTAAATTAGTGAACTACTGCACTTGTTTGAATTTTCTCTGAAAAGAAATCAAATAAAAAAATAGTATTATGCTAAAATAGTACAAAATGGCGGTTTTAACATGGCGATTAAAAGTAGTGTTTAAGAAAGGCAAAAATGCTTAGATACCAAAATTTGTATGTAAATAATTTTGTAGATGATTAAATTGGTGAGCTACTGCTTTTGTTTGAATTTTCTCCTGAAAAGAAATCAAATAAAAAAATAGTATTATGCTAAAATAGTACAAAATGGCGGTTTCAACATGGCGATTAAAAGTAGTGTTTAAGAGACGCAAAAATGCTGAGATACCAACAATTTGTATGTAAATAATTTTGTAGATGATTAAATTAGTGAGCTACTGCTTTTGTTTGAATTTTCTCTTGAAAAGAAATCAAATAAAAAATAGTATTATGCTAAAATAATACAAAATGACGGTTTCAACATGGCGATTAAAAGTAGTGTTTAAGAGACGCAAAAATGCTTAGATACCATAAATTTGTTTGTAAATAATATTGTAGATGATTAAATTGGTGAGCTACTGCTTTTGTTTTTCAATTTCCTCCTGAAAAGAAATCAAATAAAAAATTAGTATTATGCGGTGGCTTAAATGTTGATTACTGCTTGTCTTAGCGTTAATTAAAATTGGAATTAAAAATAGAACCAACGTTTGCTGTAGAATAATTAATTTTGCTCAAATAATGACTTGCACGGTTGTAATTTTATTATTAGCCACATTTAATAAAGCGAATCGTTTAAAATAAACATTGACAGAAATTGTAAGGACCAATTTCCATCATTTGTTCTTGAAATTTGAAAATTTGCTTGAGTCCTATACTAACCCTTTAATTAAACCTAACAACCCCTGGGCTAATTGACAAATCGACGAGTCGCAAGACAAAACTTTTTTACGCAATCAATAAATTATTTACTTCGTAAAAATTCATTTTTAGTTTGCATTTGAGGTGAAAGCGTGGCGACAATTTGCTTTGTCATCATAAAACGAGTACTGGCACTTGAAAATCGCATTTATAACACACAAAGCTTCAATTTCGTTGTAGTAAACTATTTTATAAACGAATTTCTCAGCTTTTATATAATGGGATTAATTATCATAAATTTTGTTGCACGTAATTAAAACGCATAAATTATTTACAACGTTAATTACTTAATTGCTTATAAATTTTTACCAGTGGTAACCAATAACAATTTCCACGAGTTACTTTTTTCGACTTGTGTTTCTTACGGTTATTAGGCAAATCGCACACTAAAATTAAAAAATAAATAAAAAAACTTTTTAGTCATTTATTGGAAAGCAATTCGAAATGTTTAAATTTTTATTATTATGTCTTTACAATTGTACAATTTCTGCAATATAAGACGAAAGCGATATAATAATAATGGAACCTCGATTCGACTACATTTTTAAAATTTCATATCGAATTTTATTTTTCAATTACCTACCTACTGGTGTTGCTTATTAAAAAAGAACTTCGTTGTTGTTTGGGATTATCGTTGCTGGTACAAAATATTTCGCTCCTTTTTATTTGGATAAATTGTTTAATTTAAACTTACAAATGTTTTGTGTGCTTTCGAAACACTTTATTTGTATGCAATTATAACTTGGGAATATTCTAATGTGCACAGTACACAAATCCGGTAATTAAAAACTTTTATAAAATTGATATACCTTTAGGTAAACAAGGATAATATATTATCCTCAAGGTATTTTTATTTATGTTCAAATTATTATGGTTCACTTAAAATTATCTACAGTAACTTTAAATGTTTAGTACACAGTTCTAGGAGCTTGGGTTGTTCGAAAACATTCGGAAGTTTTTAAAATTGAGTTTTGTTAACACTACCTTATCCTTCTTGTTTAGTCCTCATCAACTTTCTAGGTATTAGTTTGCAGTGCTGCCAGCGACGTTTTAATTTATACCTTCTTTTTTTTCTTAGTATTGTATATTAGACACTACAATACCACCAAAACAATGCAATTGATTTTACAACCGTGAGTTTAATTTGCTTCCAAATTTGATATTTCTGTTTCCATACTTTTGCTGTACACTTTGTCGATCGCGATATCATTTTCCGAAACGTAAAATGTCAAAAATTAAATTACCGGCTTAAAATGGCGGACAATTCTAAAATTTACTTTATATATGAGAGCGAACCGCAAGGAAATGAAACCGCATTAATGAAAAATCTGCTGAATAGTTAATACTCGTACATAGTTGAATTGCTTAATTACGGAAAATTGAAATGTTGAATCAAGAATATAATATTTAAATTGTTGAACCAAAAACAATTGAATTATTCAACAAAAAACAACTGAACCAAAAAATAATTAAAATGTTGGACAAAAAACATTTGGTTTTTTTAATAAAACAGTTGCTTTTTTTGACGGAAAAGTAGCTATTTGTATAAAACAGTTGAATTGTAGAAAAGCAAAAAATTGAATTGTTGAATCAAACATAATTGAATAGCTAAATCCAAAACAATTGAATTATTGTACAAGAGACAATTGAATTACTTTAAATTATTGAATCAAACATCTGCATTTATTGAATGAAAGATTGATTTTTTTAACCAAAAAAGTTGAATTTTTTGACAACGTAGTAACTTTTTTACACGAAACAGTTGAATTTTCAAAATCAAAAATTTAAATTGTTCAATCAAGGCTAATTGGCTTGTTTAACCAAAACCAATTGAATTGTTAAACAAAAGAAATTGAATTACTAACCTAAAAATATTTAAAATTTTGAACAAAATCAGTTAAATAATTAAAGCAAACATCTGCATTTTTTAATAAAATAGATGATTTTTAGCTTTTATGCACAAAATAGTTGAATTGTTGAACCAAAAACAATTGAATTATTCAACAAAAGACAACTGAACCTAAAAATAATTAAAATGTTGAACAAAAAACATTTCTTTTTTTTAATAAAACAGTTGCATTTTTTGACTGAGTAGTAGCTTTTTGTATAAAACAGTTGAATTGTAGAAAAGCAAAAATTGAATTGTTGAATCAAACATAATTGAATAGCTAAACCGAAAACAATTGAATTATTCAACAAGAGACAATTGAATTACTAACTTAAACATACTTACAAAATTAAAAAAGCAGTTAAATTATTGAATCAAACATCTGCATTTATTGAATGACAGATTGATTTTTTAACAAAAAAGTTGAATTTTTTGACAACGTAGTAGCTTTTTTACATGAAACAGTTGAATTTTCAAAATCAAAAATTTAAATTGTTCAATCAAGGCTAATTGGCTTGTTTAACCAAAACCAATTGAATTATTAAACAAAAGAAATTGAATTACTAACCTAAAAATATTTAAAATCTTGAACAAAAATCAGTTAAATTATTAAAGCAAACATCTGCACTTTTTAATAAAATAGATGATTTTTAGCTTTTATGCACAAAATAGTTGAATTGTTGAACCAAAAACAATTGAATTATTCAACAAAAGACAACTGAACCTAAAAATAATTAAAATGTTGAACAAAAAACATTTGGTTTTTTTAATAAAACAGTTGCATTTTTTGACTGAGTAGTAGCTTTTTGTATAAAACAGTTGAATTGTAGAAAAGCAAAAAATTGAATTGTTGAATCAAACATAATTGCATAGCTAAACCCAAAACAATTGAATTATTCAACAAGAGACAATTGAATTACTAACTTAAAAATACTTGAAAAATTAAAAAGCAGTTAAACTATTAAAGCAAACATCTGCATTTATTCAATGAATGATTGATTGTTTTTAACAAAAAAGTTGAATTTTTTGACAACGTAGTAGCCTTTTTTACATGAAACAGTTGAATTTTCAAAATCAAATATATAAATTGTTCAATCAAGGCTAATTGGCTTGTTTAACCAAAACCAATTGAATTATTAAACAAAAGAAATTGAATTACTAACCTAAAAATATTTAAAATCTTAAACAAAATCAGTTAAATTATTAAAGCAAACATCTGCACTTTTTAATAAAATGGATGATTTTTTTCTTTTATGCATAAATTAGTTGAATTGTTGAACCAAAAACAATTGAATTATTCAACAAAAGACAACTGAACCTAAAAATAATTAAAATGTTGGACAAAAAACGTTTGGTTTTTTTAATAAAACAGTTGCATTTTTTGACTGAGTAGTAGCTTTTTGTATAAAACAGTTGAATTGTAGAAAAGCAAAAAAATTGAATTGTTGAATCAAAAATATTGGATTGCTGAATCAAAAACAATCGAATCGTTCAACAAGAGACAATTGAATTACTAACTTAAAAGTACTTAAAAATTTAAAAACAGTTAAATTATTGAATCAAACATCTACATTTATTGAATGACAGATTGATTTTTTAACAAAAAAGTTGAATTTTTTGACAACGTAGTAGCTTTTTTACACAAAACAGTTTTCAAAATCAAGAATTTAAATTGTCCAATCAAGGCTATTTGGCTTGTTTAACCAAAACTAAATGAATTATTAAACAAAAGAAATTGAATTACTAACCTAAAATATTTAAAATCTTGAACAAAAATCAGTTAAATTATTAAAGCAAACATCTGCACTTTTTAATAAAATGGATGATTTTTTTAGCTTTTATGCACAAAATAGTTGAATTGTTGAACCAAAAACAATTGAATTATTCAACAAAAGACAACTGAACCTAAAAATAATTAAAATGTTGAACAAAAAACGTTTGGTTTTTAATAAAACAGTTGCATTTTTTGACTGAGTAGTAGCTTTTTGTATAAAACAGTTGAATTGTAGAAAAGCAAAAAATTGAATTGTTGAATCAAACATAATTGAATAGCTAAACCCAAAACAATTGAATTATTCAACAAGAGACAATTGAATTACTAACTTAAAAAATTAAAAGAGCAGTTAAACTATTAAAGCAAACATCTGCATTTATTCAATGAATGATTGATTGTTTTTAACAAAAAAGTTGAATTTTTGACAAAGTGGTAGCTTTTTACGCGGAACAGTTAAATTTTAAAATCAAAATTTAAATTGTTCAATCAAGGCTAATTGGTTTGTTTAACCAAAACCGATTGAATTATTAAACAAAAGAAATTCAATTACTAACCCAAAAATATTTAAAATTTTGAACAAAAATCAGTTAAATTATTAAAGCAAACATCTGCACTTTTTAAAAAATGAATGATTTTTTAGCTTTTATGCATAAAATAGTTGAATTGTTGAACCAAAAACAATTGAATTATTCAACAAAAGACAAGTGAACCCAAAAATAATTAAAATGTTGAACAAAAAACATTTGGTTTTTTAATAAAACAGTTGCATTTTTTGACGGAAAAGTAGCTTTTTGTATAAAACAGTTGAATTGTAAAAGCAAAAATTGAATTGTTGAATCAAACATAATTGAATAGCTAAACCCAAAACAATTGAATTATTCAACAAAAGACAACTAAACCTAAAAATAATTAAAATGTTGAACAAAAACATTTGGTTTTTAATTTTAAACAGTTGAATTGTAGAAAAGCAAAAAATTGAATTGTTGAATCAAAGATAATTGGATTGCTAAATCAAAAACAATTGAATTATTCAACAAGCGACAATTGAATTATTAACTTAAAAAATTAAAAAAACAGTTAAATTATTGAATCAAACATCTGCATTTATTGAATGACAGATTGATTTTTTTAACAAAAAAGTTGAATTTTTTGACAAAGTAGTAGCTTTTTTACATGAAACAGTTGAATTTTCAAAATCAAAAATTTATATTATTCAATCAAGGCTAATTGGCTTGTTTAACAGAAACCAATTGAATTATTAAACACAAGAAATTGAATTACTAACCTAAAAATATTTAAAATCTTGAACAAAAATCAGTTAAATTATTAAAGCAAACATCTGCACTTTTTAATAAAATGGATGGTTATTTTTAGCTTTTATGCATAAAATAGTTGAATTGTTGAACCAAAAACAATTGAAATATTTAACAATAGACCAGCAGTGTAGCGTAAAGCATACACCGGCCTACTTAGACCGTGGTTCGATTCCTAGTCGAGTCGGTTGCACTGCTGTGATCAAAAGTCCGATATCAATCTTTGGACTGTGGGAAGGCAACGGGAAACCACCCCATTAATTATATTCCCTTGTAAAGTCAGCTTGGCTTCGGCTAAGCTGATCGCTACGCACAATGAAGTGTATGGCACTTGAAGAAGAAGAACAATAGACAATTGAATTACTAACCTAAAAATGTTGAACAAAATGCAGTTATATTATTAAAGAAAAAATCTTCATTGATTGAATAAAACAGTTGATTTTTTTAACAAACAACAGTGAGAAATTTTGACAGAAAGGCAGTTCTTGGAATAGGTCAGTTGAATCAACAATAATTAAATTCATTAACCAAAAACAATTGAATTATTCAGCAAAAGACAATTGAATTACCTACAAACATAAAATTAATTCAAAATGTTTAACAAAAAGCAGTTAAATTTTTAAAGCAAACTTTTGCATTTATTGAATAAAACGGTTGATTATTTTAATAAAATAGTTGCATTTTTTGACAAAGTGGTAGCTGTTTTACATAAAACAGTTGAATTGTTGATAATTAGATTTTTATTACAAAAACGATTGAATTATTCAAATTAAGGCCATTACACCTTAAAAATTCCAAATTATTGAAGCAAACATCATCAATTATTGAATAAAACAGTTGATTTTTTAACAAATTATTTTTTGACAAACTTTTTGCATAAAACAGTTTAAATTGTTGAAACATAAAAAATTGAAATTGTTGAATCAGTCTGAATTGTTTAAACGCAAAAAGAAATTAAATTGTTGAATCAAGGATAATTGGATTCTTGAATCAAAAAAATTAAATTATTCAACAAAAATGACAATTAAACCTTAAAGATAATTAAAATGGTGAATGAAAAGCAATTAAATTATATAAGCAAACATCAGCTTGCATTGAATAAAACAGTTGATTTTTAAATTGTTCAACTAAAAACAATGGTATTATTCAACAAAGACGATTAAACCTAAAATAAATTTAACTTATAATTAATTTAAAGTATTCAACAAAAAGCAGTTAAATTATTATCAAAGCAAACTTCTTCATTTATTGAATAAAACGGTTGATTATTTTAAGGTAAAATAATTAAAAATTGAGCAAAAAACAGTTAAATTATTGACAAACACCTCCTTTTCTTGAATAAAACAGTTAATTGTTTTAACAAAATAGTTGTAGTTTTTGATAATGCAGCTGATATTGCATAAAACAGTTGAATTGTCGAAATAAAAAAATTAAAATGTTGAATAAAGAATATATTTAAATTGTTGAACTAAAAACAAAAGTATTATTCAACAAAAACAATTGAACCGGAAATAATTCAACTGCTAAACAAAAAGCGGTTAAATTATTGAAACAAACCTCTACATTTTTTAAATAAAACGGTTGATTATTTTAACAACACATTTACAGTTTTTGACAAAATTAGTAGTTTTTTTTAGCATAAAATACTTAAATTGTTGAAACACAATCAATTTAATTTTTGAATCAGGGATAATTGGATTTTTTGATCCAAAAACAATTGAATTATTCACCAAAAGGTAGTTAAACCTAAAAATAATCTGAATGTCTAACAAAAAGCAGTTAAATTATTGAAGCATAAAATTTTTTGCATAAAACAGTCAAATTGTTAAAGAAGAAAAAATTGAATTGTTGAGTCAATCATAATTGGATTGTTAAATCAAAAAAAAATTAAATTATTCATCCAAAGCCAATTGAATTAATAACCTACAAATAATAAAAATATTGAACAAAAAACAACTAAATTATTGAAACAAACATCTGCGTTAATTGAGTAAAATGTTGATTTTTTGAATTTTTTAAGAAACATTTGCATTTTTTGACAAAGTAGTAACTTTTTGTATGGCGCACTTAAAACACTATAAAATGAATTAATAAATTAAGGATAATTTGATTGCTGAACTAAACACAATTGAATTATTTGACAAAAGACAATTGCATTAATAATCGGAATATAATTAAATAGTTGAGCAAAAAACAGTTAAATTATTGAAGTAAACATCTGCATTTATTGAATAAAACGGTTTATTTTTTTAACAAAATTGTTGCATTTTTTTACAATGCAGTAGCTGGTTTTTCATAAAACAGTTGAATTACTAAAACACAAAAAATTGAAATGTTGAATCAAGAATATATTTAAAATGTTGAACCAACAACAATGGTGTTATTCAACAGAGACAATTAAGTTAATAACCTAAAAATAATTAGAATGTTTTGCAAAAAAAAGCTTTAAAAAAATCTTATTGAAGCAGTCATCTGCGTTAATTGAATAAAACGGTTGATTTTTTAACAAACAGTTGTATTTTTGGACAATGTAGTAGCTTTTTTCGATAATATAGTTAAATTGTTGAAATACAAAAAATTAAGCTGTTGAGTCAAGAATATATTTGAATTATTGCATCAAGAGGAATGGTAGTATTCAACAAAGACGATTGAATTAATAGCTTAAAATAAATAAAATGTTTAGTAAAAAGCAGCTAAATTATTAAAGCAAACATTTGCGTTAATTAAATAAAACGGTTGATTCTTTAAAAAACAGTTGCATTTTTTGACAAATCAGTAGCTTTTTACATAAAACAGTTGAATTGTTGAAACGCAAAGAAAATTGAATTGTTGAATCAAGGATAATTGGATTCTTGAACCAAAAACAATTGAATTATTTAGCAAAAGACAATTGAATTACTAACCTAAAAATGTTGAACAAAATGCAGTTAAATTATTGAAGCAAACATCTGCTATTGAACAAAATAGTTGACTTTTTTAACAAAACTCAGTTGCATATTTTGACAGAGTAGTAGCTTTAGGCATAAATCAGTTGAATCAACGATAATTAAATTTATAAACCAAAAACAATTAAATAATTCAAAAAAAGGCAATTGAATTACTAACCTAAAAGAAATTTAAATGTTGAACAAACCGCAGTTAAATTATTAAACCAAATATCAGCATTTTTAGAATAAAATGGTTGATTTTTATACAAAACAGTTATATATTTTGACAAAGTGGGAGCTGTTTTATATAAAACAATTAAATTGTTGAAACACACAAAATTGAATTGCAGAATCAAGAATAATTAAATTTTTGATCCAACAACAATTAAATTATTGAAAAAAAGCAATTGAACCTTAAAAATAATTAAAATGTTGAATTAAAAGCAATTAAATTATAGAAGCAAACATCACCATCTATTCAATAAAACGGTTAATTTTTTTAACAAAACAATTGCATATTCGGACAATGTAATAACTTTTTGCATAAAACAATTGAATTGTTGAAACATAAAAAATTGAATTGTTGAATCAAGTATAACTAAATTGTTGAACCAAAAAAATTGTGATATTTAACAAAAGACAATTGAATTAATAACCTAAAAAATAATTAAAAGTTGAGTAAAAATCAGTTAAATAATTGAAGCAAACATCTGCATTTCTTAAATAAAACAGTTGATTTTTTAACAAAAAAGTTGAATTTTTGAAACATAAAAATTGAATTGTTGAACCAAAACAATGGCATTATTCAACAAAAACAAATGAATTGATAACCTAAAAATAATTAAAATGTTTAGCAAAAAGTAGCTAAATAATTGAAACAAACATCTGCGTTAATTGAATAAAACGGTTGATTTTTTTTAACAAAGTAGTAGCTTTTTGCACGCAACAGTTAAATTGTTGAATTTAGGATAACCAAATTATTGAGTCAAAAACAATTGAATTATTCAACAAGAAATAGTTGAACCTAAAAATAATTAAAATGTTAAATAAAAAGCTGTTAAATTATTAAAGCAAACATCTGCATTTATTAAGTAAAAAGTTTGGTTTTCTTAACAAAACAGTTGCATTTATTAGCTTTGTGGCATAAATCAGTTGTATTGTTGATATACAAAAAATGTAATTGTTGAATGTAGGGTAATCAGATTATTGATCTCAAAATAATTGAATTATTGAATAAAGACAATTGAACCTAAAAATAATTAAAATGTTGAACAAAAAGCAATTAAATTATGAATGCAGACATCTGCATTTCTTGATAAAACGGTTGAATTTTTTATAAAACAATTGCATTTTTACGAAGTAGTAGTTTTTTGTACAAAGCAGTTGAATTGTTGAAAAACAAAAAATTGAATTGGCGAATCACGGATAATTCGATTGATGAACCAAAAACAATTAAATTATTCAACAAAAGACAATTGAATTACTAACATAAAAATAATTAAAAATCTAAAAAAATCAGTTAAATTATTGAAGCGTAACTGAAAGTGAGCTCTTTTTTACCGCTAAATGTAATTTAGAATTAGATATTATTATAATGCAAATGGTGGCGATGCCTACGGCATCGCAACGCTTATTATCAATATCCATGAGCCAAAATAAAACTCAAAACTATAGAACTATAGAGAACAGAGTCTGAGAAAGAAATGAACAAATGTCGTATTTAAACGCTACATAAAAAAATCGACGATAGAATGAAGTGCCTCATGGCATGAAGACCATGCAAAATTTTATATAGTTTATATTGCCATGTTTAATTTTGTCAAGGGGCGATTAAATATCATAAAGTTCCTTCCCCTACCCAAAGTTTTTAAAATTAATGGCAAAATTAAGGTTTGGTACCATAGAAATAACAAAAAGTCGATAAGAAAATAATCAGAAATAAAAAATTAAACATAATTGAAAGTCTATGATTTATGGCGCCCAAATTTACATAAATAATCATTAAAATTAATTGAATCATAGCAATATGTACTACTCCTGCCTCTTTATATGTAAGTAGAAATTAATCTCGTTAGGTGCAGGTAACATCTTTGAAGTAACATCTTGAAGAAAATTATTCAATCGATAATCGATTACCTGAAACAATCGATTTTATCGATTAATCAAATAATACAGTTATAGCTTTCTTATGCGGACATCAGTTGTAAGCACAAGAATTTTATTAATATATTTATTTAAAACAAGCGGGTGGTACAAATAAAATCATCCCTTCTGCAAAGCTCTCGAAATCGAATGATCATATACAACTGACCATGTGGAAAGCGCGCGGGTAATTTATTAGAAAAAAAAGTAATGCACGTGTAAAGCGAGGAATCTTTTAGGGAGAACTGGTCACGTGGTACGTTTAACAAGGTTGCCGTTCGAACATTTTTTTAACTTATTTTTTAATAAAATGTTAGAGAAGTTTGACTCTAACTGTGTCTACTTTTAAATAACGATGTTCTTAATAACGCTGCCAGGGGTAGCAGGATGATATTCAACAATCGCAGGGTTAATACTTATTTTCCAAATATTCAATTAATCAAAATGCCATTTGCTATTTTTCAACTGCTTTTGACAATGTCATTCGTTCACATCGGTCATGTGACATGCGAGGGTTATTTTCTCTGTAATAATTTCCTATAGTTGTTTTAAGGGTTAGTTTTAATAGAATGTTTTTTTTTGAATTATTTAAACTAAGTATATTAATAATTAAATAAATGTGAATATATCGCTTTACCTACTGCTTGCTAGAAAATAAATAACTGACTCAAGTGTGAAACTTTTATTAGCTACCCTTCTGTATTACAAATTTATCTAAATTGTTCGTCTCTTCTTTGCACCTAAAAACCTTTTTTTATTTTCGATTTCATTAATTTCGCTATGAGAAGAATTATAAGTATCAAAAGGAACTAAGGTGAGTAACCAAATAATTTTTACTTTTAACCTGATCTATTTGATAGTAATATAATTAAAAATAAACTTGTGAAATAAATTTCCCCCCCCTTCCTTGTTTATTTCATATATTATTTAAATTTTGGTTTGCCATTACTACTACTATCAGAAAATTAGAATTAATATAATTTCTTGTAAACTTCTGAATCCTTTGAAGTATTCCAGCGGAACCGGTGAACATATTTTATCAGTACAGGCTTAAGCAGTTTTTATTCTGAGCTGATTAAATTTTTAGGTAGCTCTTGGATCCCTTAAATATGCCTCCGAACGTTTGAGAACGTTTTTATCGGGAAATGTTTTAAAAATCGAGTAAACTTTCAGATGTTTTGTAGTATATGCTCACCTGCTCAGACTATCAGAATTTTTAATCAACGTCAGTTCAAGCAATAGTTGAATGTTTTGATGAATACTATGAATTTTTGATAAATACCAATGTTGATTTAAAATGCTAGGCGCCTATCCAAGTAGCACATAATATTTAATGTTGGCGCGATACTGCAAGATTGAGCCAATATTGATGCAATATTTATTTTCTATATTGCCGCAATATGGAAGTCAATATTAGTTCAATCTTGGTGCAATATTGGACCAATATTGATGATCAACATTGTTTCTCGATCTTCAGCCAATATTGATTTCTAACATTGCGGCAATATAGAGAATCAATATTTGACCACTATAAGTTGAATCTTGATGCAATATTTCGTCAATATTGATAACCAATATTGTCAGTCGATCTCAAGCCAATATTGGTGCAATATTGTATTTCAATATTTTGACAATATAGGAAATTGACATTGCGCCAATAATATTTGAACATTATATTGCGTCAAGATTAAAGATCTATATTTCCTGCCGATCTTCAGCTAACACTACTCAATATACAAAATCAATATCTTACCAATATTGGACAATATTTACATCAAAATATTGAAAATAAATATTGGCTCAATATTGCATATAAATGTTGAGCCGATATTGAAAATAAATATTACGCCAATATTGTAAATCAATATTGCACTAATATTAGAAAATGAAATATTGGTGTAATATTTAAAGTCAATATTGGTCCAATATTGCGCCAATATTTGTGCTACGTGAGGTGAGTTAAGAACATAATTATCTTAATGTGTGGTAGTATCGTTTAAATTAAGGCGGAACGGATTGATATCGTCAAGTGTCCATATGAAATGAATGATTGCCTTCATCAGCTGGCCGCAAGGAGCAAACTTTCATTACTAAACTTCAAATTTTATGTATGGAACGCGCAGATAGCTACCGCGGTATCTAGCGATCCAGCCTTGAAGCGCCCGTTTTCTCCTCTCCGCATTAGTGACACATTATCACGGGTCGTGTCAATTTAAGCAAAAACAAATGGAAGAGAAAGAAAGCAAGACAAAAAATGTAACAAGAAGAAAAGAGAGAAGAAACTAAAAATGAATAAAAAAAGACGTAATGAGACGTTAAAAAAACTAATAATGGCAAAAGCCACACTCCCAACCCCCGGTTGCACAGTTTATTTTTATTAGAAATAAATTAAAGATATCAACATAACCGATCTAGAAAACATCTTTAGAAAGCTAATTAATCCTAACTTTAACAAGTGACACTAAAGTAACTAATATTCCAATTAGCCCAAATTATAAACCGTACTTCTAGAGACCGGGGTCTGGGGTGTGGAGCACCCCAGGTATACTAAAACTGTGATAGTAAATTTGCAAACTTGTGGTATTCAGTATTAAGCGGTTATTAGTGAAAATTTTTAGCATAAGAAATATAAAGCAGTGACCAGAATCTAGGAGAGAGAGGATTATAAATCCCCAAGTATAATATGTCATCGTTCTCAAGAAAATCAAAGCGCTATAATAAACCTTACTCATAAATTGTAAGCATTGAAGATATTGCCTTTCAACAGTATGACACTGGAGGGTGTTCCACACCTCCCAAACCCCCGGTTGTGCAGTTTATTTTTAATAGAAATAAATTAAAGATATCAGCATAACTGATCTAGAAAAAATCTCTAGAAAAGCTAATTAATCCTAACTTTAACAAGTCACACTCAAGTAACTAATATTCCAATTAGCCCAAATTATAAACCATACTTTTAGAGACCGGGGGTCTGGGGGGTGTGGAGCACCCCCCAGGTAACTAAACTGTGATAGATAAGTTTGAAAACTATGGTCTTCAGTATTAAGCAATTAATAGTGAAAGTTTTTAGTACAAGAAATATAAAGCAGTGACCGAGAATCTAGGGAAAGAGGATTATGAATCCCCCAGTATAATATGTCATCGTTCTCAAAAAAATCAAAGCGCTATAATAACCTTACTCGTAAATTGTAAGCATTGAATGTATTGCCTTTCAACAGTAGGCACTGGAGAGTGTTCCACACCCCAGACCTCCCGGTTTGTGCAGTTTATTTTTTATTGAAATAAATTGCAGATATCAGCATAACTAATCTAGAAAATCTCTAAAAGCTAATTGATCCTAACTTTAACAAGTCACACTCAAGAACTAATATTAATTACCCAAATTATAAATCATACTTTTAGAGACCGGGGTCTGGGGTGTGGACACCCCAGGTAGACTAAACTGTGATAGATAAGTTTGCAAACTTATGGTCTTCAGCATTAAGCAATTAATAGTGAAAGTTTTAGTACAAGAAATATAAAGCAGTGACTGAGAATCCAGGGAGAAGAGATTATAAACTTCCTCCCAGTATAATATGTCATCGTTCTCAAAAAAATCAAAGTTTTATATTAAACTTTACTCCTAATCTGTAAGCATTGAATGTATTGCCTTTCAACAGTGAGGCACTGGAGGGTGTTCCACACCCCAGACCCCCGGTTTGTGCAGTTTATTTTTTATTTGAAATAAGTTAAAGATATCAACTGATCTAGAAAAATCTCTAGAAAAGCTAATTAATCCTTATTTTAACAAGTCACACTCAAGAAACTAATATTCCAATTAGCCAAATTATAAACCATACTTTTAGAGACCGGGGAGTCTGGGGGGTGTGGAGCACCCCAGGTACACTCAAACTGTGATAGATAAGTTTGCAAACTTATGGTCTTCAGTATTAAGCAATTAATAGTGAAAGTTTTTAGTACAAGAAATATAAAGCAGTGACCGAGAATCTAGGGAGAGAGAGGATTATGAATCCCCTCCTCCAATATTATATGTCATCGTTCTCAAGAAAATCAAAGAGCTATTATAAACCTTTCTCCTAATCTGTAAGCATTGAATGTATTGCATTTCAACAGTGAGGCACTGGAGGGTGTTCCACACCCCCCAGACCCCTCGGTTTGTGCAGTTTATTTTTTATTAAAAATAAATTGAAGATATCAGCATAACCGATCTAGAAAAACTCTAGAAAGGCAAAAGAAGAAATGGAACAGCAGAACAAGGTCAACTAAACACAAAGAAAAAAGAACACATCGAGAAAGATATGTAGACTAAGAGGGAGAGCGCGAAGAAGATGGAAATAAGAAATGATGAACAGGAACAGGTGTGAGGCGGAGAGAATTAAAGTGTAAGATGACAAAAAACATATAATGCAGACGTACAAGAATACTACCGGCCCCACACTGCCAAATGGACAGTTGGCAGAGTTATTGGATTCAAAAATTAAAATTCCTATGAATGGAATAGAATTATCAACAGAGGGGGGAAGTCTCCCCTTCCCCTTATAAAAGCATTAATGTAATCTGTAAGAAAGAAACGGATATACTAGCAATTGGAAAAACTATATTATGTGTTATTAGCGGACAGTAATGACAACCGGTGCGGTGATAAAAGCTAGGAAAGTTAGGAAAGAATTGATGGCAGAGTTGAAGAAAGTTAGAACAAAATCATCAGATTTGTTAATTCAAAATAAAATGTTATTGGGAGCAGGAAAAAACACCAGGAATAAAATAATGCCCAAAACTGGAACGAAAGAATAAGGATGTGCTGGGGTTATATCCGTTTATTTTTTTCAAGTGTATTTTTTTTAGTATTAAGAAGGAGGGTTGTCAGGCGGTGCGTCATAAAATGGAAGGCTGCCATTTTATGTTGGTAAAAATGGAAGATAAACTTTTTACTGAAGGTCGGCTTCTGGTAGATATCAGAGTTGAGCACCCCATCTCTTTTCAACCATGATGTTCAGGAAGGGTAGTTTATTGTTCGTCTTATTTTCGTGGAAAAACTTTACTGTTGGAAAGTGAAAGTTTTGTAACGTATTTCTTAGTGATGATTGCGAACACATCATCTACATATCTTATCCAGACTCTTAAAAATATGGGACACTCTATCTTTAGGTTCATCACCAGCTTACGCAAAAGATCTCAAAAATAAATGGGGAGAGTGCATTACCTATTGCTGTGCCCTCTTCTTGTGCGGAGTACTTCCTCGGAACTGAAGTATATTTTTTGACATGGATAGTTTTGTCAGATGAATACACATTTCTACTGGTGGAGTGCTCACTAGAATGTACCCACCTCCAAAAGAGAAGCTCCTCCTCCGAATGTAGACAGACATTCAAGTACCGAGCACGATGGCACTAAATCTTCAAGGGCAAAAAAAACATCATAGAGCTTGGAGAAAGTTTTAGTAAGTGAGAGATGGACGGTATCGTATGAGATTTTCACTTCCCCACATGATGCAAAATTAAAAACAGTAAGGAAAATAAATAAAGTACAGAGGTGTATCAACTCTTTGGATTACGAACACTTTGCGTGGTCGTGTAAAATCCAGGAGATGTGGCGAAACCGGTCACTTCCCCAGTGAGTGTAAGAAGAAAAAGTCTTTCTGGGTGACCTGTGAACTCGGGATACTCCGTTTTCCGAATTCCGAATGTGTATTGAGACTTACAGATGATTAAATTATGGTTGAAATTGGTTCATGGAAACAATTTTCTAAATCTTTTATTTCACTTTTTCATTATATGTAAAATGAAAAAGTATTGTACTATTTGCGTAGAAAAAGTAAGATTTTGATGGATACGCACTTTCAAGTCCCATGAGCTAAATAAAACCATTTCCAAAAGTTAGCTGTGGGTGTGTATGAGTGGGCGTGTCTATGGTCAACTTTTGTGAGCAGTCTACCTCAAAAACTAATAATATGAACTCTGAAATCAAATTTGGGATTTTGTATCCTTATATTGAGACTTAGAGCTGATTGGACTTTGGTTAAATTATTATATGGAAATTATTTTTTTTTGTAATTTTATTATTTAATATTAGTTTTTATTTAATCTTTCAAAAACTAATACAAATTTAAAAACCAAATTTAGGATTTCGTATCTTTATATTGAAACTTACCGATGATAAGTAAACTTTGGTTAAAATTAGTTCATGGATACACACTTTCTAGTCTCATTACCTAAATAAGATCATTTCTAAAAAATGTCTGTGTCGGTGTGTCTGGGTGGACGTGTCTGTACGTCTTTCTGTGATCAAATTTTGTCGGTACTTTACCTCAAAACATAACAAAAACTTTAAAACCAAAGTTAGGATTTCGTATTCTTATATTGAGACTTACAGATGATTAAATTGTGGTTGAAATTGGTTCTTAGAAACTACTTTTTAACCTTTTTATTTTACTTTATTAAAATATGTAATATGAAAAAGTATTGAATTCGTGCAGAGAAAAATGAGATTTTGATGGATACACACTTTTAAGTCCCGTGAGTTAAATAAAATCTTTTCCAAAAAAGGTTGTGGGTGTGTCTAAGTGGGCGTGTTTATGATCAAATTTTGAGAGCGCTCTACCTGAAAAACTAATACAAATTTCAAAACCAAATTTTGGATCTCGTATCTTTACGTCTTAGCTGGCTTACTGTTGAGTAAAACTTTTGTCAGACAAAATCAAACTGGAAATTAACTCCAAAATTACCAGGGACCAACAAAAGGTCAGTAACTCAAAATATTATTAAATTTGCGACGGTTGAACTAATTCTATTCAATACTTAGAAATATAAGTGTGGATTAGTTCACAATCTTTTATAATTAATCTCCCCGCCCCCCTGGTTGAATATACACGTTTTTGCTGCTTTTTACCACCAATTTGTTTTTATTTTATTAATTTCAGATTTTATGCAAATTGCGTATAAAAATTGGTTCACAAAACTTTTTTAAACTTATTATTTGATATTTTAAAACTAATATGAATCTCAAAACCAAATTTGGTATTTCGTATCTTTTCATTGGGACTTAGAACCAATTAGATTTCGGTTCAAATTGGTTAATAGAAAATTTTTTTTCTTTTATTATTAAAAATCATTTCTTTTAATATTTAATAAAAATATTATCCAGGTCACCTCAATTTTTGTAAGATACTCAGCAGCCGCTAATTCAGTTTTCAAAACCATGTTACGTCTTAGCTGGCTTACTTTTTAGTAAAACTTTTGTCGGATAAAATCAAACTGGAAATTAACTCTAAAATTACCAGGGACCAAGAAAAGGTCAGTAACTCAAAATATTATTAAATTCGCGACGGTGAACCGATCGTATTCAATACTAAGGGCAAGTTGTACCAACGAAGTTAATCTTAAGATCACGTTGAACTGTCGATCAAGTTCATTGATTGGTTGAAAATTTAAAAACCAACCAATCACCGAACTTGAACTACGGATCAGTGTGATCTTAAGATTAACTTCGTTGGTACACTCGCTCTTAGAAATATAAGTGCGGATTAGTTCTCAATAATTTATCCCCCCCCCCCCTGACACTAGTTGATTATAAAGGTTTTTAAGCTTGGCCCACATTATTACAATAATTTCTATTTATAATCACTTTAATTCACAAATAAATTGTACGTTTGCGTATTTAGAACTACTAACATTTTATTTTTAGCAAAAAAATATAAAGCTAAAAATAAAAAATAATAAATTTTGTTACATAAAATAGAAACGTCATTTTTAATTTTTATCGTCACCAAAAATTGTTGGGAACTCAATAAAAGTTGACTTAACTTTCACAATGTTTGAAAACTTGGGAAAAATTGTGTAACATATTTAAAAATTTAACGGTCCTTCGGTGCTGCTATTTTATAGTTTATTTAACTTTTTGTATCTATTATTAACTTTTTATAGGTTATTAACACTTTAATTTTATTATTAAGGGGTTGCTTTTTATTATTTTTCATTTGAAACGTAAAAATGATCCCCGATGTCGTGTTAAACGATAGTTTAAAGTTTATAAACAAACGTGAGGTGGAAGTGTTCATTTAATAACGTTTGGGACGTCACACATCCTCCCCGCACACCACACTTGCAACCGAAATACGAAACGTAGTATTTTAAGGTAGAAGATGAACGAATTAAAGAAATCACTTTTTGTTCAAAAGTTTCTCTCAAATAGAGCCTTAGAAACACTTCCAATTCCTAATCTTTTCAATTTGAGCCATTCATCCGAAAGTGTTTTATTGCAGTTACGAGTTTATCTTATTACATAATGTAAAGTGAATCGTGCATTTGTGTTATGTTATCTTGTATATAATGCATTATATAAATAAAATGTGTAATATATGCGGTGGCCAATCCAATAAGAAAGAAAGTTGTACGTGCTAGGTGGCGGAGCACGCAATAAGATATAAGTGACAAGTGACTGGTCGCGTGCGATCGCCTTTAGTGCACGAAGGGTATTTCAACCCTTCATAAGACGCCAAAATTTTATACACCCTTAAAAAATTGTCAATAACTTATAACTTTGACATCCATTCCGGGTAGTTCGTTGAGCTTTTATTTTGTCGCCACGATCGAAGTTAATTTCATTTCATTAGGTTAATAAGGGGTTGTTTTAACAACCCTTTCGTGATTAACTTTTTTACTTCTCAAAATTACGCGTTCGAAATTTTTTTTTTCGGAAAATCGTAATTTTAATAACGGATTTATTTTAATAACCTTAATTTTAATTAAGGTTTGAATGAAATTGGTGTAGCCGTATTATTATTACAAGGGTGGGTATTATGGAAAATGAATTGTTTTCCTATTTATAACTTAAAATGTTATTTGTTTGCTCGTTCCCATTAAAAACTATAACATTATTCGCTGTATACACGCTCAAGTTGCTTTATTAATACGAATTATTATTTTCTCCCATTGTTTACGACTCTCACGCTGTTATTTATATTTCGCAAAATACATAATACAAATTTTAAATTTAATATACTAGTTCGGGACTAATAATGGCAAAGCCTCTCTATAATTTAAAGCGAATTAAAATTAACAAAGCTTACTGTTTGCCCAATAATAAAATAATTTTTAAAACTCCTACAGCCGCATTCATAACCGTTAACATTTTCTCGATTATCTCGCATCTTTGCTAAAATAAAATAAAATAAAATGAAATGGGGGTTGAAACATTTTACTTATAAAAGTTTTACGGCCACACAATTTTATCTCGTTTTTAGGTAATCAATAAGACGGAACTAATTCATGCAAGCAAGCTTACGTGAATTGTATAAAACAGCGTATCTGTATTCAAATATAAGCGAATTGACATATATTCAAATATACTTCGAATAAAAGATCCCATTTCCATTTGAATAAAGGAAAATAAACGTATCCTACTCAGTCTCATTCAAAAATTGTCGACTGGATGTTTTTTAAGTAGAAAAACTTTTTAAATATGTAACGATTTATGTAAAAGGAAGCGTAGGTTTGGAAATGAGCTAAAAATTTTATTTTCGTGTAATTTAACAGCTTCTCCAGTGGCGTAAATACCAATTATTTCCACAGGGTATTCCATAATAATTGAATAAAACGTACACCACACCACGGTAAAATTACATAATTTACTAGCAAAAATTAACGGATTACCAAAATTCGGCATAGATGTAGTCTTTAAAATAATTAATACAGAATTGATTTTATCGAAAAATTACAAGAGATCTTTTTTGTAGATAAATAAATTATCTTTAAATTATATTCTTATGTTTTTTCGGCATGATAAAAATTAATGGAGTTATGATTTTTTAGACGTTAGTGCTTTCAAACTCCGTATAAAAGTCAAATTTTAACGCTCGTTTTTGCGATTTGCTAGAAAGACAAAGGTCCCACAAAAAAAATTCAAATACAAAGTTGAAAGGTACTTTAATTCTCATTAATTTAATTTTTTCCTTTACCCTCTACTACAAAAATTTAACAAGTTACAGCTATTTATTTTTAAGAAAATGTGTTTACATTAAAATTGTTGATTTAATTTTTACGTATAATTTTCATCATTACAAATTCACAACGTAAAATCCGTTTTTTATGAAAACTAGCTTGTTTAATTTTTATTACACAAAAAAAAAAATTCAAATTAAGGGTAATTTTTAATACTACAGAAAATGGCTCTTATAATTTTTCGATAGAAGAGTAAGTATTTAACTACAAAAAATTTTAAAACTAAAAAAATGAGAAATTAAAATAAAGCACTTCGAAATTTTGAAATTTTTGGGCAAAAAAGGTTGGAAACCTCTGCTTTACATCAAGAAACGTTTTAAAGACAAATGTAGTATTTAATATCTCCTGAGTTTTTTTCACTATTTAGACTGAAATATATAAATATTTATTTACAAAAATAAATTTTTTGCTGGCTAAGAAATATAAATTTCAACAATAAAAATTGAAATAGAAGAAACTGACGGCTAAAAAAAAATTACTTAGTGATAATGTACTTTAAGAAAATATTTTAACTTTTTTTGTAGTATTTTTTACATTTATTATTACGTTTATAATATTTGCCATCGTTTAATCAAGATTCAAATAACTTTTCAAGAGCTAAAATTAAAATAAAAAAATGTAATTTGTAATATTATCATTTGCAAGATATTTTAATAAACTTAATTTCATAACAGAAATATTATTTTTATAACAAAACCGATTAAACAATTGTCGTGTTCATAAAAAATAAATTTTTCAATTTCAAAATGTAATTTAATAAGTTAGCAATTTTAATTTTAATAAAAGCACATTTTCTTAACAATAAATAGCTTTCACTCGGCAAATTTTTGCAGTGGGGTGTACAGGAAACACCAAAATTACGGAGAATTAAAATATCTTTCACCCTTGTACTGGATGTTTTTTTTTGTAAGACACTTATATTTCGAAAAAATCGTGCGTTGAAATTTAAGTAGTATACGGGAGTTGAAAAAACAACAATATTTAAAAAATCATAACTCGGTAAATTTTCGTGGTACAAACTTATCAAATTTATTTGTCTTCAAAAATGATCTCTTGAAATTTTTCGATAAATTAATGGTTTTTTAATTATTTATAAAAAAAGTAATATTTTATCTCTTGAACAACTTATAAAATAGAAAATGCGAGATATCGGTTCCCATGAGTAATTATTCGATTACATATTGCTATGATTCAATTTACTTACTGTTATTGTTTAATTAAATTTGGGCGCCATAAATCATATGTAGATTTACTTTTAAATTTAATTATTTCTGATGTTTGTTGGTGACTTTCTTCGCCTTTATTGCTTTTCGGTGGTAAGATCTTTTAATTTTTTGCTTTGTTTTTTGTTTGGGGCATAAATTAAATTTTAGTTTAGATATTACAATAAACAATTTAGTTTTTGAATCTTGGACAGTTTGGTCAATTAAAAACAATTGGGAATCTAAGTTGCAACGATTTGTACTCAAAGTCGGACCGAAAAATCTAAAAATAAAAATAAATTTTGTCGATAATTTTTGAAAAAGAATATGTGACTCATAAACAAATTAAAACAAACGCGATGTGCGCGAAAAACAAATTTAAATGAAAATTATAACCAATTAAAAAAACGGTTACATTTTGAAATTGACATTTACGTAAAAGAAACTTAATTTAGAAACATTGCCAAAAATTCAAAAATTATTTTATTTAAACAAATATAGTCAATTTTCAAAAATATCATAGCAATATATAAGTGCATTATTGCGTCATATTACGCCATAATTGAATAAATTCTATCGCCAATCCGTGCATTGTACATAGGCCAACACTCTGAACCGGCGAGCTACCAGAGATCAAAAACTTTGCGTATTTTCGCGTCCTGGCGTATTTTTAATAAATTTAACTTCTTCTAGGACCCGGTGACTTGAAAATAGCTTACTTTTGGCTCCGATATATTTTTTTATTATTTTTAATAGTTGGCCCAGCTCTAGAATTGGGTCGATTTGGAAAATTTTGAGTTCTGCCGAGCCCTAGGATTTTTATAAATTTGTAACAACTCCGAAGACTTCCCCCCTTCAACAAAGTTGCAATATAAATATAAAATATTTATTTACAATAAATTACTTTTCGCGCTAAATACATATTTTAATTTTAATTTTATAAAATATAGTATTTGATTTGACTGGTACCTAACCCCTCCCCTCTACATCTTGAATGAATCCTTGATAGGCTACGGATTGTCTACGAAGAAAATAGTTAAATTATTAAACATAATCATTGAATTGTTGAACTAAACGCAAGTTGCATATGTAAACAAAACATACCTACTAATTCCTTTGTAAAATGTAGTGTTGAATTGTTGATGAAAATATTCGAATTGAATGTTTTAATCAAATTTTGTAAAATTGCATTTTTTATTTAAAAATTATTAAATCAGAAACATTTGAATTATTGAGCCAAACAGCTCCACTATTTAAGTAAACAATTGATTTCTTGGAAAAAAAACAGTTGAATAGTGGAAAAATAATAAAATTCTTAAATAACCAGTTAAATTCTTGAAGAAAAAGTTTAAATGTTAATCCAAATAGTCGATTTGATTATTTATGCATTATTTTCTGATTCTTTTATTTTTGATAAAATAAAGTGTTAAATGTTGAATGAATTTACTAGTAAACCACACAATAATTTAATTATTTAATACAGCTAAATTATTCAACAAAACATTTGAATTGTGACAATTCAACACGGTTGAATTGTTGATAAAACAGAAAAATTGTTGAACAAGTAGTGGAATTATTAAATAAAAATTTGAATTATTGATCAAAATACTTAAGTTGCTCATTTTTGCATTTTTATGAATCAGTTTCTTCTATTATTAATAAAATAGTGTTTTAAACGTTGAATAAATTTTTAAACTGCACGATAATTCAATTGTTGAATACAGCTGAATTATAACAAAACAATTGAATAGTGAGAAAACACAGTTGAATTGTAGATAAAATAATGGAATTGTTGAACAACCAGTGGATTTCCTAAAAAAAAATTGAATTGTTGATCGAAATACTCGAATTGATTATTTTTGTATAAAATAATGTTTTAAATCTTGAATGAATTGTCAAACAGCACAATAATTCAATTGTAGAATACAGCTGAATTATTCAACAAAACAATTGATTTGTAAGAAAACAGTTGAATTGAGGATAAAACAGTGGAATTGTTAAAACCCAGTAGAATTCTTAAAAAAATTAGAACTGTTGATCAAAATAATCGAATTGATCACTGTTGAATTATTTTATAAAATAATTTTTAATATTTTTAATAAAATAATGCTTTAAATGTTTAATGAATTATTAAACTACAAAATAATTTGATTGTTGAATATAGCTGAATTATTTAACAAAATAAATTTCAATTGTGACATAACTCACTTGAATTGTTGAACAAGCAGTTGAATTCTAAGAAATATTTGAACTGTTGATTAAGATACTTAAATTTTTATGATTTATTTTTTAACGTTTTAGCAATATAATGTTTTAAATGTTGAATTAATAATAAATCGCACAATAATTGAATTGTTGAATGCAGCTGAATTATTTAAAAAAACAATTGAATTGTAAGGAAACAGTAAATATTGTAAATAAAACAGTGAAATTGTTGAAAAAGCAGGAAAATTCTAGAAGAAAAATTTGAACTGTTGATCAAAATTTCCGAATTACTCATTTTTGCAATATTTTATGAATTAATTTTTAATATTTTTAATAAAATAATGCTTTAAATGTTGAATGAATTATAAACCACAAATTAATTCAATTTTTGAATACAGCTGAATTATTTGACAAAATTAAATTAAATTGTAAATAACACAGTTGAATTGTTGAACAAGTAGTTGAATTTGTTAAGAAATATTTAAACTTTTTACTTTTTTATGGAAATTTTTTTAAATATTTTAAGTAAAATAATGTATTAAATGTTGACTGAATAAATAAATCGCTCAAACATTTAATTGTTGAATACAGCTGCATTATTCAAGAAAATTATTGAATTTTGTGAGAAAACACAGTTTATTTGTGAATAAAACAGTGGAATTGTTAAAAAACCAAGTAAATTTTTGAAAAAAAATTTGAACTGTTGATTAAAATACTTAAATTGATCACTTTTGCATTATTTCATAAATTGTTTTTTAATATTTTTAATAAAATAATGCGTTAAATGTTGAATGACTTATTATACCATAAAATAATTTAATTATTGAATACAGCTGAATTATTTAACAAAATAAAATTCAATTGTAAAAAAACACAGTTGAATTGTAAAGAAATCTTTGAACTGTTTCACATTATTTTATGATTTATTTTTTTTATGTTTTTATTAAAATATTGCTTTAAAATGTTGAATAAATAATTAAATCGCACAATAATTCAATTGTTGAATACAGCTGAATTATTTAACAAAACAATTGAATTGTGAGCAAAACACAGTTGAATTGCGGATCAAACAGTGGAATTGTTGAAAAACCAGAGGAATTCCAAAAAAATTTGAACTGTTGATCAAAATATTCTAATTGATCATTTTTACATTATTTTATAAATTAGTTTTTAATATTTTTAATAAAATAATGTTTTAAATTTTGAATGAATTATTAAACTACAAAATAATTTAATTGATGAATACAGCTGAATTATTTAACAACATAAAATTCAATTATGAAAAAACAGTTGAATTGTTGAACAAGCAGTCGAATACATTAAGAAATATTAAAACTGTTGATCAAAGCACTCGAATTGATTACTTTTATTTTATTTTATGAATTATTTTTTTAATGTTTTTAGTAAAACACTGTTTTAAATGTAAAATAAATAATTAAAACACACAATAATTCGATTGTTGAATACAGCAAAATTGTTTAACAAAACAATTGAATTTTTGTAAAACCCAGTTGAATTGCGGATAAAGCAGGGGAATTTTTAAAAACTAGAGGAATTCTCGAAAACAAATCTAAACTATTAATCAAAATACTCGAGTTGATCATTTTTGTAGTATTTTATGAATTAATTTTTAATATTTTTAATAAAATAATGCTTTAAATGTTGAATGAATTATTAAACTACAAAGTAATTTTGTTTTTAATACAGCTAAATTATTTAACTTCATAAAATTCAATTGTGAAAAAGTACGCTTTAATTGTTGAACAAGCAGTTGAACTCTTTAAGAAATATTTGAACTGTTGATCAAAATACGCGATTTTATTATTTTTGTTTTAAATGTTGAATAAATTCTTAAAACTCACAATACCTCAATTATTGAATACAGCTGAATTGATTTAACAGAGCAATTGCATTGTGAGAAAACACAGTTGAATTGCGGATAAAACAGTAGAATTGTTGAACAACTAGGGGAATTCTTGATGAAAATTTGAACTGTTGATCAAAATATTTGAATTAATCATTTTTGCATTATTTTATGAATTAGTTTTTTATATTTTAATAAAATATTGTTTTAAATGTTAATAAATTATTAAATTACAAAATAATTTAATTGTTGAATACAACTGAATTATTTAACAAAATAAAATTCAATTGTGAAAATTCACGGTTGAATTGTTGAACAAGCAGTTGAATTCTTTAAGAAATATTTCAAATGTTAATCAAAATTCTCGAATTGATTATTTTTACATCATTTTATAGAAAATTTTATTAAATATTTTAAGTAAAATAATGCTTGAAATGTTGAATAAATAGTTTAATCATAATCATTTCATTGTTTGAATACAGCTGAATTATTTAAAAAACAATTTAATTGTGAGAAAACACAGTTGAATTGTGGATAAAACAGTGAAAGCGTTAAAAACCAGGGAATTCTCAAAGAAAAATTTAAACTGTTGATCAGAATATTCAAATTGATCATTTTTGCTTTATTTTATGAATTAGTTTTTAATATTTCTAATGAAATAATGCTTTAAATGTTGAATGAATTATTTAACAAAATAAAATTCAATTGTAAAAAACATAGTTGAATTGATGAACAAACAGTTGAATTCTTTAAGAAATATTAGAACTGTTGATCAAAATACTCGAATTGATTATTTTATGTTATTCTATAAATTATTTTTTTAATGTTTTTAGTAAAATATTGTTTTAAATGTTGAATGAATAATTAAAAAGCACAATACTGCAATTATTGAATACAGCTAAATTATTTAACATAACAATTAAAATGTGAGAAAACACAGTTGAAATGTGGATAAAACAGTGGAATTGTTGATACATCAGGAAATTCTCTAAGAAAAATTTGAACTGTTGATCAAAATACTCAAATTGATCATTTTCGCATTATTGTATGTATTAACTTTTCATGTTTTTTTAAAATAATGCTTTAAATGTTGAATGAATTATTAAATCATGAAATAATTTAATTTTTTAATACAGCTGAGTTATTTAACAAAATATAATTCAATTGTAAAAAACACAGTTGAATTGTTGCACAAGCAGTTGAATTTTTAAGAAACGTTTGATCTGTTGATCAAAATACTCAAATTGATTATTTTTACATTATTTTATAAATTATTTTTTAATGTTTTAATGTACAAAATAGGTAAGTCTATTATTGAACAAAATTGCTGAATTATTAAATAAAACAGCTGAATTATTTAACAAAACGTACGAATTATTTAATAAAACAGTCGAAGTGTTGAAGAAACAGGATAATTTTTAACATCATAAATGAATTGTTAAAATTGAAACAATTGAATTACTCAATGAAAAAAATTGAATTGTTGAAGCAATTGAAGGTTTAAACAAAACAACTGAATTTATTAAACGAAACAGATGAATATTGAAGAAAAAAACATGTCATAATTTTGAAAAAATTAGCCCATCATCAAACAGTAGTCTATAAGTGGTAATCGAACCTGGTGTCTTACATATTTATTTATTGAACTGTTTAAAAGTATAAATAATAATAATAATATTTAGACAAAATGATAATCTGTCGATGTTTTCTTTTAGAAAATCCTGACTGAACATTACGATGTGGACACTCGTCGCCGGTATTGGAAAGCTTTCCGAGCTTTGACGATAGTGCTACAAGACATACATATTTTTCAACTTGCTTTTTTAATATCTAATGAAATAATTCGCTCTCGAATTAATTGAAAATTATAAAAATCGTCGACAAAGTTTAGTCTATTGTTTCACTCTGTATGAAATAAGATTTACTATTAAAACGCTGCAAACATGGAAAACATCTAACGAAAAGCAGCTTTATCAATCAACTAGTGGAAAAGCTTGTAAACTTAAATGGATGGTACTCACCTAATATTTTAAAATATTAAGAGCTTTTCTTGTTATAAATTACAAAGACTTGAATATTATCGGAAAAATCTACGGTTACAATCTCAGGGAAGTATATCCTTGTTTGAACACGTTCTTATCAACAAGTCTCTGTCCACCTGTCGTCATGAAAAATAGTCGCCAAGTTACATTTACGTGTGAAAGAAAGAAAATGCGTCACTTCAATCTGGAAAATGGTCGGGTATAAACGAGAAAGAAATTCACAAAATTGCGCTATTGATGTTGAGAGCAAAAGGTTAACTAATGGTTGTTTTTTTCCAATCGAAAATCGGTTACTTAGAAGAATTGATATGGAGAAGTTCACAAATTGACTAAATTTTTAACCAAAAATTTTTAAAACTCTCACATTTTAAAAAATGCAATTATTGGTCGATTACTCGATAAAAGAACTGGGATAAAAAATTTAGTTTTAAACTCATCGAGAATATATTTATTAAAAATATGTGGTGGCTAGATGCGATTAATTGACTTTGTAACACATTGCGTGGAAAATTAAGCGTTGACAATATTAAATCGTAGCACGCAATGGTAGTAGTGTGACTAATAACTAAAACCTTTTATGTTTAATGATAACCGCCGAAAAATCGGAGTTTTTCCAGTCACCATTGAATCCCCCAATATTCAAATCCTTCGGGAATAAAATTTTAAAACTGCATGTTACTCCTAAACCCGGCTTTTTGCATTGACAAAAATATTAACTTGATTGACTTTCCGGTCCTATCTACGACGCACAATAAATTAAAAAACCCGAAATTCTAGTCTTTTTTTATTTTCGAATTTGGTGGTGGTTCCAAATCTATAGAGTTGTTTGATTTGGTCCAAAATAATAATCAAATTGAATAAAGAAAAGTTGCGTTTATTTGCACGTTCTGAATAAAATATAATAATTACAAATTATTTTAAATTTATTTTGTGCTTACATATTGCTATGGCCCATTTGACAATTGCTACCATATTGATTATGAAATTTGAGCGCCAGAACTAATTAACTTACCACTAAATTTTTAGTTTCTCAGCTTCTTTGACTATTTGCCTCCCAGTGGTTCTTAATTTAATTTAAAAACGTTTTGTTGTTTGATTTTTGTTGATGGGCAAAATTAAATTCGTTAAAATTCTACCCCCAAAATTTACAATTTTATATTCCAAAATTATTCGTCGCTGAAATTTATTGTTGTTTTTACACAATGAGAAAACACTTTTTTTTAGCTCGAAAAGCTTTGGGATAGCCAAGGCGTAAATTTTTATATTTAATTTAGGGAAAATCGCAGCCAATTTGGCAATTTTTTTGTATTTTCTATTGAGTTTGTTATACGTTTGCATTTTCATACCTGGAAGCTTATATTTTATGAAAGAAAAAAATCAAAATAAATTTCTAAAGACGAAATATATATTAAATTATTTTCGAATCTCCACTTTATATTTTTTTTAAATTACATATGTGTATTTAGGGGGTGAAATTTATAATTTTTGCAAATATTTAACTAAACATAAAAAATTAAATTTTTTTAAATTTTACTTTTTTACAAAATTAACAAATGCTGAATAATTTCTCTTGTAATCTTAAAAGTCGCTATTTAATCCAAAAATTACAAGAAATACTTTTTGTAGAAAAATAAATTTCCTATTAATTTTCTTTTTAGTTTTTTTTTGTGTGATGACAATTTACCGAGTTATGATTTTTTAATATTGGTGTTTTCAACCCCGCGTAAAAGTTACATTAAATCGCGGGTTTTGCGATTTTCTCGCAAGGTAAAGGTCCTATAAAAAAATATTGTACACAAAGTTGAAAGGCATTTTAATTCTCTGTAATTTAATATGTTTTTATTATTTATTGCAAGAATTTATTGAGTTATAGCTACTTATTATTAAAAAATGTATTCTTATTAAAATTAAAAATATTAATTTTGTTATTTAAATTTGCATTTTGACAAAAAATGTGAGATAATTTTCTGTGATTAATGCGGGAATAAATAAAGCGGCGTGCATTACTTTCATTCATAGGAAATTTATAACCTAAGAAATCCATTTTTTATGAAAACGCACAGCTATGAACAATATTCAATATTTCTGTTATGAAAATACTACGTTCATTTACTTATTAATTTCAGTTTTTAAAACTTTAAAATTTGAAAGTTTTGAATTTAAGTTCATCTTAAATGTCAATCCATCGATTTAGGGGGAAAAATAATTAAGGTTTATATATTGCTATGATTTCAGAAGAAAATATATTTTCGTCCCCAAATGTTCTTAATATTTTGCAAATTTTTCAAAAAAAAAAATTGTAAATTATTGGCGGAAACTAATTGTATTATAAAAATATACAAAAAAAAAAAAACCAAATCTTAAAAGTGACTACCCAATTTAAACGTGATTATCTCTATGATTTTAAAATTCAAAAATGTGCATTTGGAGTTAGTATTTACTTTTAGTTGCATTTTTTATTTTCATTGCAGCATAGATTCCCTAGCAATTGTTTTGAATTAATAAAATTGCACAAGATTGAAAATTAACTCAAACTTCATAAGTAGCTATGAAATATATTGTTTGCGACATATTAAAAAAGTTTTTATGCGGTAAATTTAATTTAAAGTAAAGTAAATTTAAATAAATAAAAATAATTTTATCATTTTTGAACACTACATTGAAATTGTTTTAACAACTTAATTTTGTTTATTGCTTTTAACATTTTTACAATTTGTACATTGACAGTTTAATTAAACAACAGAGTGTACAATATCGATAATTGATTAATTTAAACATTATGTAAAAGCGAATAATCGATAGCCAAAAGCTTTTATAGCACATATACCGCAAAAAGAAATTGCACATAAAAACCGCATAAAAACAGGTCTGACTGTACTGTCATTTCAAAACTTGTATTTTAATTTATAAACTAAACAAACAACAAATTATAATATTAAAACAGCATTTTAAAGTCACCAACCAAGAACAGAAATAATAAAATTTAGAAGTAAACCTATGATTCATGGCTCCCAAATTTAATTAAACAATAACAATAAATAAATTGAACCATAGTAATATGTAAACAAATACTTACTCTTTCAAAAACCGATAATTCCATTCCGAATTTAAGAACTCAAGTGTTCAAAATGTGAAAAATTACATTTCTATAAATATTAAAAACCGATAATTTATCAAAAAAACACAAGAATTCATTTTTGTAGACGAATAAATTGCCTTTAAACCAGATTTTTTTCTTTTTGAACGATTAAAATTTACCGAGTTATGATTTTTTAAATATTAATGTTTTCCGTCCGTCGTGTAAAGTTCACATTGCAACATGGGTTTTTCGTGATTTCCTCGAAAACTAAAGGTCTTACAAAAAAAATAATGATTATTTACTTGAAAGATATTTTAATTCTCTGTAAATTATAATATTTTTTTACTCTTTATTATAAACATTGGCTTAGTTATGGCTATTTATTGTTAAGAAACTGTGTTCTTTAAAGTAAGAAATTAATTTTTTATGAAAAAAGTTGTTTAAGTAAATAAAATTTTTAATAAAATAATGCTTTAAATGTTGAATGAATTATTAAAACGCACAATAATTTAATTGTTGGATACACCTCAATTATTAAAAAAGCAATTGAATTGTGAGACAACACAGTTGAATTGCGGATAAAACAGTGGAATTGTTATTGTAAAATCAGGGGAATTCTTGAATAAAAATTTGAGCTGTTGATCAAAATACTCGAATTGATCATTTTTGCATTATTTTGTGAATTATTTTTTTATATTTATAATTAAATAATGCTTTAAAAATTGAATGAAGTATTAAACCACAAAATAATTCAATTGTTGAATACAGCAGAATTATTTATAAAAAAAATTGATTGTAAAAAAATACAGTTGAATTGTTAAACAAGCAGTTAAATTTTTTAAGAAATATTTGAACTGTTGATCAAAATACTCGAATTAATTATTTTTAGATTATCATATGAATTATTTTTTAATGTTTTTAGTAAAATAATGTTTTAAATGTTGAATGAATAATAAATCGCACTATAATTTAATTATTGAATACAGCTAAATTATTTAACAAAACAATTGAATTGTGAGAAAACACAGTTGAATTGCGGATAAAACAGCAGAATTGTTAAAAAACCACGACGAATTCTTGAACAAAAATTTGAACTGTTGATCAAAATACTCGAATTGGTTATTTTTACATTATTATATAAATTATTTTTTAATATTTTTAATAAAATAATGCCTTAAATATTACATGAATTATTAAACCACACAATAATTTAATTATTCAATACAGCTAAATTATTTAACAAAATAAAATTTAATTGTGAAAAAACGCAGTTGAATTGTTGTACAAGCAGTTGAATTCTTTAAGCTATATTTTAACTGTTAATCAAAATACTTAAATTAATTAATTTTACATTATTTTATAAATTATTTTTTTAATATTTTTAGTAAAATAATCTTTCAAATGTTGAATGAATAATTAATTCGCACAATAATTCAATTGCTAAACACAGCTGAATTAATTAACAAAACAATTGAATTGTGAGAAAACACAGTTGAATTGTAGATAAAACCGTGGAATTCTCGAAAAATTAGAATTCTCAAAGAATAATTTAAACTGTTGATCAAAATACTGGAATTAATCATTTATGAATTATTTTATGTATTAATTTTAAATATTTTTAATAAAATAATGCTTTAAATGTTGAATGGATTATTAAACAACAAAATAATTCAATTGTTAAATACAGGTGACTTATTTAACAAAATAAAATTCAATTGCAACAAAACACAGTTGAATTGTTGAACGAGCAGTTGAATTCTTTAAGAAATATTTGAACTGTTGATTAAAATACTCGAATTGATTATTTTTACATTATGTTATGCATTATTTTTTTAATGGTTTTAGTAAAACAATGTTTTAAATGATGAATGGATAATAAATCGCACTATAATTTAATTGTTGAATACAGCTGAATTATTTAACAAAACAATTGAATTGTAAGAAACTTAATTGAATTGTTTATAAAACAGTAGAATTGTTAAACAACCAGTGGAATTATTGAAGAAAAATATGAACCGTTGATCAAAATACTTGAATTGATTATTTTTACATTTTTTTATAAATTATTTTTTTAATGTTTATAGTAAAATATTGTTTCAGAATGTTGAATAAATAATTAACACCCACAATAATTAAATTATTGAATACACCTGAATTATTTTACAAAATACTAATTGAATTGTGAGTAGGCACAGTTGAATTGTTGATAAAACAGTGGAATTGTTGAAATACCAGGAAAATTCTTGAAGAATAATTTTAACTGTTGATCAAATACCCGAATAGATTATTTTTACATTATTTAAGAATTCTTTTTTTAATATTTTTTGTAAAATAATGTTTTAAATGTTGATCGAAAAATTAAATTGCACAATAATTCAACTATTGAATACATCTGAATTGTTTTACAAAACAATTGAATTGTGAGAAAACACAGTTGAATTGTGGATAAAACAGTGGATTAGTTAATAAACAAGGGGAATTATTGAAGAAAAATTTGAACTGTTGATCAAAACATCCGAATTGATCATTTTGCATTATTTTATGAATTAATTTTTAATATTTTAATAAAATAATGCTTTAAATGTTGAATGAATTTATTATACAACAAAATAATTCAATAGTTGAATACAACTTAATTATTTAACAAAATTAAATGCAATTGTAGAAAAACATATTTGAATTGTTGAATAAAAAACAGTTGAATATTTGAAGAAGTATTTGAACTGTTGCTCAAAATATTTAAATTAATTAATTTTTTATTATTTTATGAATTATTTTTGTAATGTTTATAGTAAAATAATGTTTTAAATGTTGAATGAATAAAATTAAATTGCACAATAAATCAATTGTTGAATACACCTAAATTGTATAACAAAACAATTGAATTGTGAGAAAGCACAGTTGAATTTTGGATAAAACAGTAAAATCGTTGAAAAATCAGGGATTTCTTAAAGAAAAATTTAAACTGTTGATCAAAATAAATACTCGAATTGATCAGTTTTCGCATTATTTTATAAATTAATTTTTGATATTTTTAATAAAATAATGCTTTAAATGTTGAATGAATTATTGTACAACAAAATAATTGAATTATTGAATACACTTAATTTATTTAACAAAATAAAATTTAATTGTGAAAAATACAGTTGAATTGTTAAACAAGCAGTTGAATTCTTAAAGTAATATTTGAATTGTTGATCAAAATACTCGAATGTATTAGTTTCACATTATTTTATTGATTTTTTTTGTTTTAAGTAAAATAATGTTTCAAATCTTGCATGAATAATAAATCTCACAATAATTTAATTGTTGAATATAAATGAATTATTCACTCTCATTCACAAAACACTGGAATTGTAAGAACACTCAGTTGAATTGCGAATAAAACAGTGGAATTGTTATGAAACCAGAGGAATTCACAAAGAAAAATTTGAACAGTTGATCAAAATACTCGAATTGATCATTTTTGCATTATTTTATGAATTAATTTTTAATATTTTAATAAAATAATGATTTAAATGTTGAATAAATTATTAAATCACAAAATAATTCAATTGTGGAATACAGTTAAATTACTGAACAAGCAGTTGAATTATTTAAGAAATATTTCAACTGTTGATCAAAATACTTGAAGTGATTACTTTTACAATATTTAATGAATTATTTTTAATGTTTTTAGTAAAATAATTTTAAATATTGAATCAATAATTAAAACTCACAATAATTCAATTGTTGTATACGGCTAAATTGTTTAACAAAACAATTGAATTGTAAAAAGCGCAGTTGAATTGCAGATAAAACAGCAGAATTGTTGAAAAACCAGGGAAAGTCTTAAGAACAATTTAAACTGTTGATCAAAATACTCGAATTAATTACTTTTGCATTATTGTATAAATTTAAATTTTTTAATATTTCTAATAAAATAATGCTTTGAATATTGAACGAATTATTAAACCACAAATTATTCAATTGTTGAATACAGCTGAATTGTTTATCAAAATAAAATTCAATTGCGAAAAAACACAGTTGAATTGTTGCACAAGCAGTTGAAATCATTATAAAATATTTCAGCTGCTAATTAAAATACTTAAATTAATTAATTTTACATTATTTTATAAATTATTTTATAATATTTTACGTAAAATAATCTTTTAAATGTAGAGAGAATAATTTAAACGCACAATAATTCAATTGTTGAATACAGCTAAATTATTTAATAAAACAATTGAATTGTGAGAAAACACAGTTGAATTGCGGATAAAACAGCGGAATTGATGAAAACCAGGAGAATACTTAAACAAAATTTGAACTGTTGATCAAAATACTAAAATTAATTATTTTACATTTGCATATGGATTATTTTTTTAATGTTTTTGGTAAAGTAATGTTTTAAATGTTGAATGAATAATTAAATAGCACAATAATTCAATTGTTAAATTCGTCCGAATTACTTTACAAAACAATTGAATTGTGAGAAAACACGATGAATTGTTGATAAAACAGTGGAATTGTTGAAAGACCAGGTGAATTCTCGAAAAATAATTTAAACTGTTGATGAAAATACATGAATTGATCATTTTGAATTATTTTATGAATTAATTTTAATATTTTAATAAAATAATGCTTTAAATGTTGAATGAATTAATATACCACAAAATAATTCAATTGTTGAATACAGCTAAATTATTTAACAAAATAAAATTCAATTGTAAAAGTACAGTTGAATTGTTGAACAAACAATTGAATTATATAAGAAATATTTGAACTGTTGATTAAAATACTCGAATTGATTATTTTGAAAATGCACAATAATTCAATTGTTGAATACTGCTAAACTATTTAACATTGCGGATAAAACAGTGGAATTGTTGAAAAACCAGGAGAATTCTCGAAGGAAAATTTGAACTATTGATCAACATACTCGAATTGATCATTTTTGCATTATTTTATGAATTAGTTTTTCATAGTTTTAATAAAATAATGCTTTAAATGTTGATTGAAGTATTAAACCACAAAATAATTTAATTGTTGAATACAGCTGAACGATTTAACAAAATAAAATTCAATTGTAAAAACATAGTTGAATTGTTGAACAATCAGTTGAGTTTTTAAGAAATATTTAAACTGTTGATCAAAATACTAGAAATAATTACTTTTACATTATTTTATGATTTATTTTTTTATTGTTTTAGGAACATAATGTTTTAAATGTTGAATGAATAATAAATCACAATAATTCAATTGTAAATACAGCTAAATTATTTAACAAAACAATTGAATTGTGTGAAAACACAGTTGAATTGTTGATAAAACAGTAGAATTGTTGAACAATCAGTCGAATTCTTTAAGGAAGATTTGAACTGTTGATCAAAATACTCGAATTGATTACTTTTACATTGTTTTATAAATTAATTTTTAATATTTTTAATAAAATAAAGCTTAAATGTTGAATGAATTATTATACCACAAAATAATTCAATTGTTGAATACAGCTACATTATTTAACAAAATATAATTTAATTGTAATAAAACATAGTTGAATTGTTGAACACGCAGTTAAATTCTTAAGTAATATTTGAACTGTTGATCAAAATACACGAATTGATTACTTTTACATTATTTTATGAATTATTTTTTTAATGTCTTTAGTAAAATAGTGTTTTAAATAAAGAATAAATTATTAAACTGCACAATAATTCAATTGTTGAATACAGCTGAATTATTTAACAAAACAATTGAATTGTGAGAAAACACAGTTGAATTGCGGATAAAATAGTGGAATGGTTGTAAAACCAGTAGAATTCTTGAAGAAAAATTTGAACTGTTGATCAAAATACTCAAATTGCTCATTTTTGCATTATTTTATAAATTAATTTCTTTTATTTTTAATAAAATAATGCTTTAAATGTTGAATGAATTATTATATAACAAAATAATTCAATATTGAATACAACTGAATTATTTTACAAAATAAAATTCAATTGTGAAAAAACACAGTTGAATTGTTGAACAAGCAGTTGAATTCTTTAAGAAGTATTTAAACTGCTGTTTAAAATACTTAAATTAATTAATTTTACATTATTTTATGAATTATTTTTTTAATGTTTATAGTAAAATAATGTTTTAAATGTTGAATGAATAAAATTAAATTGCACAATAAATCAATTGTTGAATACACCTAAATTGTATAACAAAACAATTGAATTGTGAGAAAGCACAGTTGAATTGTTGGTAAAACTGATAAAACAGTAGAATCGTTGAAAAACCAGCGGAATTCTTAAAGAAAAATTTGAACTGTTGCACAAAATACTGGAATTGGTCATTTTATTTTTAATAAAATATTTTTAAAAAAATAATGCTTTAAATGTTGAATGCATTAATAAACCACAAAATAATTCAATTATTAAATACATCTGAATTATTTAACAAAGTAAAATTTATTTGTGAAAACACTGTTAAGTTGTTGAAGAAGCAGTTGAATTTTTACGAAATATTTGAACTGTTGATCAAAATATTCAAATTGATTATTTTTACATTATCATCTGGATACATTTTTTAATGTTTTTGTAAAATAATGTTTTAAATGTTGAATAAATTATCAAGACAAACAATAATTCAATTGTTGAATACAGCTTAATTATTTATCAAAACAATTGAATTGTGAGAAAACACGGTTGAATTGTGGATAAAACAATAGAATTGTTAAAAAATAAGATGAATTCTCGAAGAATAATTTGAACTGTTGATCAAAATACTCGAATTGATCAACCGATGAATCTATTCTGGATTTCAGAACACAAGTGTTCAAAAGGTAAAATTACTTTTTTATAAATAAATAAAAAACCACCAATTAATCGAAAAAACACAAGAGATCTTTTTTGTAGACGAATAAATTACCTTTAAATTTAAATTTTTTCCTTTTTTGAACTTTCAAAATTTACCGAGTTATCATTTGTTTAGTATTAGTGTTTTTTCAACTCTCGGGTAAAACTCTCATTGCAATGTGGGTTTTTCGTGATTTACTCGAAAACTAAAGGTCCTACAAAAAGTATTAAATATAGAGTTGAAAGATATTTTAATTTTCCGTAATTTGGTATTTCTTTTACTTTTTATTGCAAACATTTGCTGAGTTATAGTTAGGAGAATTTAGTTTTTAACGTAAGAAATCGATTTTTTATTAAAAAAGTTTTTCGAGCAAATAATGTTTATAAAATTTTTGTTGTGAAATTAAGTTTATTAAAATAACTTGCAAATTAAACGTTTGTAAACTAAACTTCAGTTTTTAAAAAATTTTATATTTTAGTTTATCTTAATTATCGATCAATCGATTTAGGGGTGGAAAAAATTAAGGTAATATTTATACTGCTATGATATATTTTTCGTTTCCAGATACCCTTAATATTCTGCAAATTTTCCAGGCCAAAAAAAAAATAAATTATCGATGGAAACTAGTTCTATTATGAAATGATGAACGCAACTGATAAAGAAGGGTGTAAATACGACTAGATTGTCACGCAGTTCATTTGCTCGTCTATTTCTAGCCTCATAAGTCGAAAAGTGCTTAATGCTATTATTGACCCAATTTAGTTAATATGTATATCCATAAGTGTAGAATTTGAGTACAAGAATGATGTAACAGGCGAATCTTACGTGGTATGAGTGTTCTGCGGCGCGGTAGAATCAATAAATTAGGGTAATAAACCGCTTACATTAATTGCCAGGTGGGTATTAGCAATTAAAGCAAAAAAAGAACTAAAAAAATAATTTTATTTCAGTCGTGATTTGTGGCAAGACTTAAATTACGAAAAATTTACGAGCAATTATGTGCTATTTAGATTCCCCTCAAATGACATTTGCTTATCTTTAAGACTTTATTTTCTTTGTATACAAATTAACTACAAGGAATTGTGTTTGTGATGTCTTTATTTTGTTGCCGTAATTGATAACTTGAAATTTAAGGCAAGTCGTGTTTTAACAAGTTTGGAACATGTAATTTAAAATTTTAATTATGTGGTCTGAAAGGGATTTTCTTACAATTTTTAATCAAATTCCTTTTTACATTTCCCTGAAAAAAACATTTTTCTGGATGGTTAAATTATAATTAACTTTATAAGATATCCAATTAAAAAGTTTGCTCGGTCTATTACTTGGTGTTTGTAATAAATTTGTATTAAGCGGGAGTTTGGTAAAAAAAATTGATTCGCGTCCAGCCCGAGGACAATACACTCTGAAGCGATGCGAAGCGTCTTTTTAAAGTTGGATTTTTTAATGTAATTCATGATAGTTTTTACTCGAGTGCCGGATTCATGTGTAAATACATAAGCTCTAGCTTGACCATCGACTTCAAATCATCATCAATCATTCTGGAAGCATCAAAGAATCCCCAGTCGTTACCACATCGTTAACCTTATCATATTATCAATGGCCTCTCAGAGGTACAAGACTCAATGATAACGATAGCCCAAAGATTTGATAAATGATACCTAAGATAGTGGCGTGTGTACACGCAAGGAAATTGGAAGTGTATAATCTTGGTATAGGTAGCAATTTTTCTTAAATAAATTTTTAAAACAAAACGCATGAAAGGAAAAAAGGAAGTAGGCAAATGGCGAAAGCAACTTGAGAGACCTAAGTCTTCGTGCTTATCTCGTGATAAGAAACTTATAGGCGAACGTGATCGCAATGCTATATCAAGAAAACTATCCCTTTTGTGTCCGGATATGACGATAATGATATTCCAGCACTAAAAGAGCTCACCAGAAATCCATATTTTCAATTATCGATCCGACTTAATTTATTATAAACCTACGCCAAGTGTAATAACTAAAATTTGTAGCTCACATCATAACGAATTGATCCCAAAATTAGGAACCGCTGCTGTTCCCAGTCTTGTACTTATTCAACAAAATTACTTTCATTATTCGCTGCCCACATTATCTAAATAGGCAATATTAAAGCGCGATTATCAAATTTTGTTTTACACCTTTCACTTCATATCCTATAAATTCTGATTTTATTAAATTTCTCCAGCAGTAGATCAAAGTTATTAAGCTTTAAGATAAAGAAAAAATATAGCACTGCTTATAATTCCAGATTTTCAAATTTGAATTTTTACTCCTCTAAATTTTACTTATTTTTCACGCTTCGTTAAAACAACTTTTATTATGAAATCTCACGCCGTGGTCGTATTTTCAAATTAATTTTAAATGAATTTGTTTTAATTACCAAAATACAATTGATAACGCGAATACTAAATTAAAAATTTAATCAAACTTTATGCAGCCTTATTTTTTGCAAGACCACGATTTTCTCGTTTCTTGTTAGGTTTTTCCAGTGGAGCGCCTGTATGTCCCCTTTTATTTCTTTGTTAAATCACTATGAGGAGCAAAACATTCTGTATTATAAATTTGCTATTCATTATTGTACCTACATATATTTTTCATCACATCAATATTAATTATTCCCGAAAGTTTCCGGTTTCGGTGTTGGTTTAAAAATTTATATCTTCTTTCTTAAAAAGTTTACAACAAAATTTTGTAGCTTAGTAAACGATGAGATTAGCTATCTCATCATCTTAATAAATAAGTATTTGAATGTACAGGGTGTTTACTGTAAGTTAAAAAAAAATCTAAAAGTTGTCAAAAATATAATATAAAAACTCCCAAAATGTAATTATCTTTTAATGAAACATTTACATTTAACACTGTCAAATGAGTTGAAATTATTTTTAAATAAAAGAAACTGAGGCAGCAGGAAGAACATTCATAATTAAGTAAAAGAAACTTAATTAAATTGTTGCAGGTAAGTGCAACCGAAAATTTAAAAATTTCAAAAATTACTTTATTTATGCAAATTAGTCAATTTTCAAAAATATCATAGCAATATATAAGTGCCATACCCCGCACGGCCGCAGGCCGTGCGTTGTACGTAGAGCGACACTTACAACCGGCGAAAGGCTACCAGAGATCAAAAACTTCGAGTATTTTCGCGTCTTGGCGCAATTTTAATTTTAACCTCTTTTAGAACCCCGTGACTCAAATATTAATAATTTTTGATCACTTTTGCCTTCTATATATATTTAATTACTTTTAATAGTTGATCTTAGAAACCTCTGCCGATATTTTTAAAAATTGTAGCGAAGCCGAAGGCTTCGCCCTTCAGCAGAGTTGCATAGTAAAAATAAAATATTTATTTACCATTACTTTTAGCGCTAAATTGTTATTTAATTTTCAATAGGCAGGGTTTTTAAAAGAGCCAATGAAAAAATTCAATTGCGAAAAAGTACAGTTGAATTGTTAAACAAACAATTGAATTATATAAGAAATATTGGAACTGTTGATCAAAATACTCGAATTGATTATTTTGAATTTTTTTTCATGTTTTTAGTAAAATAATGTTTTAAATATTGAATGAATAATTAAAACGCACTATAATTCAATTGTTGAATACGGTTAAACTATTTAACAAAACAATTGAATTGTGAGAAAACACAGTTGAATTCCGGATAAAACAGTGGAATTGTTGAAAAACCAGGGAATTCTCGAAGGAAAATTTGAACTATTGATCAACATACTCGAATTGATCATTTTTGCATTATTTTATGAATTAGTTTTTCATAGTTTTAATAAAATAATGCTTTAAATGTTGATTGAAGTATTAAACCACTAACAAATTCAATTGTTGAATACAGCTGAATGATTTAACAAAATAAAATTCAATTGTAAAAAACATAGGTAAATTGCTAAAAAAGCAGTTGAATTTTTAAGAAATATTTAAACTGTTGATCAAAATACTAGAAATGATTACTTTTACATTATTTTATTGTTTCAGTAACATAATGTTTTAAATGTTGAATGAATAATAAACCGCACAATAATACAATTATTGAATACAGCTAAATTATTTAACAAAACAATTGAATTGTGTGAAAACACAGTTGAATTGTTGATAAAACAGTAGAATTGTTGAACAAGCAGTCGAATTCTTTAAGGAAGATTTGAACTATTGATCAAAATATTCGAAGTGATTACTTTTACATTGTTTTATGAATTAACTTTTAATAAAATAAAGCTTTAAATGTTGAATGAATTATTATACCACAAAATAATTTAATTGTTGAATACAGCTACATTATTTAACAAAATATAATTTAATTGTAAAAAAAACATAGTTGAATTGTAAACACGTAGTTAAATTCTTTAAGTAATATTTGAACTGTTGATCAAAATACACGAATTGATTACTTTTACATTATTTTATGAATTATTTTTTTAATGTTTTTAGTAAAATTACTGTTTTAAATAAAGAATAAATTATTAAACTGCACAATAATTTAATTGGTGAATACAGCTGAATTATTTAACAAAACAATTGAATTGTGAGAAAACACAGTTGAATTGCGGATAAAACAGTGGAATGGTTGTAAAACCAGTAGAATTCATGAAGAAAAATTTGAACTGTTGATCAAAATACTCAAATTGCTCATTTTTGCATTATTTTATAAATTAATTTCTTTTACTTTTAATAAAATAATGCTTTAAATGTTGAATGAATTATTATACTACAAAATAATTCAATTGTTGAATACAGCTGATTTATTTAACAAAATAAAATTCAATTGTGAAAAAACACATTTGAATTGTTGATCAAACAATTGAATTCTTTAAGAAATATTTGGACTGATAATCAAAATACTCTAATTGATTATTATTTTTACATTATTTTACGAATTAATTTTTTAATGTTTTTAGAAAAATAATGTTTTAAATGTTGAATGACTAATTAAAACGCACAATAATTCAATTGTTGATCTTAGAAACCTCTGACGAGTACTGTAATAATTTTAAAAATTGTAGCGAAGCCGAAGGCTTCGCCCCTTTAGCAGAGTTGCATTGTAAAATAAAATACTTATTTACCATTACTTTCAGCGCTAAATTGTTATTTATTTTTCAATAGGGAGGATTTTAGAAAGAGCCAATGAAAAAATTGCATTCCAAATTCATTTTTAAAAACTTTTTTTTTTAATTTGTGCCGAAAATTTCAAAATTTCAAAAATTATTTTATTTAAACAAATTGGTCAATTTTCAAAAATATCATAGCAATATATAAGTGCATTATTGCGTAATATTACGTGATAATTGAACACATTCTATGACCAGGCCGTGCGTTGTACGTGGACCGATACTCACAACCGACCAGGAGCTACCAGAGATCACAAACTTCAGTATTTTCACGTCCTGACGTATTTTTAATAAATTCAACCTCTTCTAGGACCCCGTGGCTCAAAGATTTATTATTTTCTGGTTACTTTTGGCTTCTATCTAATTTTAATTACTTTTAATGTTGGTCTTAGAAACTTCTGGCAAGTACTGTAATATTTTTAAAATTGTAGCGAAGCCGAAGGCTTCGCCCCTTCAGCAGAGTTGCATTGTAAAATAAAATACTTATTTACCATTACTTTCAGCGCTAAATTGTTATTTAATTTTCAATAGGGAGGATTTTTGAAAGAGCCAATGAAAAAATTGCATTCAAATTCATTTTTAAAAACTTTTTTTTTTAATTTGTGCCGAAAATTTCAAAATTTCAAAAATTATTTTATTTAAACAAATTGGTCAATTTTAAAAATATCATAGCAATATATAAGTGCATTATTGCGTAATATTACGTGATAATTGAACACATTCTATGACCAGGCCGTGCGTTGTATGTGGGCTGTCACTCACAACCGGGAGGAGCTACCAGAGATCAAAAACTTTGAGTATATTTGCGTCTTGGCGCATTTTAATAAATTCAACCTCTTCTAGGACCCCGTGGCTCAAAGATTTATTATTTTCTGGTTACTTTTGGCTTCTATCTAATTTTAATTACTTTTAATATTTAATCTTAGAAACTTCTGCCAAGTATTGTGATATTTTTAAAAATTGTTGCAAGAAAATGAGTTGCATTATAACAATAAAATATTTAATTGCCATTACTTTTAGCGCTAAATTGTTATTTAATTTTCAATAGGCAGAGTTTTTAAAAGCCAATGAAAAAATTGGATTCCAAATTCATTTTTAAAAACTTTTTTTTTCAAAATTTATGGACCGACCGCAAATTTTTTTTTATATTAGCTAATTAGACCCTCATCTGTCATAATTCGCTTTAAAAGTTGTTAAAATTAGAGTTCTGGTTTGTTACCTCCCCCCAAAAGTACAATTAACACTATATAACACCCCTCCCCCCCAAATTTACATTTTAAAATTATAAAATATAATCTTTAAATTTCATATAATTTTGCTTTTTTAATTTATTTTGTTGTAATTTTTGTTATTAAGAAGTTTGGTTAATTTGGTTTTAAATCAGAAAATTTATCTGTTAAAATAATTTGAATATACCTGGGGGGTATTCCATACCCCCCAGACCCCCCGGTCTTTATTATCACGTTCTGTAATTTAAAAGTTTGAGATTTTTATCATAAATTTGACTTATTACATTTCAACAAAACGTCGGTCATAGCCTGGAAATAACTTCAAAGAATTACTAAGGTACCAGGTTCAATACCGAAGAAAGTATAACTTTCTTATGACGGTTTTTGTGCTTAAAAGACACGTAAAGATAGCACAACAAGATAGATAAAAAAACAGGATAACAGGCACATTTCTCAACCCAGTTTTTGCAGTCGTGTAATATTAATGTTAAAGTCTTTGGCAACAAAAAATGGTTTAGTATTAAGAAGTAGACAGAAGAAGAAAAAATTTACAAAAAAAAAACAAACAAAAAAAACACTAAATGTAATTCTCTTTTGTGAAACCCAAAATTTACTTTGGAATGAATAAAATATAGATCTTTACAAACTGAAAGTTTCCCCCCTCCTCAAATAAAAACCTAGCTGTGCACTTACTACCAGACTTCTCCCCCCCCCAACAAACTCCCATAAAATACTGTTTAAATAGTTTTTCGGTGCTGATGAACTGGGCCAAAAAACTACTTGAAAATGGTAAACTGGGTCAAATGCAAATTCTATTGAAATTTTAAAAATGGTAAACTGGGCCAAAAACAAAATTTTAATAAGTTAATTTTTTTTGTTGGTAATTAAAAAAATATTGGTACTTAAAAACAAAAGAATCTGCGCAAAAGAGTTGATCAGGCTGTAGGTTAGAGTTAGTTTTTTTTATTTTTAGAGTTGATACCAAATTGATGGAATCTGCGCGATAAGGTAGATATTTTTTTAGAAATAATACAAAAAAACTTACATCCCTTTTTTTACCCAAAATTTTCCTTTCGCCAGTTTACCATTTTCCAAATTTGGCCCAGTTTACCATTCGCCCAGTTTACCATTTACCCAGTTTATCACTTTCATCATTTTCGTTGAAAGTACATTTGGCCTAGTTTACCATTTTCTAAATTTGGCCCAGTTTATCGTCACCACCACGATCCCCTCCAGGGGAGCCCAAACGAAACAGCAAACCGAGAAGAACCAAAAACCCTGTCTTTCATTTGGATTGGATGTTGTATATTAAGAAAATTTCTGACAGGGCCAAAGTTTGGAAAGGTAAAAGGAGAAATACTAATGATTTAGTTTGGATCGGATGTTAGAAAGCTCCATGAGAATGAGTAAAGTCCCAAAAGAGCCGACGAGTTGAAAAATTCCGCAGGCTATTGATTCACGAAGGTACTAAAGCTAGGAAAGTCTAAAACAGTTGAAGACTGCTGTTATTTGTTTTACTACTCTGCTCTGTTAGGTGCGGGGGGTGCGGAGAATAGGTTCTGACAGCGCAACCACATCAGAAACGAATTCACACAAAAGTGATTTTTTTTAGAAAATTTGTTGTCCGATCACAACTTTAATTTTTGTATTAACTAAGTACACCATTATCTTTCATAATTCATTGTAAAAACGTAAAAACGTTGCCACAACCTATTTTAATTACGATGGGCGGGGTTACAGTTCACAAGAGCTAATGATAAAATTGCATTCCAAATTAATTTTTAAAGCCGTTTTTAATCAAATTTGTGGACGGTCCGCAAATTTTATTTTTTTTATGTATATCTGGCATTGTTATCTTTCATAATTTGCAAAAAGAATGGTAAAAATCGAAATCAGGGTTGAAGGACTCTCGCCAGAAAATTAATATGCTAAAAATAATCTAAAATTAGTAAATTTTATAATTATAATATATTTTCAAACGATTACGGCCATTTATTAATAATATCCCTGAGCCATAACAGCACTCAAAAGTTAAAAAATACAAATTTAAACTAAAAACAGATCTGGGGTTAGTAGAGGATATCCCCAGTATATGTACGTCATAATTCCCAAGAAAACTGAAAAAATATCAAAGTTTTTGCATAGTTTAATAAACTTCATTTGTTTACAAGCTCAATGTAAAAATAATTGTTTACAAAATTTAAATTGCAGCTTTTCACACGCAACTTACTCGGAGGTGTAAACATTTCAAATGCCTATAACTATGTAACAAGTGAAATTACAATTATGAACATAGAAGCTCAAACGAAGCTCTATCAGTTAATATCAAATTTTCTTAAAAATTTTGAATAGGAGAAACACTAAAAAAACATGTCCACGCCCCCCCTCCTCCAAAGATTTCTCGAATACCTCCCCTACCGTTGAAGCTCAAACGACGGGAATGAAAGCTCATTGAAGCTCAAACAAAGCTCAAACGTTTGACACAAATTTTACCTAAAAATTTGACTAGGGGGGTTTGTGCCTACAGCCCCGCCCCAAAAGAATTTGTAAATATCTCTGCGAACTGTTGAAGCTCAAACGACGATAATAAAAGCTCATTGAGGCTTAAACGAAGCTCAAACGTTTGACAGCAATTTTACCCAAAAATTTGACTGGGGAGAGGGATCATGTATATAGATACCCCCCCCCCTCCAAAGATTTCGTAAATATCTCCGCGACCGTTAAAGCTCAAACGACGGGAATAAAAACTCCTTGATGCTCAAAAGTTCAAACGTTTGACACCAATTTTATTCAAAAATTTGACTGAGGGGAGGGGTGTCCATCATGTCTACACCCCCTCCCTCGCTAAAGATTTCCGCGAATATTTCCGCAACTGCTGAAGCTCAAACGAAGGGAATAAAAGCTCATGAAGGTTCAAACGTTTGACACCAATTTTACCCAAAAATTTGACTTGGGGGATGGGGGGAGGAAACGTGTCCACGGCCCCCCTCAAAAGTTTTTGCAAATATTTCCGCGACCTTTAAAGCTTAAAAGACGGGAAATAGAAGCTCATAATAACTATAATGAAGCTCAAACGTTTGACACCAATTTCAATAACAAATTCGATTGGGGGGGGGGGGAAGCAGCGACATGTACCTTAGTTAGTTTGTTTTTTGAAAAGTTTTTTGAACTTGAACACTGAAACCTTTTCTGTAGCCAAAGGTTTTAGCATTAAGATCACACGGCTGCTAAAACCTGATTGAGACATGTGCTTGTTACCCTATTTTTGTTATTGATGGTGACAGTTGCCAACAAAGAAAACCCACCATTTTTCATACCTTCTAAAGCATAGAAACGGTCATAAGAAAGTCAGACTCGTTTTTTGAGAAAGTTTGTTGAAATATAAAGTTGAAATCTAATAAATCAAATTTAAGTAATAAATCTCAAAATCTCAAATTATAAAATGTACTTTTAGAGTTTACAAGACCCGTGGGGGAGGGGGTCCGATACTCAAATTATTGTAATAAATATATTTTTTGATTTATGGCTTTTAGTATAAAATAATCAGTAGAAAACTATAGTGACCAAGAATCTATCAGAGGAGACACTGACGGTTATGCTATACCCCCCCCCCTCTCGCCGCTTCTAGACTCTCCGGTGAATGCAGTTTATTTTTATCGAAATTATTCATTTTAGCATATCCCTTGACCGTTGCTATGGTAACGCGAAATTTTTAATCAGTTTTTCAGTCAGTCTGAATTAATAGTCAGAAATTAATAAAATTATTACGCAATATTACCCAATAATACGCTTCCATATATTTCTTATTGTAATTTTGTAAACTTAAAATTGAATTATGGGCTTAATATAGAACCTATCAAATTCTACCATATTTTAAATATTCTCTTTTGATTGGAAGGACGAAAATGATTTTATTGGAAGGTTTTAGACCAGAAACAGTAATTTTTGCAGAAACAGATTACTTGGATTCGATATAAAACTGAAAATTTTGAAGAAAAAGCAGATAAAAGGAAAAACAACAAATACAACAAGTAGTGGGATTAGGCCGATTCTGGCCCACTTTTGACATTAATTTAATCCAAATTTTGATTTGCGATTCAATTAGAATAAATCTGCGATTTTGGGATTGAATTGTAATAATCTAAACAACATAAAAATATGATAATTAAAATTATTGCATTGTGAGATTTGATTTTCTATAATTGTATAAGTTTTTTGATTAACATAAAACCACCATATAAATCCGTTAATCAATATGAAACGACTGATATCAAACATATCAAACTCACAAAATTATTGAAATTTTCATACCAAATTTATGAAATTATGGTAATCAAATAAATACAATAGAATTATCATAATTCAACTCTAAAACTGCAGATTAATTTTTATTAAATTACCAAAATTACCAAAAACGCGAATCAAAATCTGGATTATATTGATATCAAAAGTACGCTAGAATCGACCTAATCCCACTACTAACACAATAAATACAGTAAAAATTAAAAAAAAATTTTAATTTAAACAAGAATTTAAGAAGAAACTTTTAAAAATTACAGTGATCACACAAATTTTGAATTGACGATTTATTTTATTTTATTTTGGGGGTAGGGGGGAGCACATGTAAAAGAATTCATTTAAAAACTAGATAGAATTTATCGCATTTATCAGCTTAATGAAAAATACATATTTAAAAGATAAAACTCTTATACCTTATACCCTTGACCCAACAACCATCGGTGAAAATTACTTGTAAAAAAAGGCCTCAAAAGTAATCAGTGGAACTTACATCTCGGACCCACCGGTGGAACTTACAATCGCCCAATAGTAGAGATAAGTGCAATAATAAACTGCCCCACGTTGGGCGCCAATTTGTAGTGAATCTTTGAATTATTGAAATGTTCATAAAGAAAAATTTAAAATTTGAGCAAATTTTTAAAATAAAAAACTTGACACTGTGTTTCAAAATTGCACTCTGACGGTATGGGAACCACATTCAACAGATACAAATTTACATATAACTTGGCCATACATCAAATCAACTTAGCTTAAATAAACTAGTGGTAAATACATAAAATTGAGTTTATTAAGGTGAGGATGAAGTCGATACCAATAATAACGTCACAAATCGATTTTAAAAGTCATAAAATGCGGGAAAATTTCCATTGTGTAGAAGGTACGTGTGCTATGCCTGGGTTGACGGCGACTAGTGGTGGGGAGATACCAGTCTCTCCCTGAAATTGGTCGCGTCAACATCCATACTTTTTAGAATTGGAGGTACTTGGGGGATGTTTTTAATAAGGAAAGCGCTTATCAAAACCGCTTGAAGCGCCCGGAGCGACCCGGGGGTCGCTCGACCCGGGGTAGAAATTATTTTCACTAAAATATTTCTTAAATCGACGCTTTTCAATGTTTAATTTAAATAACAGGTCACATACGTGGCGGCTGCATAAAAAATGATAAAGTATACGATGTTAAATAAAATTGATAAATAAAAATCAAGATGGGCGGGGCTTGAGGTACGATTTTAGCCTATCACAAAAACGTATTGTAATTTTTGAATTTTTAATGCCTAAACGTGAAAATTTAACTTAATGATATTTCATAATTAGCTTTCATTTCTATAGAAAAACTTGTATCTTCGACCGGCAGTTAGCGAATTCTGCCCTAATATTCAAGTTCGCCTACATACCGGATGAACCGTAAGTAAAAACAAATTTTATACAATTTAAAATTATTAAATTCGAAAAAATACTTCTTAATTTTGGTGTCTGTTGACCAGCTTCGCTACTATTGGAGAATCTCATCACACCACTGTGCGAACGACCAATGAAAATTAAGCATATCCACGTCGGTGACAGGCAAGAAACCCGTCATCCGATTTTGACCATTTTTAAAGTAGATTTTGAAAGATGGCGGTCTAATTAGGGTATAAAAAATTAAAATTTGCGGATTGTTCGCCCAATTTTGAAAAAAACAGCTTTAAACATTTATTAACAATGCAATGTACTCATTGGCTTTATTGAACTGTAACCCCGCCTACCAAAATTAAAATTTGTTGTGGTGACAGTAAATATACCATAATCTCGGTTTTACAACGAATTATGAAAGAAAATGGTGTAATTAACTAATAAAAAATGTAATTTTTAAACACACTTTTGTGTGAATTCGACTCTTGATGTGGTTGCGCTGTCAAAACCGCTTGGAGCGCCCGAAGCGACCCGGAGTTCGCTTTCACATTCTGTTAGCTATAACAAGTCCAGTAATATTTAAACAATTTTCAGACGGCAACAAACACGTTTAAAGCATTAGTAATCACTACAATTTTTTAGTAAAATAAATTTAATAAAAGAATGACATTCGTTGTGGGTGAAAATTTCTAGCTACCAAAGATTCTCTCCTCTTTTAGCACTGTAAATATTGATTCCAGAACTTAAACGTCGTCGGTGGGATTGGATGAAAGGGGGGGGGGTTACATCACTGGTTTTACCTCCTAAACACATTGGTTTGAGAATTAAAATTTGTCAAATTAACTATACAGAAACTGTTTTATATTTTGTTTCCGAGTTATTCACACAAAAACGTACCCAATAATTGAACAGTAACGAATGTAAGTAAAATTGCGTTTGTCAATAATAATTTTACAAATCCATTAGAGTACAATTTTACTATTTAATGCATTCTGCGCCATTTTTGTTAGTACTTTCCACTTTCCGAAATTAAAAAACTTATTGCTGTATTCGTTGAACCCGCAAAAATTGGAGCAAAAAATTAAAAATTATTTTTAATTATCTTTTACCCTTGTAAACAAACACTTGAAAATTTGATTAACCGAATTACATTGCAGAAAAAATTGTATTCCAATGTTGAAAAATATTTTATACGCGGATTTGGTTAAAATAGAAATCAAATATTGTTTCGGTTACTGCGGGCCTATAATTGTTAATTAAAAAAAAATGTTTTGTGTAAAGTTTTTTGAATTTACAGGAAGAAAATCGATCAAGCTACTTGAAAAATAATTTTGTTAAAAATTTCAAATTTACCTCTACCTACCTGCATTGCCCATTTACAATTTAAATCGTCTGAATTGCAGAATTTAAATTTCAAATGTAGGTGCAACGGATGCACCAAATTCAGGAGTGATGACCCATGTTTTTTAAATTCATTTTAAACAAAACTTTATTACATATAAAATAAAAAATTATAATGTTGTTATAGACATTATTACTTATAAAATGTGAAAATATAAAATGAAAAGAACTACTGAAACTTGTTATAAAATAAAAAAAAAGATTTTGAAGAGCTGAGCTATCTAACCCATAGATATGGGTGAGATGATTCGTCTCGTCTTTCTTTCTAAGAATTCCTCCAGAAATTAAATTACTTTTGTTTCTTGCTTAAAACTTGACCACAGCGATCACATAAACTCATATACTTGGAGCAACCTTCATGAAACCAATTTTTACAATGAATACATTGGAGCCAATCGTCATGCTTTGATGTATTACAATACTGCTCTCCACATCCTGCACACTTCGTTTCATTTTCCTCTTCTAAGTTAGAATCTTCAGAATCTTGCGGTTTAAACTGTTCTGATTCATCCGACGATGAATCGTATATTAAGTTTTTCTTAGACTTTTTTACAGTTTTACCGGATTTACTATTCCTTGCTACAGATGCTTTTGCTTTTTTTAGTTCAATACTTTTTTGCTTCACTATATTTTCAGGAGATGTTAAAATGGTTGCAATTTGTTTACTGCGTTTTCGTATGTTTTGAACTGCAGCAGATGTACTAGGCACTGGGTTTATTTTATCCAACACTTTAACTGGTGTCTCTTTTGCTGGAGTTGTTTTATTGCTGGTAATTTCTGAACCGTCCATAAGATTAGGGTTTGGGTCTTGGATAGCATTATTTATTTCAGTAGTACACAATTCACCACTTTCTTCTTCACCTAGAAATGCATAATCGGGTATTGCATTTGGATTGAATGGGTAAATTCCTGTTGCACGAAATTCCGAAACTCCATTCTCTACTGTTGCAGATTTTGACCAAGCACCTGACAATAGGTTACCAAAAACTAATCTATTAATTTTTCTTGCTGGGTGTGCTCTAATAAACGTATTGCACACTTTGCCATAATTAGATTTGAAACTTTTAAAAAACGCTCTATCTAAAGGTTGAAGAAACTGAGTGGTATGGCTGGGAAGACAGAATAGTATTATTTTATGTTGATCTGCAAATTCCAGCATTTCAACAGAGTTGCAATGGGTTGAGTGCCCATCAAGAATCAAAATAACTTTACCATTAGGTTTCCTAGGCACAAAATGGATCTTTAACCATTTTAAAAACAAGTCAGTATTAATGTAAGCTGACTTCTGGTTCATATAAACAGTGGAACCGGGTGGATCCCATCTTCAAACTCAGCTTTTTTATTTTTGCCTTTGAATATGCATACAGGTGGTAGAAAGTTTCCTTCGGCATTACAACAAGATATGACGGTAATAGTTTCTCCTTTTTCTGATGATGTAATAGATGCTATATTTTCGATCCTTTTCAGCGATGACAAAACCGGGTTTATTATTTAGTTGTAGACCGGTCTCGTCCATGTTAAATATGTGTCCAGGTTTGTCCATTAGATTATTTACACTTAGCGTTTGATTAAGGAGATTAAAGTACGATGAAACTTCTGCCTGGTTCATTCCTTGGCATCGAGCCAATGAAACACCCTCCGATTTTCGTACGCTAAGATCTTCATGTCGCTTGAGAAACATTTTTAACCAATCATAACCGGCTAACCCCTTATCTTTGTTGAATGTATGTTTTATTTCCAGTTGTTCTGCTAATTTGAATGCCATAGCCCTTACACAATTACGAGTTGGAGCAAATCCGTGCTTTTGAAGCTTTTTAATATGCAATTTAATTTTTTCCTCATTTTGTTCACCAAGTACTGAAGGTGGCCCTAAAGATTGTTTTGAGAGATTATTATTTTTCATCCTTCGTCTTAATGTCGGAGCTGGAATGTTAAATTGTCTCGAGGCAGCATTGACTCCCATATTATCATTTTTTACAGCATTAACAGCAGCCACAAGTTGTTCTTCGGTCCATAAACCGTGGCTTGAACCAGTAGGTTTTCTTTTATATTCCGTAGGCATAACTGAAAATGTATTTAAAAATATAATTATGAATCAAAATACAATTATATTTAAGAGCCATCTATCCCTTATAAAATTGGGCCATCTCACTCTAATTACACGGGACAGATGGGTCACTTGTTTATTGCACAATGCAAACAATGGCAGGCATGGGAAGTACCTATAGTAAACTAACCTCTAAATGACTATTAAAATAATATCAATTGGCAACTTTAAATTCGCAATTTAACAAAAAAAATCAGAAACAAAGTAACTCCATAAGATATTTTATAGGTTGTAAAAATTTAACTATCTTTATAACTTACCTATTTAATCAAATGAAGATGTTATAATTAGTACACTATGTTTACGGCGACACTAGCTGCATGAATATATTTCACATTCGCGCGAAATTTAAAAATTAATAGAAATACAGATTAAAATCATCTCACCCGGTGGGTCATCTCTCCCGAAATTACCCTATTGTTTCGGTTACTGCGGGCCTATAATTGTAATTAAAAAAAAATGTTTTGTGTAAAGTTTTTTGAATTTACAGGAAGAAAATCGATCAAGCTACTTGAAAAATAATTTTGTTAAAAATTTCAAATTTACCTACCTACCTACCTGCATTGCCCATTTACAATTTAAATCGTCTGAATTGCAGAATTTAAATTTCAAATGTAGGTGCAACGGATGCACCATTATTTTTATTATTATTTATTTTCGTGTATATTTAAAATTGTCTGATGGTAATATTTTAATGATTTTTACATTAATTTTTCGTCTTCGTAAGGTTGTGTAAACAAGACGTCTGAAGCAAGTCACGCATTGGTTTGTACACGCTCGCGTTATTGTATGAAAGTAATTGTAATGATAAAAGTTAAATACATTTTATGTATTTTTAACTACCCATTAAAATAATATAACATATTATTTGGGATTTTTTATCGTTCTGTTTAATTTAGTCTTTTTATCACACGAAATCGAATTTATTAATTTACGAGCATAACAGGTGGGGGGCAGGGGCTATGTTGGCCTCAACCGAAACAATGTTAATGCATGGGTAAAATTAAAAATTTAAAAAAATTGTAAAAAATTGGAAAATCGTAGGAAGTCGGTAATAAAAGTCTAAACGTATTAAATTTTGAAAACGAACGTCCGTGTGAGTCGTGTGAAAAAATAAATATTCATCTAACACGCCATACAATAATATAATATAGTAATAGGTCACTGCGTCACGAAGTCCGCTTGTCAAAAACGCAATTTGCATAAATTAAGCTGTAAGCTCGGCTTTAGATGGGACTGTGAGTTGATTCTAATACGATAATATAGGGGGAAAAACCCTAAAATATATGTGATTACACTTTTTGCACAAAAATGCGAAATTATTTTCAAACACTAAAAAAATTTAAATTATTAGCTGCTTTTGTTGTAAAGAACGACCCCAAAAGACGACAAATAAAAAACGTGGAATACATAAAGACGCGGTACAATACGATCACGATATTCCTTTAAGAACAGGGGAACATACTTGCATACTTGAGACGAGCATTTTAATTTTCTGGATACTTTAAGCTTGTTATTCACTTTTCAACTAAAAAGTTTCTTGTCACAAAGTTTCAAATGCAATGGGACAACTTTACGTTACGACTGCGCGCGAACCTCGATCCTTATGGCTGCATTATTTTAAAGCACCCAGTATGGCAATTTAATTATTTAGCAAGTACATCAACTACCCACTCAGCTTTCCGTGCAGGAAAATTTTCATAATTTTAAATAAAAATTTCCAAAACGAGAAATTCAGCACAACTGATGTAATGCAATATTTAAAAAGACGCGATGTGATATTTAATATCTTCGCTTTTGAACCAAAATAATACAAAAACTATAATTGTATTCTAGAAATTTTACAACCGTGCCGTGGTTACTAAATTTATTTAAACATGTCTTTCAAATTATTATTATTTGCTCAAATTAACACGTTACCTTCCCAGTTATCAAGATTTACCCCAAAATAGAATTTTTGTTAATTGACCTATAATCACGACAAAGAAAATTGGTTAGTTTCACAAACACTTTTGCGTCGATCTGTCAAAAAAGTAAATTTTCGTTTTTAAAAATAATTTTTTGTGGAACCCAATTAAGCTCGAACGGCAGTGAGCCTAATGTGATTTACCTACAAGCACAACAAAGTTTGCACATTTTTATTTTTAAATATGTCGTTATGGATCATTTTTGTGCTTTTCATAAAAACGTACGAATAAAAATTATAATTTTACATTTACAAGCTGATCAAAATCAAATTTTTTGCGCTATAATAATTAGATATAGGTTGTAGTTCCTAAAACCAAAAGGCCCTATCAATAGGCATTTTCAACTAGACTTCCGAAGTGGTTAACTGATGATTGTAGGTGTTCATAATCACTTAAGCCACTGCTGTACTTTGCCTTATCTCGAAAGCCTGGGTTTACCCCATGATCTACATTTGATTGCGGTGATGTCGGTTGCATCACATAATTAATTAAACATAATCCATCTCATTGCAGTTATAGAAACAAGTTCTAGTCAGAGAAAATAGTTGTCTAACCTGTTGAAAGCCAAAAACTCATCAGAAAAGCAGCCAATTCAAAAAAGCCTTTGCCTCATCAAAAAAGTCAATTTTTTTTCTTATTGAAGCCCGTTTGTACCGTTTTTGGCTTAAATATTTATATGTTTACCAGCGCCAAATTTGGAACAATTCAAAAACATTTGATTTATTTGTGTCTCGACACGGCACTATTTAAGAGAAGTATAAGTTTAGGAAAATTTTACTGCCAAAATTATAAAAATAAAAGTTTAGTTTTTTTGCAAATTGTAACGTCAAAAAATTACTCGTATTGGTTCGGAAAAATCCGAACGTAAAAGTTTAATTGTTTCTGTCGTTCGAAGTTCGATTGTTTTCTTCTAAAATATCCGAACGTAAAAAGTTTAATTGTTTTCGTTCGTTTGAAGTTTGATTGTTTTCTTCTGAAAATCCGAACGTAAAAAGTTTGGCGTTTTTTTCCTTCGAAGTTCCATTGTTTTCTTTTGTTTAAAGTTCGATTGTTTACTTCTAAAAATCTTAACGTAAAAGTGTAATTGTTTTCTTTCGTTCGATGTTCAATTGTTTTTTTCTAAAAATTCGACAGTAAAAAGTTTGATTGTTTCTTTTCATTCGATTTTCGGTTATTTTCTTCTAAAAATCCGAACATAAAAAGGTAGTTTGTTTACTTTCGTTAGAATTTTGATAGTTTTCTTCTAAAAATGCGAACGTAAATATATTGATTGCTTTTTTTCTTCGAAGTTCGATGGTTTTCTTCCAAAAAATCCGAACTTAAACAGGTTGACTGTTTTCTTTCGTTTGATGTTCGATGGTTTTCTTCTAAAAATCCAAACGTATAGAGTTCGATTGTTTACTTCTAAAAATCTCTACCTAAAAGTTTGATTGTTTTCTTTCGTTTGATGTTCAATTGTTTTCTTCTGAAAATACGAACCTAAATATTTTGATTGCTTTCTTTTGTTCGAAGTTCGATTGTTTCTTACCAGAAAATCCGAACTTAAACAGATTAATTGTTTTCTTTTATTCGATGTTCGACTGTTTTCTTCTAAAAATTCGAAGGTAAAAAGTTTGATTGCTTTCTTTATTTTGCAGTTCAATTGTTTTTCTAAAAATCCGAACGTAAAAGTTTGATTGTTTTCTTTTGTTCAAAATTCGATTGTTTTTTTTTAAAAATCCGAACGTAAAAAATGTGATTGTGTTTTTTTTCATTCGATGTTCGATTGTTTTCTTCTAAAAATCCGAACGTAAAAAGTTCGATTGTTTTTTTTTCGTTCGAAGTTCGATTGTTTACTTCTAAAACTCCTAACGTAAAAAGTTTGATGGTTTTCTTTCGTTTGATGTTCAATTGGTTTTTCCAAAAAATTCTAGAGTAAAAGGTTTGCTTGTTTCCTTTCATTCGATGTTCGATTGTTTTCTTCTAAAAATCCGAACGTTAAAGGTTGATTGCTCTCTTTCGTTCGAAGTTCGATTTTTTACTTCGAAAAATCCTAACGTAAAAAGTTTGATGGTTTTCTTTCGTTTGATGTTCAATTGGTTTTTTAAAAATTTTATAGTAAAAGGTTTGCTTGTTTCCTTTCATTCGATGTTCGATTGTTTTCTTCTAAAAATCCAAAGGTAAAAAGTTTGATTGCTTTCTTTATTTTTCAGGTCAATTGTTTTTCTAAAACTCCTAACGTAAAAAGTTTGATGGTTTTCTTTCGTTTGATGTTCAATTGGTTTTTCCAAAAAATTCTAGAGTAAAAGGTTTGCTTGTTTCCTTTCATTCGATGTTCGATTGTTTTCTTCTAAAAATCCGAACGTTAAAAGGTTGATTGTTCTCTTTCGTTCGAAGTTCGATTGTTTACTTCGAAAAATCCTAACGTAAAAAGTTTGATGGTTTTCTTTCGTTTGATGTTCAATTGGTTTTTAAAAATTCTATAGTAAAAGGTTTGCTTGTTTCCTTTCATTCGATGTTCGATTGTTTTCTTCTAAAAATCCAAAGGTAAAAAGTTTGATTGCTTTCTTTATTTTGCAGTTCAATTGTTTTTTTCTAAAAATCCGAACGTAAAAAGTTTGATTGTTTTCTTTTGTTCAAAATTCGATTGTTTTCTTTTAAAAATCCGAACGTAAAAAATGTGATTGTCTTCTTTCGTTCGAATTTCTATTGCTGACATTTATAAATCCGAACGTAAATCGTTTGAGTGTTTTTTTCATTCGATGTTCGATTGTTTTCTTCTAAAACTCCGAACGTAAAAAGTTCGATTGTTTTTTTTTCGTTCGAAGTTCGATTGTTTATTTCTAAAATTCCTAACGTAAAAGTTTGATGGTTTTCTTTCGTTTGATGTTCAATTGGTTTTTCCAAAAAATTCTAGAGTAAAAGGTTTGCTTGTTTCCTTTCATTCGATGTTCGATTGTTTTCTTCTAAAAATCCGAACGTTAAAAGGTTGATTGTTCTCTTTCGTTCGAAGTTCGATTGTTTACTTCTAAAAATCCTAACGTAAAAAGTTTGATGGTTTTCTTTCGTTTGATGTTCAATTGGTTTTCAAAAATTCTATAGTAAAAGGTTTGCTTGTTTCCTTTCGTTTGATGTTCGATTGTTTTCTTCTAAAAATCCGAACGTTGAAAGGTTGATTGTTTTCTTTCGTTCGAAGTTCGATTGTTTACTTCGAAAAATCCTAATGTAAAAAGTTTGATGGTTTTCTTTCGTTTGATGTTCAATTGGTTTTCTCAAAAAATTCTAAAGTAAAAGGTTTGCTTGTTTCCTTTCATTCGATGTTCGATTGTTTTCTTCTAAAAATCCGACCGTCAAAAGGTTGATTGTTCTCTTTCGTTCGGAGTTTGATCGTTTTCTTCTAAAAATCCGAACTTAAACAGTTTGACAGTTTTCTTTCGTTCGATGTTCAATTATTGTTTTCTTCAGAAAATCCGAACCTAAATATTTTGTTTTCTTTCTTTTGTGTGAAGTTTGATTGTTTCCTTCCAGAAAATCGGAACGTAAAAAAATTGATTGTCTTCTTTCGTTTGAAGTTCTATTGTTTACACTTAAAAATCCGAACGTAAATAGTTTCAGTGTTTTCTTTTCATTTGATATTCGATCGTTTTCTTCTAAATATCCGAACATAAAAAGTTCGATTGCTTTTTTCTAAAAATCCAAACGTGAAGTTTGATTGTTTTCTTTCGTTTGAAATTTGTTGGTTTTCTTCTAAAATTCCAAATGTAAAAGTTTGATTGTCTTCTATCCTTTGAAGTTCGAATGTTTTTTTCTAAAAATTCAACCGTAAAACGGTTGATTGTTTTTTTTTCGTTCAAAGTTCAATTGTTTTTTTCTAAAAATCTAAAGGCGAAAAGTTTGATTGATTTCTTTTGTTCGAAGTTCGATTGATTTCTTTTAAAAATCTGAACGAAAAATTTTGATTGTTTTCTTTCGTTCGAAGTTGAATTGCTTTCTTCTAAAAATCCGAACGTACAAAAATTTGATTGTTTTCTTTCGTTCGATGTTCAATTGTCTTTTCTAAAAATTCGAGAGTGAAAAGTTTGATTGTTTTCTTTTATTCGATTTTCGGTTATTTTCTTCTAAAAATCCGAACATAAAAAGGTTGATTATTTTCTTTCGTTAGAAGTTTTATCGTTTTCTCCTAAAAATGCGAACGTAAAAAGTTGGATTGTTTACTTCTAAAAATCCTAACGTAAAAATTAGATAGTTTTCTTTCGTTTGATGTTCAATTGTTTTTTCTAAACATTCGAGAGTAAAAAGATTTGCTTGTTTCCTTTCATTCAATGTTCGATTGTTTTCTTCTAAAAATGCTAACCTAAATCTTTTGATAGCTTATTTTTGTTCAAATTTCAATTGTTTTCTTCCAAAAAATTCAAAGTTAAACAGTTTGATCCGAACCTAAATATTTTGATTGCTTTCTTTTGTTTGAAGTTCGATTGTTTCCTACCAGAAAATTTCAACTTAAACAGAATGATTGTTTCCTTTCATTCGATGTTCGATTGTTTTCTTCTAAAAATCCGAACGTAAAAAGTTGATTGTTTTCTTTCATTCGAAGTTGGATCGTTTTCTTCTAAAAATGCTAACCTAAATATTTTGATAGTTTTTTTTTTGTTCAAATTTCGATTGTTGCCTTCCAAAAAATTCGATATTAAACAGTTTGATTTTTTCTTTCGATGTTCGATTGTTTTCTTCAAAAACCCGAACGTAAAAAGTTCGATTGTTTTCTTTTGTTCGAAGTTAGATTGTTTACTTCTAACAATCCTAACGTAAAAAGATTGATTTTTTCCTTTCCTCCGATGTTCTATCGTTTTCTTCTAAAAATGCAAACGTAACAAGTTTTGCGTTTCTTTCGTTTGAAGTTCGATTGTTTTTTTTTTGAATTCCGAATGTAAAAGGTTGACTGTTTTCCTTTGTCTGAAGTTCGATTATTTACTTCTGAAAATCTTAACGTAAAAAGGGTAATTGTTTTCATTCGTTCGATGTTCAATTGCTTTTTTCTAAAAATTCGAGAGTAAAAAGTTTGATTGTTTCCTTTCATTCGATTTTCGGTTTTCTTCTAAAATTCCGAACAAAAAGGTTGATTGTTTTCTTTTATTAGAAGTTCGATCGTTTTCTTCTAAAAATGCGAACGTAACTATTTTGTTTTCTTTCTTTTGTTCGAAGTTTGATTGTTTACATTTAAAAATCCGAACGTTAATCGTTTGAGTGTTTTTTTTCATTCGATGTTCCATTCCGGATTTTCTTCTAAAAGTCCGAACGTAAAAAGTTCGATTGTTTTTTCTAAACATCCAAACATGAAAAGTTTGATTGTTTTCGTTTGTTCGAAATTTGATTGTTTTCTTCTAAAATTCCAAATGTAAAAGTTTCATTGTTTTCTTTCTTTCGAAGTTCGAATGTTTTCTTCTAAAAATCCGACCGTAAAACGGTTGATTGTTTTGTTTTTCGTTCTAAGTTCAGTTGTTTTTTCTAAAAATCCAAACGTGAAAAGTTTGATTGCGTTCTTTTGTTCGAAGTTCGATTGTATTCCTTTAAAAATCCGAACGAAAAATTTTGATTGTTTTCGTTCGTTCGAAGTTGGATTGTTTTCTTCTAAAAATTCGAGAATGAAAAGTTTGATTGTTTTTTATCATTCGATTTTCGATTATTTTCTTCTAAAAATTCGAACACAAAAAGGTTGATTATTTTCTTTGGTTAGAAGTTTGATCGTTTTCTTCTAAAAATGTGAACGTAAATATATTGATTGCTTTTATTTGTTCGAAGTTTGATTGTTTTCTTCTAAAACTCCTACGTTAAACGTTTGATTGTTTTCTTTCGTTCGATGTTCAATTATTTTCTTCTGAAAATCCAAACCTAAATATTTTGATTGCTTTCTTTTGTTTGAAGTTAGATTGTTTCTTACCAGAAAATCCGAACTTAAACGGATTGATTGTTTTCTTTCATTCGATGTTCGATTATTTTCTTCTAAAAATCCGAATATAAAAAGTTCGATTACTTTCTTGCATTCGATGTTCGATTGTTTTGTTCTAAAAATCCGAACGTGAAAAAGTTGATTGTTTTCTTTCGTTCGATGTTCGATTGTTTTCTTCAAAAAATCCGAATCTAAAAAGTTCCATTGTTCGTTCGAAGTTTGATTGTTTAGTTCTAAAAATCCTAACGTAAAAAGTTTGATTGTTTTTTTTTTCATTCGAAGTTCAATTGTTTTTTTCTAAAAATTCGAAAGTAAAAGGTTTGCTTGTTTCCTTTCATTCCATATTCGGTCGTTTTTTTTAAAATGCGAACGTAAATATTTTGTTTTCTTTTATTTGTTCGAAGTTTGATTGTTTCCTTCCAAAAAGCGGAACGTAAATGGTTTGATAGTTTTCTTTCGTTCGAAGTTCGATTGTCTTCTTTTAAAAATTGGAACGTAAATCGTTTGAGTGTTTTTTTTTTCGTTCGATGTTTAATTCTTTTTTTCTAAAAATTCGAGAGTAAAAAATTTGATTGTTTCCTTTCATTCGATTTTCGGTTGTTTTCTTCTAAAAATCCAAACGTGAAAAGTTTGATTGCTTTCTTTTGTTCGAAGTTCGATTGTTTTCTTCTAAAAATGCAAACGTAAATATTTTGTTTTCTTTCTTTTGTTCGAAGTTTGATTGTTTCCTTCCAAAAAATCGGATCTTAAAAGTTTGATTGTTTTGTTTCGTTCAAAGTTCGAATGTTTTCTTTTAAAAATCCAAACGTAAAAAATTTGATTGCCTTCTTTCGTTCGAATTTTTATTGTTTAAAAATCCGAAAGTAAAAAGTTCGTTTGTTTTTTTTCGTTTGAAGTTTGATTGTTTTTTCTAAAACTCCAAACATGAAAAGTTTGATTGTTTTCTGTTAGTTCGAAATTTGATTGTTTTCTTCTAAAATTCCAAATGTAAAAGTTTGATTGATTTCTTTCCTTTGAAGTTGGAATGTTTACATTTAGAAATCCAAACGTAAAACGGTTGATTGTTTTTATTCCTTCGAAGTTCAATTGTTTTTTTCTAGAAAGAAAAAATAGAAAAGAAGAAAGAAGAAGTTTAATTAATTTCTTTCGTTCGACAGTCCAATTTTCCTTTTGTTTTAAAAATCCAAACGTAAAAAGTTAGATTGTTCAATTCAATTGTTCAATTGTTTTTTTCTAGAAAGAAAGAATAGAAAAGAAGAAAGAACAGGTTTAATTAATTTCTTACGTTCGACGGTCCAATTTTCCTTTTGTTTTAAAAATCCGAACGTAAAAATTTGATTGTTTTCTTTCGTTCGAAGTTCGATTATCTTTTTCTAGAAAGAAAGAAAGAATAGAAAAGAAGAAAGAAGGAGTTTAATTAATTTCTTTCGTTTGACGGTCCAATTTTTCTTTAGTTTTAAAAATCCGAACGAAAAAGTTCGATTGTTTTTTTCGTTCAAAGTTGGATTGTTTTCTTCTAAAAACCCGAATGTAAAAAATTTGATTGTTTTCTTTCTTTCGAAGTTCAATTGCATTCTTTTAAAAATCCGAACGTAAAAAATTTGATTGTTTTCTTTTGTTGGAAGTTCGATTGTCTTTTTTTTAGAAAGAATAGAAAAGAAGAAAGAAGAAGTTTCATTAATTTCTTTCGTTCGACGGTCCAATCCAAAACGGTCAAATCCAAAAGTATAATGTTTAATTGTTTTCTTTCATTCAAAGTTGGATGTTTTCTTCTAAAAACCCAAACGTAAAAAATTTGATTGTTTTCTTTCTTTCGAAGTTCAATTGGATTCTTTTAAAAATCCGAACGTAAAAAGTTAGATTGTTTTCTTTCGTTCGAAGTTCGATTGTCTTTTTTTTAGAAAGAATAGAAAAGAAGAAAGAAGAAGTTTCATTAATTTCTTTCGTTCGACGGTCCAATCCAAAACGGTCAAATTCGAAAGTATAACGTTTAATTGTTTTCTTTCGTTCGATGTTCGATTGTTTTCTTAGAACTTCAAACGAAATAAAACAATCAAACTTTTTTACTTTCGGATTTTTACGAACGAATAAGAGTTTTTTTACGTTAGGTTTCTTGCATTAGAAGTTCAAAGTAAACAATCGAACTTTTTAGGTTTGGGGTTTTACGAACAAATACGAGTAGTTTTTGACGTTACAAAGCAATAGTTGTTTATTGCACTTACGTTTATAATTTCATCGTTTTTATTAACAGTGCAATTTTCACGAACTTACGTTTTTCTTAAATAGAGCAGTGCAAATGGGAAAATTACCTAAATGCTTTTAAATTTCAACAAAGTCAAATTTGGCGCAGTCATTATAAGTGAAGTATTTTTCTGTAGAAAATACTTAAGTCAAAACGGTTCAATCGAGCATGAATTGCAGTATTAGTTGCATTGGTGACTTTTTGTCACCATGTCGCTAATGTACATTCGAAGTTTTATCACATACCTAAGGGACCTACTGTGTAATATTTTAAAACGTTAATATTTCTCTTATCAGTTGTTAAACTTATAAATTTATTAAACATGTTTGTTTTCGCTTGTACATTGTTTACATATTAACCAGATTTTTAAAACTAACAGGACGAAACTAACAAGAGACCCAACCGGTAACCGGATAGAGCAAAGCATAAAAAAAGGAACAATGAAAAAATAGAACAGGGAAGAAACAGAAAAACAAGAAATCAGAAAAATGAAAAAACAGAAAAACAGTTGGTCCTCTTCAACTAGTAGTGCTTGGGGAATAGCCCTTACAAAGGACTTACATTTCTTCTTTCTAACTTCTGAGAAAATTTTTCCTGTTCCTGACGTTCAGAGTTAGCATTGGAACGAATTTTATGGTTCTCCGAGGCAATAGTGGCATCCTCAAGATCATGTATGGTCGATTTTCCCGTATGCAAGTCATCCTGGTTGGAGCTTAGAAAATCATAAGCTCGAAGATCTTTCTCAAATAATCGAGCAGACATAGTGGCCGGTGTGACGGCGGCTCTCACCGAAGTCACTTCTCTCTAGTCAATTGGGTAGTTGCCACTTGAAAATAGGGGAGCCTTAGTGTGCCTGTGTCTTTGGAAAATGTAGTGATCGCTCTTCAATTTTTAGAGAAGTGATTATAATGTTTAACCAAGTTTGAAAAGCCAAGAGGGGCGAAAAAAAGGTGGCCTAGGCAGATCAAAAGTATTTTAGTGTAAGTAAGCAAGAAAAACGGAAATTTACATTTTGGTTTTTCGTAGATTACGCAACAGTAAAATGATTTTAAAATTTCATCGTTACAATTAACATTGTTTTGGTGGATAATTTCCAGTTTAGACGCCCTGAGCGTACAAATAACACGTAAAGGAGTAATTTGATATGGTAATTAGCTGCTTAATTAACTTACTTGTTCAAACAGCCGGAATCTTAAAGTCCAAACTTAGATTTCAAAATGATAACAAAACACCACACTTTGTGACCTTGAACTAAATGAAAATTAAATTAACAATGAAAGCCAAACAATTCCAAACTTCTGCGATAGTGAAAATGAAACTTGTCAACATTTGCGTAACCTCACTTGATAAACATTCAATTTATAATAATAACATCGTAAAATAAAACTTCTTGTGTGTGTCTATAAATTTTCCGGCGCTAAAATACCGCGCAATTAGAATTTAAATTTATAAATTATCCATATTTATTTTGCATTACCCACTTGGAGTATCCCAAAATATTCATGGCGACCTTTTTTTATCTCAATCGTACGCTATTTATTTTGTACAACGCGCATCTGCGTTTACATCCTTATGCCATTTTAGAGAATCTTGTGTATCCAATATAAATTTAAAGTGGATATCATTTTACGGAGCAAACACAAAATTTGTTTTAAATTTAGTGCAGGCACCCAAAAGGACTCCAAATATTGTTCGATTTTTCTTGTTCAAGTATGATTGATTCCGTTCGATTCGAATTATTTCTTCCTGCGGCTAATTAACATGTCTCGCGAGAAGTCCTTGCGAGCTTAAAGACGTAACATCCTGGATGGATTTTTAAAATTCTTTTAACTTTTCTCACCTCGATCGTGAAAGCGAAGGAACGATTTTGTATGCACGTGACAAGGAATAGTGGAGTGAAAAGGCATAACTCCCGACACTCAGGCTGCATATATCTTTTTGATAAAATATTCAGGAAGGAGTACTTTATTTTACTATTTTATACTACCTTCTCTTCTCCAGTTGCATGAGCTTTGTTGATGGTAAATAGTTTAGTATTTTCATGTCCAGAACCTAGAGACCCCATTATTTTATTGAAGGAGAGCGCAGGGATGTTGGTAATTAATCAAAGGACTTTGATGTAAACTTCTTTCTTTTCTGTGCGGTAACATCCCAGTATTTCACATTCAATAGTAACAGGTGTGGGTTACAAGGGTTGGTGCGGTGGCGCGTAGTAATCGAATTACGTGTTTTTCTGATCGGTAAGAAACGAATTTTCGGGATGACGTGCTCCGGGATGTTCCGAGATTTCTTTAACCAAAGGCTTCTAATTGTATTAGTTTAGATTGATGTTCTGATAAGTATCCTCAATTTCTTTAATCCTTCAAGATTGTTGAGATTTTTTTTTCTATTTTAAATTGAATTTTTTATCCCACACCAAAAAGACTCGACTAATTGTTCCTTCTGAAATTGAAAAATGGAGGTTATGACGATAAAAAGTGTAGTGAGAAGGAACTCCCGTGGGAAAATGTGATACGACTGCTTATTTCCCATTATTGAATTTTTCAATGGACAAAGAAACCTTTTAAATTAAATAAATCAAAAAGGTTAGATTTACTAGTTTTAGAAAATTTTATTTTTAAACTTTTAAAAGCGCCGTTCGGTGGAATCGAATGAAAATAGAAAAGGAAAAATTAAATGTGCCAAAACTTGTTGAGATAAATAAATACGAAATAATCACGCTTTTTTCAGACAATTAAAGTGCAAATGAAAACAAAACCAGAATTCTCTCTTTATCGGGCACGCCTTATCAGCACAATTTATACCCCAGTTAACATTATAACTGTGAATAAACTTCTGACCACCACGCTATCGGAAACTTCTCCATGTACATCACCAACTACGACTAGAAGTCTATAATAGCCTTCATAATTTACGCTCTTTTTCACATAAATTAATTCGTCACCTTCGTGAGCCCAAAATTAACAAGACACACCCGTTTGCTTAAATTAACGACTTAAGTAGGTGCTTGAGAATTTAAGGTGTTTTGCTATCTCCCTGATAATCTCGGTATAATTTAAGAATCTTCTGAAGCAGAAATTTGCTTGAATTAGCAACGCTAGGAAATTTACTTTATGGCGATCGATCGCTGTTTCTAGCGTATCTCTCTCAAAAACGAAAGGGACGACGATAAAGGCCATCCAAACTTCCTACGTGGGACAATTTTCGTATTTACCTAAAAATTAATTTTTTTCGCCCGGGAAGTCCTCCGAGCAGTTTTCTTTAACTTAAAACGATGGGCGCCAAGTAAGTAAATAAAACTGTGAAGGAATAAGTAAAAGAAATTTATTTTATCGGCATCTACAGTTGAAGATATATCCGAAATTCCGAAATTTACTGCTGGGGCATTGACCCAGAACCAAAGAGATGCTTCAAGGAATAACCCTGCTAAACCAACAAGGCAGACTAAGAATGACGATCAAAATGAAAGAATCTAGACCCCGGCTGATAATAATTTAATTATCGGGCTGCTTTTTCATCAACCAAGGTTTTCAAAAAAAAATTATAAAATCTGGGCATAAAAAATTAAAAAGGTATTTTTATTATACAGTCAAACCTTCTTTTATGCGGTATTTTTGTGCTGTCCTGATATTATGTACATGTGCTCAAATGCGATTTTTAATTTTTTTTGTGCGGAATACAAAGAAATTCTATCGAATGCATAGATTTTATATTATATTTTTTAGATATTTTTCTTAAGGATTTTTTTTGTGCGGTCCATATCCCCGAACAAAAACAAGTTTGATCTTAGAGGGGAAAAGGGAATTTGTTGGTAAAAATAAAATTATTGGGTTTCGAAAAATAAGTTCCATAGACACACATTTTGGATTTTCAGGTGATTTATTTTAGAAGTTTAAGAACGCTATGCTCTGACCTAAAACGACGGCCTTAAAAAAAAGAAAAATTTTTATTAGTTAGTTTCGAAAAAAGCTACAGTTTTTTTGAAAAACGTCTGCTTTATTCTTAAACAAAATTTCAAGAAATAACGGCATTTAGTAATTTAAATTTATATTTTATAAAGCAAATTCTCATTATATTATGCTTGGAGGGGAGGTTTTCAACTATACTCGGAGCCTATGATATATACAGGGTGCACTCTTTTCTTAATTCTTATGTATTTTTATTATCAAAGCTATGAATACTGCATTACAGAGTCGTAGCATAAGTATTTTGAAGGGGGCTTCTACTATTTATTATTATATATTTCGGGCTTCCTTATGTAAGGATACAACCAAGGTCGTTTACCCGTCCTCCTCAAGAGGGTACTCCAGCAATTAATATCTCAAAGATGTTGCAAGCATCTTGTGAGAGGACCACCGTCTTTACGTGCCTTCCGAAGCACGGAGACGGCATTACAAAGCGAACTCTACCCGGATGCGAACCGGGAGTTCTACCTTAGCAGTTCATCGCGCTAACAACCATGCCAATGACCGTCTCTAATATTCTAATATTAATAATAAACTAATAGTAATATTCTACGATTTATAAAAATCATTTTCTGAAATTTAGACTTAGCATATATTAGGGGAGATTCTATACCCCTGTAAATATGTTTCAGAAACATGAAAATTTCAAAATTCTAGAAGTTTATCTAATTCAAAAACTTCATTGATTACTTTTTTTTGTTTGTTTTTGTCCAGAGCCAGTAAGATGCTTCATGGAAAAACGACTTAAAGAATAACTATGCCAAACCAACGAAGCTGGCCAAGAATTGCGATCGGAATGAAACAATCGAGACCCCGACTGATAATAATTTAATTATCTGGTCGCTTTTTTCATCAACCCGAGTTTTCAAAAAAAACTTTATAAAATGTGGTCACAAAAAATTAAAAAAGTATTTTTATTATACAGTTAAACCTCTTTTTATGCGGTATTTTTGTACTGTCCTTATAATATGTACGTATGCGTAAGTACGATTTTGTATTTTTTTTGTGCGGTATACAAAGAAATTCCATCGAGTGCATAGTCTGAATAAAAATTAAAATATTGTTTTAAAAGATTTTTTTGTGCGGTCCCTATCTCGGCACAAAAACAAGTTTTATCTTAGAGGGGGAACGAAGATTCGTTGATGAAAATAAAATTATTAACTTTCCAAAAATAAATTCCTTAGACAAATGTTTTGAATTTTCAGGTGATTTATTTTTAAAAGTTTAAGGATGCTTTGCTCTGACCTAAGCCGACGGCTTAAAAAAATTGAAAATTTTTTATTATTAGTTAGTTTTGAAAAAAAGCTACGGTTTTTTTCATTCTTAAACAAAATTTCAAGAAATAACGGCATTTAGTAATTTAAATTCATATTTTAAAAAGCAATATTTTAGTCCAATTTTGATTATATTATTCTTTGAGGGGTATAACCGTGATAAATTCCACTGTACTTGTAGCCTATGTTATATACAGGGCGCACTCTTTTCTTAATTCTTATCCATTTTTATTATCAAAGCTGTAAATACTGCATTACAGCGTCGTAGCATAAGTATGTTTTTGGAGGGGGAGGGGCTTCTACGATTTATAAAATTTTTTTTCTGACAGTTAGACTCCGCGTATATTGGGAGGAGGGGTATTTTATACCCCCATAAATATTTATATTTCAGAAACATGTAAATTTCAAATTTCTAGAAATTCATGTAATTCAAAAACTTAATTGATTAATTTTTTTTTTGTTTTTGTTTTTAGAGGAATAATTAAAATATTTTTTTAAACGTATGAAATTAAACAATTTAATTTTGGATTCAAATACAGATTTTTACTTGATCCTATGAAATGTGTAAAAGTATTGTTTTCGTGTTTGAGATTGAGATGAATTTACTCTTTTTGAGGTCCCATGAGCTAAATAAGATTTCTAAAAATGTCTGTGTGTCAAATTTTGTGTGTGCTGTACAGCAAAACCAAATAGAAATTTTTAAACAAAATTTTGGATTTTGTGCTTTTATATCGAGTCTTAGAGCTGATTAGATTTTTTTAAAAATTGGTTCATGGAAACTATTTTTAAAAATTTTTTTAAATCTTATTCTTTAATATTAGTTTTTAATTAATATTTCAAAAACTAATACGAACTTCAAAACAAAATTTAGGAATTCGCATACTTACTATATCAAAATTTAGAACTGATTAAATTTTAGTTAAAATTGGTTTATAAAACTATTGTTTTTTATTTTTTTATATTTTATTATTTAATATTAGTATTTACTTAATTTTTTATTTTAAAAACTAACAGGATTTTCAAAACCAAATTTGAGCTTTTGTATTTTTATGGCAAAAATTATTGCTGATTAAATTTTGGTTAAAATTGATTTATGGAAACAATTTTTTATTAATTTTTTTATTTAATATTTATTATTAAATAATAAATAAAAATAATAAATTAGTGTAGTGAAAGCTCCGTGTGCAGCGCTGAAAATTGCTGATGGTGATTTGGCTATTAAAAATAATCTGTATAAAGAGTATTCTGTAACTTCCGCTTTGATCAGAGGGGTAAAAGTTTTTTTAATTTTTAATAGCTGCCACAACCCGGACAGTTTATTACAATTCAGTCCATCAAATTAATTTGGAAAGATTTTTGATAGATTCACTGCAATTAATTATTTCTTTGAGATCGTTGAAGCACGGCTGCCTGCCTTTGATTGTACCATTTCAATTTCTTTGCTTTTGTTTTAATAAAGTAAAATTTTGCTATCAAGTTGAGTATAGTAGTTTGATTGAAGCAACTCAAGAGAGTCATTTTTATCATTTTCAGTAATCCACGCCCTCGCCCAAGACGTAATAGTTACAGGAACCAAGCATTTAGTTATCACTGTTTGGTATCACCTCGAAAAAATGTTAAAATTTAAAATCGTTGGAATTGAACGTAAGAAATTAAAATTGGGCTCTCTTAGGGGGAGGGTATCTTTTCGGTATCACTTTTTAAAAAATAAAAAAAACAAATTGATTGGCGCAACGAAAATTGCCAAAAGTCTACTGGTTTCTGGACCAACATTACATATTACAAAATCAAACAAAAAATGTATAGGGTAAATCGCACGTCAGAGGGGGTACTACATCTTACCAAATTAAAATTTTTGATTAAAATTAAAAGTCCAAATTTAAAATAAAACAACTCACGTAATTAATCAACCCAGACGTGGATACAGAGGGAAGACAATTGCGGTAGTTGCCCCCCCCCCCTGATTTACGATCGAAGGACTTTATCGTGTGCTTTTATTTTATTTCTTTTTAAGACAAAGCATAATTCAAATGCAAGTATTACATGGATAACAAATAAAATGTTATCCAACTTTTTTGTTCAAAACAAATTTTCCAGAAGATAGATAAAATCTTAAAAATTTGCCTCTTAAACGAATTTTCACCCCCCCCCCTAAACAAAATCTTGTTATCCGGGCCTGACTGGACGCCCTTCTAAGCATGAGTAAAAGCAAAACATTGCCGTTTAGGGTGAAATTATTTTAATGAAAAAAATAATTTTTTCTCGAAAAACTCAAAACCCCAAATCCTCTCTGGATACCCCAGACCCACGAATCTTTAACACTATGGTTTATAATTTGGGCTGACTCGAAAATACAATTTTTCTATAGATGTGGCTTCACCACACAAAAGATGGCAACTTTAGAGAACTTTTAAGGTGAGAATGAATTTGGGGGTCCTTTAATAAGCCCATCATTTAAATTTAAATCACGAGTTCTTAAAAAAACAAATGAAAGAGCAATATTGCGTAATATTATGACATATATGCAATACATTCTATCACCAGTCCGTGCGTTGTATGTGGGTCGACATTCACAACCGGGAGGAGCTACCAGTCGTTTCCTGCTATCTATCAGGTCAAAGTCTACACGAAAAACGTATTTTAATTTTGATGGGCGGGGTTACATTTTAAAAGAGCCAATGAGAAAATTGCGTCTTAAATTAATTTTTAAAGGCGTTTTTTCGGAAATTTTATGTTTTTTATCTGCTAATTAGACCCTCGTCTTTCATAATTCGCTTTAAAAATCATAAAATTCAGATTCGGGTATCTTAACTGTCACCAAAGTTAAAATAACTTTTGAAGAATTTGCTATTACTAACCACAGCAACGGCCAAGCGATAATACTGAAATCTTCGATTCATTTCTGATAACAAATAATGTGCGCAGACCGGGGGATCTGGGGGGTGTGGAACACCCTTCAGTGCCTCACTATCGAAGTAGCTTTATGATGGCGTTTAGGAAGGGGTAAATAAAAATCCCTTCCTCAGATCTAATTACTAAATTAAAAAAAAATTATTAAGATTAAAAGCAATTAATTACTATATTTAACTAATATTTCTTTTACTGCCGGCGACAAAAGGCACTGAAGTAGAACAATTTCCTTTTGAAAAAAGTGAAATTAGAAGTTTCACGCCAATTCAAAGAAAAAGCAATTATTATTGCCGCCTATTGCCGGCACTAAAGTAAAGAGATTTCCAGTATAAAAAAATGCATTGCTAAGAATCTCATCGACCTCTTCTAAATTACATCGTGCGTGAACTAATTTTGATTTTTATTTTGGAAAAAATCAATTATGTTGAGTTTGTATGATAAAAGATTTAAATTTAATTATTTTTGATTTTTGTAAACAATAAATTATTTACACCTTCGGCTGTAAAAGTAACACTTTTTATGTCATCAAAGAAAATCTAGTTTATAATTAATGTCATTTAGTCACCAGGTGATTTTTTCATCTCCAGGTAATTTGGTCTCTGGTAATTTAACCCCCGATAGTTTCACCTATTGCAAAAATTTAGGGCTTAAGTCTTACTGTGAGTCTTTGAGTTCAATCAATATAAAATTATTATCGGAAGTTCTTTTTAAAATAATAGAATCGGTCAAGCTTAGGTTAGTGTAAAGAAACTCCCACTTCGAGAGAGATCCACACCTTTCCTAGTAGCACACTTTGCCGAGTAAGACCGGTCTAGAGAGATATTTTTAGTAAGTAAAGCGTTTTTCAAAACGGTCCGGAGCGTCTGAAGCGGAGGGGAACTCGAGCGGAAAGTCGGTTTTGACAAACGCAACCACGGCAAATCTCGTATGCGCTCTGAAATCAATAGTCAATAGGAAAAGTTTCACTTTTAATTGACAGATCCCTTTTTTATAATTAAAACTGTTTAAAGAGTTATTCATTGGTTGAACTTTGGTTAACTGTTTGAAATTACCGGAGGCGAAATTGTCCACGGTAAAATTACCGAAGACTAAATTACTGGAGATCAAATCACTTAGAGCCGATTTTTAAACTTTTGACTGTGCGCTGGGGAGTATTCCATACACCCCAGACTCCGCGGTCTATGCAGATTATATTTTCTAGCAGTAATTTGTGTATTTAAGTATTAAGGTTTATGGGTTATGGAATGCCTTTCAACCGAATCTGCAACGGTTTGGCGTATAACGTACACCTGCAGGTTAGAGAGCGCGTAACTCTCGTTACATTCCTGAAAATTTGTTGTTTCTTTTAACATTCAATAACAACAATAATATTACTGGCAGATTTCACCCCTTCCCCCTTCAAACCAATTTACAAATTAAATTTTAGTCAAAATAGTGGCAAATCTAGGATCAAATCGAACATATTTAAGGGGAGTGGAGGTAAATTACAGTTATTTCAATATTATAATTATTTAATAGTGAGCCGGTGATTGGTCTGGTTGTCAGCGCAATCAACTGCTAACGTGAAGCGCTCAGTTCTAATCCGCCAGTGGCTTATTTTGCATTGCCGCCCCAATGCTTCGAAAAGCACGTAACGCCAGTAGTCCTCTCACAAAGTGCTAGCAGCACATTTGAGGTATTAAATGCTGGAGTATCCTCTTTCAACGATTTCGGTTAAATTCTTGCATAAGAAATCCCGAAATATATAATATCATTAAATATTATCAAATTTCGAAGATCCTGTAAATTTAATTTACTTTCTACCTAAGTTATTTCAGGAGATTTAGCCTCCCCCGCTACTTAGTGCAGACATTGTTTTGTCTTATTTTTATAACGTGAAACTCTCTTGCTGAAAACTGATTAGAGGAGTTTTTTCAAACATTAATTTTTAAATAATTATGCCTTATAGCATACCCTGGCAGTATTTTATTGCTAACCCCCCCCCCCCCCCCGAGACTCTCAGTTACTTTTTTTAATTTTATATTATTTTAAAAATTTCTCCGTTGATCACTTGATGCTGAAAACTATAAATTTGCAAATTTATCTAAATATTACAAATATAAAATTTACTTTATATCCAAGTTATTTCAGCATTTAATCTCCCCCCCTCCTCATAGATTCGCTACTTAAAACAAACATTGTTTTGTCTCGTTTTTAAACGTAAAATGCGGTTGCCGAAAACTGGTGGGAGAAGTTTCCCAACTATTAATTTTTTAATGATTATGCCATATAACATACCGTGGCAGTATTTTATAGCTCAGCTTCCCCCGACTCTCGGTCCCTATCTTGCATTTTATATTGCTTTAAAAAATTTTCTGTTGATCACTTGATACTGAAGGCTATAAGCTTGCAAATTTATCAAAATATTGCAAATATAAATTTACTTTATATCCAAGTTATTTCGGAAGATTAAGCCCCCTATAGATCTGCTACTAAGTGCAGACATTTTTTTGTCTTGTTTTTTTAACGTGAAATGTGCTTGCTGAAAACTGGTAGGAGAAGTTTTTCCAAACTATTATTTTTGAATGATTACGCCGTATAACATACCCTGGCAGTATTTTATGGATCTGTTTCCCCCTCTTCCAGACTCTCAACCAGTATCTTGAATTTTATATTGTTTTAAAAATTTCTCTGTTGATCCCTTGCTGCTGAAGGCAAATAAGTTTGCAAATGTATCTAACTTTACAAATATAAAATTTACTTTATATCCAAGTTATTTCAGGGGATTTAACCTCCCCCATAGATTCGCTACTTAGGACGGACATTGTTTTGTCTTGTTTTTATAACGTGAAATGCGGTTGCGCAAAACTGGTGGTAGAAGTTTTCCAGCTATTAATTTAAAAATGATTATGCCGTATAACATGACCTGGCAGTATTTTATAGCTCAGCCCCCCCCCCCCCCCGACTCTCGGTCACTATCTTGCATTTTATATTGCTTTAAAAATTTTCTGTTGATCACTTGATGCTGAAGGCTATAAGTTTGCAAATTTATCTAAATATTACAAATATAAAATTTACTTTATATCCAAGTTATTTCGAGAATTAAATCCCCCATAGATCCGCTACTTAGTGCAGAAAATTGTTTATTCTTGTTTTTATAGCTGCTGAAAACTGGCGAGAGAAGGTTTTCCACTTTTTGAATAATTATGATGTACCACATACCCTGGCAGTATTTTATAGCTCAGCCCCCCCCACTCTCGGTCACTATCTTGAATTTTATATTGCTTTAAAAATTTTCTGTTGATCACTTGATACTGAAGGCTATAAGTTTACAAATTTATCTAAATATTGCAAATATAAAATTTACTTTATATACAAGTTATTTCGGAGAATTAAACCCCCCCCCCCCCATAGATCCGCTACTTAGTGCAGAAAATTGTTTATTCTTGTTTTTATAGCTGCTGAAAACTGACGAGAGAAGGTTTTCCACTTTTTGAATAATTATGATGTACCACATACCCTGGCAGTATTTTATAGCTCAGCCTCCCACCCCCCGACTCTCGGTCACTATCTTGCATTTTATATTGCTTTAAAAATTTTTCTGTTGATCACTTGATACTAAAGGCTATAAGTTTGCAAATTTATCTAAATATTGCAAATATAAAATTTACTTTAATCCAAGTTATTTCGGGGATTACGCCCCCCCATAGATCCGCTACTTAGTGCAAACATTTTTGGTCTTGTTTTTAACGTGAAATGTGCTTGCTGAAAACTGATGGGAGAAGTTTTCCAAACTATTAATTTTTGAATGATTACGCCGTATAACATATCCTGGAAGTATTTTATAAATCAGTTGCTTCCCCCCCCCCCCGACTCTCGACTACTATCTTGAATTTTATATTGTTTTAAAAATTTCTCTGTTGATCACTTGATGCTGAAGGCTATAAGTTTGCAAATTTATTTAAATATTACAAAGGAAAAAAATTTAGTGTACCTGGGAGGTAATCATTTAACCCCCCAGGCCCCTGGTCTTGAGCACCACGTGTAGAATTTTTGATTTATTCCTTAAATTTGATTTATTCGTATTTTTAAGATTTTGTGATAATTTTTTCAGCTTTACAAACAAGTACTTTAGCCTAATTTTTAATGGAGAAAGCAATTGCAAGGCTGGGCGACTATATTACTTTGGGGGAGGAGAGCCTTTATTCCCGTATTATTTAATTACTGTATCGCAGTAATCACGTTACTATAGCAACGGCCAAGCGGATATGTGGATATTTTAAATTCACATTTATTAGCAACTTAAACTGTATAGACCGGAGAGGGTTATGGAATACCCCCCAGTGTTCCAGTATCAAAAGACAAAAAATTAAATGTTTTTAAATTATGCAGAAGCTTTATGATACCACTTTAGCTTTTTGGGAAGCATGACAACTCTTCTACTGTGGAAAAAAGCAGAACTTTTGAATTTTGCTTTCAAGCACAATGTTGGCGTGGTTCTGATAAAGCATGAATGCCAAAATCACCAATTCCGCTTTTGCAAAATTTTGTCGCTCTGTAACCCACCCAAAGTCTCCCTGTTGACGGACGACATCGCAAAACTGTTCGACGGAGGTGAGCGACAAATTACCTTGGTGATTTCACCCTGCAAAGCGGCAATCTCAAATTGTCTTGTATCACAAGGATGGATAGATGGATAGAGAGATTTTGAGAAGATTGGAAGGGGCGTATGTCCAAAAATGGATTGTGACAAGCTGTAAAAAAAAGAAGAAGAAGACATGGAAAGGATTCCACAAATGCGGTTATAAAACTTGGAAGACTAGGCGTGCAATTGCGAAGCGCAAGTAAAATTTCATTGCAGTCTGCGACTCATTCTCCAGCACTCATATCTCAGATCATGGTACATTTTTCCTTAGCAGATCGGAAAATTAAAAAATTTAGCCCACTTTTGGATCAAGACAACTTGACCTGGCGGATGGTAATATTGGCACTTCCATCCCATCTATCCATCATGCGTAAGGAATGGCCTTCACCAACGTGAAGATCTCGACTACATCACCTTCGTCATTTTCGTAATGCTCACTGCAATTGAATCCGCCTTCTTTGATAAAATTCACGAATCTATGAAAAAGGCCAAATGACCAAAAAAGAAGCTCCGATCCAGACGGCATAACTAACGCCGCTCTAAAGAAACTTTTCAGAAAAACCATCATCGTAACAAATTCGGAAAGTTTAAAACTTTTCCCAAAAATTACTGGCCAATTGGTCTTTTCCTCTTCTTTGGAAAGATTATGGAGAAGATCATTCTCAACCGACTCAACAGGTTCAACAGATCACGAAACAGGTTGATGCGGAGATTCTTGCGCATCTCCTGGAAGAGATTCTTTTGAGCGAATTTATTGCAAAGCGGCAAGGATTTTGCACGATTTTAAGTAATTACCGCTTCTTTTCTTCCCCTTCTCCATCTCCATCAGATGCTCCCGAGACGAAAAGTTCTAATTTTTACTTTTTTCTATTTTTTTGTTTTTTGATAACTCTTTCGTCTTTGAGAAACTATCCTGCCTATGGGCTTGTCGGGGGGATTTTTCAAATTTTCAATTTTTAAAAAACTAAACTTCACTGGTAGAATTTGTGATCACACAAAAATAAAATTAATGTACAACTCAAATTTTTGTTTAACATTTTCCAGATGGCGTTCCCTACCCTGACGAACAAAAGGAAAACCACACGGTAAACGTTGTAAGTGTTTTTCGTAAAAAAAATAAAAACAACTTTAATGTGCTCTATTTTTGTTTATGTTAAAAAAGCAGAAAGCAACTAAAATTTTTAAAAGTGTTTTTACAAAAGAAAGCACGAATGTAGCTCAACTCTCAAGACTGAAGAAGAAAATAAATTTTCACTTAAAAAAAGAAATTACATTTACAATTCTGCAATGCTCCTAATGATATTAGTTTTAAAAATTCCGAGAAAAACTATTTATCTTTGGTAATTACCTTAAAGTTTTCTAAATTGTGTTATGATACGGTTAACGAGCTTAAAGGTTTTTCTCTCAAAGAAAATTTAATTTTAAAGACTTTGTGTTCGTTCCGTAATTCCATACACAATAATCTAAATTAGCATTAATTTATTTGGCGAGCACAAAGCTTTGGTGGAAAAATTTGAACCCTGTTTTTCCGTTCCATTTCGTTCCGTTTTCTCTTTTTAATTTTTTTTGAATCCTGCGTTATTTTTGCTTTGTCTCACTAAAAATATTGTTTTAAGTCACGAACTATTTTTCTTGTGACAAAAAATTTAATTTTAAATTTCTTGTTATAAAAAGGTGAATTACCTCGGAAAATGCAGACTTTTGGCCATTCAGATGTTATATTAGTTTGTAAAGAAATTTGTTCCATCATAGACTGCCAATTAGTGCTTCTTATTATCCTAGTACGGGTAGAGCTTCCCTTACAATCTCCGGTGCATTAAATTATGCAAGGTTGAAATTCAAAACGACTTAATTGTTAAACCTAAACTCGATTATGAAAATGTTTTGTTTACTGCTTAATAAAACAATTGGCAAAGTGTGAAAACTATGAACAAGCAATTTTCGTTGGGCAACTCCAGAATGAGCAATTTGCACATTGGCTTGCTCTAATGCACTTGAGCTTTCGAGATTTGCACATTTATTTCTGCATGTTCTTATTGTGAAAGGTAAACAAAATTATTTTAATTTAATTTTATAAAAATTGAACAATAGAACAGAGAGTTTACAGCACCTTCAATTAAAATTAAAAAAAATTACACGATGTATTATTATGAAAGGACTTGCAATATTTTGAATATTAAATTCAAATCCTTTGTGTAGATTTTTTGCTTAGAAATTTAATTGTGACGTTTCAGAAAGGAAGGACTAAATAAGTTCAGTGCGATGTAAATTGCAAACAAAGCACGTGTATGTCTAATTACAAAATACGCCCAGTTGCAGGGGTCTAATTAAACCACTTTTCATTTAAAACCTTTCATTATTTTGTCTTTTTCTTTTACTTTTTGCTCTCTCTGGGCCTGCTTTTTTTTTAATTTAATCGACAAATAATTTAGCAAGGATTTGCATACTAATGTTTGCATGATTCAAAATTTTATTTGGGTAATTATTTGGAAACAGGGGCGTATCTACTCGTAAGGCGTTTGAGCGATATTTTATCGATGCAGATATCTGCAACGTTCGATAAGTGCCAGACAACGGAAACTTCCAGAAATTCTGTTTCATATTACGTGCAGCTAGGCGACCTCATAAAGCTTTCAAAGCGCAGAAATTCATACAAACCCCATGAATGGAATGGAAGTCTTCATCAGCTCGCTTGTTATTTCAGTAGTTTATTGTTGTAAGAGAATCACTTCCGTGACTTGATTAACATTCCTGAAGCTTCCATTTGTCCTTATTAGCATCGCTCTTTGGGGTTCAGTGTCTTTTGGATCCTCTAAACCTAACTGATTATCAAATTTTCAACCTAACCTTTAATCTAACCTCGAATATAAAGTTTTTTTTTTGCAAAAAGAGAGATATCAAATTTTATCACCCCGAAGAAGATTAGAAAAGCATGGTATCGTCTTTTGATATTTCTTCTTTGCCTCCCAGTATTCCCATACCTAAGTCAATGATATAATTTGTATACGATTTTGTCACTTTCGGGTCGTTTTTCTTCTTCCAATTGATTGTTTACAACTTGGCTTCTTGGTGTTGTTGATGCTTTTTGCTCCTCTTTGTTTTTTAAATTTAATAACGTCGTAGCCTCTATTTGTCCTTATGAGCATTGCATCTTGGTCTTTAGTGTAAATGTTAACATCTAACCTAACATCTAACGTAATCTAAAGTTAACATCTAACCTAATTTCCAATTTTTCTAATTTTAAACTCCAAATCTCTTTTAATTAGAGATTAAGTCAGAGGTTAGGTTAATGGTTAAGTTAGATGTTAACATCTACTTTTAGGTTAACTCAAACTTTTAGGTTAACTTCTAAAGTTATTTTCTTCTCTAAGGTTACTTCTAAGGTTAGGTTAGAGGTTACCTTAGAGGTTAACCTAAAGGTTTGACTTAACCTAAAAATTCTCCTAATTAAAAGTTAGGTTAAAGGTTAGATTAAATGTTAAAATTTACTTTATGGATAACTCAAACTTTAGGTTAACCTCCAAGGTTAGGTTAACCTCTAAGATTTAGTTAACCTCCAAGGTTAGATTAACCTAATTCCAGTTCAGGTTAGAGATAAGGTTTGAGTCTAAATCAATTCGGTTTCTGCAGAGGTCGCTTAACTATAGACGCCATTTGAAAGATCATTGAGGTGGCGAGATCCGGCACCTGGCGCACCAGGAAGATGGTGGCATTGATCACCCTTGACGTTAGGAATGCTTTTAACTCCGGGGTGGAGGCATATAGTCAACGAGCTGGAGAGAAGAAAGATATCTCCGTATTTTACAAATGTCATTAAAGACTATTTGTCAGACAGGCCTCTTGGTGGAGAAGCAGAGTTTAAAAAATAGTATGAAAACCATTAGCGGAGTTCCGCAAGACTCTGTAATTGGTTCAAAATTATGAAACGTTAACCTTAAAGGTTAGCCTTAAAGATAGGGTAAAAGTTGTAGTTAACCTAAAAGTAGATATTAACATCTAACCTAACCTTTAACCTAACCTCTTACCTAACCTCTAATTGGAAGAGGTTAGTAGAGTTAAAAGTTTGAATTAACTAGAGGTCTCCTCCAAAAGAGATGAATTTAAACTACAAGGACAATAATGTGGAAGACTGAACCACCTAAGAAAAGAAGACATTTGCGCCAAATTGCACATATTCTCGGTCAATGCAAAAATTCTAGAACATAAAGAAAATTAATAATTGCATCTAAATAAAATAACAAAGAACCAGGCATAGACTCTTTGAGGAACGTCCTTAGACAACTCATTTTCAGTCAATTTTTCAGCTGTTTCGATAGAATGTAATTTGTCTCGTACCGTTTATCTTGCCTTTTGCTACAAACTTTCTTAGTATTCTAGAAGAATCTTTAAACTACTCTCTAATCTATCCTCTAACCTAACCTTTATCCTAACCTCTAACTTAACCTCTAACCTAACCTTTAACCTAACCTATAACCTAACCTCTAACCTAACCTCTAATTAAACCTCTAACCTAACCTTTAACCTAACCTCTAACCTAACCTCTAACCTAACCTCTAACCTAACCTATAACCTAACCTCTAACCTAACCTCTAACCTAACCTCTAACCTAACCTCTAACCTAACCTCTAACCTAACCTCTAACCTAACCTCTAACCTAACCTCTAATCTAACTTTTAACCTAACCTCTAATCTAACTTTTAAGCTAACTTCTAACCTAATCTTTAACTTAACCTCTAATTTAATTTTTAACCTAACCTCTAATCTAAACATTATCCTAATCTCTAAGCTAACCTCTAAATTTTTTTTGTAAAGAATGTACACATCTAAGAATCATCTTTATTACTTGAGACGGTCATTAGCATGGTTGTTAGCGCGATGGACTGCTAAGGTAGGATTCCCCGGTTCGCATCCGGACAGAGTTCACTTTGTAATGCCGTCTCCGTGCTTCGGAAGGCACGTAAAGACGGTGGTCCTCTCACAAGATGCTTGCAACATCTTTGAGATATTAATTGCTAGAGTACCCTCTTGAGGGGACAGGTAAACAACCTTGGTTGTATCCTTACATAAGGAAGCCCGAAATATATAAATCTTTATTACTTGATTGGTCGCGCATATAATTCCATTCAATTTCCTAACTGATGCAAGAATGGAGATATCGTCAGTAAAACCGATCTGCTCTGCCCCTTTCAGCAGTAGCATTCTGAAAACTACATTATATTGAATATTGAATAATAAGAAGCCAAGCACAGATCTTTGCGGAATGCCGTTGGTCATTGAAGCAGATACTGTACCTATCCTCTGCCACGATTACTTACTATATTTGGCTACTCTTCTGCCGCTACTTTTAGAATTTTGATTAGGATACAGTCTAATCCGGTGGCTTTAACAACGGACAACTAATTTTTAACCAATTTTTAGCCGTTTTGATGGCACATGGTTTGTCTCGCACCGTTTATCTTACCTTTTGCTGTTAAATTTTTTAGTATTCTAGAAGAACCTCTAATCTAACCTCTAACCTACTTTAGCCACTAACCTAACCTATAACCAGCTCCGCTCATTTCAGTAGTAGCATTCTAAAATTACGTTATATTGTTTATTGCATAACAAGAGGCCAAGCACAGACCCTTGCGGAATGCCGTTGGTCATTGAAGCAGATACTGTACCTATCCTCTGCCACGATTACTTACTATATTTGGCTACTCTTCTGCCGCTACTTTTAGAATTTTCATTAGGATACAGTCTAATCCGGTGGCTTTAACAACGGACAACTAATTTTTAACCAATTTTTAGCCGTTTTGATGGCACATGGTTTGTCTCGCACCGTTTATCTTACCTTTTGCTGTTAAATTTTTTAGTATTCTAGAAGAACCTCTAATCTAACCTCTAACCTTACTTCCACTAACCTAACCTATAACCAGGGTCACAGAGAGAAAAATGCGGGTACAAGGAGAGTACCTTAGCAGTCCTAATACCATTGTGAGCTGATTATTATAGCTTTCTAAAGAAGCTGTTAGGAGTAAGAAAGGGTAGAACGTTTAAAATGCATTTAATTTTTCCACTTCTCACAATTTGCAATTGCTTTTTGGAAGTTCATATTTTTCCTTATTTATTTAAAATAAAACAAAATTATGACACCCAAAATTTCGGGCCTTGTCAAAAATTTTGGATCTGGAAAAATCCATCCGTCCCCACTCACGTCAGGCCCGTTTCAAACCAAATCTTTAACATAACCTCAAATCTAACCTTACATTTATTTTTGGCTCTTGCTTGGACCGTGTTAGACACATCCACAATGATTACTGATAAAATGTTGTAGAAATTTGCGCTTAGATACTGATTGATGTAAAATCAGTCAATGCGCAGAATTACACAGTTAGTCAAAGTGTCAAAAACAAAATCATCAAAAACAAAAACGCCGAAAACAAAAACCCCAAAAAACAAAGATGGCAAAGTTTAAACGCCAAAAATAAAACCTCAAAAACCAAAATGCTGAAAACGAAAACACAGAAAACAAAAACTCTGAAGTCAAAACGCCAAAAATAAAAACATTAAAAAACTAAACGCCGAAAACAAAAACATCAAAATCAAAATGCTAAAAACAAAAACGCTGAAATCAAAACGCCAAAAATAAAAACCTCAGAAAACAAAATACTGCAAACGTAAACACAGAAAACAAAAATGCTGAAGTCTAAACGCCAAAAATAAAAACATCAAACAAACAAAAACACCAAAGTCAAAATGCCGAAAACAAAAACACAGAAAACAAAAACGCTGAAGTCAACACGGCAAAAATAAATCCATTAAAGAAAAATGCCGAAAAAAAACCGCTTAAGCCAAAGTGCCAAAAACGAAAACGCTAAAGTCAAGATGCCGAAAATATAACCATTCAAATACAACACACCGAAAACCAAAACACTCAAGTCAAAATACCGAAAACAAAAACGCTGAAGTCAAGATGCCAAAAACAAAAACATCAAAAAACAATACACCGAAAACAAATACACTACAGTCAAACTCCTGAAAACAAAAACGTTAAAAGCAAAAACAACGAAATCAAATGGCCAAAAACAAAAACGCTGAAGTCAAAATGCCAAAAATAAAAACATTGAAGAAAAATGCCGAAAGTAAAACGCTAAAGTCAAAGTGACAAAACCAAAAAGCTGAAGTCAAGATGTCAAAACTAAATACATCAAAAACAAAACACCGAAAACAAAAACACCGAAGTCAAAATGCCGAAATTAAAACCGCTGAAGTCAAGACGCCAAATATAAAAACATTAAAAACAAAACGCCGAAAACCAAAACACTCAAGTCAAAATTCTGAGAACAAAACACAAAAACAAAAACGCTGAAATCAAAACGCCAAAAATAAAAACCTCAGAAAACAAAATACTGCAAACGTAAACACAGAAAACAAAAACGCTAAAGTCAACACGCCAAAAACAAAAACATTGAAGAAAAATTGCCAAAAACAAAAACGCTGAAGTCAAGATGCCGAAAATATAAACATCAAAAAACAACACACCGAAAACAAAACACTCAAGTCAAAATGGCGAAAACAAAAACGCTGAAGTCAAGATGCTAAAAATAAAAACATCAAAAAGCAAAACGCCGAAAACACAAACATTAAAGTCAAAATGCTGAAAACAAAAACGCTAAAACAAACAGCCAAAATTAAAAACGTTGAAGTCAAGACGCCAAAAATAAAACATCAAAGAGCAAAGAGCGAAAACAAAAACATTAAAGTCACAATGTTGAAAACAAAAACGCTGAAGTCAAGATGCCAAAAACAAAATCATCAAAAAACAATACATCGAAAACAAAAACACCAAATTAAAATGCCGGAATTAAAAACCACAAAACATGCCAAAAAATAAAATATTGAAGAAAAAATGCCGAAAACTAAAAACGCTGAAGTCAAAGTGACGCAAACAAAAACGCTGAGGTCAAGATGCCAAAATAAATACATCAAAAACAATATACCGAAAACAAAAACACCGAAGTCAAACAGTAGACATTAAAAACGCTGAAGTCAAGACGCCAAAAATAAAAACATCAAAAAACAAAACGCTGTAAACCAAAACACTAAAGTCAAAATGCTGAAAACAAAAACACAGAAAACAAAAACGGTAAAACAAGATCACCGAAGTCAAAGGCCGAAAACAAAAATACTAAAAGAAAACATCGAAGTCAAATGACCAAAACAATACCGCTGAAGTCGACATGCTCAAAATAAAAACATTGAAGAAAAATGCTGAAAACTAAAAACGCTGAAGTCAAAGTGACGCAAACAAAAACGCTGAAGTTAATTTGCTGAAAATAAATACATCAAAAAACAAAACACCGAAACAAAAATACCAAAGTCAAAATGCCGAAAACCAAAACAATCAAGCCAAATTCCGATAACAAAAACGCTGAAGTCAAGATGCCAAAAACAAAAACATCAAAAAACAAAACACCGAAAACAAAAATACCGAAGTCAAAATGCCAAAAACGAAAACATCAGAAAACAAAACGCCGAAAACAAAAACACAGAAAACAAAAACGCCAAAAGCCAAAACACCAAAGTCGAGATCCCAAAAATTAAAACATCGAAAAACAAAAAACCAAAAACAAATACGCTGAAGTCAAAACACCAAAAACAAAAACGTCAAAAGTATCATTAGTACAATCAAGATGTCAATCATAGAGTAAAATCGAAAGAGTTAAGTTACCTGAACTCCGATTTTGACAATTTTAATTGTGATTATGAAAGAGAATAAAGTAATATACGCATAAAAAATATAAAATTTGCAATCGATCCCCAAATTTGTGAAAAAACGGCTTTAAAAATTTATTTCAAATGCAATTTTCTCATTGGCTTATTTTAAACTCTAAACTCGCTCATTGTAAATTAAAAATTAGTTTCTAGCGCTAAAAGTAATTTTAAATAAAATACTTTATATTTATAATATTATATATTGCAAATTGTAGCGAAGCCTTCGACTTCGCAACAATAAAAAAAACTTTTCCGGGAGCCACAAAACTTGAATTTATGGAACTTGGACCGCCAGATCCGATAGTCAACTGGTAAAATCATTAAAAATATCTCCGCATCAACACTAATCTAGAAAATAAACCACTGTCCGGATTGATCAAAAAAATAAAATCATCGAAACTAACCTAAAAAATCAGCAAATTTAACAAAAACAAATTTTTCAAGTGACCTGAAATAATACTATTATTTTTTAAAATTGATTGTTGTTTAAAATCTTTGATGTTTTTTTTAGAGTTTTTGTTTTTGGTGTTTTTGTTTTCAGCTTTTGTTTTCGGTGTTTTGGTTTTTTGATGTTTTTGTTTTCGTTGTTTTGTTTTCAGCGTTTTGAGGTACTACTCCGCAGACCTCCCGAACTTCAACATGCATTTCTTTTAAAAATATTAAGGTTGTAAAATGCGCTTTGTCTTATATTAATTCTAGTTGTTACAAGAAATTTGTACTTTGGTTCAGTTTTGTGTACCTACCTTCCCAACCTGCTTACTGATTAGATTGTTAATTAATGTAGATCTTCATTGTTAACTTTTCAAAGTCTTTAAAGTGAAAATTGAAATCTTTCATTGCTGTGATCCGCGCAAAGAGGCAAATTCTGTATATACCAAATATAAAAACACTTTATTATTTATTAATTTTGATATGCTTATACTTTGCACCACCTTAGGATACTTTCTTAAATTTGAGGTAGTACATGATGACGTGGTTTTAAATATCACTACAAAACAGAACAACTGAAAGATAGGCGGCAAACTTTATAAATACCGGTAGGTAATAAAAGGTTTTTTGTTGGCCGTAAATTGAAACTAAATTGGCCGCTCTTTAACTGTCTATATTTAATGCGGTGTACAGTCTGATGGAATAAATTTTGAAACTCTTTAACTTTGTTGTCCAACTGTCCAATGCGCTTTTGTCTACACAGATACGAGATTGGTTTATTAAACCTGCACGAAGGTGCCAAAAACACCATCTACTCTGACCATCATCACTTCCAGAAAACTTTCCATTAAGAAATCAATAATAAATAAGGTTAATAATTAATAAAAAATAAAATAAAGTTGGGGTATTAAATTTTTGATCAGGATCACTTGAACTATAAATGTTCAAACTTCCAGACAAAAATAAATGTAGGTCAGGACTTGTACAGGTTTTTTGCAGTGTCCCACTGTATACATTTTTAATGTCTGATCTTCAATGAGATCTGCTTAATTTTCTTCCGACTATGATATTCATATGCTGTTTCATTAAATATTCTACATCAAATATTTAAATTAATTCCTAAGTTCGAGCAACGTTTCGAATTACATAGTTTCAAGGTTAAATTTATTTATTAACAACGAACTTAGTAAATATAAGATGCAACTCGGAGCTGTAGGATTAGCGCTAAGAACTTATTTATTATGTATAATAAAAATAAATTCAAATTAGTGCAACACCTAGAAGAGAAATGCTGATTATTTTCACATTTAGAATCCGACGCTTTGGGATTTTAATTACAAATTTTCCTTTCAAAATAAGCAATTAAATAAAAAACCTAAAATAATAATTAAACTGTTTATTTGTTAACTATTTGTAGATGTGAAACCGGAAGTAATGACTTATTAAAGCGGTCTGAATGACAGTTACATTTCATTGCCCTACATATTAAGTATTTACAAATACTCGAGGAGTAGTCCCGATAGGTACCATGCGTAAATAATATGTAATAGTCAAAAGTACATTCGAGGAGTTAAAACTTAAGGTGGATTGATTTTCCAAGCTTCTCCTATTTTCAAATTTTATTTAAAATTTGGCCAAATTGAATGTCAATTGCTTATGTATTGTTTGTATTTCTAGTAATCCCAAAACAATTTTTCTTTAGTTAACTTGGAGATTAAAGTAGTAACCACTGGCAGCTTACTATGTGTGCTAGGTGTGTCAATTACATATCTGTTACAGCTAAAATTTTCTCAAAAATGTAAAAAAAGTAACTCGTAATATTTTATTTCTATTTATGTAAGGAACGAAAATAAAAGTTCATTTAAAATTCCAAAAAATTAAAAAAAAATTTTTTGCATCAATGACAGGGTTTTAAAAACAAAATTCCTGGCTTTTAACTTTTAGACAAAACAAAACATTGCATTTTTGTGCAAAGTAAAAACAGTGAATTATTAAATCAAACAGCAAAATTATTGAACAAATCAGCTGAATTAATTAACAAAACAGTTACACTTTTGGGAACGTCTATCAATTACGTGAGGTGTATTTCTTTAAATTTGGACTCCCTCCCCTTAGTGACACGTGGTAAGATGTTTTAACCCCCCCCCCCTTTACAATTTTTATCATGCCGGAGTCCAGTAACTTTTTACAATGTAAATAATGGATATTCTCTAAATTACAAAGTTTTGTTAAATTTTTATTGACTCCCCCTTCTTTTAAATGAGATTTTCACCCCCCTCCTATTTGGCTCACATAATTAATGGACGTCTCTGTTGGTAATTAGATATTAACTTTTTTTATAAAACAGTTGAATTGTTGAATTAAAGATAATTAAAATGCCGAATAAAAATCAAACTAAATTATTAAATGAAAAATAATTAAATTATTAAATTTAACCAAAAACAATTAAATTGTTAAAATAAAAATAATGGAAATGTTGTACAAAACTGTTGAATTATTTAACGAAATAGTTAAATTAATGAACAGAACAACTGAATTATTGAAGGAAACAGAGAAATTTATTAAACAAAACAATTGAATTATTAAATCAAAAACAATTGCAATGTTAAAGCTGTTGAATAATTTAATCAAGCAGCTAAATTACTGAAAAAACAGCTGAATATTAAACAAATCAGTTGAATTATTAAACAAAACAGTTGAATTATTACAGTTCATAGCTGAATTTTTGAACAAAACAACTGAATTATTTAACAAAACAGCTGAATTAATAAACAAAACAATTAAATTATTAAACAAACCAATTAAATAGTAAAAAAAACGGTTTTGAATCGTATCAAATACAATTGAATTATTTAATTGCCATTCTAATCTCACACGAAGCAACTGAATTATTAAACAAAACAGTTGAATCATTTAAGAAAACAGTTGAATTATTGAACAAAATACAATTGAATTATTTAACCAAAAACAGTTATTTACACAGACTTATTTTTGTGCAGGAGATAGGGAGCGCATAAATAAAATTGCATAAAAAAATATCCTGAAACTTCATAAAAAACTACAAAATATATTGTTTGCAACACATTTAAAAAAAAAGTTTTTTTATGCTCTAAATTTACCCCTTAAAAACAATTACACGTAGAGAATATGTATGCATAAATCAAAATAAATTTATATTTTGCTCACGTGATTTATTATGTCAATTGAATGTATTGAATTTCAATGCTAATTGTTTTGAAATGTTTAAAATGTTATTTTCACTTAGTAAGAATTGCTTACAAAGTTGAAATAAAACATAATAATGCATTTATGCAACTGAGTGAACATTATTGTTAATTGTTTAATTTAAATATTTAGAGGCAAAAAATTGATGCACGTATACCGCACAAAAAAGATTTTACACAAAAAAATGGACATAATAGGACCGCATAAAAATATATTTGACTGTTTTATTAAACCACAAATAATTGTAAGTAACATATTTACTCAAAAATAACAATACGATTAATAACAATAACAGAAATTAATAATATTATAACATAAACTTTTCCGTGAAATAAAAAAATTTGCTTATAACAGCTTGTGTAGGCGTCGACCCTAACACAAAAGGACAAGGACTAAGGGTTTTGGCAGCGAAAGCTAAACATTTTTGGTGATCTCTCACATGATATTTATTGTGCTGTAGTAATAACTAGGTAACGTAACTAGGTAGTAAAATAACTAAGAGCCAAACTATAAACAAGGTGAAATTCGTATAACCGTAGTTCTTAGGTTTCTATACAGCTACCTTTCTGGTTTACAATTAAATAATATAATTTTAATAATCTTTAAGATAAGCAGATAATTTTTAATTTCTTTATTGGTAACATAAATTTTCTATGTATAAGAAAATTTCGGGCTAAGGTAATTTGAGGGTAAAATCCTGTTATATAACCCTTATTTAAAAAATGCAGACGGACGGACGGACGGACACCAAGCTAGATTATAAGTCTTTTTTGTATATTGTGTATAGAAGCCTAAAACAAATAATTGAAATGTTGAACAAAGCTGTTGAATAATTGAATCAAGCAGTTGATGACAAAACAATTAAATAATTTTGCAAAACAGCTGAATTAATAAACAAAACATCTTAATTATTAAAGAAAACAGTTTAATTATTAAACAATACATTTTAATTGCTGAAAAAACAGTTAAGTTGCTGAACCAATTACAATTGAATTATTCAACTAAGAACAATTAAATTAGTAAACTAAAAATAATTAAAATATTGGAGAAAGCAGTTGAGTTACTTAACCAAACAGCTGAATTATTGACAAACAGCTGAAATTTATTAAACAAAACAGTTGAAACCTTCAACAAAATAGTTGAATTATTAAAGCTAGTATCTAAATTGTTGAACAAAACAGCTGAATTAATAAACAAAACAGCTGGATTATTAAAAAAATGCTTAATGATTGCAGAAAACATTGCAATTGTTTCAGAAACAGTTGAATTGTTAAACCAAATACAATTGAATTATTCAACCAAAAACAATTATATTATTAAACCAAAAACAATTGAAATGTTTAACCAATCTGTTAAATAATGGAACAAAACAGCTAATTGTTGACAAAACAGCAGAATTTATTAAACAAAGCAGTTAAATTGTTGAACAAAATAGTTGAATTATTGAAGCGCACAGTTGAATTATTAAATAAAACTACCGAATTATTTAACGGAACAGTCGAATTAATGAACAAAACATCGGATTATTGAAGGAAATAGTTTAAATATTACTCACAATCGGGCACAATCTACCTGTCGGGTCAACATTCACACTTTGCCGAGTAAGACCGGTCTAGGAGATATTTTAAGTTAGTAAAGCGTTTGTCAAAACAACGTGAAGCAGCCGGAGCAAAAAGGATCGGTGCGTAGAAAGGTAGGTTTTGACTAACGCAACCACGGAAAATTTCTGATTTTCTCTAAAACAATTGTCAATAGGCGGAGTTAAAATTGAAAAAGCTAATAAAATGATCGCATTCTATATGAATTTTAGAGCCGTTTTTTCCAAAATTTGTGGACCGTTTGCAAATTTTAATTTCTTATGCTTTATAATATTGTTATCTTTCGTGATATGTAATAAAAATGGTGAATATGCAATCAGGATTGATCGACTCTCGCCCACAACAGTAACTGGAAAATCAAAATAACAGCACATCAGACAGTGAAAATTTTAATTTAAAATTGATTAGAAAACAGGATTAAAACCAAACTTAATAATTAACAGATCCAATGATAGTGAAAACAACAACAGTAATCGGAAAATTACAACAACAGCACATCCAACGGTAAAAATTTTAATTAAAAATTAAATTTAAAAAAAGATTTAAAAACCAAACCTAATAATTATCAGAATATTCAATAAATATTTCTAAAATAAACGGGAAACGAAAAACAAGAATTGAATTAGCAATTAAAAATACTCAACAATAATGCGGAGAAGCAAAGGCTAACGAGACTTACAAACAACAGTTTCTCAAAAATCAGAAAAACAAAACAGCAAACAGTAGAAATTTTAATTAAAAAATTACTTTAAAACAGAATTATAAACAAAACTTAGTAATTAATAAAGGTAATGGGGTAAAAACAACAGTAACCGGAAAATTAAATTAAGAGTATCAAAATTAATTTTAAATAGAATTAAAAACAAAACTTAATAATTAACAGAGCGAATGGGAGTGAAAAGCAACAGTAACCGCAAAATCAGAACAACAACACATCAAAACGGTAAAAATTTTATTTAAAAATTAAGTATAAAACAGGATTGAAACAAAACTTAATAGTTAACAAAGCGAATAGAAGTGAAAAACAACAGTGACCGGAAAATAAAACAATAACACATTAAACGAAAAAAAGGTTTAAAAACAGAACTGAATAATTATCAGAATATTAAATAAATATTTATGAATCAAGCGAAATGCACCAAAATAAACTGTGAACGAAAAACAAGAATTACATTAAAGAATTTTACAAAATACTAAACAATTTCGAGAACTAACCGCTAATGGGAGTCAAAAACAACAGTGACTCAAAAATCACAAAAACAACACATCAAACAATAAAATTTTTATTAAAAACTTAATTTAAAGCAGAAATAAAAACAAAACTTAATAATTTATAGAGCGAATGAGGGCGTAAAACAATAGTAACCGAAAAATTTAACTAACAGCATATCAAATAGTAAAAATTTTAATTAAAAAATTAATTTTAAAACAGGATTAAAAACAAAAGTTAATAATTAACAGAGCGAATAAAAGTGAAAAACAACAGTAACCGGAAAATAAAAACGACAACATATCAAAGGTTAAAAATTTTATTTAAAACTTAATTTAAAAAAAGAATTATAAATAAAACTAAATAATTAACAGAGAAAATGGGAGTGAAAAACAACAGTATCTGGAAAATTAAAACAGCAAAACATCTAACTGTAAAAATTTTATTTAAAAGATTAATTTAAAAAAAAGTTGAATAGATGAATTTAAAAAAAAACTCAACAGCAATTTGGAGAAGTAACGGCTGATGGGACTCAAAAACAACAGTAACTGGAAAATCACAAAACAACACATCAAATAGTAAAAATTTAATTAAAAAATTAATTTAAAAAAAATTAAAAATAAAACTGAATAATTAACAGTGAAAATGGGGTGAAAAGCAACAGTATCTGGAAAATTAAAACAACAAAGCATGTAACTGAAAAATTTTATTTAAAAGATTAATTTAAAAAAGTTGAATAGATGAATTTAAATAGAAACTCAACAGCAATTTAGAGAAATAACGGCTAATGGGACTCAAAAACAACAGTACTGGAAAATCACAAAACAACACATCAAATAGTAAAAATTTTATTTCAAAATTAAATTTAAAAAAATTAAAAACAAAACTTAATCGTTAACAGAGCGAATACTAAACAACAATTTGGAGAAGTACCCGCGAATGGGACTAAAAACAACAATAACGCGACAATCACAAAACAATACATTAAATAGTAAAATTTTCAATTAAAAATTAATTTAAAACTAGAATTGAAAACAAAACTTAATAATTAACAAAGTGAATGGGAGTCAAAATAACAGTAACCGGAAAATTAACCTAACAACACATCAAACGGTAAAGATTTTATTTAAAAATTAAGTTAGTATTAAAAGGTTTATAAACAAACCTCAATAATTATCAGAATATTATATCAAATCAAGCAAAATAAACCGAAATAACTGGGAACAAAAAACAAAGATTGAATAGAAGAATTTAAGAAAATACTAAAAACAATTTGGAAAAGTAACGGCTAATATGAGTTAAAAACAACAGTTGCTCGAAAATCGCATAAACAACACACTAAACTAAAATTTGAATTAAGAATTAATTTAAAACACGATTAAAAACACAACAATAATTAACAGAGCGAATGAGAGTAAAAACAACAGTAACCGGACAATCAAACTAACAACAGAGCAAACATTAATTTAGAAGTTAATGATTTAATAGAAACTAAATAATTTACAAATTATTAAATAAATATTGTTATTTAACGTCTGATGACAGCAGTAGCCATAGCTGAAAGTTCACGAATAATTTCGTTTTATTGTTCATTTAACCTATTACTTTTGAAAAGTTTTATCTAATATTAATTTTAGAGGTTAATAATATATATAATTTAAATATTTTTATGCATCAAACAAAATGTGCAAAAATGAACGGAGAACAAAAACAAAAAATAAAATTGGAGAATGTTAAAAGAAAATCAACAACAATTTGGAGACAGAAAGGCGAATAAAAGTGAAAAACAGCAGTAACCGAAAAGTTAAAAAACAACACATCAAACAGTAAAAATTTTAATTACAGAATTTACTTAAAAACAGTATTAAAAATAAAACTTAACAATGAATTAACAGAGCAAGAGGGTGTGAAAACAACAGTAACCGGAAAATCAAAACACAGCAACACATCAAACGGAAAAAATTTTATTTAAGAATTAATTTAAAAACAGGATTAAAACAAAACTTAATAGTTAACAGAGCGAATAAAAGTGGAAGGAAAACAAAAGGATTGAATTGAAGAATTGGAGAAAGAAAAAAGATTTTAAAACAAACTCAACAACACTTTGAAAAGTGAGCAAAGGCGAATGGTACTCAAAAACAACATTAACTGGAAAATTTAGAAAACAACAGCACCAAACAGTAAAATTTTAATTAAAATAAATTTAAAAAAATTTAAAACAAAACCTAATAATTATCAGAATATTCAATAAATATTTATGAATCAAGCAAAATTAAAACAGCAAAACATCTAACTGTAAAAATTTTATTTAAAAAATTAATTTAAAAATAAAAGGTTTGAAAAAACTTAATAATTTTCAGAATATTAAATTAATATCTTTTATGAATCAAGCAAAATGCGTAGAAATAAACTGAAGACATAAACAAAAAATTAAATTAAAGAATTTAAAAAAATAAAAAACAATTTGGAGAATAGAGGCGAATGGAAGTAAAAAAACAACTAACAAACAGTAAATAATATTTTCATTAATACAGAGCAAATAGAAGTGAAAACAACAGTAATTGGAAAATCAAAAGAACAACACATCAAGCGGAAAAAAATTTAATTTAAAAATTGTTTAACAATAAAATTTATTAATTAACAACAAAACAATTGGTACTCGCACAAGAATTTAAATTTATTGTTAGTTTGAGTTATTTTGCAAATTAATAATTGAAAACATTTAGGGTAGTTTGAGTTTAAAGTTTAGTGCTCATTTAGTGCAAATTTTATCCCAAATTCAGTAGCAGCATCATTTTGAATCATAGCAATATATTATTATTGCCAATAAAAAAATAATTATTTGTAGTTTATTTTTATGCAGGAATTTTACCTTTTTTACTTTTACTTTAAAACAATTACGGCAGCAGGAATTTATCGAAATATAATTTTACTGGCAATTTCCGTACCTGTGCATCGGTAAACCATTCGGAACCGGGCGAATATTTTTGAATCATCTGCTTTGTGGTGATTTTTCTGAAAAGTTTTACAACAAGGAATAATTTCCTGTTTATGAAATAATAACGTCATAAGCTGATGTAACATAAAGCATCCCTTAAATGTTATATTTAGCAGTACAATTGCCCTAATATCAACATGCGCTGCCTTAGTAGCATTTAAAATGGTCTCTCTTACATTATAGTCATTAGTACACATCACATTTTGGTCCTGTCAACTGAAATGTACGTTTTCTCCACATTAGCAAAAGGACAATGACTTGCTAATTTTAGTTACTCAAATATTAAAGTTGTAATTTGAAACGACGTTAGCTTAATTAGATAACTTTTGATTTCGGAGTAATTAAAGATACAAACTTTTGGGCACTTCAACTTCGATACCGGGGTTGGTCGAAAAAAGGCGTACCTACCTAAATCTCTTAACGAATGTAGTAAGTAATAAGTTAAGGGTGTTCAACTCAATACACGTCAGTTTTCTGTCAATTAGGGCAGTGTCGGTTGGGAAGTTTCGAAACTTAACAGCTGGTTAATCAACTACACAATATCCAATAAACTGCAAACATAAACTGTTGGTAAAATTTTCTATAAAAGGGTTGGTTGGTGAGCCGGCAAAAATCCAGGTCAACGTGAACGAATTAAGAAACGCGATACAAAATTTTCATCAAAATCTTTAAATTATTTTCGTTGATGAATGAGGCCCGCTTTCATTTCCTTTTCTAGCGTGGTCGTCCGATTACCTTCTGATTTACATTTTTTTGTCATTTCGTGTTAACGAAAACGTTATTTGTTTCTGCGATTTCCCGATTTAAGAGAAACAAAAAGTTATTACCTGTTCGCTATTTAGCAAAGGAACGCCGCACCCCCTCCTTGGCAAAATAAAATGGAAACCGTTATAGATTTATTTTTCTAATTGTATATTCAACGAAAGTGTTGTCATAAATCCTTCTGCTAATAGAAAATAAATTTTAATTAAAAGTTTAATTAAACTGATATAAATAACACGACGAAATTTCGTAGCTGCCGAAATTATCTTTTTATGTATTGTAGTGTTCCAAATTCCATCATCAATTACTTTTATTTTCTTGTTCTTTTGTGTTGAGTATTGAGACGCCGTGAAATTTATTTTTGATTTTAATCACGTCGTATATTTTTGTTTTCTTTCGATTCTAACTTACAATAAGTTGGATAGAATTTATATGTACGTCATAAACCATAAATTAGTGCTGGAGTGATTTAGATCCAGGACTGCTGCAGGTGTGTTATAAATAATGGATTCCACAACCTGTTAGAGTATATTGTTTTCGGGTTTGTTGGACACAGCTAAGTTTTCTTATTTCTATATTTTTCCTTGTTCTACTAAATAATTTCAAGACCAAACATAAATAAATCTAATTTTATTATCTCACGGATTAAGGAAACTCGTATCGGCTCCATCTTTACAATCTACCCATTGTGCGTGGGAAAATCTATAATGGCTACACAATAAATTCCTTTTCTAAATTTTACTCCAAATAATATACCTACAGGAAACATCAATACGTACAGCGTAGGAGGTAGTTTTACAGCACATCTCATCCTAAACATTTTGCATGAAATTATTCCTAGCTCCGCCCACTCAGTATTTTTCATTTTCCTTTGATTATTTTGAACTTTTTTTTTTAATTTCTCATGTTGCTAACAAATTTTTGCTGATAAATTCTAAAATTTTTGTTTTTTTTTTTTGAGAGTGCACTGGAAAAAGAGATCACGTTTGACAGAATCGAAATAATTTTATTTTTTTCATTTAACTCAAATTTATTTAAAATGACAGAATGTCAGTTTTCCCCCCCACAAACAATTGTAATAATCAACTGCTTACACGAAGTTTCCGGAGTTTAACTTTCTTATGAACATCTCCTTTATTATGTTAAAATAATCGATTTTAAAGTTTTTAAAATTTCCTGCAGAAACATACGGCTTATTTTGATTGGTTGTGCGACAGGCCATTCCATTGTCGGTTCGTGTACTCTACGTAATTAAAACTTGTACCGGTTGAAATTTTATTTAAATCTTGAATTCCGCGTCGTTAGTATCCACATTTGGGAGATCTGTACGACTTTTGGGATATTTCTAATGAGTGACTTCCATTTTAGAAAATTATAATTTAAAATAATTAAAACTATATTTTTAATTTATTTTTACTCTTGATTTGAGCAACTCTACGGAATAACAATAAATTATAATTCTGCCGCTTCCTGAATGGCTGATGAGCAATAGCATCGGGGCAATTTAGACAACGGGGTTTGATAGATAAAAAACCGACCCACCCTCCCTCCCAATATCATAGCAGAATATTTAACATTTACAAATTATGCACAAACATAATATGTGTAGGGTGCCTTATTTATCCCCCTCACAGCTAACACCAGACCTCTTCTCATCATATTGCACTTTGTGTTGTTTTAAAAGTTTCTATCTTAATTAATAAATATTGAAAGTATCATAACAAATTTGTAATCAGAGCTAAGAATAAGTTACTTTTTCACACAGAAAATTACTCCAAGTAACTTTGTTCAATAATTCAGCTGTGAATTTTCTTAATTCAACTGTTTTGTTTAATAATTCAACTGCTTTGATTAATAAATTCAGCTGTTTTGTCAATAATTCAGCTGTATGGTTCAATTGTTCAATAACTTTCTTCAACATTTTAATTTTATTTGATTTTATAATATAATTATTGTTTTTGATTGAACAATTCAATTGCATGTTGTTCAACAATTCAACTATTTCTTTAACAACTCAAATATTTTGGACAATAATGAAGCTATTTATTTCAAAAATTCAATTGTTAGTTCAATAATTCAGCTGTGAGCTTGAATAATTCAACTGCTTTGTTTAATAAATTCTGCTGTTTTGTCAAGAATTTTGCTGTTTTGTTCCATTATTTAACAGCTTGGTTGAACATTTCAATTGTTTTTTGGTTTAATAATATTTTGTTATTATAAAATTTTATAAATTTTTGGTTGAATAATTATTGAATTGTATTTGAATCAACAATTCAAATGTTTTACGCAATAAATAAGCTGCTTTTTAATAATCCAGTTGTTTTGTTAATTAAGTCAGCTGTTTTGTTCATTAATTTAGCTGTTTGTCAATAATTCAGCTGTTTGACAATAATTCAACTGTTTGGTTACATAATTCAACTGCTTTTTCAATATTTCAATTATTTTTAATTTAATTTTTTCTGGTTGAATAATTCAATTGCATGTTGTTCAACAATTCAATTGTTTCTTTAACAACTCAAATATTTTGGACAATAATTAAGCTGTTCACTTTAAAAATTCAGCTGTTTAGTTCAATAATTCAGCTGTGAGCTTCAATAGTTCAACTGATTTGTTTAATAAATTCAGCTGTTTTATTAAGAATTTTGATGTTTTGTCAAGAATTTAACTGTTTTCCCAAAAAACTTAGCTGTTTTGTTCCATTATTTAACAGCTTGGTTAAACATTTCAATTGTTTTTGGTTTAATAATATAATTGTTTTGGTTGAATAATTCAATTGTATTTGGTTCAACAATTCAACTGTTTTTTAAACAATTCAAATGTTTTTGCTATAATTAAGCTGTATTCTGTAACAAAGCAGTTGTTTTGTTAATTAATTCATCTGTGTTGTTTAATAATTTATCTATAAGCTTAAATAATTCAACTATTTTGTTCAAGAATTCAACTTTTGTTTAATGAATTCAGCTGTTTGGTTTCCTTCTTCAACTGATTTCTTCATTATTTTAATTATATTTGGTTTACTAATTTATTTGTTTTGGTTGAATAATTCAATTATATTTGGTTCAACTACTTCTTTTAATAATTAAAATGTATTGTTTAATAATTAAGCTGTTTACTTTAATAATTTAATTGTTTTGTTCATTAATTAAGCTGTTCCGTTAAATAATTCAGTTGTTTATTTTAATAATTTAACTGTTAGCTTGAATCATTCAACTATTTTACCCAACAATTCAACTGCCTTGTTTAATAAATTCAACTGTTTTGAAATTAATTCAGCTGTATGATTAAATTATTCAATAGCTTAGTTCAACATTTCCATTTTATTTGGTTGAATAATATAAATGTTTAAATAATTTAATTGTATTCGGTTCAACAATTCAACTCTTTCTTTAACAATTCAAATTTTTGTGCAATAATTAAGCTGTAACTTTTAACAATTCAGTTGTTTTGTTAATTAATGCAGCTGTTTTGTTTAATAAATCAACTATTTTGTTTCATAATTCAATTTTTTGTTTAGTAAATTCCGCTGTTTTGTCAAGAATACAGCTGTTTGGTTCAATTATTTAACAGCTTGATTCAACATTTTAATTAGTTTTGGTTTAGTAATATAACTTTTTGGGTTTTTAAAAAATTCAACTGTTTCTTTAGTAATTCAAATATTTTGTGCAATAATTCAGCTGTTTTGTAAAATTATTCAGTTATTTAGTCATAATTCAGCTATTTTGTTCTACAGCTTTGTTCAACATTTCAATTATTTGTTTTAGGCTCCTATACGCAGTATACCGTTCGTCCGTTAGTCGGGTTGAATTTTTAAATAAGGGTGAATTCACAGTAACAGAATTTCACCCTCGAATCACCTTATCCTAAATTTTCTTATACATAAAAATTTATGTTGCCAAAAAATAAAAATGCTGAAAAAATAAGAATTACCTGCTTATCTTGAAGACGATTAAAATTATATTATTTAATTGTAAACCAGAAAGGTAGCTGTATGGAAGCCTAAAGAACTACAGTTAACCGAATTTCACCTTATTTATAGTTTGGCCTCTAGTTACTTGAGCAATATTTTGTGCAAAATGGCCAATTCGATAGCTACCAAAGCCAAAACTTTAAAACACAATAAATATCAGACAGTGAAAAACACCACGAATTTTCAGCTTATGCTGTTGATAACTTTGGTTCTTAGAGTAACGATGCAAAGGAATTGTTTGTTTGCAATTGGTCGGCTTAGTTATTGACGTTGTTGTTTTGATTATCCGATTACTCTTATTTTTACTCCCCTTTGCTCTGTTAATTATTCAGATTTATTTTAATTCTGTTTTAAATAAATTTTTAATTAAAATTTTTACTGTTTGATGTGTTGTTTTTGATTTTTGGTTAGCGCTGTATTTCACCCCATTCGCCTGTACTTCTCTAAATTGTTACTGATTTTCTTATAAAATTCTTCAATTTAATTTTTTTTCAGTTTATTTTGCGCCTTTTGTTTGATTCATAAAAATTAGATTTTTTATATAAAATTTTAGCGTTTGATGTGTTGTTGTTTTGATTTTCCAGTTACTGTTGCGTTTTACTTCCCTTATCTGGGTTAATTATTAAGTTTTATTTTTAATTCTGTTTTAAATAAATTTTTAATTAAAATTTTACTTTTTAAGGTATTTTTTGATTTTGCGGTTACTGTTGTTTTCCACTCCCAATTACCTTTACTTCTCTAAATTGTTTTTAATTCTTTTAATTAATTCTGTTTTGTTTAATTGTTTTAATTCTTAAATTTAATTTTTTTCCAGTTTATTTTTGCGCATTATGTTTGATTCATAAAAATATTTATTTAATATCTTGTAAAAGTTTATTAACTTGTGAAATTATCTGTTGAAAAAATTTTTTTTAAATATACAAACCACTTTGCGCAACGGGGTCTTAGACTGTAAAATATAAGTTTATGTATTTATGTACTAAGTTTGTATACTTTTTAAAAATTTATTCAACTTATTTAATATTCTGATAATTATTTAGTTCTTTTAAACTTTTTATTTTAAATTAATTTTTAAATAAAATTTTACCGTTTGATGTGTTGTGATGATTTTCCGGTTACTGTTGTTTTCACTCCCATTTCCTCTGTTAACTATTAAGTTTTGTTTTAATCCTGTTTTTACGTTAATTTTTATTAAAATTTTTATTATGTGATGTTGTTAATTTAATTTTCCGGTTATTGTTGCTTTTTATTCCCATTCCATCTGTTAACTATTTTGGTTTTAACCCTATTTTTAAATTAATTTTTTAATAAAATTTTTTACTGTTTGATGTGCTGTTTTTGTGATTTTCGACTTAATGTTGTTTTTGAGTCGAATTAGCCGTTACTTTTCTAAGTAGCTGTTGAGTTTTTTAATTTATCTATTCAATCCTTGTTTTTCGTTCACAGTTTATTTTGGTGCATTAGACTTGATTCATAAATATTTATTTAATATTCTGATAATTATTCAGTTCTGTTTTAACCTTTTTTTTATTTAATTTAAAAAAATTTAGCGTTTGATGTGTTATTGTTTTCATTTTTGGGTTACTGTTATTTTCTATTTCTATTCGCTCTGTTAACGATTAAGTTTTGTTTTAATCCTGTTTTTAATTTAATTTTTAAATAAAATTTTTACTGTTTAATATGTCGTTATTTTGATTTTCCGGTAATTGTTGTTTTTACTCCCATTCACTCTGTTAATTATTAAGTTTAGTTTTAAATCCTGTTTTAACTTAATTTTTAATAAAACTTTTATTATTTGATGTGTTGTTTTTGTGATTTTTAAATTACTGTTGTTTTTGAGTCCCATTAGCGGTTACTTCTCCAAATTGTTGCTTAGTATTTTTAATTGTTTCAATTCAATTCTTGTTTTTGTTTCCTGTTTATTTTGGTAAATTTTGCTTGATTCATAAATATTTATTAAATATTCTGACAATTATTCTGTTCTGTTTCTGAACCTTTTTAAATTTATTTTTAAATAAAATTTTTACCGTTTGATGTGTTATTGTTTTCATTTTCCGGTTACTGTTGTTTTTCACTTCCATTCGCTTTGTTAACTATTAAGTTTTGTATTAATCCTGTTTTTAAATTAATTTTTAAATAAAATGTTTACCGTTTGATACGTTGTTGTTTTGATTTTCCGGTTACTGTTGTTTTTTACTGTCATTCGCTCTGTTAATTATTGAGTTTTATTTTAAATCCTATTTTAACCTAATTTTTAATAAAAACTTTTATTGTTTGATGTGTTGCTTTTGTGATTTTTGAATTTCTGTTGTTTTTAAGTCCCGTTAGCCGTTGCTTCTCCAAATTGTTGTTGAGTATTTTTAATTGCTTCAATTCAATTCCTGTTTATCCTTATTAGTTTATTTTGGTGCATTTTGCTTAATTTAAATAATATTATTAAATATTCTGACAAATAATATGTTATGTTTCTGAACCTTTTTTAAATAAAATTTTTATTGTCGAATGCGCTATAGTTTTTTTTTTCCCCGTTGCTGTTGTTTTCACTTCCATTTGCTCTGTTAACTATTAAGTTTTGTTTTAATCCTGTTTTAAATTAATTAAAAATTTTTTTACCGTTTCGTACGTTGTTGTTTTAATTTTCCGGTTACTGTTGTTTTTACTCCCATTCGCTCTGTTAATTATTAAGTTTTGTTTTAAATCCTGTTTTAACCTAATTTTTAATAAAAATTTTATTGTTTGATGTGTTGCTTTTGTGATTTTTGAATTTCTGTTGTTTTTAAGTCCCGTTAGCCGTTGCTTCTCCAAATTGTTGTTGAGTATTTTTAATTGTTTCAATTCAATTCTTATTTTTTGTTTTTAGTTTATTTTGGTGCATTTTGCTTAATTTAAATAATTATTAAATATTCTGACAATTATTATGTTATGCTTCTGAACTTTTTTAAATAAAATTTTTATTGTCGAATGTGCTATAGTTTTGCTCTGTTAAACTATTAAGTTTTGTTTTAATCCTGTTTTAAATTAATTTAAAATTTTTTTTACCGTTTCGTATGTTGTTGTTTTGATTTTCCGGTTACTGTTGTTTTTATTCCAATTCGCTCAGTTAATTATTAAGTTTTGTTTTAAATCCTGTTTTAACTTAATTCTTAATAAAAATTTTATTATTTGATGTGTTGTTTTGTCATTTTGAGTTACTGTTGTTTTTGAGTCCTGTTAGCCGTTGCTTCTCCAAATTGTTGTCTAGTATTTTAATTGCTCCAATTTAAGTTTTGCTTTTATTTCTCGTTAATTTTGGTGCATTTTGCTTGATTCATAAATATTTATTGAATATTCTGATAATTATTAGGTTTTGTTTTAAAATCTTTTTAATTTAATTTTTAATTAAAATGTTTGCCGTTGGATGTGTTGTTGTTTTAATTTTCCGGCTACTGTTGTTGTTTTTCATTCCCATTCGATCTGTTAATTATTAAGTTTTATTAATAATCCTGTTTTGTAATTCAAATTTTTACCGTTTGGTGCCGTTGTTTTCTAGATTTTCCAGTTAATGTTGTTTTATTTTATTTGGTGTTAATTATAAGATTAAATTTTGTTTTAATCTTGTTATTAAATTAATTTTATAATTACATTTTTATTGTTACTGTTGGTTTTAGTCTTATGCGCCTTTGCTTGATTCATAAATTTTTATTTAATTTAGTGTTAATTACTGAGTTTTGTTTTAATCATTAATCAAATTCTACATTCTTCTTTAGATTTGCGGATGTTGTTACGGTTTCCTGAAGCAAAACACCGGTACGGTAATAAGAATTATAACATTTATACAGAATTATAGTTTATAAATTATTAAAATAGAACTTTAACAATTATTACTAGTTTATAAGAATTAATAATTTTATTATTAAGAGAGTGATGTCTACTATAAAACTGATGGTAAACGAGTATGCTTAAAGGTTAAAATTCAAATTAACAATAAATTTACGAACAATGAATTCTCTAAACAAAATACAGCAATGGATGAAATTTCGTACTTCATGAAGTGAAGGGTAAAAGGGATAGAAAAGAAGAAAGGTAGAAGATAGAAGAAAAATTCAAAATTTACCTGTACAAAATATTACAAATTTGACGAATTAAAGTAACGAAAGATTCTTTGAGTTGGATTGAATTCTTTATTAAATTTAAATTCAATTAAATTTTCTGAAAAACATTTATAAATGGTAATTAGGTACAAATAAATATAAAATAACAAAGAACATTTTTAATAAAATTTTCCACCCGCTTTTGAATTTGAAGCTAATGATCGAAAATACAAACTAATTGCGACAACCGCCTACGAATGTCACACAACCAAATAAATTTAATATAAACTTATAAAATACTATAAGTGTAAAGTATTAAAACACTACAATTTAAAATTCATTATTACAACAAAACTTTATTTAATAAAAATAAATTTAAGGAAGACAATAATTAATTTTAAGATTGCCATTTTTGCATGTTAGTAAAAGTTAAGCTTTGGAGATAATTTTTAGAATATTAAAGAACATTTTTACTAAAAATTAAATTTGACATTATTAAATTCAACATCTAAGTACGATTGGGAAATACGAGCTAGCTGGAGCAGTTACGCTAAATAAGCAAATTATACATTGAATAATAATAATCTACCTGTTAGCCTATTTTATTGCTTCTAACCCAGGAGTATTGGTAGTCCACTCACCCAAAAGGTTTTATTACCACGGATGTACTTTATTATCGTGATTCTGTAATCTCCGATTAAATGAAGCTTTTGCATGTTTGGATTAGGTTAATATTTAAATAATTGTAGATGTAATTAACGGCATTCTTCAATAAACTAACCCGCCCCTATATTTTGATGCGAACAACTCCGGTACTTGGATAATATAAAAATGAAAAACCTTTAGATTACATGAATGCCGTTAAAACCATGCAAGACCAATTATTAGCAAGAATCAATCGCAAACGCGGCGCCAGACTCAAATGAGGGCGCAAACCTATAATTACACGTGCTTTACTACCAGTCGGCATTTAATCACGAAAAATTGCTTTTTTGCTTTCATTATATTAAAAATTTCAAAATTTAATTTCTTCATTTCGGTACCTACGATTTAATGAAAATTTCGCTTTTATTAGCCCTACACTGTTAATAATAATTACAACACCGATCCGTAAATCTATTACGTTCTCAGTGGTTGAAATATGAACGTATTATTTGATAACGAATTCACCCACCGCTGATTTTCAGTCGCTCTACTTTAGTCTTAATGTTTTCGTTTCAGTTTTACGATTATTAAATTCGGTCAACCGTTAACCGATTCTGATTAAAGTTTCGTGATGAATAATAAAGACCGATATTTGATTCACCCTTCAGTTAATTAAGGAAGCATTAACTTCATTTTCATCTAAAAATGTGTCATTTGTGGAAAAGAGTGTAAAACTTGCTTTACGTTCCAATTCAGATGATTTTTTTTTATTATTGAAAGTCTTAAACAAATAACGAGACAATTAAAATCTTAACAAAGGAAAAACGAACCATTACGAAGTCGTTACTGGGGGTTGATTTTTATTACCTAATCAAAAGTTTATTTTTTTCTTTAAAACAATTCTAGCTGCTTTTTCTTTTTCTGCTCGCTCGTATTTTGTGGCTCAGCTTCTATCATTTTGCTTAGGTTAGTTGTACGCTCTTTTATGGGTAATCAACTATCATTCGTCAGGAAATAAAAGTGTTTTCCTTAAACTGTCGTCACTCGCTGCTTTAGGTTTCTGAAATAAAACGATCGACAACTTTACTTATTGATTGCAATGCAGAATTAAAATCCCATATTAGAAACCCATTGACAATAAACCGGTATGTTTCATTACTGAGCTTCCTACCCTGCTGGATAAATTAAAACAATGAAAAACGAATAGAAAAGAGGCAAAGGTAAATGAGAAAAGCAGAAAATTTATTTTCCGACGAATAGATAATGGTTGAACTAATTGGTTTCATATTGCACTGCAAAGTAAATTTTCTTAATGAAAAAGCATGGTTTGGCCGCAGGAAATATGATTTATTGAAATAAAATAAAAAATTATATATTATAGTATTTGTTGCTCCAAAGAAATTTTCTCCAATCTCTTTGCGAGTTCCACGAAAACTTTCTCAATCTCATTACTCTACTCTCAAAGTACACCAACGTTTTCAAACATCTCAACATTGAAAAGAAAGGTCAGATCTTCGCTTGTCAAAGACTTGTACAATTTTTGAAGTGCAAACGTAATTGAAATGAAATGTGCAACCGCTAATCAATTATTATCTGGAATACACAGAACGTTGTCAATGTCAAGGTAAAACTGCGGTAGTAACGAGATCGTCGAACAAACTGGGATAAAACCCAACTAATCGTGCACACAAGCTCTCGCTTCAATAGATCGGCTTTTCACTTACTTTAGGATTACTAAAACCAATAATCTGCAATTCCTTGGCGATTATTTTGTTTTTATTTTATTAAAGTTCAACTTTTCAAGTGGATTTCCAGTTTGTATAGCATTTTCTACATTTTAAACTAAAATTCAATTGGTAGTTTTAAAGAATACCAGTCGTAGAGTAAATACACAGTATATACAGCGAGGGGTTAACCGCTGGTGAAGTTTTTGCACACATCTCATGAAGTACAATCATGAAGTACTTGTGAAGTACAAGAAGTACTTGTGAAGTATCACGAAGTAAATTGGTAAATTACTTTTCTGAATTTTCTGAATTTTCTTAACATTTTTTAATTTTTGGCTGTCATTATTTTACTAATTAAAAGTTTTGGTTGTTGCTAGTTTAATAGTAATCAATTAATTAAATTAAACTTAGATTTCTTAGTTAATTTTGTTAATTGTTAGTTGACGAAATAACCAATCAGGTGTTTGATTTCTTTTGTTTTGTTGTGAGTTTTGTTATTTCGTTGTGGTCCGATTGGATGAGTTTGAATAAGGTGCATGTCTCAGCTCCTCCATTGCAAATTTTTAATTTAAAAAGTTTAAATCTATTGTTTTCTTTCTTTATTTTTGGTTGAACCTTTTTCGTTTTTGAATTATTTAAAAAATTAGTTAGGGGGGGAAGCTGAAAACTTGCTAGCTCCCTCTCCCAATTTTAAATATAATCTTAACAATCGTTTGTGCATGATTGTACATAATTTATTTTTGCTTTACCCGTTTTTGCTGCCTCCCCCCCAGAATATGTCATTTTTTTAGAAAACTAAAACGGTAGCGGAGAATTTCTACTAAATTTTCAAACACTTAATATGTTTGCCTGAATTGTAATATTTGGGTACTGAAGGGCGTTTCACACTCCACAGACCCTCCGGATCGAGTTTATTTTTTATTAGAAAATGTTGCAGAGGCACTGGAGGGTGTTCCACACTCCCCGGATTAAGTAGTTTATTTTATATCAGAAGTAAACTGAAGATCTCCCGTTACAGAGGAACTGGAAGGCGTTACACACCCCCCCAGTCTCCCGGATTGAATAGTTTATTTTATATCAGAAGTAAACTGAAGATCTCCCGTTACAGAGGCACTGGAGGGTGTTCCACACCCTCAGACCCCCGGTTTAGATAATTTCTTTTTATTAAAAGTGAATTAAATATTTAAGCACATTTCAAGTTAATTAAAATTATCTATAGCCAAGTAAATGTGTTTAATTTATAATCTGACAATTAATCATAAACTGCAAATTATAAATTTGTGCTCCTGGGTGGTAGATCTCTGCAACAAGAGATCTTCAGTTTACTGCTGACAAAAATAAACTACTTGATTCGGGGCTGAGGAGGAGGGCGTGGAACACCCTCCAGTGCTTCTGCAATGGAAGATCTTCAGTTTACTTAATAAAAATAAACTACTCAATCCGGGGTCTGGGGTGTGAACACCTCCAGTGCACAAATTTTGAAATGAAGAACATTGCAGAACATGCAGAACCCCAGACCAAGTAGTTTACTTTTATCAGAAGTAAACTGAAGATCTTCCGTTACAGAGGCACTGGAAGGCGTTACACACCCCAGACTCCCGGATTGAATAGTTTATTTTATATCAAAAGTAAACTAAAAATCTCCCATTACAGAGGCACTGGAGGGTGTTCCACACCCCCCAGACCCCCCGGTTTAAATAATTTATTTTATTAAAAGTGAATTAAATATTTAAGCATATTTCAAGTTTATTAAAATTATCTATGGCCAAGTAAATGTGTTTAATTCGTAATCTGACAATTAATCATAAACTGCATAATTATAAATTTTGTGCTCCCTGGGAGGAAGATCTCTGCATCGAGAGATCTTTAGTTTACTGCTGACAAAAAATAAACTACTTGATGCGGGGGCTGGGAGGAGGGGAGCGTGGAACACCCTCCAGTGCTTCTGCAACGGAAGATCTTCAGTTTACTTCTAATAAAATTAAACTACTTAATCCGGGGGGTCTGGGGGGTGTGGAACACCCTCCTGTGCACAAATTTTAGAATAAAGAACATTGCAGAACATGCAGAACCCCAGACCAAGTAGTTTACTTTTTATCAGAAGTAAACTGAAAATCTCCGTTACAGAGGCACTGGAGGGTGTTCCACACCCCAGACCCCCGGTTTAACTAATTTATTTTTATTAATAGCGAATTAAGTATTTAAGCATATTTCAAGTTTATTAAAATTATCTATGGCCAAGTAAATGTGTTTAAATCATAATCTGACCATTAATTATAAACTGCATAATTATAAATTCCGTACCCCTCGGGGGGAAGATCTCTGCATCGGGAGATCTTTAGTTTACCTCTGCTAAAAAATAAATTATTCAATCCGGGGGGTCTGGGGGGTGTGGAACACCCTCCAGTGCTCAAATTTTGGAATCTCGGTAAGTCTCTGAAATACCGATAAAGTACGTGAAATACAATGAAGTATCGATGAAGTAGGTGAACTACCGTGAATTACTGCTGAATTATATGAAGTACGAAGAAGTATGAAGAATTATGATGAAGTGCGTGAAGTGTAAAGTTAATCGTACACGATTTTCTCTAGTGGTTGACCCCTCGATATACAAGGTGTGTATTGTTGAATATAAAAGTATACAAAAGAAATTAAAAATAATATTTACTATACACAGGGCTGAAAACCCAAAAACTCAAATTTTTAATGAACAGTCAAACTTGTTTTTATGCGGTGTTTTTTAGTGCCGTCCTTATATCTCGCATAAAATTTTGTCAAATTCATTGTGCGAATAAAAAATGAAATATTTTTGGGAGATTTATTTTATGCGATCGCACAAAAACACGTTTGACATGAGTATAATTCTGTTCATTTTAACAGTCAACTCTCAGATTCTGCAGCTCAAAATCTGCAATTTCGAGTTATGCTATTGCCTAGACATATTTTTATAAGTTTAACGTATTCTAGGATCCCGTGGCTGGAAGATTTACTTTTTCAGAGATTAGTTTTAGCTCGGAGATATTTTCAATGACGTTTATCCGTTGAGTCCCGCATCCGGTTCCTCATGAATCCATAATTTCGGTATTTGTTATGACACAGGGATGTTTTTATTAAGTGTTGCAAGGCCGAAGGTTTTGCTACCATTTGCAATTCTTAGCGTTAAAAATAATTTTTAATTTTTAATGGGCGGGGTTACAATTTGAAAAGAGCCTATGAGAAAATTGAATTCAAATTAACTTTTAAATCCATTTTTTTGTTATTTTTACTTTATTAGCTTTATTTTTTCTTCAAGATGACGTAAATTTGGTAAAAAATATTTGTTTTGGCGACTAATTAAGCTTTTGCTTTAACGGATTTTCAACAAACACAAAATTGTGGATTGGAACAATAAAAATTCTCACGTAAAGAAGATCAAACGCAGTATTCTTAACAGATCAACGTGTGGGATGATCTACTTGGAAATTACATTATTGGACCAATTTTGATTGGCATGGATAAATGTATAACAATCTAATGAAAATGAAACAGATGCACTTATTGGTTGGTTTTTCAAAAATCAAGTAAAAAAATCCGCCTGTAGCGGAGCGTAGGCTGCGGAAGGTCAGTTTTGATTAACGCAACCACATCCGATTTCAAATTTTTAAAGTCGTTTTTTTTTAAAATTTGTGGGCCGAATTCAAATTTTATTTTTTATATGTTACTGTCACCTAGAAACAGTATCTCCGTTCGAATTTCAATAATGCTATGTTTTCGACCGAAACGCGCCTGAAAGCAAAGTCCGAGGGCAAATTTGGGGAAAACAATGTCCGAGGAATCGAACGGAGGTGTTGTTTTATGAAAACTAGACATCTAGAGGAGCCGATTCCGTGAAGCGATTCTTCGGGGGGTAGTTTTCGCTACAAATAACACTTATGTATTGATGAAAACCTACCCAGATGTTATGTTGGGAGCTTTCACGAAAGACAAAATCCTGGCCCAAAATCCAGAAAAAGCCGCAACAGAAGAAGTCAGAAGAAATTTCGCAGGCGATTTTCGCGCGTTTTCTCCGTCGTTCCTTTTCGCACGCGGTACCGCGCTTTTTTCACACGCGCGCGCCTCTTTCTCAACCGCGCGCTTTTTTCTTGAGTGCGCGTTTTTCCTTCACTTATGCTTTTTCCTCTCATTCGCGCTTTTTCCAGGCGCGCGCGCTTTTTTTCGTCACTTTTTCGCAGGACCTGTTCCCGCCACTTATTGCAGAACCTGTTTGCGCGGTGTTTTCACATCTTATCGTTCACCTCTTATCGGAGGTATTGTTTTTTTTCTTCTGCTCGTATTTGCGGTATTCAACTTTTAAATTGCCATGTTAATTCTATATTATTATACGCAGCTCGCGCATGTTGCTCGGAGCTACTGTCTAAAACATTTGAATATTTTACGTTAGATCTACATTTTTACCTGCTACAGCGTACGGATTTCGCCTTTTCGCCAGCTCCGCCGCTACAATCAGGTATTCTTTTTATTAAATAGCAGGGCAGACTTACAAATTTTGCTATCGCTTTTTATTATTTTGAGTACAATCAACAACAGTGGCGGCGGTATGGATTACATCTAAAAAAAAAACAAATTCCTGCGGAGTCTACATTTTGCAAATCAGACCTAATGTAATAAAGTAGTAAGTAAACTCCCTCGCAATTTTCCTTTCAAAACACTCCCACGGTTTGAAGCCTTTTCACTAACTGAGAGATTTAGAAACAGCACCGTACCCAGGTTTTGTTTCGGTGTGGGCTTTCAGGGCTTATGTAACCTTTTTTGTTTACTTCCTGAGGAGCTATAAAATTTTGAATCTAGAAAAGTCTAAATTGTTGGTGCATTTTATTACTTTGAACTATAATAAGTTAGAAAAGGGGGGGGGGGGGAAGCTAAAAATGTAGATATTAATTTCTAATTTTAAATTTAAAATAGTTTAGACCGTTTTGATTTTATTTGTGCAACTTTTATCTCATTAATTTTTTAGATATTCACAAAAACTAAATTGAAAATAGCACAAGATTTAAACCGTGATTACAAAATCTAAAAAATAAATTGTAAATATTGATAAAGTGAAAGAGGAGAAAGTACTAAAAATTATAAAAAATAAAAGACTACCAGGAAGGGTTCCACCGAATTTTCTAAAACAAATTTCCTAATCTTTTCAGGTTTTCCTCGATTAAAACTAATAATTTGCACTAACATTTTGAATCTTGGTAAACAAATATGAAATATTTTGGCGGTGGAAAAATATCAAAATGTTTGTTAAGAAACAAAATCTTTGCCCTTGACTTAATGGCTGTGTTATATCCAAAAATAGTTTAATTATTAAGCATAACAATTGAATTGTTAAACAAAACTGCAGTATTACTGTACAAAAAAGTTGATTTATTTAACAAAACAGTTGCATTTTTGAACATAGAAGTAGCTTTTTTGCATATTAAAACAGTTGAATTGTTTAAAAAACAGTGGAATTGTTGAAAAATCTGCTGAATTGTTAAAACAAAAACAATTGATTTATTAAAATTAAAAATAATTAAAATATTGAATCAAACAATTGCATTTTTTGACAAAGTAGTACGTAGCTGTTTTGCACAAAACAGTTGAATTGTTGAAAAATCTGCTGAATTGTTAAAACAAAAACAATTGATTTATTAAATTAAAAATAATTAAAATATTGAATCAAACAATTGCATTTTTTGACAAAGTAGTACGTAGCTGTTTTGCACAAAACAGTTGAATTGTTGAAAAATCTGCTGAATTGTTAAAACAAAAACAATTGATTTATTAAATTAAAATAATTAAAATATTGAATCAAACAATTGCATTTTTTGACAAAGTAGTACGTAGCTGTTTTGCACAAAACATTTGAATTGTTGAAAAATCTGCTGAATTGTTAAAACAAAAACAATTGATTTATTAAATTAAAAATAATTAAAATATTGAATCAAACAATTGCATTTTTTGACAAAGTAGTACGTAGCTGTTTTGCACAAAACATTTGAATTGTTGAAAAACAGTAAAATTGTTGAAATATTGGTTAAATTGTTAAAGAAATAGTTGAATTGTTAAATCTCGGAAAATTAAATTGTTGAATCAAGGATAATTGAATTGTTGAACCAAGAATAATTGAATTTATTCAACAAAAGACAATTGAATTATTAACCAATCAGCCGAATCTTTAGGGATTTTAAAACCAAATTTGCGATTTCGTATTTTTATACTGAGACTTAGCTAATTTGATTTTGAAAACTAATAGGTATTTCAAAACCAAATTTGGAAACTATTTTTCTTTCAAATCCTTTTATTTAATAATATTTTTTATGTAATACTAGCAGAATACCCGGTTTCGCCCGGGGTTTAAATTTATATGAAACTCTATCCAGGTGTGAGTTCAATTTTGATTTAATTTCACTATAGATGGTCGATTGGCTGTACAACCAATAAGAGAGTAGTTAGGTAAAACAAATGCAATGAAATCTATGGATGTATTAATAAAAAATTTTTGGAAATGTGTTTAGAGCTGGAAATAGCGGCGTTGACTTAATAATTTGTATTAGAATCACCAGGTAAAATTTCACTTCGTTAGAGCTACCGTTGGGGAGAATTTTATGAGACGAATATAAAACATTTAGTTTTATTTATTAAGATTTCAAATACTTAGGGAAATTTCAAAACCAAATTTTGGTATGATTAGATTTTGGTTCAAATTGGTTAATCGAAAATATATTGTTTTTATTATTACAAATTATTTTTATTTTTAATATTTTAGTAAAAGTATAAAGTCATGAGCATGACCACTACTAATTTTTTAACAAAACAGTTGCATTTCTTTGGCAGAGCAGTAGCTTTTTTGAATAAAACAGTTGAATTATTGAAAAAAATTGTGAAACTGTTGAAAAATCTGTTAAATTGTTAAAAATACAGTTCGATCGTTGAATTTCGGAAGATTTAATTGTTGAATCAGAAGTAATTGAAATATTGAACCAAAAACAATTGAATTATTAAATTTAAAACAATGAAAATGTTAAACAAAACAGTTGAATTATTAAACCAAACAGCTGAATTCGTTAAACCTAACAGTAGAATTATTGAATAAAACAGTTGTTTTTTGTACAATACAACTGCATTGTGAAACCAAAAAACGACCAGAACCAATTAAATTATCAAACCAAAAATATTTGAATTATTTCACAACATTTTTGGACAAAATAGTTGCAATGTTGCGTCGAAAGTCACAATTAATTTTAAGTGAAAATTTCTAAGGAAAATTTTATCTTTTGCTTAAGTTTTGATTTTTTGCACTATAATTTGTAATAATTAAACTTTAACAAATGTAACGTGAAGAATAACATCTGGTGATATCCAGCATCGCATATAAAATTATTAATCATGACGAGAACTTAAGAGGATGATGGTAAGTTTTCTAACACTGAATATTATATGGAAAGGGATCAGTAAAATTAATGATCCGGCTTTATCAACCTTTGATTAAAGATATATATGAAAATGCGCCAAGTTAAAATTTAACTCTCAAAAGATCCACCACACAGAATTTAAATTTTATAAGCCTTTCCCTTCCAGCATTTTTAACTTCTTTTTAAATTTTACAACTATAAAACTTTTATTCCGACACGGCGAATAACTCTTATCACTATTTCCATGTTACGCTGCGAGAAAAGTTATTTTTAAAATTGCATTCCAAATTTTTAATGTTAAAACGGCTACAAAATGAAAGAAATAAATGAATCATAAATCAATTTTTTTTTAAATTACGTTTAAACTCGTTTCAAATCTTTAAGTTTAATAATTTAAAACAGGTCGATAGGCAATAAACTACGAAGTACGCAAACCTGCCGAATATCTTAAGATGAAGTTTCGAATGTTTTCTGTCGATTTTTTACTACTAAATAGTAGTTAGGCTAGGAGATCTAAACCACTTTTTTGAAATTTAAATTCGATTTTAATAATAGAAGGAGGGGGGCATCAATCTAAATAAGTCGGTGGTTTAATATAATTTTTATTAATTTCAGGAATTCTGTATAGAGCGTAATCCAGCGGAAGCGTGACTCCTTCGTTAGAGTCAATTCTTTCTTTCTAATTTTTTAAAACTTATTTCTTTTATTGTTTCCAGTAATTCAAAACCAGAAATTATGTTGGTTCTTTTTGTTATTTCAAAAAAGTATAAAATTTAAATATTATTATGCTACTTCTTTATACTTATAATAATGTTATAATGCTTTCCTTTAATATTGCTGTAAGGGCAGCAGTATTTACATCCTTTTAGTCTAGTGAACGGCCTTCTGCTATTCATTAATTTACTTTTTGCTTAGGGCGCTATTAACTTAAATTATAATGTTAGGCTCACATACGAGCTTACATAGCTATGTTACAACTTTGATACTCATTAAAGCTATTAGTTTTTTCGCTCCTTAATTACAGGGTCGAACAAAAATCTGTTTGGTTGTTCAAAGCGTTTCCCTTTTTAATCGCTTACCTTCCGACAGCAGTGTCGGAGCCAATTTCGTTCTTACTGCATTAAAAATCTTTGTTAAATTTTAATCCTTTTCAACTAAACGATGTTTAGATGCATTGATCAGTTATTTCTTGGTGTAGGTGTACCTACAATCGGTGCAGTTGTAGACGAATGTAAAATTCTGGTATTGATGAGCGTCAGGTGAAATCAATAAAACATAACAACGGCTAAGAGTTAATTAAGACGGACTGGTACGTTTTTAAATTCTAAAATATGGGAAGTACTATAGCAGTAATAGGCAAGAATAGAAAATATAATTATGGTTGAGGTGAGGTAATTAAAAAATATTAAAACGTTAAATTTATCCAACTTACATTTTTAGTTTAAGACACAGTTGTACAGCTTGTTTCGACTTCTAAAATCTCCTCAGTTAAGCTAATTTTTGATTATAATTTTTAGTGGATTTTAATTCATATTCAATCATTTAGAGCTGAGTTAAACTAAGGAAATTGTTAGCATCTACGGTTCCATTAAATATGAGTCTGCGTTTACTAATTAATGAGTTTCTGGCTTGAGCTTCTCCATTTTTCGTTTTGAAAACCGTCAACAAATTCCCGTTGTCGAACTTGTAGGAAGACCAATCTTGTGAGTTGACCAACCCTGAATCGAAGCGTTAGGATGATCCGCTGAGACGGTGTGGTTAGTATCCCCTTTTTTTTTAATTTTGAGCAGGGAAGAGAGAATCTTGAGGTTTTACTAACTAAACTCTCTTCCCTACTAACACAAAATCTCGGAATCCACTTCTTAGCGTTACCTCGGGCTTACATGTGACTGTGCAACTATCAGTTGACACTCGAATGCTGAAGTTTAAAGATCCACATTTTTCAAAGCTAATTTGGCTCAGGGTTACTTTTAATAAGTTTAAGATCTTCCCAGATCGCATGGCATGAAAATTTATTTTTTTCTAGATCAGCTTTAGCTCAGGAATATTTTTAATAAGTTTAAACTCTTCTCAAGCACAGTGGTTAAAAGATGTACTTTTTCTAGAACATCTTTGGCTCAGGGATATTTTTAATGAGTTTAACCTCTTCTCAGGCCAGTGGCTCAAAACTCTATTTTTGTTCTAGGTCGGCTATGACTCAGGAATATTTTTAATGAGTTTAGGATTTTCTCAGATCCCATGGCTTGAAAACTCATTTTTTTAAAAATCAGCTTTAGCTCAGGAATATTTTAATAAGTTTTAAGTCTTCTCAAGAACAGTGCTTTAAAATCCATTTCTTGCTAGTTTAGCTTTGGCTCAAGGATATTTTTAATGAATTTAATCCTTCTCAGGCTCAATGGCTCAAAATCCATTTTTTCTGTCAGCTTTGGCTCAGAGATATTTTTAATGAGTTTAAGATCTTCCAGATTCCATGTCTCGAAGATTGATTTTTTTAACCTTTCAATAACAGTGGTTCAAAGATTCACTTTTGCCAGTTTAACTTTGGCTCTGAATATTTTAAAGATCTTAACCTCTTCTCAAGCTCAGTGGTTCAATGATCTATTTTTTTAGTTCAGTTTTGGCTCAGGGATATTGTTATTGAGTTTAACCTCTTCTCAAGCTCAATGGTTGAAAGAACCATTTCTTTATGTAGCTTTGACTCAGGATTAATTTTGAGATCGATTTTTTGAGAAACCTGCTAGTGTAATCCAGTAATCAAATTAACCCGAATAAAAACGGTTTCTTGATGGGTTTTACGTTTTGGCAATGAGAACCAGCCTGGGGTCTTCTATCTCAACGGAAACTCTCCTGTTGCGCGGCAGTTGTTGAATACTGACGGATGGCATCCTTGATGTACATCTTCATTACTCTAGTCACACCTGAGATTAGGATTACTGCTGTTATCGCAAGAAAGCTATTAACCATCAGAATACATTTAGTGTCGACTTCCTTTTCTAATTTTTAAAGCTATTATAGCTCAGTGATATTTTTAATAAGTTTAAGATCTTCTCAGGCTTAAGGATTTATTTTTTCCAGATCAGGTTGAGGTCAACAATAGTTTTAATAAGTTCAACCTCTTCTCAAGCTCAGTGACTCAAAGATCCATTTTTTAATGTCAGATTTGGCTCAGAGCTATTTTCAATAAGTTTAACCTTTTCTTAAGCGCGGTGGCTCAAAGATTTATTTTTTCTAACTCAGATTTGGTTCAAGAATATTTTTATTGCGTATAACCTCTTTTCAAGCCCAGTGGCTCACAGAACAATTTTTTCAGATCAACTTTGGGTCAGGAATATTTTAATTTGTTTAAGATCTTCTCAGACCCCATGGCTCAAACATCTATTTTTCCCAAATCCATTTTAGAACAGGGATAGTTTTAGTAAGTTTAACCTCTTCTCACGCCAAATGGCTCTAAAATCCATTTTTTCTAGATAATCTTTGGTTCAAAGATATTTTTAATAAGTTTAACCACTTTTTAATCACGGTGGTTTAAAAGTCCATTTTGTGTTAGTTTAGCTTTGGCTTAGGGTTATTTTTAATGAGTGTAATCTCTTGTCAACTTCAGTGGCTCAAAGATCCATTTTTTAATGTCAAATTTGGCTCAGGGCTATTTTAAATGAGTTTAACCTTTTCTCAAACCCAGTGGCTCAACGATCTACTTTTTCTAGATCAGTTTTGGCGCAAGAATATTTTCATTGACTATAACCTCTTTTCAAGCCCAGTCCATTTTTTAATGTCAAATTTGGCTCAGGGCTATTTTTAATGAGTTTAACCTTTTTTCAAGCCCAGTGGCTCATAGATCCATTTTTCCAGGTTAGCTTTTGCTCAGGGATATTTTTAATTAGTTCAAGATCTTCTCAGATCCCATGGCTCAAAGATCTATTTTTTCCCAAATCAGTTTTAGGTCAGGGATAGTTTTAGTAAGTTTAACCTCTTCTCAAGCCAAGTAGCTCAAAGATCCATTTTTTCTATATCATCTTTAGCTCAAAGATATTTAAAATAAGTTTAACCTCTTCTTAAGTCCAGTGGCTCAAAATCCATTTTGTATTAGTTCAACTTTGGCTCACGGATATTTTTAATGAGTTTAACCTCTTCTCAAACTCAGTAGTGCAAAGATTAATTTTTTTTATAAGTCAACATTAGCTCACGAACATTTTTAATGAGTTTAACTTTTCTCAGATCCCATGGCTCAAAGATTAATTTTTTTCTAGATCAGTTTTTGCTCAGAGATATTGATAATGAGTTTAACTTCTTCTCAAGCTCAGTGGCTCAAATTTCAATTTTTTCCTAGGTCAGCTTAGGCTTAAATATATTTATAAAGAGTTTAATCTGTTCTTTAGGCGAGTGGCTCAAAGATCCATTGTTTTCAGGTCAGTTTTGGCTCAGGAATATTTTTATTAATATAAAATTTTCTCAAATCCCATAGCTCAAAGATTCATAGCATTTTAGATTAGATTTTGCTCAAAATATTCTTAATGAGTTTAAAATCTTCTCAGATCCCATGGCTCGAAGATTCTTATTTTTCTAGATAACCTTTGGTTCAAGGATATTTTTAATGAGTTTAACCTTTTCTAAAGCCCAGTTGCTCAAAACTCCATTTTTTTGACAGATTTGGGTCAGGATATTTTTAATAATTTTAAACTGTTTGGTAGTCGAGTGGTTTAAAGATCCACTTTTTAGGCCATCTTTGGCTCAAGAATATTTTTAATAATTTTAGTATTTTCTCAGATCCCATGGCTCGAAAATTGTTATTTTCTAGATCACCTTTGGCTCACGGATATTTTTAATGAGTTTAACCTCTTCTAAAGCCTAGTTGCTCAAAAATCCATTTGTTTTGGACAGATTTGACTCAGGGATATTTTTAATAAGTATAAGATCTTCTCAGACCCCATGGCTCAAAGATCTCTTTTTTACCAGATCTGTTTTAAGTCAGTGATAGTTTTAATGAGTTTAACCTCTTCTCAGCCCAATAGTTCAAAGATTCGTTTTTTCAAGGTCAGTTTTTGCTCAGAAATATTTTTTGTGAGTTTAACCTTTTCTCAGACCCATGGCTCAAAGATTCACTGCTTCCTCAATCAGCTTTTAGTAAGTTTAACACTTTTCAACACGGTGGTTCAAAGATTCATTTTTCTGCTATTTCAGCTTTGGCTCAAGTTTAGTTTTAATAAGTTCAAAGTCTTCTCAAGCCCAGTGGTACAAAGATTCATTTTTGTTCTTGGTCAGCATTAGCTTATGAATATTTTTAATAGTTTAACCTCGTTTCAAGCGCAGTGGCAAAAAGATCCATTTTTTTCTAGGTCAGCTTTGGCTCAAAAATATTTTTAAAGAGTTTAACCTGATCGTTAGCGGGGTGGCTCAATGATTTATTTTTTTAGGTCAGCTTTGGCTCAGGAAAAATTTTAAGATTTTCTCAGATCCCATGGCTCAAATATTCATTTTTCTAAATCAGCTTTAGCTCAAGAATATTTTTAAAAAGTTTAACCTCATCTCAAGCCCAGTGAATAAAATACCCATTTTTTAGGTCAGCTTCGGCTTAGGAATATTGTTAATATGTTCAACCTCTTCTCAAACTCAGTTGCTCAATGATCCATTATTGTTCAGGTCAGGTTTGGCTCAAGGATATTTTTAAAGATTTTAACCAATTAATTAGATTAGTGACTCAATAATCCATTTTTTCAAGTCAGTTTTGGCTCAGAAATATTTTTAATAATTTTAAGATCTTCTCAGATCCCATGGGTCGATGATTGATATTTTTATAGATCAGTTTTGGCTCAAGGATATTTTTAAAGATTTTAACCTATTAGTTAGACTAGTGGCTCAAGGATCCATTTTTTTTAGGTCAGCTTTGGCTCAGGAATATTTTTAATAATTTTAAGATCTACTCAGATCCCATGGATCGATGATTGATATTTTCATAGATCAGCTTTGGCTCAGGGATATTTTTAAAGATTTTAACCTATTAGTTAGACTAGTGGCTCAAAGAACCATTTTTTTCAGGTCAGCTTTGGTTCAGGAATATTTTTAATAATTTTAAGATCCGATTGGTCGAAGATTCATATTTTCTAGATCAGCTTTAGCTTAGGGATATTTTTAATGAGTTTAACTTCTTCTCAGACCCCGTGGCTAAAAGATTTATTTTTACCAGATCAGTTTTAGGTCAGAGTTAGTTTTAATGAGTTTAATCTCTTTTCAAGCCCAGTGGCTCAAAGATTCGTATTTTTTAAAAATCAGCTTTAACTCAGAGATATTTTTAATTAGTTTAACCTCTTCTCCAGCACAGTGGTTCAAAGACCTATTCTTTCTTCTAGGTCAGGTTTAATTAGTTTAACCTCTTCTCAGATACCATGGGTCAAAGATTCATTTTTTTCTAGAACAGCTTTGCCTCAGAGATATTTTTTATGAGTCTAACCTCTTCTCAGATCCGATAGCTCGAAAATTCACTTTTTTTTAATCAGCTTTAGCCCAGCAATATTTTTAATAAGTTTAACCTCTTCTCAAGTACAGTGGTTCAAAGATCCATTTTTGTGCTAGTTCAGGTTTGGCTTAGGGTTATTTTTAATGAGTTTAACCTCTTGGAAAGCTCAGTGGCTCAAAGATCCATTTTTTTATGTCAGCTTTAGCTCAGGGTTATTTTTAATGAGTTTAACCTCTTCTCAGATCCCATGGCTCGAAAATTAACTTTTTTCTTAATCAGCTTTAGCCCAGCAATATTTTTAATAAGTTTAACCTCTTCTCAAGCACAGTGGTTCAAAGATCCATTTTGTGCTAGTTTAGGTTTAGCTTAGGGTTATTTTTAATGAGTTTAACCTCTTGGAAAGCTCAGTGGCTCAAAGATCCTTTTTTTATGTCAGCTTTAGCTCAGGGTTATTTTTAATGAGTTTAACCTCTTCTCAGATCCCATGGCTCAAAAATTAACTTTTTTCTTAATCAGCTTTAGCCCAGCAATATTTTTAATAAGTTTAACCTCTTCTCAAGCACAGTGGTTTAAAGATCCATTTTTGTGCTAGTTTAGGTTTAGCTTAGGGTTATTTTTAATGAGTTTAACCTCTTGGAAAGCTCAGTGGCTCAAAGATCTATTTTTTTATGTCAGCTTTAGCTCAGGGTTATTTTTAATGAGTTTAACCTCTTCTCAGATCCCATGGCTCGAAAATTAACTTTTTTCTTAATCAGCTTTAGCCCAGCAATATTTTTAATAAGTTTAACCTCTTCTCAAGCACAGTGGTTTAAAGATCCATTTTTGGAGTAGTTCAGCTTGTGGCTCAGGGTTATTTTTAATGAGTTTAACCTCTTCTCAAACCCTGTAGTTCAAAGATACATTTTTTTAGGTTAGCTTTGGCTTAGAGATATTATTAAGGAGTGCAACCTCTTTTCAATTTCAGTGGCTCCAAAATCCATTTTTTCTAAGTCAGCTTCGGCTCAGGAATATTTTTAAGGAGTTTAACCTTTTATCGAACCCCGTGACTTGGAGTTCCAGAGGTTATTCGTATAATTTGCTGATGTAAAGCAAATGAATGGCAGTGGGCGGGGTTTTTTTTCAAAATTTATGAAGGAACCTCATTTTTCAATCATTTATAGTTTAAATTCAAAAGTTTAATTCCACACTTGCAGTTTTCAATCTGCGATTAGGTTTGGAATAAACTGTCACCTGCAAAGTTTCGCATTGTTATCAAATGGGCCGTTTTTTAAATCCTCGCAAAGAGAGTCCCATATTAGGAACACGAATATTAATACCGCTAAACATAAGTTCGGAAAATTGTATGCGGAAAAGTTGAAAGCGAGCCGGAGAAAAATAATTTCATATTACGAATAGAAATATTTTTCTTTAAATTTTTTAAATAATTTATTGGAACAGATAAAAAGTTTGTTTTTAAAGAAGCAATTAGATTTAATTTTTTAAGAAGCTTTGCTTTGTCAAAATACTATTATTTGTCGAGACTTGAAAATGGTTAGAAAAGAGCAAAGGGGAAAATTTTGCTGAGAAAGCTTTACGTGAAGAGACTGGAAGATTTTCATTCATTATTTACGGGCTTTGTTAAACTACAAAATTCAATTTAATTTTTTAGTTCCGCTAATTTTTTTAAAGTAATTTAAAACGACGATTTCAGCAATTAAATTGAAATAATTGAATAGCGAATGGAAAACTTTTTTTTAGTTAATTAACAAATCAGGTTTACGTTTCTGAAATAATGCAGTCTGTCCTCCATCGGCCGGCGGATCGTTTTGAGAATTATTCATCATCGAAGCGCTTTATTCCATCGCAAAAGCAGCTTCAGCATTTTTGAGGAGATTTTGTAAATTAATAACCGATAGGTTTTAAGGCGTACACTTTTAAATCGAGTAAGTTTTACTCTCTTTGGGTTTATGTAAATTTGAACATAAACTGGAAACTGCCGATAGAATTTCATCTCATATAAGTCTTTCAGCTACTTTCCGCTATTTTGTTCGATAATCTAGCAGACGGCAAGAATCGAGATGTTATACTGTACACAATATCAACAGTGCTCGTAAACGAATAACTTGTTTGTAAAATGAAATTGCCAATTTCCATTTGAATACCACAATATTCAGCGAAAATAGACACAAAAAACTGAACGAGTTATGGAAATTTATTATTGAGTGTTGACCGATAAAAGCGCTAAGTGAAAAATCTCACCAGACACTGAAAATTAGAGAAAAACTTTGACAAAAGCGAGCTTATGACGATAATTTTTTTCGCTGAATAACGTCAAAACTTGAAACGTTAACGCACAATAGCAAAAAAGTGGAAAAACTAAATGTGCATTCGCCACGGCATTCGCTCAAAAGATTTACACAAGAAAAAACTTCCTTTTTGTAAAAGCAACGAATGTGATCAAGAATCGGAGATGTTTCATTGGAGGCACGCGAAGTAGTAATCAAAAGGCGTCATAAATACTACTTATATTCGCGAGCACGGGCTTTGACGGTTTCTTAAATTGAATAACCTTCCGCAAATTGGATTTTGGATTTAATTTAAATAGAATCACATTACTCGTAATGGATATCATTGAGAACGCTGGTAATGGTTACCTCTTACGCTCTATTAACTAAACGTTGCTCTTTAGTCGCACACCTTGTATATTTAAAAGTAATTTTCCTTTCAAATTGATCACTTGAGGAATAAATTCAGCCTTTTTTAAATTGAACACGGAATAATTGGTTATTAAACTTTTTTTGCCGTTAACGGTTCAATGTACCCGTTGGCGGTACATTAGCCACCGATTATTAATATTTTTTTGTGCACTGTGACACTTGCGTTTTAGGCGCTTCTCCATTTTAAAAATTTAATAACGTACGTCTAAACGTCTATTCGCTTTATTCCGTTAACTCTTCAGCCATTTAATGTTGTCGTTAAGGGTGCATCAGCATCCGCTTACCAAAAATGTATCCTCTCGTATTTAATGGGCACAACGTGCAATGCACATTCTGAAATTGAAAACGGTTAAAATACGAATTGCCTGTATAAATAAATTTTCTTCCTTGCAATAACAAAAAGTATTACAACTGTTTGGCTCCCTAAATTTACTTTTATATTTAAATATTATGAATAAATTTGGGTTATAAACGTCGATTCTGATTTCGGTTTACGGTTCAGTAGTCACTTCATCGGCAACGTTGCGATTAGTGGTGATTAACTTCTGATTGTTGCAGATAATCATCTTCGATGCTTTAATTCAGTCTTAAAACTAATTTTTTTTATTAAATATTAAAAAGATTGTATTGATTGATTGGTTTCAATGCCGCATTCATGCAACAGACAGAAAGTTTGGCACTTGGATGGAAACTTGATGATAAACTATCAAGTTTTAAAAAAAAACATAATACAATTGAGGGTAATTCGAAAATTTTTTTTAGATTAAGGGCTCGAAAATTGTAGTCCGATTGCTGCGCTAAAGTTAAGATTTTGAACTTAAAAATACACTTTTTCCTATAGAAATGGCTTCACCAAACAAAAGAGGGCAAATTTAAAAGTCTTTTAAGATGAGGATGCCCACTATATAAATTTAAAGATTACGAATTTCCCATGAGAAACACAACATGTAAGTGCACTATTGCGCAATATTACGGCATAAATAGAACACATTGTGTTACCAGTCCGTGCGTTGTACTTGGGTTGTTGTACTAGGGAGCTACTAGTCGCTAACAAAATCATCAGTTGCGCGGACAGCTCTGCGCGCCACCACGGGAATTTTTCCCAAGCGGCCCGGCTACCCAGAAACTTGCAGCTGATTTTCCAGTTCGAACTGGCAAAGCCTGCGGCTAGTAGAAAATGACTTGAGTCCCCTTGGCTCCCCCCCCCCCCAGTTACTCCGCATTGTCAATTTTGATACCGATACTGACTACCAGTCGCTCCCCGCATCTGTAGCGGTAATCATCCAAAATGTCAAGAATTTTCGCGCCCTGGGATATATTTTATAATTTAACCTCTTCAAGGACCCAACGCGCGACGTCGGCTCAACGATTTATTATTTTCTAGGTTACTTTTGGCTCCAATATATTTTTTATTACTTTTCATAACTGCCCTACGATCTACGGGATCGATTTCAAAAATTTAAAGTTCTGCCGACTAAGAAATATTTTCAAAATTGTAGCGAATTCATCAATTATATTATAAATATAAAAAACTTATTTACAATTACTTTTAGCGCTAAAAACTTATTTTAATTTCAATGGGCGGAGTTACAGTTTAAAAGAATCAATGAAAAATGTGCAATCCAAAGTAATATTTATAGACGTCTTCCGAGGAGTTAACCGCTAGTTTTTTGTACACATCTCATGAAGTATATGACATCTCATGTGAAGTACGTGAAGTACTTGTGAAATACACAAAGTACTTGTAAAGTACATGAAGTACTGGAAAAATACGTGTTAAGAATATTGAAGTATCATGAAGTTAGTAAATTTTTGGTGAATTACATGAAGTTGAACTTGGCACGTTCAGTTAAGTACGTATAGTTAAGACACGTGTATTCAATAATAATTATTTGATAGAAAGATTAACTTACATCAGTAGATTTTCTTAACATTTTTTATCTTAAACATTGAATAGATCTTTGGCGGTCATTATTTGCTAGTTTAATAGTAATCAATTAATTAAATTAAACTTACATTTTTTTAGTTAATTTTGTAATTTTTTTTAGCTCATTTGTTTGAATATCATAGAGGTTTGGTAGCTCAATAAAAAGCTTTAGTAATTCATTATTTTGTCGTGATTAATTAATTACATTGAAGCGAAAATAATGCGCTTTTCCCGATTTTACAGAGATGGCTCCAGAATGTAATAATGCAATTTAAACTATTTTCATATGCTCGATTTCTTCAACTATAGTTAACTACTCAATCCGGGGTCTGGGGGGTGTGGAACACCCTCCAGTGCACAAATTTTGGAATAATGAACATTGCAAAATCGATCGAGTATCGATCGATTAGATTATTTTCTATCAGAAGTAAACTGACGATCTCCATTGCAGAGGCACTGGAGGGTGTTCCACACCCCAGACTCCCCGGTTTAACTAATTGATTTTTATTAAAAATGAATTAAATATTTAAGCATATTTTAAGTTTATTAAAATTAGCTATGGCCAAGTAAACGTGTTTAATTCGTAATCTGACAATCAATTAAAAACTGCATAATTATAAATTTCGTACCCCCTGGGAAGCAGATTTTTGCAACTAAACAAAAAATTAACTAATTAATCTGAAGGGTTTGGGGGTGTGGAACACCTAGTGCCACTGCAACAAGAAATCTTCAGTTTACTTCTGATAAAAAATAATCTACTCAATCCGAGGGATTTGGGGTGTGGAGATCTTCAGTTTACTTCTAATAAAAATAAACTTCTTAATCCGGGGAGTCTGGGGGGTGTGGAACACCCTCCAGTGTACAAATATTGAAATGAACAACATTGCAGAACATGCAGAACCCCCAGACCGAGTAGCTTACTTTTAATCAGAAGTAAACTGAAGATCTTCCGTTGCAGAGGCACTGGAGGGTGTTCCACACCCCAGACCCCGGTTTAAATAATTAGTTTTATTAAAATTGAATTAAATATTTAACCAAATCTTAAGTTTATTAAAATTAGCTATGGCCAATTAAATGTGTTTAATTCGTAATCTGACAATCAATTATAAACTGCGTAGTTATAAATTCCATACCCCTGGGAGGCAGATTTTGCAACAAAGCAAAAATTAACTAATTAATGCGGAGGGTTTGGGGTGTGGAACACTTTCTAGTGCCACTGCAACAAAAAATCTTCAGTTTACTTCTGATAAAAAATAATCAACTCAATCCGAGAGATCTGGGAGTGTGGAGATCTTTAGTTTACTTCTAATAAAATAAACTACTTAATCTGGGGATCTGGGGTGTGGAACACCTCCAGTGCACAAATTTTGGAACAAACAACATTGCAGAACATACAGAACCCCAGACCGAGTAGCTTACTTTTTATCAGAAGTAAACTGAAGATCTTCCGTTAGAGGCACTGGAGGGTGTTCCACACCCCAGACCCCCAGTTTAAATAATTTATTTTATTAAAAGTGAATTAAATATTTAAGCATATTTCAAGTTTATTAAAATTAGCTACATATGGCCAAGTAAACGTATTGAATTCGTAATCTGACAATTAATTATAAACTGCGTAATTATAAATTCCGTACCCTCTGGAAGGCAGTTGCAACAAACTAAAAATAACGTACTTAATCCGGAAGGTCTGGGGTGTAGAATACCTTCCAGTGCCTCTGCAACGGGAAATCTTTAGTTTACTTCTGATAAAAATAAACTACTCGATCCGGGAAGTGTGGAACACCCTTCAGTGCTCAAATTTTGAAATCTCGGCGAGTCCCTGAAATACCGATTAAGTACGTGAAATACAGTGAAGTATCGATAAATTAGGTGAAGTACCGTGAATTATTGAGGAATTTACGTGAAGTACGGTGAATTACTTGTGAAGTACGTGAAATCCGTGAATTACTGCTGAATTATATGAAGTACGAAGAAGTATGGAGAATTATGATAAAGTACGTAAATTGTGAAGTTAATTGTACACGATTTCCTCTAGCGGTTGACCCTCAACGTCTTCTTATCAGCAAATTAGACCCACATCTTTTATAATTTGCTTTAAAATTGTAAAAATCCAGATTCGGGTATCGTACTTGTCACAGGTTGTTGTATTAGCTGTGTTCGTACGCCCGAGATCCGCCCATTCAGAGTCACATTTATACATTTTACGGAAAAAGGTATTTGGGAGTACACTCAAACCTGTTTTGGTGCGAGAGATAGGGAGCGCATAAACTAAATTGCATTAACAAAAATATCCTGAAACTTCAAAATAGTTAGAAAGTATATTGTTTGCAATACATTTAAAAAGTCGAAGTTTTTGTCCGTGATGATTTTATAAATTTTTCCAAGAATTAGGTAGAAAACGTGGAACGTACTATGGATGAAGTCGATATTTCCAATAATAACGCTAAAAATCGATTTTAAAATTATAAAAACCGGCCATTTTGCATTTTGTTGACGGGACGTGCATCCTAATATACACAAATCAACCGTAGGGCGGGGTTAACTAGAAAACCGCGAGGAGGAGTCAGTCGCTCCCTGCTCTCTGTCGGTTCAATATCCACACTTTTTCGAGTTGGATCGTTCTAGCGGGGTTTTTAAAAGTAAAGCGCTTATCATAACTTGTAGCGACTGTGCGGAACGGCAAATCTTAGATTCACCCTAAAAATTATTTAAATTATTAAATAAATAAAAATTCTGAATACCGCAAATTAAGTATTGCTTGTTAAGCATGGCTTAGGGGCAGCCAGTGACCCGGTCTGTAGATATATTTTTTAATTTGAGCTTTGTTACTTAAATTTTACTTGTTAAATTTAAATTATTTATTAAATTAAAGTTAATTTAAAAGAAAATACTTACCTCAAAAACGGCTGGCCAATTTGAGTGTGGCTGAGGTTATGTCATAATTCACAAAATAATGACACATGTCACTGTCATGAATTCGTTGCCAATTTCACTGTACTTCCATTCAAGTTGGTAGTTAACAGATTATATGACATTGACATACGTCACTGTCATAAAGGCGTTGCTAAGCAATAAACAATTTCTTCATAGGATCGAGCTTTTTTTTCTAGGTCAGTGCTACTGTACTAAAATTGTACACCACTACAGTGAAAAAAAAAATAAAAAAATTATGATAAAATTCTCTATAAAAATTAAATCTCGGATTTATTTAATCAAATTAACTATTATGCTGCTACATCGCATCTACTAGCGGCTCTCAATCTCTCAAAGAGATGTCAAATTAAAATTGAATGTAGGCGTGGTCTTATTTTTTTGACACTGTGAACTATAATACAAAACGTAGTCCTAAACATCCCTAATGCCTGGTTTCACAAACGTTTAAACTGCGATTAAATTATTTAAGCCTAAATTTAAACCGAAATCGTAGTTTAAATGTTTGTAAAACCGGGCATAAGTTTTACAAATTTATTATTCAGTGATTGTCAAAATGTCACGTTACCATAGCAACGGTTAATAAATATGAACCTTGTTAACCGGGGGGTCTGGGGTGTGGAACACCCTCCAGTACACCAAGATAAGTTGATTTAATTTTTCACTAGGTGCTATTTCATCGTACCCCAGATCCTCCGGCCTGTACAAGTTTGAATTGTTTGCTTTTTCAAGTTTTTCCCCATATGGCCCATCCCATGGGGGCATGGAATGCCCTCCAGTGCCCAAGTATCGGAAGGAAGAACATTAAATGTTTACAAATTAACACACCTGTTTAATCAAACATCTGTGGCGGAGGGGGGGTCTTAGAATTTTGGGCTTTATCTTGCACTTCATGTTGTTTCAAAAAATTTTTCCCTCCTCTCGGCCACTAAACCTAGGTTTTCAAGTTTGACTATCAGGATTAGTTACTTAAATTTGACCCGTTAAAATTAGAATCATTTTAATTCTCATTTTTATTTTCGATGTTTTAATGTTTTTTTCTATTTTTAGATTTTAACAGGTGTGCAATTGTCACACTTAGCACACATAGAAATCCGCCAATGAGCAAGAATAAAATTTTGCATTATTATAAAATAATTATGTGAGGGCTGCATCAAAAAGTGATAAAATACATAATTTTAAGTAAAATTACAAAAAAATTTAAATGGGCGGGGCTTGAGCTTCGAATTTGACCTATCATAGATACGTATTTTAATTTTTGGTTTTTTAATGCCTAAACGTGTAATTTATAGTTTATAATCTTTTTAATTAAGTTTTTTTTACCTATTTTATACCATTTCTATAAAAAAATATTTGAATGAATGTATAAATCAAAATAAAGTTTACATTTTCAGGAAACGCAGGAAAAGTTACCTTTTTTAATAATTAATGTAAACGCAGGAAAAGGTAACTTATCCTGCGTTTACATTAATTATTTCACATGATGCATATCAATTGCATGAATCAAATTGGCGTTCAATTTTTGATATACATATTGCTATGATATTTTTGTAAAATGGTTTTTGTTAAAAGATAATATTTCCTGTAATTTTGATTTGTTTCGACACTTAACTCACCTGCAACTATTTAATTCGTTGGCAGGTTCATTGCGTCTTTTCGTGTAAAAAAATTTAAAATTTTCAATAATAAAAATGAAACTATTAAAATTTAACTGAAATCTGTTATCCTTGCATAAGACTTTGAAATATTTACAATATTTATGCACAAAATTTCTTTTCTTTATTGATTGCTTCTTAATATCTAGGAGATATTTCTAATGAATAAAGCGTTTTTCCGGCCGAAGCGCAGCGGAGCGTAGGCTGCGGAAGGTCAGTTTTGATTAACGCAACCACAACCGATTTTGAATTTTTAAAGTCAAATTTTTCCCAAATTTGTGGACCGACCGCAAATTTTATTTTTTTTTATATGCTAATTAGACCCCCATCTTTTATAAACCACTTCAAAAATGTTAAAAATCCCGACCAGGGAATTGGAACTGTCACCCTCAAAATGTCTTTTGTTGTGATTAACTTTATTGTCTCTTTTAATAAACTCGAATTTCTAACTGTTTTTTATTTAATTATTTAATTCGTTGACCGCCCGTACATTTAAGAAAACTTTCGGAGAGTTACATGTAGTTTTGGTTGCAGAAAACGCAGCATTTAAAAAAAATAGTGAATGGGAAATTTCCGTTCATCATCTTCTTATTGGTAAGCGTTTTTTTGTATATTCAATCGCTACAATTACTAATCTTCACTTGTAGGTATAAATTCAGCATTCGTAAATTTTTAAATTTTTCACCCCGAGGTAATAATGTCTTCGACTTGACTTACCTTAATTTTTGGGGAGTAATTTTTCATTTTAATTTTTCTAACACTTTCTTTATTTTTCTTTCAAAAATCTTTATTAATAATGTAATTTTCAACTTTAATATTTTCAGCGACTTCCAAACATGGCTGTTGGTTCGTTGTTATTCAAAATAGAAGTGAGTTCTTCTTGCCAAGTCTACAAGTTGTCCCCTTCTTGAAACCTCTAAAATTTGGCATTGGTAAAATTTTACCGCTTAATCTTTTTCAAATTTAAAGTGTAACCATCCAAACTGCAGTTATTCACTTTTTTAAATTCACAAAAATTTTATAACGCTGAAGAAAACGATGCCTTCGGCATCGGAAAATTTATTAAAAATATTTTTGAGTCAAAGCAGATCTTTAAAATGCGGATCTTAACCGTACGGGATCCGAGGCTGATGGGCTATTTAAGACGATAAACGATGATTTTTTTGGTTTTTACGAAAGACCAGGGTGTAGCCATGATATTCTTTTATTTAACATTTAAAATTTTATCAAGCCCTCCTCCACCCTTTTGATTCTAATAATTTAAATATGATAATGGTCTCTGCTGGCAATTTCTTATACTTATTGGAGATTATGATTTACGCTAAGTGAGAATACGGTTTATTTTTGGTTTTAGAAAATAAATGCAAGTATAAAAGCCAAAGTATGCAAATTTATAGTTTTTAATTGCAAACATATTTGGTAGTACTCGGAGAAAGTTATATGGTAACAACGAAGAAGCAATGGTTTGTTAACGGAAAGAAGCTACATGCAATGTGTAAACTAAAACTTTAAATAGAAACTAAAATTAACAACTTTGAAAGTAAATTTTGAAATTAAATTAATTTAAGACCGGAACAAATAATTGAGAACTTTGTTGTTTAATAGAAAATTTTGTTAATCAACAAACTGTTTAAGATCAAAATAATTGTTAAACCGACATTCTCAAACTTAGAAATTACGGTAGAGTACATACACGCTACTGGCAGTATAGAGCAGTACAAGAATTATTTGATAATCTTAGCAACAGTTTACAATGCAGAACATTCAAAATGAGAGTTTGTTCTAATCTAGGCTAATTACTCCCAAAGGAAAGGAATTAGTCAAAGCAAAGCATTCAAATAATATTAAATGCATTTCTATTGGTTAACCAACGTACTGACCAACGCGTATATATAAGAAATTACGCAGACTTGTTTTCTGAGTATTATCAGTAATTATCATTAACCAAATATTTGGTTTGCAGTAACAATCAAGCTGTACATTTTAAAATATATATTTTATAGTGAAAGTGGTCTAAACCAAGCATAGCTTATCTACTGATCAAAACAAACAACGATAAAAATAGTGACCAAGATATTACGTTTTCTAGTACTACTTAAATATTTATTCATATATTTTATTAAAATTTGCCTGATTATTACCTTAACGTCGGCCATTTTAAATCCGCCATTTTTTATGTTTATTACTGTAAGTTCAGATTTATAATCGGCAACCTCTAAAATTATTTAACTAATTAAAATTTAAAATGTAATTAATTATTTTTAGGCAAAAATTACAGGAAGTTTTAAATTTAGCAATAGTTTTATGATATTAGCTGACATCTTGGATCCGCCATATTGAACTTTTTTAAAGTGTTCCGATTTAAGTAAAATTAAAAATGTGCAAACAAACCAAACATGACTAACTAATTAGGATGCAGTTTATTACATCTAAAAATATTTAAGTTTATATAATATTAGATTCAAATCTCAATAGAACTGTTTTCAGGAATGTAACAATGTGCAAAGGCAGCTTTAGCAAAAATTTGCAATATTCCATTAGATTATTTTATTAAACAAATAAATTGCGTTTTTTGTACTTAAATAAAATATTAGGGCTATAATTTTACTTGTTCTAAATTTATAACTTGAGGCTAACAAGAATGATAACAAAAAATTGATTGGCATGATTTCCCTTATTTTAAAGGTTAAATTTGAATGTGCGCTTTTTGAGATTTGCTGAAAGGTTATGTATCGCAAAAAATCTATAGTTTTTTATTATTTAACTATTTACTTCTCTGTAATTTCATTGTTTGTTCATCAGTAAAATTGTTAAATTATATTCCTAAATTGTAAATATATAATACAATTTTTGCAGCATTTGAAAAGATGAATAAAAATTATTTTTATTAAAAATAATTAATAATCCAAAAATTGTTTTGGTCCTGGAAAATTGGCATTTCTTCGGATCGCTTGTAAGCAATGCGAAAATCCCAGAGCAGCTATTTATGATATTTAAATATATATTAACATTACTTAAATTTTTATTTTTTCTGATATACATTTAGCATTTTGAAGCCGCCATTTTGTACTTATCATCTTTCCCGTCAGAATTTTTTGTCATACAGTCGGCCATTTTGAATGTACCATCTCTTACGCAAGAAACTAATTTAATTGCCACAAGAACCCCAGTTCTGCTACATTTGAACTTTGAATTTATACCTTCTGTCCTAAATTTCGCCATTTTATACCTGCCATTTTGCGTTTTTTATTTTCAGCACTACAAAAACACTAGTGCAGCTATTATGTATCAATTATTGTACCAAAAATATTACAATAAATTGTGAAACATAACAATTAAATTGTTCAATCAAAAACAATTCAACTGTTGAACCAAAAACAATTGAATTAAACCAAAAACAATTGAATTATTAAAACAAAAATCATTAGTTAATCCAAATAGTTTAATTTTTGCACGTCACAGTAGCGTTTTACAAAAATAAAACAGTTTAATTATAACAAAAGCCCGTTAAATTGATAAAAAATTGTTAAATTAATGAGAAAACAGTTGAATTGTTAAAGAAAATAGTAAATTTGTTATATATCACAATTGAGCTGTTAAATCAAAATCAATTGAACTGTTGAACCAAAAATAACTGAATTGAAACCATAAACAATTAAATTTCTTTTTTGTATAATCTTAAGAAATTCAATTATCGAATTAAACAATTGCACTTTTGGACAATATAATAATATTTTAAATAAAACAATTGAATTTTTGAAAAAACCGTAAAGTTGAAAAAATAGCAGTTGAATAGTTAAATAAGCATGTATATATAGGTACAATTCAATTGTTGAGCCAATAGGAATTAAATTATTAAACTAAAAATGATTTAATTTTTTGTGAGAATTATTGCAATTGAACACAATCATTGCATCAGTTTTATACAAAATTTAAGCCTTTGGTATAAAACGGTTCAATTAGTATTAAACAGATGAATTGTTGAATCAATCATGATTGTACTGTTGAATCAAAATTAATTAAATTATTGACAAATAGCGGAATTATTGAACAAAATAGCAGTTAAATTTTACCAAAAATAATTGCATTTTTGCACAAAATTGTAGTTGTTTTGATAAATCATCTGAATTGGTGAAAAAAAGTTGAATTGTTGAACAAAATAACAACAGAATTTGTTAACATAACTTTTATATTTTTAATTCAGTTTTCTCTTTTTGCATAAAACAGTTAAATTGTTAACAGTTAAACTTACATTATTTTTGTCCTAAATGCGGCCATTTTGAATCCGTCATTTTGGTTTTTTTATTTTCTAAGTCAAAATTATTATTAACAAACACTACAAAACCCCCAATGCAGCTATATTTGAACTTGAAATGTAGAGATTTATAAATATTTCAGAGATTTTTAACATTTCTGTTTAAATTCCGCCATTATGATCCCGCCATTTAGTGTGTTACGTATTTAACATCAGAGAAATAAGCAATAACTATAAAAATTAGAGTCCCAATATATTTAAATTTAAAAATTAAAAATATATATAAAATTTATTAAAATTTCCAACATTACTGTATTAAATTCGACGATTTTAACTCCGCCATTTTGTATTTTCACATTTTAATAACAACATAATGTGCAAGAACCCCAAAACCTCAGTACTGCTGCGTTTTAACGTTAAATTTAAATAAATAGTATAGAAATTTTGATTATTTTTGGTTTGAATTCGGCTCTTTTTAACGTCCATTTTGTTTTTTTTTATACTTCAACGTCAAAATAATAAGCAAAAATCTTAAGAACCTCAGTGATGTAAAATTTAAATTTAAATGTGCATGCATGTTTTAGAACTTTCATTAATATTCTGTCTTAAATTCGGTCATTATAAACCCGCCATTTTAAATTTTTTATATTTATGGTTAGAATAATAAGCAATCATCAAAGAAATACTTGTAATGCTATATTAAAACGTGAAATTTAAATATATTATTAAACGTTACAGTGATTTTTAACAGTTTAGTTTTAAATCCCGCCATTTTAAAACTTCCATTTTGTATTTACTACTTTATACGTTAGAATAATAATCAAAAACTACAAAAACGTTAGTGTTCATATTCAAATTTTAAAATTTGATATTAATAAAAGCCTAATTTTAAATATTTCCTTATTTTTTGTTTTAATTCGGCCATTTTAAACTCGATATTTTAATTTTTATCTTTAATGTCAGAATAATATGCAAGTAGCAAAAAAATCTTTGGCTAAAATTAAACTTCGACCATTACGAAACCGCCATTTTGTATTTTTCGTATATAAAGTCAGAATAATTAGCAAAACTAAAAAATATAAACCGCAAAACTGTAAAAATTATAATTTGATTTATAGTTATGACGTTTTTCAACATTTCTAAATTAAATTTCGCCATTTTAAACCTCCATTTTGAATTTTTAGTTTAAACGTCAGAATTACTACAAAAGCCTTAGAAATACCAAAGCTACTATTTTACAACTGTATATTTAAAATTAATAATTGCTATATAAATTTTCAACGTTTACTGTCTTAAATTCGGTATTTTAAACGCGCCATTTTGTATTTTAACTCTTTGACATCAGAATAATGTGCAAAAGCCTGTACAGTACTGCTGTATTTCAAACGTTTATTGATTCCATATTTTTACCGTCAGAATAATACGCAAAAGTGTGTGTTATCCCCAGTGCTGCATAATTTAAATTTTAAATACTTGTGGATGTCCAAGAAATCCTCATAATATTCTGTCTAAAATTCGGTCATTATAAATCTGCCATTATAAATTTTCATATTGAAGGTTAAAAAACTAAGTAATACTCAAAAAAACCCCAGTGCTATTTATATTTGAACTTACAATTTAAACATTAATTAATGTTATAGCAATTTTTAACACGTCTGTCTTAGAGTACGTCATTTTGAAATCTCCATTTTGTATTTTTTAGTTAAATCGTTAAAATACTAAGCAATAACCACGAAAACTTTATTTGTTTAAACGTCAAATTAAAATATTTATTATAAATGTTACCAAAATGATTTTCAGAATTGTTTTACTAAATTCGGCCATTTTCAATCCGACATTTTAAATTTTGTATCTTCAGCGTCAGAATAATAAAACTACAAAATTCCAAGTGCAGCAACAATTGAATTTTAAATTAAAATGATTCAGAGATTTTCAACATTTTTGTTTACATGGAACCTTTATAAAACCGTCATTTTGTATTTTCCTCTTTTAACAATAGAGTAATTAGGAACAGGTCCATTGCCTGGATTTTATTTTGAGGGAGAAACTTGCAGAAATGTTCCAACTTGAACATTTATTTACAAAATTCAAATTTTATACTTTAAAAAAAAATTTTTTTTAGTATTTTGGGAGCGAATGAGCCACTTAAGGGAGTTTCCCCCCCCCCAAACCCACCGGTTTGTGCAGTTTATTTTTATCAGAAATAAATTGAAGATATCAACATAACCGATCTAGAAAGACTCTCTAGAGATACTAACTTATCCTAACTTTAACATGTCACACTCAAGTAACTATTATCTCAATTAGCCCAAATTATAAACCATACTTTTAGGGACCGGAAAGTCTGGGGTGTGGAGCACCCCCAGGTACACTCAAACTGAGTTAGATAAATTTGCAAACTTATGGTTTCTAATATTAAGCGATAATAGTTAAGGTTTTTAGCACAATAAATATAAAGCAGCGACCAAAAATTGAGGGGGGGGGCGAAAGGATTATGAATTCCCCTCAGGATAATATGTCATTGTTCTCAAGAAAACCAAAGCGCTATAATAAGCCTTACTTATAATCTGAAAACATTGAATATTATACCTTTCAATAGTGAGGCACTGGAGGTGTTCCACACCCCCAGACCCCCCGGTTTGTGCAGTTTATTTTTTATTAAAAATAAATTGAAGATATGAGTATCACCAATCTACAAAAATCTCTAGCCAAACTAACTTATCCTAACTTTAAGAAGTCACACTCAAGTAACTATTATCCCAATCAGCCCAAATTATAAACTATACTTTTAGGGACCGGGGGTCTGGGGAGTGGAGCACCCCAGGTACACTCAAATGTGTTAGATAAATTTCCAAATTTATAGTTTCTAGTATTAAGCGATTAATAGTTAAGATTTTTAGCACAAGAAATATAAAGCAGTAACCAAAAATTGGGGGGGCGAAAGGATTATGAATTCCCTCAGGATAACATGTCATTGTTCTCAAGAAAACCAAAGCGCTATAATAAGCCTTACTTATAATCTGAAAAACATTGCATATTATACCTTTTAGCAGTGAGGCACTGGAGGGTGTTCCACACCCCCCAGACCCCCGGTTTGTGCAGTTTATTTTTTATTAGAAACTAGCTGGATACCCGGCTTCGCCGGGTCTCCTATAATTAAAATACTTTGCCTTTGTGTGAAGTATTTAGTTTTTTCAGTATCCTGCTTCACTTAAGGTTTTCTTCTCGACGGAAATTTTGCTTCCCGTTGCTAGAGCGTTTCAGAATGATTTTAGTGTTCCCGTTGTCGAGTGTTTCAGAACGGTTTATATTGTACTCTACAATTTCTCTACAGCTTTTCTTTTCCAGTATTTCAAATCACTTATAATAGTGTAAATACTGAATGTGAATATACCAACGTAAAATTACCATATATCAATTACAGGTATTGGCGATGGGAATCTCGTTCCATTCATGCGCGTCCGCAATTTTTTAATTTTTTAGATTAAGCTTTTCGGTCCCGGTTTTAGCGGAAAACCTCTTAAGGGTCCTAGAGAGTAACTGTACAAATTTTGGTTGGAATCGGTCGAACGGTTTAGGAGTTATTAAAAGACGAACAAACAAACAAACAAACATTCAATTTTATATAATAGATAAATTGAAGATGTCAGTATTACCAATCTAGAAAAATCTCTAGAGAAACTAACTTATTCTAACTTTAGCAAGTCACACTCAAATAATTATTATCTCAATTAGACCAAATTATAAACCAAAGTTTTAGAGACCGGGGGGTCTGGGGTGTGGAGCACCCCCAGGTACACTCAAACTGTGATAGATAAATTTCCAAATTTATAGTTTCTAGTATTAAGCGATTAATAGTTAAGATTTTTAGCACAAGAAATATAAAGCAGTAACCAAAAATTTGGGGGGAAAGGATTATGAATTCCCTCAGGATAATATGTTATCGTTCTCAAGAAAACCAAAGCGCTATAATAAGCCTTACTCATAATCTGAAAAACATTGAATATTATGCCTTTCAACAGTGAGGCACTGGAGGGTGTTCCACACCCCCCAGACCCCCCGGTTTGTGCAGTTTATTTTTTATTAGAAATAAATTGAAAATATCAGTATTACAAATCTAGAAAAAATCTCTAGAGAAACTAACTTATTCTAACTTTAACAAGTTTTTATTATTATTGACATCCTAGTGTTTTACAATCTATCTACATAGTACGATAATAAGTAAAAGGCATGACCTTGAATAACTGACACAGAAGAAGATTGCCCAGTGGCACGCTCCTTTACACCCTAACACCCGGGAAGTGTTAAATTAAGTTACCATTTCAAAAGCGGTGAGGCAAGTCCAGTGGGTCGTAGCGCTTTAATCTCTTGGTTCGATGAGAGGATAATAAGTCCACAGCGAGGAGTTGGGATGGTCTCTGATACGATCTTGATATTTAGTGCTGAACGTTTTGATACATTCTTCAACTGTGGGTATTTGAAGATCACGATGAATGATATAATTTGGTACGAACCAGGGGGCGTCTGTGATAGTTCTCAGGGTTTTTGCTTGGAACCGTTGTATTTTGGCGATGTTGGAATTACTTGCTGCACCCCAGAGCTGGATGCCATACGTCCAGATTGGTTTTATTATGGTTTTATATATCAGCATTTTATTTTCCAAGGACAGTTGTGAGTTACGATTCAATAACCACTGGTGTTTCCTGAAGGAATGGCCGAGTTGTAGTCTCTTGTTCCATATGTGCTTAGCCCAGGTCAACCTCCTGTCCAGGTGCATTCCGAGGTACCTAACTACCTCACTTTGTGGTAGTATATTTCCATTGAGGCTAACGGTAGGACATGTGTCTCTTCTGGTAGTGAAGGTTACGTGCACAGATTTTTGAACGTTGGCTTTGATACGCCATTTGCTTAGCCATATTTCTAATTGATCCAGATGCCTTTGTAGGTTTGCAGATGCTATTATGGCATTAGGGTGAGAAGCCAGGATCGCCGTATCGTCTGCAAAGGTTGCAATGAATGTATTTGAAGTGGTCGGTAGATCGGCTGTATAGATAAGGTACAGAAGCGGGCCCAGGACGCTGCCCTGTGGAACTCAGAGTGGATTGGCAGGAGTGGTGATATCTCATCTTGGTATTTTACAAGGAAATGTCTATTTTTTAGGTAGGATCTAAGTACCGGGTAAAGGTTATGTGGAAGATATGATTTAATCTTGAATAATAGACCAGGATGCCATACCTTGTCGAAAGCTTGTGTAACGTCAAGAAATGCGGCTGAACAATATCCTTTAGTTTCTAAATCTTGCTTGATTTTAGCGGCGATTCTGTGAACCTGCTCGATCGTGGAGTGGTGTTGTCGGAATCCAAATTGATACTTGGGGATCACTTGACGTTCTTCAATTACTGGCATCAATCTTTTCAGAAATAATTTTTCAAATAATTTAGACAAGATAGGAAGCAGGCTGATGGGCCTGTACGAGGCAGTCTCCGTTGGTGGTTTGCCCGGTTTGGGTATTAGGATAATTTGCGCCACCTTCCATTGTACCGGAAAGTAACCCACTCTCAAGATAGCATTGAAAATCATAGTTATCAACCTGATTACGTTGTTGGGGAGTTCTTGAAGGACTCTTGCTGTTATGAGGTCGAATCCAGGAGCTTTCCTTGAGTTTAGGTGCTTCTTAATGTAGGTTGAAATCTCGCTTTTTTTAAATTTTATTACTGGGAGTTCCATTTGAAATGGGGCTTCAAGAAATTCGTAAAAGCCGGCTTCTTCTTGTGGAGATACTGCTGGAAACGGTTTGAAAACTTCGGCCAGGTGATCTGCAAATGCATTTGCCTTTTCTTTGTTGCTCCTTGCCCATTCTTGAGTTGATGTTTTTATAGGCGGGATCGAAGTTTGTGGTCTTTTTAGCTTCTTAGTTGCCTTCCACAGCGAATAGTCCGTAGCTTCAGTCGCTGTCAGTCCATTTAAGTAATTTAGAATTTCTTGGTTTTTATGGTCATTTAGCAGTTTTTTGAGGTCTTTAACTGCCTTGTTATAGGTTGTTTTATCACTGGGGGCCCGGGTATTCTGCCATTTTTTCTTAGCTTTCGTTTTCTTGTATTTTACTTAAAATTCGTTTTGGGCAATAGCTTTTAGTTTGATGATTTTGGATTTCTGGTGTTGCTTCCCAAGCTGCTTCTTGTATATTTGCAGTTAAGTATTGTACTGCTTCGTCCAGCTCGTATTCCGATTTCAAGGAAACTTCCTGCGGTAGCTTATCCCAAAGGACTTCTCTGAACTTCTCCCAATCAGTTTGCTTATTATAAAGAGTTAAGGGTTTGGATGTTCGATTGATTTGTGAGGAGAGTGTGACTATGATTGGGGAATGGTCCGAAGAAAGTTCAAGACTGGCCTCCGCACTAAGGTGGTTGTGCGAAATGCCTCCAGTCACACAAAAGTCTAGCAGGTCGGGTAGTTTTTCTATCTGTGGGCCAATAGGTTGGTTGACCTGTGGAACAGTGATTCAGGTTCTTTAATTGCATCACTCGAAACAGCTGTCGACCTCTCGGATTTATCAATCTTGATCCCCAACACGTATGCTTGGCGTTAAAGTCCCCACCTGCAATGAAACGATTACCAAGCATATGAAAGTAAGTTATATATTGGTCTTGACTGATTGTGTGTCCTGGAGGGCAGTAGACTGCAGATAATGTTGTATTGCGTCCATTAACTTCTTCAATCACTATGTTTGTGGCCTGTAGATGTGTCTGAGAATATTTAAGAGATTCGTAGTGTTTAATGTTATTTTTGACGATAACGGCTGTACCGCCTCTAGCTCTACCACTCGGATGTTGTGTATCATATACTTCATATTTTGGTATTTTAAAGTATTTTTTAGGCGTAAAGTGCGTCTCAGAAATTAACATTACATCGATATCATGGTTGGATAGGAACATTTTGATTTCTTGATTGTGACTGGCTATTCCGTTGGCATTCCAGACTGCTACTTTGAGCTGAACTGCCATTAGTTCATTTTTGTGAGCATAGTTGTGAGGAGATTTAGAAGAGTTTCCATTTTCTCCATCATCTTCTCCATCATCTTTTCTAGTTTTGAGTATTGTTGGAATGTCTGTGAATTTGTTGGGACTAGTTGTGAATTTATTGGGACAAGTTGTGAATTTGTTGGGACAAACTGTGGATTTGTTGGGACAAGTTGTGGATTTGTTGGAACAAACTGTGGAGGTGGTATGACTGCCCGAGGTTGCTGGGTTCCCCTTGTTACATTTGAATATGAGTTACCCGAGGATAAGTTTGGATTACTGTGGATATTTGGATTACGATTATTTGTGATGTTTTGAACTGGATTAGCTAATTGGATGGGAATTTTTTTCTCTCGTAAGCCTGGGTAAGTTTTTTTCTGAAGGTCCTTATGGACAATGCAGCCTCTATAATTGGCCGGATGGTTGCCCTCGCACAGTACGCATTTTACACCCTGGTCTCTTTCCTTTCTGGTACAGTCTTTGGTGGCGTGGGTCCCCGTACATTTAACACATCTAGCCTGCCTATAACAAAACTTCCTAGTGTGGCCGTACTGCTGGCACCTAGTGCATTGCGGAATTTCTCTCTTCTGGTGGGGCGGTTCGAAACCTACAATAGAATTCATTAGTTGTGTCACCTTGTAAATTTCTTGATTATTTGGGTTTGTTTTTAATTCAACGTGAAAGAGCGGTAGTGGATCTTTAGTGACTCTTGATCGGATGTTGTGAAGATTAACTACGGTGTGACCAAGTTCTTCGATTTTCTTTCGAAGTGTCACTACATCAGTTTTGGGTGCATACCTCGTAGAACCACCCTGTAGGACCTGTCACTTTTTAGTTGGTAGGTATAAAAGCGTGTATCCTTTGCAGTTAGCCCCTTAACGATGGCACTGTAACTTTTTTCTGACTTTGATTGTAATCGAACTTGGTTATTATATAGAATTTTCATCACATATTCATCTTTGGCTGTTTCGTCCAACATTTTCGTTAGCGCTGAGATATTATTTACTCCATCAATAAATATAGGTGGTGGCTTAGGGACCTTTGGGGTTCTATTTTATCATTGTCTTCGGTGTTCTCTCCATCTTTTCTTTGTTTGCCAAGGCATCGAATTGATTTGTGGTTGCAATTGGGGCTTTAACAAGTCACACTCAAATAATTATCATCTGAATTAAACCAAATTATAAACCAAAATTTTAGAGACCGGGGGTCTGGGGTGTGGAGCACCCCCAGGTACACTCAAATTGTGATAGATAAATTTTGCTAACTTATGGTTTTCAGTATTAAGCAATTAATAGTTAAAGTTTTTAGCGCAGAAATATAAAGCGGTGACCGAAAATTTGGGGAGCGAAAGCAATTAGAATTCCCCAGAATAATATGTCATCGTTCTCAAGAAAACCAAAGCGCTATAATGAACGTTACTCACAGGCCGTAGCCAGAACTTTAGTTCTGGGAGAGAACACTTGAAAAACTTTTCATCTTGAATATACCTGCACCTATTTATTTTAATAATTCAAATTTTTTACTTAAAAAAAAGTTTTTAACATTTCGGGGAGATTTCAGGAAAATCACAGTGCTGCTATAATATTTTATTATAGATATTATTATATTAAAAAATTTAAAAAATACCATCTTAAACTAGGCTTTTCTAAAATCGCCATTTTGTATTTTCAATATAAATTGTAAACATGCTGAATTATAGTCAGATAAGATAATCACAAAAGCTCTTGTGTTAGGACAATATTTGAACTTAAATTTTAAATACTTGTAAGTATATTAATTTTAAAACCGCCATTTTAAAACCGCCATTTTGTATTTTTATTTTTACAGCTGTTTGTATTTGTATCATATTTGATGTTAATAGTAACGTAAGTTTTACATTTTTAAATAATATTTCTTTGAATTTAAGAAAGAATAAGCCGATTACAGTACAAAGAAAGTAAGTATTTTTTTTGTTTATACTTATTGAGAATTATAAAAAAAAGTTTTTCGGTAAATTAATGCAGGTCGAATGGATTTTTAATAACCTACTTTAGTAGGAAATATTGTTTTCTTTCATTTTGACTGATATATTACAGCAATTCCTTCATTTTCTGTATCGATAAACCACCCATCCTCTACAAGCTGTATTCTAAAAGGACCAAGTTAACTCCTGCAGATAATAACATCAAAGAGTGATTTTAAGGAAAAATTTTTTAATTTTTTTTATTTTAATGAGAAAATCTTAACCACACTTGTAGTGTGTAGTATTTGTTGAAAATTGTACTTTTAATTTACACCTCTCTGCATGCTCTAATTTTAAATCAAAAGTTAATTATACAGTTTTTATTTTAATACTTTACGAAGGAAGTTTTAGAAATTCAAAATTTATATTAATTATTAATATACGAGTATATTAAAAACTGCTTATAATAAGAAAATATTATCGAAAATGTGTATCTACTTAATATTGGTTGAATTCACCGTATCGCGTTTTCCAGCCCCTATTGAACACCCCGAAGTGCATTAGACATGGATCCCCTCGAACAAATGTATTCTTAGTTCGTAACAAAGAAATATACAATCATTCTATCAAAAATCGATTATTTACGTTAAAAAACTGAAACATTGACCTTCGCCTGCGTTTACATTTTTAAACGGCTTTTAAAAAGGCTTGCGTGTTTATATGCAAGTTTAAAGCTGCAGGGTAAAGTTGGCATCGCATTCAAAAGAAAATTTATATGCGAAAGTGTGAATAACTTATAAAAGAGTGCAAAGAGGACTAAACGTGAGGTGACGTATCTCACTCTAGGTGAATGAAAGTTAAATAGTGATTAAAAGATAACTCTCGTGAAAATGCGACGGGTATTATGCACTTCGCACTGTATTTACATGTTTTGAGGTTCTGAAAAAATGGAAATTATTTATTTACGTTCTGTACAATGTAAGGGGTGAAAGTTGTGACACGAAGCGACTAATTAAATGTGGTTACCCTTCGCAAGGATACCATAAATTATATTCTGGACACAATAACTGAAATATTCCTAAGCTGTTTAAGATATATCACCCATTATGTTATGGATGATGATAATATATACGACGTAGTCGTAATTAAAGTTAGAAAGTTACAACAAGACGGGGAGAAAATTAGAAAACATTTTTTTGTATTTATGTTTTCCCCGCTGTGCAACAGGAAACTGACCGCCGCCTTAAAAAAAAAGTTGTCAAAAACCGAACGGAAATAATAAAGCACGATTGTGTTGGTTGCCATGTAATGATAGTTGTTCGTGTTTTGCTCCATTGCCATATATTAAAAGTTTATTGATAACTACATTTCCATGTTTGTTTGTATTTTATAAAAAGAAAACAATTTTTCTTGATCTCGCCCCCCGAGAGTACCAAAACACACCACAACGGCACGTCGGTTGCCAAATATGTAATTTAGGCGCGAATTTCAAACAATCAAGCAAACAATTTGACAAATTTAAATTGACACCACATAATTTGAGCTACTTAAATAAAATGCTTGTGTAACCAACACTGTGTTTGTGTTTTCTATCGAATCAACTTTATGTGGGTTTGGAGTATTTGTTTTGTTTGTATGAGTTTTCGTTTTTGTTTGTACTTGGGATACTTTTTGTTAGAACCTCAGAAGAAAAATTAAATTATAAATTTACCGTTTGGAATAGAACTGGACCCTTTAATTTGCAAATGAATTGGGACTTAATATGCGCATTATCTTTTAACTGTTTGGTAGTATTTGTGTTCAGATGAGAAATTGAATTGATTATTCTGTCAATATTTGTATTGGAATTGCGGTGGGTATTGTTTGTCGTTAAATTTTGCAACACGTTTTATTACACGATTATGTCTTTCAATCGAGTAAACGTAATTTTGTTCCATTTTACCGTACGGGGGCCGATCGAAGAAAAACTTGAAAACTATGCGCGCACTGAACCGCCCCTGTACGGTCGAATTGACGTTAAAACTTTAAAGTTTATGGCAAATTAAACCAATGTCATAATTAAATCTTTGTTTTAACTGTTTGATCGTTATTATTCCGGTATGTAATATTTTATGATTAATGAGTTATACGAGTATGTTGAGGGAATAAAGCCAACTTCGCCCCACAAAAACTAATAAAATCGTACAACCTCGATATTATTATAAATTATTCCGGCTTTACTTTTACTGCTGCTAAAATTAATTAAACGTTTGAATAACGTCTTTTGGTAACGCGAAAGTTATACCTGGTGCCTGCAAAAAATATCGATTGCCTTACTCTCCTTTGTATTCATTCCGATCGTTCATAATTAATTTTTGTTGGAAATTACCTGAAAATAGTTTCATTCTTTCATTTGTTGATTAAGCATCGACGGTATGTTTCTGAATTTTTAATGGAGGTTTAATTAGATTTAATCTCGTTATTGATTTATATACATATCAGCAGTCTATTGAACCTCACATGCGATATGAAAGCATGCAAAGTATGGGGTAACCCAAATATTCCTTTCAGTCAACATATAAATGGATAAATTAGATAACACCACTAACACAGTTTTTATTGGAAAATTTGTTAGTTCTGCCTCTCCCTCTAATGTAGCAATGGGATTGCCAATTTTTGCAATACCCTGTACTTTCTATCGTTTAATGATTTTTTAAATTTACAAATATATCGATCTAGGTCAAATGCATTTTTTATTCGACATGTTGGCTAAATTTTTCCCTTAATAATAAAAATATCCTCCAATTCACCCTCACTCCTACAATTTATATCAAATTTGGCGAATTTAACCAAAACCGAATTTTCGGTTCTCTCGCAAATCTCGAGTTAAGGCTTAAGTTTTTACAATAAAATGTGAGTATACTAAGATTTAGAATTTTTACTTAAACTACCTACTAGTATGTACTTACTAGGTTCTTGGATTGTACGGTAGATCAGGTTTTTTTTTAAACTAAGAGATAATTAAGTATAAATAGTTAAATTTAAAATTCAAATTATGCAGCACTGAAATTTTTAAGATTGCTGCTTAGTATTCTTACCGAGGGGATAACCGCTAGAGAAAATCGTGTACAATTAACTTCACACTTTACGTACTTCATCATAATTCACCATACTTTTTCGTATTTCATATACTTCAACAGTAATTCACAGGACTTTACGTACTTCACCAGTAATTCACCAAACTTTATCAATAATTTACGGTACTTCTCCTACTTTATCGATACTTCATTGTATTTCACAGACTTTACGTGTTAAAAATATTACAGATTTTACAAAAAGTAATGTTAAGTAGTATATGTTGTATGTGTCGTTTGTGTTCGTCACAATTTTTAAAACGTAACGTATTATTTGGAAATGTCATAATACTCTCTTTGCCGTTTCTATGGTAACGTGACATTTTTATAGTCATTATTGCGATACAAAAAAGTTGCATAAAATGAAAAACAACCAAACAAATAATAAATATGCTGTATTCCGTACCCCTGCGGTACGAAATTTATAATTATGCAGTTTATGATTAATTGTCAGATTATGAATTAAACACATTCACTTGGCCATAGCTAATTTTAAAAAACTTAAAATATGCTTAAGTATTTAATTCATTTTTAATAAAAATAAATTAGTTAAACCGGGGTCTGGGGGGTGTGGAACACCCTCAGTGCCTCTGAAACGGAGATCGTCAGTTTACTTCTGATGAAAATAAACTACTCGATCCGGGGGTTCTACATGTTTTACAATGTTTTCATTCCAAAATTTGTGCGCTGGAGGTGTTCCACACCCCAGATCCCCGGATTGAGTAGTTTATTTTTATCTAAAGTAAACTGAAGATCTCCCGTTGCAGAGGCACTGGAGGGTTTTCCCACACCTCAGACCCTCCGGATTGAGTAGTTTATTTATCATCTGAAGTAAACTGAAGATTTCCCATTGCAGAGATCTAACCCTCCCTAGAGGGTACGGAATTTATAATTATGCAGTTTATGATTAATTGTCAGATTATGAATTAAACACATTTACTTGGCCATAGCTAATTTTAAAAAACTAAAATATGCTTAAATATTTAATTTACTTTTAATAAAAATAAATTAGTTAAACCGGGGGGTCTGGGGGGTGTGGAACACCCTCCAGTGCCTCTGAAACGGGAGATCGTCAGTTTACTTCTGATAGAAAATAAACTACTCGATCCGGGGGTTCTGCATGTTTTACAATGTTTTCATTCCAAAATTTGTGCGCTGGAGGTGTTCCACACCCCAGACCCCCGGATTGAGTAGTTTATTTTTTATCAGAAGTAAACTAAAGATCTCCCGTTGCAGAGGCACTGGAGGGTGTTCCACACCTCTAGACTCTCCGGATTGAGTAATTTATTTATCATCTGAAGTAAACTGAAGATTTCCGTTGCAGAGATCTACCCCTCCTAAGGGTACGGAATTTATAATTATGCAGTTTATGATTAATTGTCAGATTATGAATTGAACACATTTACTTGGCCATAGGTAATTTTAAAAAACTTAAAATGTGCTTAAATATTTAATTCATTTTTAATAAAAATAAATTAGTTAAACCGGGGGTCTGGGGTGTTCCACCCTCAGTGCCTCTGAAACGTAAGATCGTCAGTTTACTTCTGATAGAAAATAAACTACTCGATCCGGGGGGTTCTACATGTTTTGCAATGTCCTTCAATCCAAAATTTGTGCGCTGGAGGGTGTTCCACACCCCAGACCCCCGGATTGAGTAGTTTATTTTTATCAGAAGAAACTAAAGATCTCCGTTGCAGAGGCACTGAAGAGTGCTCCACACTTCCAAACCCTTCGGATTGAGTAGTTTATTTATCATCTGAAGTAAACTGAAGATTTCCGTTGCAGAGATTTACCCCCTCCCCAAGGGGGTACGGAATTTATAATTATGCAGTTTATGATTAATTGTCAGATTATGAATTAAACACATTTACTTGGCCATAGCTAATTTTAAAAAACTTAAAATATGCTTAAATATTTAATTCACTTTTAATAAAAATAAATTAGTTAAACCGGGGGTCTGGGGTGCTCCACACCTTCCAGTGCCTCTGAAACGGAGATCGTCAGTTTACTTCTGATAGAAAATAAACTACTCGATCCGGGGGTTCTACATGTTTTACAATGTTTTCATTCCAAAATTTGTGCCCTGGAGGTGTTCCACACCCCAGACCCCGGATTAAGTAGTTTATTTTTATCAGAAGAAACTGAAGATCTCCGTTGCAGAGGTACTGAAGGGTGCTCCACACCTCCAGACCCTTCGGATTGAGTAGTTTAGTTATCATCTAAAGTAAACTGAAGTTTTCCCCGTTGCAGAGATCTACCCCCTAAGGGGTACGGAATTTATAATTATGCAGTTTATGATTAATTGTCAGATTATGAATTAAACACATTTACTTGGCCATAGCTAATTTTAAAAACTTAAAATATGCTTAAATATTTAATTCACTTTTAATAAAAATAAATTAGTTAAACCGGGGGTCTGGGGGTGCTAACACCTTCCAGTGCCTCTGAAACGAGATCGTCAGTTTACTTCTGACAGAAAATAAACTACTCGATCCGGGGGTTCTACATGTTTTGCAATGTCCTTCAATCCAAAATTTGTGCGCTGGAGGGTGTTCCACACCCCAGACCCCCGGATTGAGTAGTTTATTTTTATCAGAAGAAACTGAAGATCTCCGTTGCAGAGGCACTGAAGGTGCTCCACACTTCCAAACCCTTCGGATTGAGTAGTTTATTTATCATCTGAAGTAAACTGAAGATTTCCGTTGCAGAGATCTACCCCCTAAGGGGTACGGAATTTATAACTATGCAGTTTATGATTAATTGTCAGATTATGAATTAAACACATTTACTTGGCCATAGCTAATTTTAAAAACTTAAAATATGCTTAAATATTTAATTCACTTTTAATAAAAATAAATTAGTTAAACCGGGGGTCGGGGGGTGCTACACCTTCCAGTGCCTCTGAAACGGAAGATCGTCAGTTTACTTCTGATAGAAAATAAACTACTCGATCCGGGGGTTCTACATGTTTTACAATGTTTTCATTCCAAAATTTGTGCCCTGGATGGTGTTCCACACCCCAGACCCCCGGATTGAGTAGTTTATTTTTATCAGAAGAAACTGAAGATCTCCGTTGCAGAGGTACTGAAGGGTGCTCCACACCTCAGACCCTTCGGATTGAGTAGTTTAGTTATCATCTAAAGTAAACTGAAGATTTCCCGTTGCAGAGATCTACCCCCTCTAAGGGTACGGAATTTATAATTATGCAGTTTATGATTAATTGTCAGATTATGAATTAAACACATTTACTTGGCCATAGCTAATTTTAAAAACTTAAAATATGCTTAAATATTTAATTCACTTTTAATAAAATAAATTAGTTAAACCGGGGTCTGGGGGTGCTACACCTTCCAGTGCCTCTGAAACGGAAGATCGTCAGTTTACTTCTGATAGAAAATAAACTACTCGATCCGGGGGTTCTACATGTTTTGCAATGTTCTTCATTCCAAAATTTGTGCGCTGGATGGTGTTCCACACCCCCCAGACCCCCCGGATTGAGTAGTTTATTTTTTATCAGAAGAAACTGAAGATCTCCCGTTGCAGAGGCACTGAAGGGTGTTCCACACCTCCAGACCCTTCGGATTGAGTAGTTTATTTATCATCTGAAGTAAACTGAAGATTTCCCGTTGCAGAAATTTACCCCCTAAGGGGGTACGGAATTTATAATTATGCAGTTTATGATTAATTGTCAGATTATGAATTAAACACATTTACTTGGCCATAGCTAATTTTAAAAAACTTAAAATATGCTTAAATATTTAATTCACTTTTAATAAAAATAAATTAGTTAAACCGGGGGGTCTGGGGGGTGTGGAACACCCTCCAGTGCCTCTGAAACGGGAGATCGTCAGTTTACTTCTGATAGAAAATAAACTACTCGATCCGGGGGTTCTACATGTTTTGCAATGTTTTCATTCCAAAATTTGTGCGCTGGAAGGTGTTCCACACCCCAGACCCCCGGATTGAGTAGTTTATTTTTATCTAAAGTAAACTGAAGATCTCCGTTGCAGAGGCACTGGAGGTGTTCCACACCTCCAGACCCTCCGGATTGAGTAGTTTATTTATCATCTGAAGTAAACTGAAGATTTCCCGTTGCAGAGATCTACCCCCCCCTAGGGGGTACGGAATTTATAATTATGCAGTTTATGATTAATTGTCAGATTATGAATTAAACACATTTACTTGGCCATAGCTAATTTTAAAAACCTAAAATATGCTTAAATATTTATTTTATTTTAAAAAAAATAAATTAGTTAAACCGGGGTCTGGGGTGTGGAACACCCTCCAGTGCTCTGAAACGGGAGATCGTCAGTTTACTTCTGATAGAAAATAAACTACTCGATCCGGGGGGTTCTACATGCTTTTCAATATTCTTCATTCCAAAATTTGTGCGCTGGAGGGTGTTCCACACCCCAGACCCCCGGATTGAGTAGTTTATTTTTATCTAAAGTAAACTGAAGATCTCCGTTGCAGAGGCACTGGAGGTGTTCCACATCTCCAGACCCTCCGGATTGAGTAGTTTATTTATCATCTGAAGTAAACTGAAAATTTCCCGTTGCAGAGATCTACCCCCTCCCTAGGAGGTACGGAATTTATAATTATGCAGTTTATGATTAATTGTCAGATTATGAATTAAACACATTTACTTGACCATAGCTAATTTTAAAAAACTTAAAATATGCTTAAATATTTAATTCACTTTTAATAAAAATAAATTAGTTATACCGGGGTCTGGGGGTGTGGAACACCCTCAGTGCCTCTGAAACGGGAGATCGTCAGTTTACTTCTGATAGAAAATAAACTACTCGATCCGGGGGGTTCTACATGTTTTACAATGTTTTTCATTCAAAAATTTGTGCGCTGAAGGGTGTTCCACACCCCCCAGACCCCCCGGATTAAGTAATTTATTTTTTATCAGAAGTAAACTGAAGATCTCCGTTGCAGAGGCACTGAAGTGCTCCACACTTCCAGACCCTTCGGATTGAGTAGTTTATTTATCATCTGAAGTAAACTGAAGATTTCCCGTTGCAGAGATCTACCCCCTAGGGGGTACGGAATTTATAATTATGCAGTTTATGATTAATTGTCAGATTATGAATTAAACACATTTACTTGGCCATAGCTAATTTTAAAAAACTTAAAATATGCTTAAATATTTAATTCATTTTTAATAAAAATGAATTAGTTAAACCGGGGGTCTGGGGTGCTTCACACCTCCAGTGCCTCTGAAACGGGAGATCGTCAGTTTACTTCTGATAGAAAATAAACTACTCGATCCGGGGGGTTCTACATGTTTTACAATGTTTTCATTCCAAAATTTGTGCGCTGGAGGTGTTCCACCCCCAGACCCCGGATTAGGTAGTTTATTTTTATCAAGTAAACTGAAGATCTCCCGTTGCAGAGGCACTGGGGGGTGTTCCATACCTCCAGACCCTCCGGATGAGTAGTTTATTTATCATCTGAAGTAAACTAAAGATTTCCCGTTCCCCCTTCCTAAGGGTACGGAATTATAATTATGCAGTTTATGATTAATTGTCAGATTATGAATTAAACACATTTACTTGGCCATAGCTAATTTTAAAAAACTTGAAAAATGCTTAAGTATTTCATTCACTTTTAATACAAATAAATTAGTTAAACTGGGGGGTTAAGGGGTGCTCTCCTCCCTAATTAATTTTCTAAATATTTCAAAAACGAAAGAAGTCCAACCGAAAATAAAGAATGCACAATAGATTTAGACTTTTTTAATTTAAAAATTTGCAATGGAGGGGGCTGAGGACATGCACCTTATCCAATCCCATCCAATCAGACCACAACTTAACCTCTCGATTCTTACGTTAAATATAAAATCTATAAAATGGCGAGTTCAAAATGGCCGAATTAAAACAGAAATGAGGACAATTTCTGTAACATTTACAATTATTACAAAATTGCGGTACTGAAGTTTTTGTGGCTATTGTTTATTATTCTATCATTGAATATTGAAAATACTCTAACTCTTAAGATTGAAAATACAAAATGGTGGGTTTAAAGTGGTCCAATTAAAAACAGAAATAACGAAGAATTTCGTAACATTATTTATAAATGTTTATATTTTAAAGTTCGAATATAGTAGTATTGTGTTCCTGAAATTACTACTTATTATTTTGACGTTAAACATAAAAATCACAAAATGGCGGAATCAAGTTGACCAAATTAATGACAGAAATATTGCAACATTCGGTAACATTTATAAATATTTAGCAGCACCGACTATTTATTAATCTTAAGATAGAGCGGTGTTTATAAATATTTAATTTCAAAATTCACATGATGCTTTTAATATGACGTTAAAAATAAAATACAAAATGACGGGTTCAAAATGGCCGAATTTAAGACAAAAATTTAAATATTTATAAAGATTTAAATTTTAAATTAAAATATAGCATCATTGCGGTTTCTGTGCACAGCTTATTATTCCGACATTAAAGGCAGAAAATACAAAATGGCGAATTCAAAACAGCTGAATTTAAGAAATAAATTATGAGAATTTCTACAAAATTTATAAATATTTAAATTTAATTCTTTGTAAATATTATTTAATTTAAAGTTTAAATAATAAATAAGTAAAAATATTTACGAAAAGTGAAAATATTTCAAATTTTAAAATAACTTTAAAATTATTTTTGTCCAATCATTTTACTGTTTTAGCTTATTCAATTGTTTATGACTCAATAGTTCAATGGTTTTTATTCAAGACTTCAACTGTTTTTCACCAATTCAACTGTTTTTGAAAAAGCTACAATTTTGTCTAAAATTGCAACTACTATTTTGTCATATAATTGAACTATTATTTTGTTCGATAATTATCGGCTTTGTTAAATAAACTAAGCTGTTTTGTTCAACAATGCAATTATTGTTTGTTCAAGAATTCAACTTTTTCTGGAAGAAAACTACAATTGTGTCTAAAATTCCTGCGATTACTACTTATTATTTTGACGTTAAAAGTAAAAATACAAAATGGCGGAATTAAGTTGACCAAATTAATGACAGAAATATTGCAACATTCGGTAACATTTATAAATATTTAGCAGCACCGACTATTTATTAATCTTAAGATAGAGCGGTGTTTATAAATATTTAATTTCAAAATTCACATGATGCTTTTTAATATGACGTTAAAAATAAAATACAAAATGACGGGTTCAAAATGGCCGAATTTAAGACAAAAATTTAAATATTTATAAAGATTTAAATTTTAAATTAAAATATAGCATCATTGCGGTTTCTGTACAGCTTATTATTCCGACATTAAAGGCAGAAAATACAAAATGGCGAATTCAAAACAGCTGAATTTAAGAAATAAATTATGAGAATTTCTACAAAATTTATAAATATTTAAATTTAATTCTTTGTAAATATTATTTAATTTAAAGTTTAAATAATAAATAAGTAAAAATATTTACGAAAAGTGAAAATATTTCAAATTTTAAAATAACTTTAAAATTATTTTTGTCCAATCATTTTACTGTTTTAGCTTATTCAATTGTTTATGGCTCAATAATTTAATGGTTTATTGTTCAACACTTCAACTGTTTTTTCACCAATTCGACTGTTTTTGCAAAAAGTTACAATTTTGTTTAAAATTGCAAATACTATTTTGTTATTTAATTTAACTGTTTTTTTCAATAATTATCTGTTTTGTTAAATAAACTAAGCTGTTTCGTTCAACAATGCAATTATTGTTTGTTGAAGAATTCAACTTTTTTCTGGAAGAAAACTACAATTTTGTCTAAAAATGCAACTACATATTTTATTTTAATAATCAACTGCTTTGTTCAATTATTTAACTGTTTTTGTCAAGAATTCGGCTAGTTTATTCGTCAATTCAATTATTTTTGATTCAATCCTGCAAATATCTTTGGTTTAACTATAGAACGTGTTTTTAACTATTCAACTGTTGCTGTAAAAAGCTACTGTTGTTCAAAAATCTAACTGTTTAGTAATTGGTTTAATTCAATTGTTTTTGGTTTACCAATTACATGTTTTTGGTTTATCAATTCAACAGTATATGCAAGAAAACCTCAATATTGTAATAAAAAAATGCAACTATTTTGTTTTGGTCGCAAATTTGGCTGCTTTCTTTAATAACTTCAGCTGCTTTGCTTATAAATTCAGCTTTTATACACAACAATGCATTTATCTTTTGTACAACAATTCAACTGATTTATGCAAGAAAACTACAATTTTTTCAAAAATGCAACTATTTTGTTAAAATATTCAACATTTTTTAAGAATGCTGTATTTTGTCATCATTCAATTATTGTTGATTCAACATTCAATTATTTTTGTTACAAAACGTTTTCACATTCAACTGTTTATGCAAAAACTACAATTTTTAGCCAAAACATCTACTGTTTCAGTCAATAATGTTAATTATTTTGTTATCTAATTAATATTTTGTTTAATCAATATTTCAACTATTCAACTGTTTTTGAAAAAACCTTATATTGTAAAAACAATGCAACTTTTTTTTTAATATTCAACTGTTTTGCTCAAAATTCATTTTTTTCAGATTTTCTATTATTTGGTTCAATAATGCAACTGTTTTTTTAAACAATTTAACTTTTTTATTAATGATTTTATTTATGTGGGTTTTAACAATGCAACTTTTTTTTTACAATTCAGCTGTTTTATGCAAAATGCTCTAGTTTTTTCTAAAAATGCAACTATTTTGTTAAAATATTTAGTTTTTGTAAAATTTTTTTTTCAACTTTCTTATTGTTTTAAAATTCAATTTTAAAAATTGAAAAAAAATTTGTTTATGAAAAAACTCAATTTTACCAAAACCCCAATTTTTTTCAATTCAACTTCGTTATGCAAATACTACAATTTTGTTCAAAATCCAACTAATAGTTTTAAAATTTCAACTCTTATTTAGTTCATCAATTCAACTGTTTCATTACCAATTCAGCTGTTTCACACAAAAGCTACAGTTCTGTTCAGAAATCCTACTATTTGTATTACTGAACAAACGTTTCAACAATTCAATTACTTTATTCAATAATTTAATTACATGTTGTATCAATAATTCAACAGGTTTTTCAACAATTCAAGTGTTTTATTAAAAAGCTATTAGTTTGTCCAAAAATCTTGGTTTGATTATGTCAATTGTTTGTATAGTTTCATACAGTGTCATGAATCACTATTTGTTGGCAAATTTCAACAATTGAATTATTTACTTAAAATTATTTTTAACAATATTAACGTTTTTCAACAATTACTGTTTTATGCAAAAACTGCAATTGTGTCCAAAAATTTTCGTTTAAAATGTTTAAGTGTTTTTTGTTTAATAATTTAATTTTTTGGTCAACAATGTTTTATACTAATTCAACTGTTTATTAAAATTTACTTTTATAAATTTATGTTTACTCAATCATTAAATTATTGTTATTCAGTTAATGTTAATGTTTTTGTTAAAAATTCAACGTTTTAATAATTAACTGGTTCAGTAATTTAATTATAAATTTATGTTCTAATCACTCACTGTTTTGTACAATAATTCAACTGTTTTGTTAATAGTTTGATTAATATTTAGTTCAGAAATTTAATGTTTTTTCATACTGTTTACAAATTCAACTGTTACATTTTGTTTATTAATTTAAATTTAATGCAACTGTTTTGTTTAAGCTATTTTGTTTACCTAATATTTTGATTATTTTAGTTCAGAATTCAACTGTTTCATGCAAATAGTTAAAATTTTGTTCAAAATGCAACTGTTTTGTTTAAAATTTCTAGTGCTATTTGATTCAACAATTTGACTGTTTATAATCAATTCAGGTGTATTAAGCAAACATCTACAGTTACGTCCAAAAATGCAACTATTTTGTTTGCGTGTTAAACTTTTTTGTTAAATAATTCAATTGTTCTGACAACAATTCAGTTATTGTTTAGTTATGTTTGGTTAAATAATTCATCGGCTTCCACCAATCAACTGTCTCCATGCAAAATTTTTTTTCATAACTGCAATTATTTTTTTTTCAACGCAATTCAACTGTTTTACTCAAAAATTTAATTGTTTAGTTCAAAAATGCAACTGTTATAATTTGGTTCAACAATTCAACTGTTTTATGCAAGAAAATACAATTTTATTTAAAATGCAACTATTATGTTCCATAATTCAACTGTTTTGTCACGAATTCAGCTGCTTTGTTTATTAATTTAATTATTTTTGATCTAACCATTTAAAATCTTTGGTTGAACAACACAACTGTTTTTCACCTATTCAACTGCTTCATGTAAAAGCTACCATGTTGTCCAAAATCTAGCAGTTTAATTCAATATTTTAGTTGTCTTTTGTTTATTAATTTAACTGTTGTTGGTTCAATTGGTATCTCAATTTTTTTGGTTTAACAATTCAATAGTTTTGATTCAGTTATTCAACCTTTTATGCAAGAATATCTCGATAATTGCAATAAGATGGAACATTTTTGTTTTACATATTTCACTGTTTGGTTCAATAATTTAGCTGTTTTGATCGAGAATTCAGCTGTTTTGCTTAATAAATTTTACTGCTATTTGGTCGTACAATGCAACTGTTTTTTGCCAATTTATGCTACAGTTTTTCTTAAATGCAACTATTTTGTGAAAATATTCAACTATCTGGTTCAATAATTTCATTGTATTATCAACAATGCAATTATTCAACAGTTCAACTATTAATCTGCTTTTATCAATTCAACCATTTTCATATACAAAAAGTTACAATTTTGTTATAAAATGCAACTGCTTTGTTTAGAAAATTACCTAGTATGTGGTTTAACAATTCAACTGTTTTTTACTAATTTAACTGTTACAGATAATAAGCGACAGTTTTGTTCATAAATGCTACTATTTTCATTTTTGGACAATTTTTATTAACAATTTAACTGTTTTTTAAATAAATGTAGCTATTTCATTAAATAATTTAATTAAATTTTGTTTAATAATTCAACAGATATTTCAACAATATTGAAGTGTTTCATTAAAGAAATCTATATTACTTTTTTTTGTGTTAAACAATTTTTTCAACCACAATTGTTTTGATGAATAAATTAATATAATAATATCACAAATAATTAAATCATTTTGAGTTTCATCATTTAACTGAATTTCATACTCGTTACTTGTTTTTTAATAATTCAACAGTTTTCCCCAATTTTTGTTGTTTTATCTAATTGCTGCAATTGTATCCCAAAGTATAAGTTCAAGAGCTATTTTGTTCAATAATACAACAGTTTTTCGATAATTCAACTGTTTTGTTTATTAAATTTAGCTATTTTGCTTACTAATTCAGGTGCTTCGTTTATTACTTCTATATATGTTATTCACAATTCAACTTTTTAAGCAAAAGTACAGTTCTGTTTAAAATTCAACAATTTTGTTAGAAAACACTCTATACTGTCACTTTTATTTTGTTTTGTTTATTAAATATAATTCTTTTACTTGTACGTTAAGCTGTTTTGTTTTTGGCTCACTAATGCAACTGTTTTATAAAAACAGCTTCAATTTTGTTCAAGATTCACCTGCTTTTTACCAATTGAAGCGTACTATGCAAAAAGCTACAATTTTGTTAAAAAATCCAACTGTTTTGTTGACGTATTCAACTTTTTAGTTGAATAATTTAGTTGTTTTGTCAACATTTTAATTGCAGTTTTGTTATGTTTAGTTCAACAATTCATCTGTTTTCACCAATTCAACCGTTATTGTATGCAAAGAGCTACAACTTTATCCAAAACTACTATTGTTTTTTTTTCAATAATTCAACTGATTTGTTCCAAAATTTAATTGTTTGCTTTAAAAATAGAACTGTTTGGTTTAAAATGTAATTGTTATTATTTGATTCAATAGTTTAGCTACTTTATGCGAACAGTTACAGTTCTGTCAAAAATGCAATAGTTGCAATTCAACTGTTTTGTTCAATAATTCAGCTAATTTGTTTGATACTTTAGCTGCTTTGTTTAATAATTGCAATTTTAAATGTTTGGTTCAATAATTTAACTGTTTCGTTCAACATCTTAATTATTTTTGGTTTAATAATTTAATAGTTTTTTGTTGAATTTTCAATTGTTTTTGGTAATTCAAATATCTTTAATTCAACAATTCAACTGTTCTTTTTACTAGTTTTACTGTATTTACAACACTTCAACTACTTTATGCAACAGTTTGTTAAACATTTTAATTATATTTTTTTACAATTCAATTGTTTCTGTATCAATTTAACGGTGTTTGCAACAATTCAATTGTTTATTTAAAAGCTAAATGTTGTTTAAAATGCAACTGTTTTGTTTCATAATTTTAAATATTTCGTTCTATAATTCAACTGTTTTGTAACATTTTAATTATTTTTAGTTACATAATTTAATTGCTTTGGATGAATAATTCAATTGTTTTTGGTGATTCAACAATTCAATTATCTTAGATTTAACAATTCAACTGCTCTTTTACTAGTTTTACTGTATTTTCAAAACTCCAACACTGCTTTATGCAACAGTTTTGTTAAATAATTTAATTATATTTTTACACAATTCAATTGTTTGTACATCACTTTAACGGTATTTTCAACAATTCAATTGTTTTATGCAAAAGCTAAAATGTTGCATAAAATGCAACTGTTTTGTTTAATAATTTTAGATGTTTAGTACAATAATTCAACTGTTTTGTTCAACATTTTAATTATTTTTAGATTCATAATTTAATTGCTTTTGATGAATAATTCAATTATTTTTGGTGATTCAACAATTCAATTATCTTTGATTTATCAATTCAACTGTTCTTTGATTCAACAATTCAACTGTTTTTCTTACTTGTTTTACTGTGTTTACAGCACTTCCACTGTTTTATGCAACAATTTTCTGAAACAATTTAATAACATTTTTCTACCATTCAATTGTTTTTTCATCTATTTAATAGTGTTGTCAACAATGCAATTGTTTTATGTAAAAAGCTACGATGTTGTCTAAAAATGCAACTGTTTTGTTTAATAATTTTAAATGTTTAGTTCAATAATTCAACTGCTTTGTTCAACATTTTAATTAGATTTTTCAACAATTCAATTGTTTCTGCATCATTTTAACGGTGTTTTCAACAATGCAATTGTTTTATGTAATAAGCTACGATGTTGTCTAAAATGCAACTGTTTTGTTTAATAATTTTAAATGTTTAGTTCAATAATTCAACTGCTTTGTTCAACATTTTAATTATTTTTTGATTTATAATTTAATTGTTTTTTGATGAATAATTCAATTGTTTTTGGTAATTTACCAATCCTTGATTCTTTTAGAATCAACAATTCAACTGCTTTTTTTAGTAGTTTTACTGTATTTGCAAAACTTTTACTGCTTTCTGCAACAGTTTTTTTTTTAATTTTATTATATTTTTCCACAATTCAATTGTTTTTGTATCAATTTAACGGTGGTCTTAACAATTCAATTGTTTTATATAAAAAAAAACTACGATGTTGTCTAAAAATGCAACTGTTTTGTTCAACATTTTAATTGGTTTTGGTTTTATAATATAATTTTTTTTGTATGCATAATTCAATTGTTTTCGATAATTTACCAATCTTTGATTTAACAATTTAACTGTTGTTTTAGTAGTTTTATTGTATTTGCAACACTTCAATTGTTTCTACATCAATTTAGCGGTATTTTCAACAATTCAATTGTTTTATGTAAAAGCTACGATGTTGTCTAAAATGCAACAGTTTTATAGTTGAATAATTATTAATGTTTAGTTTAATAATTCTTGGTTTAATTCTTGGTTTAATTGTTCTTGGTGATTCAACAATTTAATTATCTTTGATTCAACAATTGATAGTTTTATTGTGCTTACAACACTTCAACTGCTTTATGCAACAGTTTTGTTAAATAATTTAATTATATTTTCCCACAATTTAAGTGTTTCTGCATCAATTTTACGGTGATTGCAACAATTTATTTGTTTTATTTAAAAGCTAAGATGTTGTTTAAAAATGCAACTGTGTTGTTTAATAATTTTAAATATTTCGTTCTATAATTCAACTGTTTTGTTCAACATTTTAATTATTTTTAGATTCATAATTTAATTGCTTTGGATGAATAATTCAATTATTTTTGGTGATTCAACAATTCAATTATCTTGGATTTAACAATTCAACTGGTCTTTTACTAGTTTAACTGTATTTGCAAAACTTCAACTGTTTTATTCAACAGTTTTTTAAACAATTTAATTATATTTTACACAATTCAATTGTTTCTACATCAATTTAACGGTGCTTTCAACAATCCAATTGTTTTATGCCAAAAGCTAAGATGTTGTCTAAAAATGCAACTGTTTTGTTTAATAATTTTAAATGGTTAGTTGAATAATTCAGCTCTTTTGTTCAACATCTAATTATTTTTGGTTTAATATTTTAATTGTCTTTTGTTGAATTATTCAATTGTTTTTGGTAATTCAACAATTCAATTATCTTTGATTCAACAATTCAACAGTTCCTTTTAGTTGTTTTACTGTGTTTGCAACACATCAACTGCTTTAGGCAACAGTTCTGTTAAACAATTTAATTATATTTTCCCACAATTCAATTGTTTCTACATTAATTTAACGGTGTTTTCAACAATGCAATTGTTTTATGTAGAAACCTACGACGTTGTCTAACAATCCAACTGTTTTGTTTAATAATTTTAAATGTTTAGTTCAATAATTCATCTGTTTTGTTCAACATTTTAATTATGTTTGGTTTCATAATTTAATTATTTTTGATAAACAATTTAATTATTTATGGTGATTCAACAATTCAACTGTTTTTCTTACTTGTTTTACTGTGTTTACAGCACTTCCACTGTTTTATGCAACAATTTTCTAAACAATTTAATTATATTTTTTACAATTCAATTGTTTCTTCATCTATTTAATATGTAAAAGCTACGTTGTTGTCTAAAAATGCAAATGTTTTGTTTCATAATTTTAAATGATTAGTTTAATAATTCAACTGTTTCGTTCAACATTTTAATTGTTTTTGGTTTTATAATTTAATTGTTTTGTATGCATAATTCAATTGTTTTGGATAATTTACCAATCTTTGATTCAACAATAATTCAACTATTGTTTTTGTAGTTGTATTGTATTTGCAATACTTCAATTGTTTCAACATCAATTTAGCGGTATTTTCAACAATTCAATTGTTTTATGTAAAAACTACGATGTTGTCTAAAAATGCAACTGTTTTGTTGAATAATTTTAAATGTTTAGTTCAATAATTCATCTGATTTGTTTAACATTTTAATTATTTTTGGTTTAATAATTTAATTGTGTTTGTATGAATAATTTAATTGCTTTGTTGATTCAACAATTTGATTGAATCTTTGATCAACAATTGATAGTTTTACTGTATTTTCAAAACTCCAACTGCTTTATGCAACAGTTTTGTTAAACAATTTAATTATATTTTTCTACAATTGAATTATTTCTATCAATCATTGCTTCAATTCAATTGTTTTATTTTAACAAGGTACGATAGTGTCTAAAAATGCAACTGTTTAGTTTAATAATTTAATTATTTTTCATTTAGTAATTTAATTGGTTTTTGTTTACTTCTTCGTTTGCCATATCCGGTCACCCGGACGTTGGTGATTCAACTTGGCCGAAGCCAAGATGAATTTACCAGGAGTATAATTCATGGGTGGTTTCCGTTGCCTTCCCCATAGTCCACAGATCGATATTGGACTTTTGATCACAGCAGTGTATGTAACGCGAGCAGGGTTTGAACCGTGACTTACCGCGTCGTAGTCAACCCGTGTATGCTTCGCGCTATACTGCTGGTCTTTACTGCATTTGTTTTTTATTCAACAGTACAATATTGCTTTTGGTTCAACAGTTAAATTGTTTTTGTTCAACAATGAAATAGCTTTGTCTAACAATTCAACTATCTACTTCAGTATTACCAACTTAATGAGTTTTACATCAATTCAACTGTTTTTCATAAAAGCTACTGTTCTGTCTAAATGTAATTGATTGATTCAATTGTTCTTGGTCCAAGAGTTTAATTCTTTTTTTTTCAACAATTTAATTGTTATGATTAATAATTTATTAAAATTATGTATATTATTAACCTTTGAAATTAATATTTGATTCAAATTTTTTAAAATTAAACGTCTGATGACAGCAGTAATTATTGCTGAGAGCTTACAAATAATTTTTCGTTTTATCGTTTATTTAACCTTCTAATTTTAAAAAATTTGAATAAAAAAAGATTAATAATTTATTCTAATATTTTGGGTATAATAATCGAGAAAATCGAGAAAAATTGTCAATTTTAATCCAGGAAAAGCTGAAAAAGTCAGCAAATTTCTTTCGTAAACCCTGACTGTACAAACTTTGATTCAGATTTTATGTTAATTAAATTTTTTCCAAAATTTAAAACTTTAACTTTAATTGTGAGTTAAAACACTCGGGAGTTCCCGCACTCTCGGTGCTGATAATTATGAAGGCTAGTCATCATCAAAGATCAAAGTTATAACATCTAATTTATGAGTGTGTGTTTTGTTTTCCCAAGAGTCATGCTCCTGTCCGGTAACCTTCAACCTACCATTGTCCTAGACGATGAAAGATTAACTAGGTTGCTGGTTGGCCACACGATCAGAATTAAAGTTTTTACGTCACCGTGAGTTGAACCGAGTTTTCGACATTATTTGAACCGATTCAGAATTAAAATCTACTAACATTTTTGATTGACATGAGGTGGTCATTACATGAAAATTTAATGCTTACGCCTCATGATGAATCGAGGTCCTAATAATTCACGCTCAACTACGGCGGATGAAATTAAAACTCCATCCACCGGTTCTTTTCCATTATTTGGTAGTAATGAAATTGGTTGGATCTGATTATGAAATTTGATAATATAAAGTGCGAACAGAAAATGACGAATGGAAGGGGGGGGGGGGTAAGAGGTCCTGGTAACGCCAGCTTCCCCACTTTTCATGATAAGTACGCTACTGACGCAAACGACAAGTAAAATACGAGCAACGTTAATATTCGTCTGGCGTAATTAATAGGCAAACACAGATTTACATGAAACCCAAGTAACTGGCGCAGTCGAACAGAAGTACGTTTGCTGTAATAATAGGAAATATTACAAGTGCACGGGAATATTAACTTTGATTGGGTGTAAGTTTTTTCTAAAAAAAAGTTCATTAATTAATTTATTAATCTAATAAAAACACTTAAGGGGAAGGCAATCAAAAGAATTAAGACGCCGACTTGTAATAAAAATAAACTTGTAACTTAAGCCAAATTAAAAATTTATATAAAAATTTTCCTCTTGTTTGTTTCTTACACAAAGACAACAAATATAGCGTTTGTAGGAACATAAGTCTTTTTCAATTCTGAGTTAAACTCCAGCAGCCTCGGTTTTATTTCCACTCCCATTAGAGGCGGTGGAGCTACTGAATATTTAATTTTTATTTTCGTGCCTGCTTGTCCATCGGTTTTATTGGCTGCGGGGTTGATTCACACCCTGCTACGTACTGTAATGTTTCAGTTTACCCCAAGCTCTTAGTCATCTTCATTATTTAATACTTTTAATGGGAACTTTTGAATTATTTACCAGTTATCATGTGATCTTTTTCAATTGATGACCCTCCGCTTCTTCTTATTTTTTTTTCTTACATTCACCTGGCGAAGAATAACGTCAATAAAAATGCAAATAACTTTTCTCGATCGAAACAGCTACATGCAGCAGTTACGCGTTAATACAGTTCGACAGTAACCATTTATTTTCTCACCAATGCACATTTGCCAACACCTAAAAGTACTAAAGTTAGGAATTTAAATTTCCCAAAGGATACTAATGGCGTTTCAACTTTTAAAAAGCACTTAATAGATAACTTGCAAATTTTATATTATCATACATCAATGTGTTACAAATTAAAGTAAACACGAGCTCTTCTCTTCCAATGTTAATGATCGCTTAAATTGGGAATAAAGACTTGCAATGTAAAATATGTTTCGCACTAAACTCCCCTTTTTATTTTAAACAAGGGTTAAATGATTAATTAACATTTTAAGTGAGTTAGGTTAGCGCAACAGTCAAAAATTGTATCGCCGTTATTAAAAAAAAAAATTTAATTGTTTTACCAATATGTACTACAAACAGGGAGGAGAAACTCTGGAGACCAATAATTGTACGACTGAAAAGTTGTAAAATTTTCTTTTTTTGATAATCCGTAATACTCTTGAAGTTTTATCCTTAGAAATACATACCGGTAACACACAAAACACATCAAGCATTCAAAACCCAATAGAATACAAAGAACAAAAGTATCAAATTCCTTAATGCCTCCATTGTTACTAGTCAAAGGTTTTCTGAGTTTTAACGATTTTCTTTTATATTACAAAATTTCCTCATACAATAATCCGTGTGGTTGTATTTTATAGGACTTAATGTGACAATATCCGAGGAACAGTCCGTTACTGCTGCAATGTGTAGGGAATAATTCATTGTTTATCTCCTTCCTTTTCCACTGCACCCTCGAAAGATACTCAAGCACAATCATGAATCGACCCCCGTTACAAACGCAACATAATCGTTAAGTACAATTTTTTTTCTTGTATTTACAACAAATTTACCCTATATCGATTGAGTTCGACCCAACTAATTATAAGCAACTGGTGTTACGAACCAATTACCGTTTCATAAACCAATCAACTCCGCTGAACTTTTTTCATTAAAGCTGCACGTATTTAAAAAAGAAGACATTTAGATTGCGGTTGATAAGCAGCGGTTTGTTCTCGGAATGAAAATTCAATATCTGGTCGATTATATACGAGGAAAGCTCAACCGAATACCGCAGGGGTGTAAAAATGTTGACTTTATGGTGAAGGACTTCCGAATAAACGTCGTTACGGTTTTCCCTAAATTCCAACTTTTCTAAGGTTCTAAAGTGCTGGGAAACATCACTTTGCGGGTTCTAAGGGTGGCCTACTTAAAACGAAATCTATGTAGTGTCGTTAACAATTCAAAGCTACGTTATCCAGCAATATTTTCACTTTCGGGTAGATCACAACTAAAGTTTTATGTTATCCAATATTTTACGCTTTAATTTTGAGGGATTTTGCACTTAAAAACAAAAACTTAAGTTTTCTCCTTTCGAACTACCCCAACTCAAATACCTACACGTTCTAGCGGATTCCCTCATTGCTTTTATTTTAATTTCCTCTTATTACTTTATTTAACTTAAAATAAAGTTTTCTGGGGTTCTTAGTTATACGGTACATAAGTATTTAGGTCTAACATTTACAGAGTTGTTTTACTGAAGTTTAGAACTGATGTTCTTAACCAGTGACGGATATATCGAGCAGTGGCGGTTCGTCAGGATAGGCAAGGGAGGCATTGCCAGTTTTCACAAAATTTCACTTTGTTCATAAGCAAAGTAAAAATAATGTTTATTAATGGGGTTGAAAATCGTTATCCTCGTAGAATTGCTAAAATTTTCAATAAAATCCACCTAAAAAACGTTATTGACCAGTACGTGATAAAGTCAGTTCGAAAATTTGAAGAAACCGGTTCCGAATGCAACAAAATTAAAATAATTAATCCAAAATGTAGATGAAAGTGTTGCTGGAAGTTCTAGCACCTCCATCGAAAAGGTTGCTAAACCAACAAATATTTTAAAGAATGCTTCCATACAGAAAATGGTAAAAGTTGCTGTTACACTTGGAAATGACATTATTGGGCCAATTTTTATTAAAGGAAATCTGATCAGCAAATTTGTCACAATCTATTAGAAAATGAAATTGTTTCACTTTTTTTATCGATAAGTATTACTTATAGGTATTACTGAAGTAGATTGTTGAATAGTTAGACAAGGTTATTTAAGTGTTGAACAAAAACAATTTAACTGTTGAACCAAAAGCAATCGTACTGTTGAATAAAAACAAATGCAGTAAACAAAAACCAATTAATTTACTAAATAAGAAAAATAATTGAATTATTAAACTAAACAGTTGCATTTTTAGACAACATCGACTTTGTTAACATAAAACAATTGAATTGAAACGATGATTGATAGAAATAATTGAATTGTAGAAAATAATATTAAATTGTTTAACAAAACTGTTGCATAAAGCAGTTGAAGTGTTCTAAACACACTAAAACTATCAATTATTATTGACTAAAAGATGATTAAATTGTTGAATCACCAAAAGCAATTGAATTATTCATCCAAAAATAATTAAATTATTAAACCAAACATAATTAAAATGTTGATCAAAACAGATGAATTATTGAACAAAACATTTAAAATTATTCAATTACAAAACAGTTGCATTTTTGACAACATCGTAGCTTTTACATAAAACAATTGAATTGTTGAAAAAACCGCTAAATTGATGTTGAAACAATTGAATTGTGAAAAAATAAAATTAAATTGTTTAACAAAACTGTGGCATAAAGCAGTTGAAGTGTTGCAAATACAGTAAAACTACCAAAAAAATAGTTGAATTGTTGAATCAAAGAGAATCAAAGATTGGTAAATTACCAAAAACAATTGAATTATGCAGCCAAAAACAATTAAATTATGAAACCAAAAACAATTAAAATGTTGAACAAAACAGTTGAATTATTAAACTAAACATTTAAAATTATGAAACAAAACAGTTGCATTTTTAGACAACATCGTAGTTTTTAACATAAAGCAATTGAATTGAAACGATGATTGATAGAAATAATTGAATTGTAGAAAAATAATATTAAATTATTTAACAAAACTGTGGCATAAAGCAGTTGAAGTGTTGTAAACACACTAAAACTATCAATTGTTGAATCAAAGATAATTAAATTGTTAAATCACCAAAAACAATTGAATTATTCATCCAAAAACAATTGAATTATTAAACCAAAAATAATTAAAATGTTGATCAAATCAGATGAATTATTGAACTAAACATTTAAAATTACTCAACAAAACAGTTGCATTTTTAGACAACATCGTAGCTTTTAAAGGGTCTACCAATCAGGGGTTTGTTTTAAATTTTAAAAGAAACACATATTTTGTATGAAAATTTTCTAATTCTCTACTGAAATATGTTGTAGGGGCTTGAACATTTATGAATGGAAAACAATATCCGGTAAATGTCCTCCACGACTACGTTTGCAGACGTCGATTCTTTTAACAAAATTTTCGAATACATTTTGCATAATTGCGAACTTATTTCTCGGATGACGGCTTCGATATTTGTTTTAGTTCTGAAATTGTTTGTGGATTATTCGCGTAAACATTATCTTTCACATAGCCCCACAAAAGAAGTCCAATGGCGTTAAATCACAGGATCTTGCTGGCCAGTTGACGTCACCTTTTCGCGAAATTAAACGCCCGTTAAATTTAGTTTTCAATAGTTGGATTGTTTCTCGCGCTGTATGGCACGTAGCTCCATCCTGTTGAAACCACAAGTCTTCCACACCCATATCATCCAAAATAGGCCATAAAAATTGGTTACCATATCCCTATAGCGAACTCCATTGACAGTAACGAAAGCACCAGCCTCATTTTCGAAAAAATAGGGACCAATGATGCCCCTACCCATAAACCACACCATACAGTGACACGAGATGGATGTAGTGGTTGTTCAACAACTGCTTTTGGATTTTCAGAAGCCCAAATTCGACAATTTTGCTTGTTAACATACCCGTTTAAGTGAAAATGTGCTTCGTCCGAAAAGATGATTTTTTCTGAAAAACAAGCACCACGTTCAATGATCCAATCAGCAAATCTAAGACGTTGAGAATGATCTGCTGGCTTTAATTCTTGTACCAGTTGTATCTTATAAGGCTTTAGAGCTAAATCCTTCCGTAAAATTCGCCATGTGGTCATTGTGGACAGGCCTAATTGTTGAGAACGTCGTGAAACCGATAAATTTGGGTCCTCTGTGACACTTTCACGTACTGCAGCAATATTTTCGATTGAACGACATGGACGAGCACATATTTTTGTGCTTACGTTTACTACTGAACCGGTGGACTCAAATTTTCGCACTAAATTCGCAATTGTAGTCTCAGATGGACGATCGTTACAAATAAAAATATCGCGAATTTTGCGAAATGTAGTCTTCACGGATCGACCATTTTCATAATGGATTTGAATTATCTTAACACGATTTTCGAGCGAAATCAAAGGCATTATATTAAATGTTGACCTTTTATTATACATATGATAAAAAACTGAATAACAGAACTGCCTACTTGACCTATTTCAACCAAATTTAAAACAAACCTCTGATTGGTAGACCCTTTACATAAAACAATTAAATTGTTGAAAATACCGCTAAATTGAAGGAGAAACAATTGAATTGTAAAAAATATAATTAAATTGTTTAACAAAACCGTGGCATAAAGCAGTTGAAGTGTTGCAAATACAGTAAAACTACCAAAAAAAAGTTGAATTGTTGAATCAAAGAGAATCAAAGATTGGTAAATTACCAAAAACAATTGAATTATGCACCCAAAAAACAATTAAATTATTCAACAAAAATTATTAAAATATGGAACAAAACGGATAAATTATTGAACTAAATATTTAACTTTAATAAATAAAACAGTTGCATTTTAGACAACATCGTAGCTTTTTACATAAAACAATTGAATTGTTGAAAATACCGCTAAATTGATGTTGAAACAAATGAATTGTGAAAAAATAAAATTAAATTGTTTAACAAAACTGTGGCATAAAGCAGTTGAAGTGTTGCAAATACAGTAAAACTACCAAAAAACAGTTGAATTGTTGAATCAAAGATTGGTAAATTACCAAAACAATTGAATTATGCATCCAAAAACAATTAAATTATGAAACCAAAAACAATTAAAATGTTGAACAAAACAGTTGAATTATTAAACTAAACATTTAAAATTATGAAACAAAACAGTTGCATTGTTAAAATCACCGTTAAATTTATGTGGAAACAATTGAATTGTGGAAAAATATAATTAAATTGTTGGACAAAACTGTTGCATAAAGCAACTGAAGTGCTGTAAACACAGTAAAACTATTAAAAAAACACAGTTGAATTGTTGAATCAAAGATAATTAAATTGTTAAATCCTCAAAAGCAATTAAATTATTCATAAAAAATTATTAAAATGTTGAACAAAACGGATGAATTATTGAACTAAACATTTAAAATTATTCAAATATAAAACAGTTGCATTTTTATACAACATCGTAGCTTATTACATAAAACAATCGAATTGTTGAAAACACCGTTAAACTGATGCAGAAACAATTTAATTAAGGAAAAATATAATTAAGTGGTTTAACAAAACTGAGAACAGAGAATTCAAGATGACCCAAAGTTAGTAAAAAATATTTGTTTCAGCGATCAATCAAGATTTTCTCGAACGGATTTGTCAGCAAAAACAAATACAAACGCATATGAAGCAGATCATACGCAGGTCAACGTGTGGGCTGGTATACTTGGAAATGACATTATTGGGCCAATTCTTATTAAAGGAAATCTGACCAGCCAAATTTGTCACAATCTATTGGAAAATGAAATTGTTTCACTTATCGATAAGTTTTAGAAAATCAAGTTAATAAAGAAGATAGATAAACAAAATGTACATTTTCAACGAAACGGAGCACCTCTATACCACCAATATACGACAATAATAGAATGAAAATATTCTGACAAATGGATTGGTAGGATAGGTCCAATTGAATGGCCGGCAAAATCTCCCGATTTACCGCCGCTTGATTTTTTCCGAGTCATATAAAAATAGTAAAAATTTTAAAAGACTGAAAAATAAGATAATCCAAGAATTAGACAGATTAGTCTAGCAATTCCGCAAAAAGTTTCAAAATAAATTGTACTATTTGTTCGACGGATAATGAAAAACATCGCAAAAATGTAAGAATTTTGGAAAAAACGAGAATATTTCAACTTTTAAAATGATGTATTGCAAGGTTGGTGCATAAGAGGTTTCAGGTGTGAAAAAATTGAAAGTTAAAATTTAAAAAGTGTTGCTTTGGAAGGTTCACTTTGCCATCTAAACCGACTATTTTTTCCTTTTCTCGAATTTACTGAAAAACAAAAATTATTTAGATTGGCTAATTTTAAAATAAATACCCGGTATAATTTTATTGCTCACAAAATTTTACTTTTAATTTTGTATCATTAAATAGTTGAATTTTTAAAAATATCGGTGAAGATACGGTTGAATTATTAAAGCAAATAGTGGAATTGTTGAACGTATCAATTGAACTGTTGAACAAAAATCAATTTAACTGTTGAACCAAAAATAGTTCAACTGTTGAATAAAAAACAATTGAATTAACCAATAACGAGTTTAACTACTAAATAAAAAATAATTGAATTATTTAACTCAACAGTTGCAGTTTGTAACAATTGAATTGTCAAAAACATCGTTAAATTGATGAAGAAACAATTGAATTATGGAAATATATAAATTCATTTGTTTTATAAAACAATTGTATTTTAGACGAAATAATGATAGTGTATTTGCATAAAAAAAAATTTATAAAATTGCTAATAAAAAACAGTTGAATTGTTTTCAGAAACAAGTATGAAATATAAATTTAAATTGTTGATTTAATTATTTGTAAAAATAATTGTATTGATTTATTAAACAAGCAATTGAAATTATTACCTGTGGAATTTTATATAAAGTAGCGCCATTAATTAATTATACAATACAGCTGTATTATCGAACAAAACCGTTGAATTTAAACCAAATAGTTGAAGAAATTTTTACAGTTTTTGACAAAATTTCGCATAAATCAGTTGAATTGGTGAAAACAAATAAATTGTTGAACCACATACATATAATGATTATTAAAAGGTTTAATCAAAAATAAAGGGATTATTGGCCAAACAACTGAATTATTAAACATAGTAGCAGTTGAATTTTTCAACAAAACTGTTGTATTTTGAACAAAATAGCTATTTGCATAAAGCAGTTGAATTCTTGAATTAACATAATTGAATTGTTAAACAAAACAGCTGAATTATGGAATTAAACAGTTGAACTGCTAAAAAAACTATTAAAAATGTAGTAAACAAAATTGTATCCTTTTGAATAAATGGATGAATTGTTAAATCAACCATAATTGAACTGTTGAAACAAAAATAATTGAATTGTTGGCACAGCAACTAAATAGTTGCATTTGTGAACAAACTATAGTTTCTTGCATAAAACAGTTGAATTGTTGAAACAAATATAATCAAATTATTAAACAAAACAGCTGAACTTATAACTAAAATAGCTAAATTACGTAATTAAAACAGTTGAATTATCAACAAAGCTGTTGAATCATTAAACAAAACAGTTGAATTGTTAAACAAAATTGTTAGTTTTGAGAAAATTTAAAATTTTGAATTAATCAATTGAATTGGAAAAACTGATAAACTGTTCAACCACATAATATAATTAATCAGTTAAATCAAAAATAAGAGAATTGGTGGCAAAACAACTGAATTGCTGAATTAAGTAGCAGTTAAATTTTTAAACCAAAATAGCTAAATTATAGAACAAAACAGTTGAATTAAAAAACAATTATTACAAATGTAAACAAAATGGTAGCTTTTTCAATAAAACGATTGAATTAGAAAAAACAGATGAAATGTTAAACCAAACATAGTTGAATTGTTTAACAAAATAGTTGCACTTGTGGACAAAACTATAGTTTCTTGCATAAAACAGTTGAATTGTTGAAACAAATATAATCAAATTATTAAACAAAGCAGCTCAACTTATAACCAAAACAGCTAAATTACGTAATTAAAACAGTTGAATTATCAACAAAGCTGTTGAATTATTAAACAAAACAGTTGAATTGTCGGACAAACCTGTTAGTTTTTGACAAAATTTTAGATTTTTAAATAAATTAGTTAAATTGAAAAAACAGATGAATTTTTGAGCTACATAATATAATTAATCGGTTTAATGGAAAATTAAAGAATTGATGGCAAAACAACTGAGTCACTAAACTGAAGGTAGCAGTTGAATTTTTAAACAAGAGTTGCATTCTTAAACAAAATAGTAGCTAGGTATTTGCATAAATCAGTTGAATTATTATAACAAAAATAATTATATTGTTAACCAAAACAGCTGAATTATACAACAAAGTAGTTGAATTGTTACTCCAAATTTAATATAATTAAAATTATTTAACAAAATAGGTGAACTTATAAGCAAAACAGTTGAATTACTTAAACAAAATAGCTGAATTATCAAAAAATCAGCTAAATTATTAAACAAAACAGTTGAATTATTAAACAAAATTGTTAGTTTAAGACAAAATTTTAGATTTTTCTATAACTCAGTTGAATTGGTAAAAACAGATGAATAGTTGAACTACATATAATTAAACTGTTGAATCAAACATAAAAGAATTGTTGATACAGCAACTAATTGATTAAACAAAATAGTTGCATTTGTGAACAAAACTGTAGCTTTTGCGTAAAACAGTTGAATTGTTACACCAAATTTAATATAATTAAAATTATTAAACAAAATAGGTGAACTTATAAGCAAAACAGTTGAATTACTTAAACAAAACAGCTGAATTTTTAAACAAAACAGTTGCATTTTTGAACAAAATAGTAGCTATTTTCATAAAGTAGTTGAATTATTAAACCAAACAATTAAATTGATAACCAAAACAACAAAATTATTGAACAACACAGTTGAATTGTTAAAGAAAACTATTGCAAATATAAACAAAATTGCACCTTTTTGAATAAAACGGTTGAATTAAATTGTTAACCATAACAGCTATATTACAGAACAAAACTGTTGAATTGTTAAAAAAAAGTATTATAAATGTAAACAAAATTGTAGCTCTTTGAATACAATGGTTGAATTAGTAAAAACAGATTAAATGTTAAACCAAATGTAACTGATCTGTTGAAGCAACAATAATTGAATTGTTAACAAACCAACTGAACGATTGAACAAAATAGTTGTAGTTGTAGTCGAAATTATAGCTTTTTGCATAAAACAGTTAAATTGCTTACAAAACATAAACAAATTATTGAATAAAACAGCTGAATTTATTAGCAAAAGAGCTAAATTAATTAAAACAAACAACTGAATAATCAAACAAAACAGCTGAACTGTTGAACCAAACAACACATAAAATTTTTGAAAATTTCTTTTGCTTTTTGCGTAAAACGGTGGGATTGTTGAATAAATCATAATTTAAATGCCGAACAAAGCAGCTCAGCCTATAGCAAAATAGCTAAAATTATTAAAAAAAGCAGTTAAATTATTGAATAAAACTGTCCAATTGTTGAACAAAATAGCAGTTACACTTTTAAGTAAAATAATTCAATTAATTAATATTAGCGCCAAATTTGAATTTGGGAAAAATTAAAAAAATTATAAATAAAATTTTTAAAAATGCAAATAAATGACAAACATTAATTATAAATTGAAAAAGAAAATATAGTTGAGGTGATAGGCCAGTATGTAATTTAACAAGTAGATATCTTTTTACAAACCACAACCAACAAAAACATTTAAACAGCAAAACCGCATTCAGCCATTTTGAAGCTGCCATTTTCTATTTTCAATTTGTGACTTTAAAATAATCAAATATATATATAAAAGCTTTAGTGCTGATATTTAAATTTTATAAGTGATTTTTCTCATAAATTCTGGCATTTTGAAGCCGCCATTTTGTATTTTAATTTTTATAGCTTTAAATTTATAATCTATGACTTAGAAAACCCTAGATAATTATTTTTAAAACAAAATTTCGCGTTTTGACTGTTTCAAAATAAATTTGTACTTATAAATATCATTTATTTTGAGTTTAAGGTAAAAAACCAATTAGCGTTAAATAAATAATAGGTAATTTTTTCATTTATAAAAAAAAATGACAAAATGTTTATATAATATTATTCAGGTCACTTTTTTCGTGTAATTGCACTTCATTATTAATTGACTTTTAATTATACATGCAATATATTCCTTTTTCGATTCGTTCCTGTTTTTATGAGAATTACATTAATTAGAAGTTTGATTGATCACAATAATTAATTAAATAAAGACTTTATTGTCGGGGAGTTACAATTTTTTAAACAAATTTATATTTTGGGAGATCCTACATTGTATAAGTGTATAAGTAGTCAATCACATTTCTGATTGTTTTGTTTTGCTGCTGTCTGATTGGTCACTTCGTTAATTTATCTAATAAACAGATTATAATCTATCTATTAGATACATATCTAAGAGTTATCTCTAGTTGAAGAAATCGGTCATTAGAATTTTACTCTTCCTAACGCTAAAACCAAAGAAAAGGGTATTTTAATTTGCTCTATAAATATTTTTAAGCTATCTTTGGTTTTAAATTTTGCAATAAGAAACAGTTTAGCCGAAGGATCAAAAATCTGTATCATTAAATTGAACCATATGGAATCTGACCTCACAACGCTCTATAAGTCAAAAGTACACCAAATCGCGAAAGTTCAGAAGAAAAAATTTAATTTAAATTTAAAATTATCTAATTATAATCTATTTAGATCGTGAAGATAATTTTTATTTCTCGCAGATTAAGATCTCAAATTCTAATAAAAAAACTAACAACAAAATTAAATATATGAAAATATAAATTTGTAATAAATGGGGGATCTGAGGAACCAACTCTGCTCTAGAAATCAGAATTAACTAGATTATTCAAAAATATACCGTAAATTACAATTAATTACAGGTAATTTCACGGACATAGAATAAGTTGAGGAGAGAAGTTAAATAATAAAAGTAGTAATGCGTGACAAGGGAACATGGTCAGTAGTAGGGCTATGCTGGAACTGGAACGCTTAAACAAAACTTTGCTAAATCTAAATTAAATTGATTCAATGATTGATTTTTTCTATATTTTTTGGTGTTTATCGTCCCCACCCAAATGGGAGCCCCGTAAAAATTACTGAGTGGACTATTGACGAGAAAACCCTACGTTTTGTGATGTTTGGCATTAGTCTTGAAAGGACCGTATAGTTTCTCTCCACCGCCTTCTGCACCATCCTGTTGTTATGGGGAGCAAATGTTTGGCTTTTGCTTAGCGTAACTCCAAAAATTGTAATCTGTCTGGCAGGGATCACGCGGTATTGTCCCACCGTAATGGTCGGTTATTGAACCTTCCTTATTCCAGTCACCATACGGGTTTCGCACTTTTCAGGCACCAGCGCAAGACCTCTGCTTTCGATCCATCTCTTGATAGTCTCAATTGTAACATTTATCTTTGTTTCCAATTCTGGGCGGCCGCCATGACTGTTATATCGTCAACAAAGTACAGTCGTTTGATATCTTTCGGCATTTGTAGTTCGAATACTCCGCCGTACATGGCGTTCCACAAGGTTGGTCCTACGATTGAGCCTGCGGGACCACGCTGGTCACTTCCAATAGGGTATGAAGTTCTTCAACTGATAGAATTTTCGAAGTCAGATAGCTGATTAACTAACCTAACCTAACCTAACTCAAAACAAACTATAAAGTTCTAGTTATAATTTTTAACATGCCATTTTTGATTTCAACTCCAACTTCCGTTCTTATTTTATGTTATAATTTTATTTTATGATTTACAAAAAATTTAACAATTTAATTATTGTTTAGTTATGTTTGGTTAAACAATTCATCTTTTTTTACCAATTCAACCGTTTCATGCAAAAATCAATAATTTTATCAAAAACTGCAAGTATTTTTTTTTCAGAAATTCAACTGTTTTATTCAACAATACAATTGTTTACTTCAAAAATGTAACTGTTATAATTTGGTTCAACAATTCAGCCGGTTCTTGCAAAAAGCTACAGTACTGTCAAAAAATGCAATAGTTTTGTTGTACAACCCATAACAGCTGTAGTTATAAGCAAAACAGCTAAATTACTTAAATAAAACAGTTGAATTATCAGCAAAACTGCTAAATTATTAAACAAAACAGTTGATTTTTAACCAAAACTATCAGTTTTGGACAAAATTTTAGATTTTTGCATAAATCAGTTGAATTGGAAAAACAGATAAATTGTTGAACCACATAATATAATTAAACCGTTAAATAAAAAAAAAACACTTGGTGACAAAACAAATTAATCATTGTATAAATTAATAGTTGAATTTTTAAACAAATTAATTGCAATCTTGAACAAAATAGTAGCTGGCTATTTGCATAAATTAGTTAAATTATTAAAGCAAAAATTAATGAAGTGTTAATTAAAACAGCTGCATTATTAAACTAAACAGTTGAATTTTTGAACCAAACTGTCAGTTTTGGACAAAAGTTTAAATTTTGCATAAATCAGTTGAATTGGAAGAACAGATAAACTGTTGAATCAAAAATAAAAAAATTGGTGTCAAAACAATTGAATCATTGACCAAAGTAGTAGTTGAATTTTTAAACAAAACAGTTCAATTCTTGAACGAAATAGTAGCTAGGTATTTGCATAAATCAGTGGAATTATTGGAGAAAAATAATTGAGTTCTTAATCAAACAACTGAATTATTAAACAAAACAGTTGAATTTTTGTATATAACTGTCAGTTTTAAACAAAATTTTAGATTGTTAACTAAAACAGCTAAATTATAGAACAAAATAGTTGAATTTTTTAAAAAAATTATTACAATTGTAAACAAAGTTGTAGCGTTTTAAATAAAACGGTTGAATTGTTACACCAAATTTAATATAATTAAAATTATTGAACAAATAGGTGAACTTACAGGATAAAAAGCTAAATTACTTAAACAAAACAGCTGAATTATTAACAAATCAGCTGAATTATTAAAAAACTGTAATTTTTGGATTAAATTTAAAATTTTGCATACATCAGTTGAATTGGAAGAACATATAAATTGTTGAATCACATAATATAATTTTAAACAGTTGAATCAAAAATAAAAAGAAATGTTGACAAAACAACTGAATCATGGAACAAAGTAGTAGTTGCATTTCTAAACAAAACAGTTGCATATTTGAACAAAATGGTAGCTAGGTACTTGTATAAATCAGTTGAATTATTGAAGCAAAAATAATTGAATTATTATCAAAACAGCTGAATTACTACACAAAACAGTTGAAGTTTTGTACAAAACGTTACTTTGAACAAAATTTTAGATTTTTTAATAAATCAATTGAATTGGAAGAACAGATAAATTGTTGAACCACATAATATAATTAAACAGTTGAATCAAAAATAAAAAAATTGTTGACAAAACAACTGAATCATTGAACAAAGTAGTAGTTGCATTTTTAAACAAAACTTAATGGTAACTAGGTACTTTTATAAATCAGTTGAATTATTGAAGCAAAAATAATCGAATTGTTAATCAAAACAGCTGAAGTGTTATACAAAACTTTAAATTTTTAATAAAACTGTTAGTTTTAAACAAAATTTTAGATTTTTGCATAAATCAGTTGAATTGAAAAAACAGATAAATTGTTGAACCACATAATATAATTAAACAGTTGAATCAAAAATAAAAGAATTGGTGACAAAACAACTGAATCATTGAATAAAGTAGTAGTTGAATTTTTAAACAAAACAGTTGCATTCTTGAACAAAATAGTAGCTAGGTATTTATACAAATCAGTTGAATTATTGAAGAAAAATAATGAAATTTTTAATCAAAACAGCTAAATTATTAAACAAAACAGTTGAATTTATAAACAAAACTGTCAGTTTTGGACAAAATTTTAGATTTTTGCATAAATCAGTTGAATTTAAAACAAATAAATTGTTGAACCACATGATATAATTAAACGATTAAATCAAAAATAAAAAATGTTGACAAAACAACTGAATCATTGAACAAAGTAGTAGTTGAATTTCTAAACAAAACAGTTGCATTCTTGAACAAAATAGTAGCTAGGTATTTATACAAATCAGTTGAATTATTGAAGGAAAAATAATGAAATTTTTAATCAAAACAGCTAAATTATTAAACAAAACAGTTAAATTTATAAACAAAACTGTCAGTTTTGGACTAAATTTTAGATTTTTGCATAAATCAGTTAAATTGAAAAAACAATTACATTGTTGAACCACATAATATAATTAAACAGTTGAATCAAAAATAAAAGAATTAGTGACAAAACAACTGAATCATTGAATAAAGTAGTAGTTGAATTTCTAAACAAAACAGTTGCATTCTTAAAGAAATTCTAACTAGGTATTTGTATAAATCAGTTGAATTATAGAAGCAAAAATAATCGAAATGTTAATCAAAACAGCTAAATTATTAAACCAAACAGTTAAATTTATAAACAAAACTGTCAGTTTTGGTCTAAATTTTAGATTTTTGCATAAATCAGTTAAATTGAAAAACAATTACATTCTTGAACCACATAATATAATTAAACAGTTGAATCAAAAATAAAAGAATTAGTGACAAAACAACTGAATCATTGAACAAAGTAGTAGTTGAATTTTTAAACAAAACCGTTGCATTTTTGAAGAAATAGTAGCTAGGGATTTGCATAAATCAGTTGAATTATTGAAGCAAAAATAATTGAATTGTTAATCAAAACAGCTGAATTATTAAACAAAACAGTTGAATTTTTGAACAAAACTGTCTGTTTTGTACCAAATTTTAGATTTTTGCATAAATCAGTTAAATTGGAAGAACAGATAAATTGTTGAATTACATAATATAATTAAACAGTTGAATCAAAATTAAAAGAATTGGTGAGAAAACAACTGAATTATAAAACAAAGTAGTAGTTGCATTTCGAAACAAAACAGTAGCATATTTGGACAAAATGGTAGCTAGGTATTTTTATAAATCAGTTGAATTATTGAAGCAAAAGTAATTGAATTGTTAATTAAAACAGCTGAATTATTAAACAAAACAGTTGATTTTTTTAGCAAAACTGTCAGTTTTGGAATAAATTTTAAATTTTGCATAAATCAGTTAAATTGGAAGAACAGATAAATTGTTGAATCACATAATATAATTAAACAGTTGAATCAAAAATAAAAGAATTGGTGACAAAACAACTGAATCATTGAACAAAGTGGTAGTTGCATTGCTAAACAAAATAGTTGCATATTTGGACAAAATGGTATCTAGGTACTTGTATAAATCAGTTGAATTATTGCAAAAGCAAAAATAATCGAATTGATAATCAAAGAGCTGAATTATTTCACAAACAATTGAATTTTAGAACAAAACTATTAGTTTCGAACAAAATTTTAGATTTTTGCATAAATCAGTTGAATTGGAAGAACATATAAATTGTTGAATCACATAATATGATTAAACAGTTGAAGTAAAAATAAACAAATTGGAGACAAAACAACTGAATAATTGAACGAAGTAGCAGTTGAATTTTAAACAAAATAGTTTCGAACAAAATAATAGCTAAGTGTTTGCATAAATCAGTTGTTGAATTATTGAAGCAAAAATAATTGAATTGTTAATCAAAACAGCCGAATTATTGAACAAAACAGTTGAATTGTTAAAAAAAGGTTATTACAAATGTAAACAAAATTGTACCTAGTGAATAAAACTGGTTAATTAATGAAAACTGATGAAATGTTAAACCAAGTATAATGTAACTGCTGAAGCAACAATAATAATTAAATTGTTGATAAAACAACTGAATGATTGAACGACTTAGTTGAGTATTAATTTGGAAAAACTGTAGCTTTTTGCGTAAAATACTTGAATTGTTGGAAACTTCGATTGGCTGTTTAATTTACATCGTTCTCTTAGCTACAGTTTCACTAGAGACAATATAAAACTCGTTAATCCATTCGTGCGCACATCCAATTTTCCGCTGTCATGGCATCTTACCAAATTTTTGCTTTTCTGTTTACTTGTTTATGCAAATAATACAATAAATATATAATATACGACGGAAAATAATTAGAAAGTCAATGAAACTTGGCATAAATGTAGTTGAAAACTTGTTCTATGAGAAACTCTAGATTCGACGGTACATTTTCTTTTAGAAGGTTTTAAAAGAGTGAAAAATCATTTTTTGTAAATAATTTAAAAAAACAACTAATTTTATCAAAAATTCCTTTTCATTTGATTTCAAACTTATTTGAAGATTTTTTTCCAGAAAAATGTCATAATTTTGAATTATAGATTTGGTCAACAACATTTAGTGCACTGCTAAATTACCACAAGAACCCCAAAGAAAATCTGTGTTTTGGTGATAAGATACTTTCAGTGCGGGTACCGAACTGTAAAAGTTGAACAATGGCAAAAATATAGTTCCTTTACATTCAAAATATATTTTAGATAAGGACTGCATTATACAAGGTGTTCGATTAAATCGGTTACGCCACTATTTAGCATATTATTTTTAGATTTAACTTTTAAGATGTATAGGGTGATCTACTTAAAATAAACCTTTTGTTATGTGATTTACAAGTTGTATTGCCTGTAACATAAAATATGTATGTATGTCCATACAGAGTGTTGTGCTGAACTCGGAACGCAATTTATTGCTGCAGCTTTAAATCGCATTGTTGGAATCTTAAAGAAAATCCAAAAATATTGCCAATTATCTACAAATAAACTTTGATTAACGCGGAGTGGTTAACAATAAATTAACAGATATATACACACTGAAGTGCCCATAACCGCAGAACTACAAATTCACTTAATACAACGAACATTCAATGTAAATTAAAACGGGTTTGGATTATCGATCAACTCGGATTATATTATCTCGCGTGCATTAAATTTAAAATCATGTAGTGTTTTCAATTTAAACTGCAAAATTTTCAAATTACTGTAGGATAATTGGTTTCCATTACAAATTTTCCGACGAAAAAAATTTTTAATTAGGAAAATTCGTATCTTTATTTATTTTTCTATTTGTCGATACTATAAATAGTTTTAGTTTATTCGTTTCTCACCCTAAGCACAGTAAGCACCCTTTGATTAGACCCTCGTAAAGGGAATTCATTGTATTCCCATTTGTGTATATCGTAATTACAGTAAAATTGACTTCAACGTGACAAATTTTGGGGTAGTGAAGTATTTATAACCAAGGAAATATTTTTGACAGTTTTATCGATTTCGATTGTTTTTAATATTTTAATAATCAGCTATTGCTGCGTATAGTTGTCCACGTCGGAAAACGTACTTTCTCTCGCATCATCAGACGCCTATATCTCCTTTAACAAAAATTAGTCGAGACAATTTAGATTAAAGCGAAGGTTTTAAAATTGAAACTGAAAAATAAATTGGAAAACCAATTTTGTGAACATTTCAGACGCACGTTACTGTATCAAGATTTCGGATTTTCATTTAGGTAAAATAAACATGAAATTTCTTTGACATTTACGGTAAAAAACATATTTAATAATTTTCCGCATCAGTAACTCAAAGAGAACTGAAGATAAGGCGCGCGTATTATTAAATTTATTTGTATTTCGCAATTGTGTCTAAATTAGAGAAATATTATTTATCGTTTCGGATTAAGTCATGCCTGAATAATTAGTGAATGTGTTTATCAACAGGATTAAGGACTTCGTGGAAGTAGTCCAAGTTCTTAACAGTCGATGTATTATTTGAGTAAAACTTGTATGTGTTAACAGACAAATCGATACGTTTTCGTAGGCATTTACCGATAATATTAATTAACAGCTTCGACGTTAGGCTTGCAGCGTATTGAACCCAGGGTTACCCACCACTATTCGATTTTAATAAGTCATGTCAAATCTGTTTATCCACTGCCTGGTAGGTGTAAAATCAGAAGTTATAACTTCCTAAAGAAATCGCTAAATTAAATTCAATTTATGTAATTTTTCATGTTCCTGACGTCTTTGCTGTTGACCCAATTAGTTCAATCGCTGTCAACATATCGAAACTAAAAGTTGATAAATTTTTCTAATCCCTGGAAATTATTTAACCACGCTTAGATAATCTGAGATGTGCGAAATTGTCTTCTAATCAGACCAACAATGTTTTTATCGCACAATTAAAACATAAAATGTTAACAATAATCCTAATTTTGGCGAGAGTTAATTAACCCTGATTGCGATTTTCATCTTTTTTTATAAATTATGAAAGATAACAACGTCATATACACATACATGAGAGTAGCCATTTTGAAAATTTATTAAAATAATTTTTTATTTCTTTTAGAACAGATCTTGTTCATTTTTTTGGGATTTTTTCTAAAATGGGTTAGTTTTCGAAAATGTTACTAGACTAAAATTATAGCCCGTTAATTTTTTTATCCAAATTGTGTCGTTATTTTTTGTAAATAGTTTTTTTTAAATATACAGGATTTGCAAGAAAAACAAAAAAATAAAACTTGCAATTTTTTGATATAACATTTCTTTTCCTAATTTAATTCATATCTCAAAATCCGTTGATTCAAGAGGATAAAAGGTTATAAACCAGTTGGTAGATAAATAAATTATCTTTAAAAAATTACTAATCCATTAATTCCTTAAAATTAATTGTTACGGAGCTATGGCCGTTTGAAGACAGAAAAATTACTTTAAAGAGGGATACTCCCCAAGGGTTTGAACTAGGACAAAAATTTTATTTAAAAATATCTCTTAAAAAGTGTCTTCTACAGGGTGGTCAACTAAGGAATTCCGATTTAAAAGAAATAAAACAAAAACTTTCAAGTCAATTTTAATTTTTTTTACAAATAATGTTCAGCTTTTTGGGAAATTCATTTCTTAAAATTACGCTCTCCAAATGTCCACCGTTTTCTGCTGGCACTCTTCGAGTCGAACCCCGAAATTTAGAAAAACACGTCGCAAAGTTTCTGGACCGATGGCTTGAATTTCCTGGCGGATATTTTCCTTCAACGCAATTAGAGTGCGGGGATTGTTGCGGTAGACTTCACTTTTGAGGTATCCCCATAAGTAAAAGTCGCAAGGTGTCAAGTCCGGGCTTCTGGGGGGCCATGGAAGGTCTCCACGCCGAGAAATCAATTTTTCAGGAAAAAGCGCCTGAATAACAGGTAAAGACCGATTTGAAGTGTGACAAGTGGCCCCGTCTTGCTGAAACCAAGTGTCCCGATTGTATCCATCAAAGTCTTGAAGGGCTGGTTCAAAAAAATTGTTCAACATGTCCACATAACGATCAGAATCCACTGTTACTGCTCGGCCGCGAACAGATGCTCTCACTCGTTCTACGTTTGCATCGTTTCTCACAGACCGTCGACGGTTTATCACTCGCTGGGGCAATGTCGAACCAGTTTTTTCGAATGTTCTGACCCATTTCCGAATGAGTTGAGCACTCGGACATTGGTTAAGATTGTGCAAAGCATAATGTGCACGAAAACGACGACGCACAATAATGCAAGAATTTTGATTTTGGTAATAAGCGCGCACACAGAACGAACGCTCCTCACCCGTCCAGCGAACCATGGCGACTGAATTTCCATGAGCCCTCCTTCGTTTAAGACCAACTCCACTTCTCTATTCCTATTCAAAACAATTTTAGAGCGCTTGTAAATCGAAATTCCTTAGTTGACCACCCAGTAGTATCACTACCTCAAAGGTTTACCATAGTCACGGAGACACCCTGTATATTTTTCCATTTTTGGAAAATAAATAGATGAAAGTACCGCAAATGTTTTTTTAATTTTATTTATTTCGACTTTTATGGGGGACTGCGTGGGGGAGGGGGAGAAGTTAACTGCGCCATTTGTGAAAAATAAAAAAAAGTTGTGCCAAGTTGCGCTCGATTTGTGTTGGTTTATGCTGTATATAAAAAATTTTATTTTAAAAATTAAAAAATAAAATTTAAATTATTAAGAAATAAATTTTGTGCTGAGTTGTGCTCAATTTGTGCTGCTTTGTGCTGTACGTATATAAAAAGATTTTATTTTAAAAATTAAAAAATAAAATTTTCGTCGCAAAAATGTATTTTATCGATGGAAGTTAACCGTGTCATTTTTGAAAAATAAAGAATTACAATTTGTGCTGAGTTGTGCTCAATTTGTGCTGCTTTGTGCTGTACGTAAAATAAAAATTTATTTTAAAAATTAAAAATAAAATTTTCGTCGCCAAAAATGTATTTTATCGATGGAAGTTAACCGTGTCATTTTGAAAAATAAAAAATTAAATTTGTGCTGAGTTGTGCTCAATTTGTGCTGCTTTGTGCTGTACGTATATAAAAAAATTTTATTTTAAAATTAAAAATAAAATTTTCGTCGCCCAAAATGTATTTTATCGATGGAAGTTAACCGTGTCATTTTGACCAATAAAGAAATAAAATTTGTGCCGAGTTGTACTCAATTTGTGCTGTATATAAAAAAAATTTGTTTATAAATTTAAAAATAAAATTTTCGTCGCCCAAAATGTATTTTATTGTTGGAAGTTAACAGTGTCATTTTGAAAATTAAAGAAATAAAATTTGTGCTGAGTTGTCATTTTGGAAAATGAAGAAATAAATTTTGTGCTGAGTTGTGCTCTATTTGTGCTGCTTTGAGCTGTACGTATATAAAAATATTTTATTTTAAAATTAAAAAAAATTTTCGTCTCCTAAAATGTATTTTATCGATGGAAGTTAACCGTGTAATTTTGACCAGTAAAGAAATAAAATTTGTGCTGAGTTGTGCTCAATTTGTGCTGCCTTGAGCTGTATGTATATAAATAAAATTTATTTTAAAATTAAAAATATAATTTTCGTCGCCCAAAATGTTATTTTATCGTTGGAAGTTAACAGTGTCATTTTGAAAATTAAAGAAATAAAATTTCTGCTGAGTTGCGCTCAATTTATGCTGCTTTGAGCTGTACGTACATAAAGAAATTTTATTTTAAAATTAAAATAAAATTTTGTCGAAAAAATGTATTTTATCGTTGGAAGTTAACCGTGTCATTTTGACCAATAAAGAAATAAAATTTGTGCTAATTTGTGCTCAATTTGTGCTGCCTTGAGCTGTACGTATATAAATAAAATTTATTTTAAAATTAAAAATATAATTTTCATCGCCCAAAATGTTATTTTATCGTTGGAAGTTAACTGTGTCAGTTTTGAAAAATAATAAAATTAAATTTTTGCTGAGTTGTTCTCAATTTGTGCTGTATATAAAAAATTTTATTTTAAAAATTAAAAATAAAATTTTCGTCGCCAAAAATGTATTTTATCGATGGAAGTTAACTGTGTCATTTTGAAATATAAAAAATGAAAGTTGTGCTGAGTTGTGCTCAATTTGTGCTTCTTTGTACAGCAAATAAAAGTTTTGTGACCAAAATGTATTTTATCGATGGAAGTTAACAGTGGCATTTTGAAAAATAAAGAATTAACATTTGTGCTGAGTTGTGCTCAATTTGTGCTGCTTTGTGCTGTACGTAAATAAAAAGTTTTATTTTAAAAATTAAAAAAAATTTTCGTCGCCAAAAATGTATTTTATCGATGGAAGTTAACCGTGTCATTTTTGAAAAATAAAGAATTACAATTTGTGCTGAGTTGTGCTCAATTTGTGCTGCTTTGTGCTGTACGTAAATAAAGAAATTTTATTTTAAAAATTAAAAATAAAATTTTCCGGAAAAAATGTATTTTATCGATGGAAGTTAACCGTGTCATTTTTGAAAAATAAAGAAATAAAATTTGTGCCGAGTTGTGCTCAATTTGTGCTGCCTTGAGCTGTACTTATATAAATAAAATTTTTTTTAAAAAATTAAAAATATAATTTTCGTTGCCCAAAATGTTATTTTATCGTTGGAAGTTAACAGTGTCAGTTTTGAAAAATAAAAAATAAAATTTGTGCCGAGTTGTACTCAATTTGTGCTGTTTTGTGCTGTACGTATATAAAAAATTTTATTTTAAAATTAAAAATAAAATTTTCGTCGTCTAAAATGTATTTTATCGATGGAAGTTAAGTGTTATTTTGAAAAATAAAATAATAAAATTTGTGCTGAGTTGTGCTCAATTTGTGCTTCTTTGTACAGAAAATAAAATTTTTGTGACCAAAAATGTATTTTATCGATCGAAGATAATAATAGCAACGATGGAATACTCTGCCATTATTGCCAGTGTGCTAAATTATGCTCAACTTAGCACAACTTTTATTTTTTATTTTTCAAAAATCGTACGGCTAACTTCACGCACAATTACCAACTTCTAAAAATTAATATTTTTGCTCAGTGTTTTTCAATTTAAAATTTTTGTTTACAATTTTAATTTATATTTTTAAAATTTCACTTTCATTTTAAAATTAACTGTTTGTTTTCAGCGGTCACATTTTGGGATATGGAAAATTATAATAAAATCCTTATCTTGGCGAAATAATCCCAACAAAATCGAAAAATGCGAAGTACGAATAATGCACTTTGAATGAAAATTTTGTGATAATTAGACAGAAAAAGGTGTCAAAAATGGTTCTAGTTTTCTTTCAACCATATCGAGATAAGGAATAGCCCGGCCATTATTGGTGGAGACTTTAACGCTAAATCCCCAAAGCAGATAAACTAATTAATCTTAACTTTAACAAGTCACACTCAAGTAACTAATATCCCAATTAACCTAAATTATAAATCATACTTCTAGCGACCAAGGGGTTTGAGAGGTCTCAATCGTTCTCAAAAACCAAAGCGCTATAATAAACCTTACTCACAGGCCTGTAGCCAGAATTTCATTTCGGGGAGCACTTTTAAAATTTTCCAACTTGAAAATACCTACACCTATCTGTATTTTCAAAATTCAAATGTTTTACCTTCAAAAGAATTTTTTAATATTTCGTGAGAGGGGCTTGAGTTACATATTTATTAAAAATCATACATATTATTTATTTTATTTGCAGCTTTATATTTAACCACACATATATTATATTCAAAATTATTAGCTCAAGTGCGGCCTTCAGACCGCACAACTCTGGGAATCTTGTAACTGTATAAAAGCCCAAGAACGGAGGTCATACGTGTTCCACCTTGTTTTAATGTATAGTTCACCTCAGAGTTTTCGCCTTACGTAAGAGCATAGTGACCGCTTCTTTTTTTAGAAAGGTTCTCTTGGCACTCCAACTCGGCCGAAGGAAAATGGTCCGAATAAAATTCTTATCCTTCACGGTAAAATCCATTAGCTTATTTAAATTGTTTTGGAAAACACGCTACCAGCAGACATTTCGTAAATGACATTGAACTCATGTTTAGTTATTACTCTAGATCAGTTTCGTATCCAGATAATTGCATTTGGGTGGAGGACGGAGGAAACAAGTCTATCTATCCCCACTTTGGATTTATTTGAAGGAGATTCCTACTTGTTGCCTGCATAAAGCATATTTATGACAATTAAAGTACGGCTAGGGGCATTCCATACCCCCAGGCCATCCGGACCGCAAGACGTTGGTTTCTTTTAACCTAAATTAATCCTAACCTGAAAAAATAAAAAAGTGACTAAAAATACCACGTTACCATAGCAACGGCCAATAGGATAATACTAAAAACTGTCTTAAACTGGAAAAATCATGGCATAAGTTTGCAAATTTATCTATGAAAATGGAAGTACGGCTGGGGTATTCCATACCCCCCAGACCCCCCGAACCACAAAACGTTGATTTCTTTTCGGAATTTTAATTAACTTTGACTTTTTCGCATATCACACAAAAATCAGCTAGTGTTTAATCCGATTTCAAAGTGTTTGTAAGATTTTCCAGACTTCCCCATCTTTAAAAGTTTTTAGTCTATAAGACGGCTCAGTTAGCTCTAATTGGATAGAATCTGACTGTCTTCTTTTTATCAAAACTCTTTCACTAACCTAAATTGACCCAAATGTTGAATATAAGCGTTACAAATTGGAAAAATTACTTCTGAAGCAATTTTCCGTTCGTCCCCTGCATTTTCAATGCAATCTAAATTAATCTAATCTAAAAATTAAAGAAATCCTTAAAATTGTCACGTTATCATAGCAACGGCCAATAGGATACGCTAAAAGCTTTAATTATAGCCATAAGTTTGCAAATTTATCTATGACAATTAAAATACGGTTGTGAATATTCTATGGAATACTCCTCAGTCCCTCCCCTCCCACAACCAGGAAACAATGGTTTTCAAAATATTAGTTAAATTTGACTTTTGCACATAAAAAGCAGCCAGTGTTAACTCGCTTCCAAAGTGTATTGGCAGATTTTCCTGACTTCCCATTCCTAAAAGTCTTCAATCTATAAGATGACATAGTTCTATTTAAATAAAATGCGATCTTTCCCTTTTTTAGCAGCCCTCTTGAACTAACTTAAATTAACCCAAATGCTGAAAGATCAAAAGTAAGAAGAAAAATAATGCAAGTACACAGGCAAAAATTTTGAAGAAATTTTTCTCTTCGTCCTGCACGCTTCAACCTAACCTCAATTGATTCTAACCTATACAATTAAATGAGTAACTAAAAATGTCATCACGTATCCATAGCAACGGCCAATTGGATATGCTAAAATCTTTAATTACGGTCATAAATTTGAAAATTTGTATTTGACATTTGTGGTATGGTTGGGGAAAATTTAAGATCCGGTCGTTTAGTTGAAGTTTAATATTTCAGTTAACTAAACGGGTTTAGAGATTCTTGCATAAAATAAACCACGCCCACGTTTTTATTAATCACTTAAATGTATTTTATAAATGAAAACGTCAGACGATATGATTGCAGAAGTTATGTTTCTTAATTTACTTTACCTTTAAGTTACACAATATAAAACAAACAATAAATTTTTAAAGAAGTCAAAATTTAGTTTAACCTAGAAATTTTGGATTAAACTGCATCTGAACAACTAGATCTAAATTTGACAATTGAATTACATAAATGACATAATATTTTCGGTTGTATTAAATTTTTTTAATTTGATTTATTTCTATAAATTAATTAATGATTTAGCCGCTTTCTGATATTTTTCCTTGCTCCGCTTGCTCCCATTATTCAGAACTAAGAAAATCACCTTTGCTTCCGACTCGCAGCATTCTCCTCAGCCCTCGGACCACAAAGCAATGATTTTTTCAGAATACTACTTAAATATAATTTTCTCACAAAACACACAAAAACCCCTTTTAAACTGTTTATAAGATTTTTCTGATTTCTCCATCCCTGAGTGATGTAGCTACTTCTATTTGGAGAGAATGTGATGGCTCCTGCCTTAGCTGTACTCTTGAACTAATCAAAATTAACCCAAATGTTGAAAATCAAATCAAAACTGGCACGGAAAATCATTCACTGCAGTGTTCAATCTAACCTCAAAATTTAAACTAAAAATGTCACGTTACCATAGCAACGGCCAATAGGATATACTGAAATCAAGGGGTCAACCGCTAGAAATCGTGTACAATTAACTTCACACTTCACGTACTTCATCATAATTCTCCATACTTCTTACAGAAGAGACTTACAGAAATACCAAAATTTAAGCACTGGAGGGTGTTCCACACCCCCAGACCCCAGATTAAGTAGATTATTTTATGAGAAGTAAACTAAAGATCTCCCGTTGCAGAGGCACTAGAGGGTGTTTCACTCCCCAGCCCCCGGATCAAGTAGTTTATTTTTATCAAGTAAACTGAACTCTCCTGTTGCAGAGATCTACCTCCCAGGAGTACGGAATTTATAATTACGTACTCAGTGCTTCTGCAACGGAGATCTTCAGTTTACTTCTGATAAAAATAAACTCTCGTCTGAGTTCTGCAATGTTCTTCATTTCAAAATTTGTGCACTGGAAGGTGTTCTACACCCCCTCCCAGTACTTCATGTACTTCATTAGATGTGTACAAAAACTTCACCAGCGGTTAACCCTCGACTGAAATCTTTAATTACTGCCAAAGTTGGCAAATTTCTCTATAACAATTGAAGTACAGCCAGGGAGGGTATTCCATACCCCAGGCCCTTCGGACAAAATACTTTGGTTTTTATTTTACAATATTACTTAAATTTGAAACACATAAAAATAGCCAGTGCGTAACCCCCTCAAAGTATTTGGAAATTTACGTCCACATCCCCAAATGCCTTGAGTCATTATGGAAACTCTTCAATAAGATGACGTAATAAGCTCAATTGGGGTAAAATGTGACAATTAAATTTTATCTTCATTCTTCAACTTAACCCTAATGTTGAATAAAAAGTTTGGGGAAATTCAACAAGTATACAGGCAAAACCAAAAATAAAAATTGATTTGATAAAGAAGTGAAAAAGTTTAAAGATAATAAATGGAAGATGTAACGTTACTATCAGGACTGTTTTAAGATATTTGAGCTTCTGTTTATAAGAAAATATGCAAAGGAGGAAGCCAAGAGGGTGGCAGTTGTGTTTTACAAAACTTTCATAACTAAAAAACATTAGTATTACAACAATAGATACCCACGCAAGTGCGTACGCGCTAGTTTTCATCCGTTAAACTGATTTGAGTACATGCGCTTGGGTAAGTAAGTGGAAAGCAACGCTCGTTCTGATCAAAAAGAAAACAAAACTCAAATATATCGGCAAAGTGCTCGAGCGCCTGATTTTTCTTCACTACAAGCGGAAGGAGCTGAATAAGAACGCGCTTGCAGGCAATCAGTTTGGCTTCTAAAATGGAAGATTGACTTTCCATGCTCTAGAACAGATCAAGACGTGGAGGACTATGGCCTTTGTCTTGAAAACAAGTAACACCGTGGAGAAGTCTGGTCACAGGTACTCATCAAGCTCTTGCCAGGTGAACTAATGGCTACGTTCCACAATTTGGGAACAAAATGGCCGTACTGCACGGAACCAGACACCGTACACCATACTTTCTTCGTATGCCACTCACAAAATCAAAAAAAATATCTTTCTGCCTCATCCTTAAAAACCTTTCGATCCCTGAGAACGATTATTGTCTGCCATGAGAACTTTTGGGAAAAAGATGACTGAAAAACTATCTGCGCTTCTCACAAAATGCCAACTTTTAAAGAAATTACGGATTCACTCAAGATCTCACCGTGGTAGAAATAAATGTATGAAAGCGGATTTCTACAATCCGAAGTTATCACTCTCAAAGTGCATTTTTGCCATGCAGTGAAAAAAGTGAAAAAAAGAAAAAGCACTCTTACTAATCTCTTCTGAAGCAGATAAACCGTTTTGAGCAGACTCCGAAAAGGTGAAAAAAATGTTCAATACGCGGCGGGCTTTATGCGATCACTCATGTTTCGATTCCATTTAAACTCATTTCTGAAGTGACACTTTGAAATTTAATTATCGTGAAAAATTGTGTCTTTTTTTACCGAGTTGGAATATTAAAATACAATTTTTAATAAATTGCGCTTTGAAGATTTAGTGAGATTGATGATGTGTTTCGTTAGGTATTAATATCGGAAAGATTAAGTCGAGCGTCGGGACGCTTTCAAGATTTGAGTTATTAGAAAAATGTAAAATTTAAAAGATGCAGCGATAAAGTGGATAATGATGTAGATAATCTTTGAATTGTTTTTATGTAAGTGAAAGCTTAACTTGGTGAGGGTTTTTTTAGTTATCCATTTTGGTAGTCTTGCTCCGTTTAGCTCGGCGTTCACGGTCCGTTGAGCGAATCTGTTCGGCAACATGTGATAACGGCGTCACGGTGTCTTCATGCCCCGTCATTAGCATTCATTAGCGTCTGTTGAGAATGCATAATGGATGTGTAATAGGAATTTACTTGGTATCTGACTGCCTAACGTTGACAACGTCGTGATTACTAGGGTATTCGAGCGGGGTGTGCAAACTTTTGGAACGTCGTTGCTATTTTGACAAGTTATTTATCCCGCCTCACTATTCTCCGGCAACGTGTTTATTTTCTCCAACATTCACCAATGTTTATCTAAGTGGGGTAAATTTATAAATAAACAACCCAAACCTACAACACACTTGAAACTAAAAACTTATTTATCTATTTTAACAGCCCTCACGTGCAAATCCATAACTTTGGCTAAATTTTCCAGGATAACAAGCTTATGTAGGTTAGGACTGCTTTCCTAGCACAACTCCTGAGTAGCGGTTCGGTGATATTTGTCAATATGTAAAGTAAACATCACTTCCAATACACTTCCAATTTCACGTATCAAAACAAAATTTACTGCGTTGTATCGGAGTAAATTTTTAAAAACATTTAAATTTACGCTTCTGCAGGAATACCAACAACTGATGCATTTGCATTCACGATGCGCTATAAATGGATTGGTATCACAACCAGGGTCATCTGTGTGATTCAATCGAGTTATTTCATCGTTTGCTATAATAATAATGGAAGCTTCCATTGTCAAGAAAAAGGGTCAAATTGTAACCTACATTATAAAATATTATGCAGAGAAGATGGCGGGCGTCCCATCACCCTCCCGTATTAGCCGCCACTGAGTTTGTAGTTATTCGGTGCAATAAATGTTTACTTACGACCTCAGAGCAACAGAGGAACCGCTTGTTGCAGCTGATACAACATGACAAGTGGATCATTGATTGATGACATCGAAATATTGCAGGTCTTCAACAGGCTATGCTATAGGAAGGTTTCAACGGATAAAAGTAAAAAAAAGAGCAAATAGTAACCGAAATCGGTAGTAATGATCACTATGAAGTAGTTTGGAAAGACAATTCCGTAAATGACAACACTTGAAAATCGAGCGCATGGGTGGATCGCTCTCTGATTCCTTTCAATGTTTTGGCGTTTTACCCGGTCTAGGACAATTAAGCGCAGCCGAATAGGCGCAGCCAAATAGCATCAAGCCAGGAATATAGGCGCGGAGCCGTATAGGGAGACATATAGGCGCAGAACCATTTAAAGCGCGATGCCATTTAGGCAACCCATTTAGGCGCGACCTATTTAGCGCCGAGACATATAGGCGCGATCCGTTTTGAGCGCAAAGTCATTTAGGCAAAAAATTTTACTACTATAAAAAAAACAAATTTTAACCGCCCCAAAGTTAAAGAGGATGTGGCGACAGTAAATATATCCTAGCAATCTCTGGGTTTCACGAAAAGTAATGATAAGATAATGGTGTAATTAGCTAATAAGAGAGTAAATTTGTGATCGGACAACAAAATTCGAACGCAAAAATACATTTTGTGTGAATTCGTTCGTTTAGGTGGATTTCGCACGTCAAAAACCTAGTAACCGAAGTCGGTAGTAATGATCACTATGAAGCAGTTTGGAAAGACAAATCCGTAAATGACAACACCAGAAAATTGAACGCATGGGTGAATCGCTTTCTGATTCCTTTCAATGTTTTGGCGTTTTACCCGGTCTAGGACAATTAAGCGCAGCCGAATAGGCGCAGCCAAATAGCGCAGCCGAATAGGCGCAGGACATATAGGCGCGGAGCCGTATAGGCGCGAGACATATAGCGCAGAACCATTTAGGCGCGATGCCATTTAGGCGCAACCCATTTAGGCGCGACCTATTTGGGCGCCGAGACATATAGGCGCGATCCGTTTAGCGCAAAGTCATTTAGGCGCAAAAAATACTATAAATAAAAAACTTTTAACCCCGCCCCAAAGTTAAAAGAGGATGTGGCGACAGTAAATATATCAGAATCTCGGTTTCACGACAAATTATGATAGATAATGGTGTAATTAGCTAATAAAAAGAAGTAAATTTGTGATCGGACAACAAATTTTCGAAAAATCACTTTTGTGTGAATTCGTTTTGAGGTGGTTGCGCTGTCAAAACCTAAAATGACAGCATGAAAAGGATATTATTTTCCGATGCATAAGAATCGTTTGTACTACATAATATGTTTCCACTGATAAAACAGGTTTTCCTGGGTCAATAGTAATCATTATTTCCCGGTCATACAAACATCAATCTCAAATGGACTTAGGTGAGATCATTTACTAACTTTATGCATAGTTTGTGCAGATCCTACAGACGATTTCATGCCAAAACGCCGAAAATAAAACATCGAAAAACAAAAACACCGAAAAACAAAAACACTGAAAACAAAAATGCCGAAAACAAAAACATATTTTACTTTATAAGAGGCATTTTGTTCGGATTAGTGGTACTTTTGATGTTTTTGTTTTCGTTGTTTTGTTTTTCAATGTTTTGTTTTTCAGTGTTTTCGTTTTGGGCATTTTGACTTTTGGCATTTTTGTTTTCGGCATTTTGACCTGTTACCTTATAGAACTACTAGGTGTACGGCTTCCGTCGCTATGTTTTATCTAGAATTTCATGATCAAAATAACCCGCGACTTACCGCAAAATTAGATGCTTGTATGTTTAAAAAAGAAGAATGGGGGTAAAATAAAGAACAAAAAATCAACGGGTTAGGAAGGCTAAAAGTTGCTGATGAAGCTCAGATGGGACTCAGCTGAAGTTTAGAATACTTCAAAAGGTTTTTGGTTCTGGAGGTGATTTTTCCTAAGAGCTTTGTTAAATAAATGATAAAGCATTTGTAATTTCAGTTGATTCAAGGTTATAGTTATCTCCCTTCTCGGTTCGACATATTTTTGCCACCAATGGAGTAACATTCGACCGAATCTAGACACGGCTACCACCTTCTTCCTCAAACTCCATCTTCAGATGAAAATATTCTGCACTCCAGCCTTGTTAGCTATTTGGCTTTCGAAGTGACCTTTCCCAAAGTCTTTAGAGCCTGACCAAATTTTTGACCCCTTCCCCTTTGTCAAAGTTAATCACAATCTTTTATCCTCTCTTTCCGGAAATCATGGATCCCCCCTTTTTATTATAATATTTTAAAATTCAATGAAAAAAATACTTGGTAAGAGTTTGAATTCGGGTTCGAAAATATATTTTTTCCTATAGAAATGGTTTTACCAAATAAAAGAACAGAAAAATACAAGCTCTTTAAGGTGAGGATGAAAGTTGTCGGACTTTTCTTTTCTTTATCTGCTAATTAGACCCCCATCTTTCATAAACCGTTTTAAAAACAAATATCAAAATGACATTTTTATGCGGACGTCGCTTTTGGCTAAGCCTCCTTCTCGTCTAGCACATTTGGTTATATTTTATCCCCCAATCAAAGAAAGGTCGTTCTCTATGGTCGACTCCTTATTACGTTATTAACAACTGCTGAGGAACTAGAGAAAGCCGTTAAAGATGGGGAGACACCACGAAATGTGAAAGAAAAACCTACGTTACTCGTTAAAGACACCAAAACCATATTGAAATCCTAAAAATAATGAGAGAATCACCAGATGGCGAAAGCTGTAAAATTGTTGCTCAGCCTTTTAGAATAGGACGTTTTTACGTGGCCGTTTCGTACCGGCCGTTTTGACTCAGACAAATGATAGGTTCCAACTCATAGATTGCTAGATGCGTAGGTTACAGTTAGTTTTTTAAATCTTTTTACAGTTTGATTTGAAAATAGGTGAAATCTAAGGGACAGATTTTGACGTGGCCGTTTCGTCGCGGTCGTTTTATCGCGACCGATTCGTCGCAGACAAATGATAGATTCTAACTTATAGATAGATAGATGCGTAGGTTAGAGTTGGTTTTTTATATTTTTTAGAGTTTAAATTGAAAATAGGTAGAATCTGCGAGAAAGGTTCTGGCGCGACAGTTTTGTCACGGTTATTTCGTCGCGGTGGTATATTTGCGGCCATTTTGTTGCGGCCGTTTGTCGCGGCGGTTTCGACGCAGACAAATAATAGATTCCAACTCATGGATTAATTGATGCGCATGTTACAACTTGTTTTTATACTTTTTATAGTTTTAGTTAAAAATGAGTAAAACCTGCAAGAAAAGTTCGGCGCGACCGTTTCGTTGCGGTTATTTCGTTGCGGTTATTTCTTTACTGCCGTTTTATCGCGACCGTTTTGACGCAGAAAAATTATAGATTCCAATTCATGGATTGATTGATGCGTAGGTTAGAGTTAGTTTTTTTGTATTTTTTACAGTTTAAGTAGAAAATAGGTAGAATCTGCGAGAAAGGTTTTAGCGCGACCGTTTTGTCATGGTTATTTTGTCGCGGTTGTTTCTTTGCGGCTATTTTGTCGCGGTTGTTTCTTTGCGGCTATTTTGTCGCGGCCGTTTGTCGCGGCGGTTTCGACGCAGACAAATAATAGATTCCAACTCATGGATTAATAGATACGCATGTTAGAATTTGTTTTTATACTTTTTAGAGTTTAAGTTGAAAATAGGTAGAATCTGCAAAAAAAGTTCGGCGCGGCCATTTTGTCACGGTTATTTCGTTGCGGTTATTTCTTTACTGCCGTTTTGTCGTGACCGTTTTGACGCAGAAAAATGATAGATTCCAATTCATGGATTGATTGATGCGTAGGTTAGAGTTAGTTTTTGTATTTTTTACAGTTTAAGTAGAAAATAGGTAGAATCTGCGAGAAAGGTTTTAGCGCGACCGTTTTGTTACGGTTATTTTGTCGCGGTAGTTTCTTTGCGGCCATTTTGTCGCGGTCGTTTGTCGCGGCGGTTTCGACGCAGACAAATAATAGATTCCAACTCATGGATTAATAGATACGCATGTTAGAATTTGTTTTTACCTTTTAGAGTTTAAGTTGAAAATAGGTAGAACCTGCAAGAAAAGTTTGGCGCGGCCATTTCGTTACAGTTATTTTACAGTTTTGACGCAGACAAATGATAAATTCCAACTCACGGATTGATAAATTCCTAGGTGAGAGTTAATCGTATGTTGTTTTGTTCTATATGTTCTTTTAAAGTTGGAGTTGAAAATAGGTGAAATCTGCGCAAAAGGTTTTGACGCGACTGTTTTGTCGCAGCCGTTTTATCGCGTCCGTTTCATCGCAGTTGTTTCAACGCAAACCAGTAATAAATTCAAAATCAAGCATTGATAGATGCGTAGGTTAGAGTTAGTTTTGTTTATATTCTATTAGAGCCGGAATTGAAACTAGGTGGAATCTGCGCGAAAAGTTTTGACGCGGCCGTTTCGTCGCGGCCGTTAGTCAGAGCCGTTTTATCGCGGCCGTTTCGACGCAGACAAATGATAAATTTTAACTCGTAGATTGATGGATTCGTAGGTTAAAGTTATCTTTTTATATATTTTTTTGAAACTGGAGATAAAATAGGTGGAATCTGCAAAAAAGTTTTGACGCGGCCGTTTTGTAGCGGCTATTTTCTCGCGGTAGTGTCTGTGCAGTCGTTTTGTTGCTGCTGTTTCGACGCAGACAAATGATAGATTCCAACTCATAGATTGATAGATGCGTAGGTTAGAGTTAGTTTATATATTTTTTAGAGTTGGAGTAGAAAATAAGAGAAATTTGCGCAAAAAGTTTTGCCGCGGCCATTTCGATATGGCCGTTTAGATGCCGACAAATGATAGATTTCAACTTATAGATTGATAGATGCATACGTTAGAGTTAATTTTTTCCACATTTTGTTAGAGTTTGAGTTAAAAATAGGTGGAATCTGAACGACAGATTTAGACACGGTCGTTTCGTTACGGCCGTTTTGTCACCGCCGTTTTGTCGCGGCCGTTTTAACGCAGTCAAATGATAGATTCTAACTCAGAAATTTATAGATGCGTATGTTAGAGTTTAAGTTGAAAATAGGTAGAACCTGCGAGAAAAGTTTGGCGTGGCCATTTCGTCATGGTTATTTCGTCGCGGTAGTTTCTTTGCGGCCGTTTTGTCGCGGTTGTTTTCACGCTGACAAATGATAGATTCCAACTCACACATTACTAGATTTGTAGGTTAGAATTAGTTTTTTATATATTTTTTTAGAGTTTGAGTTGAAAATAGGTGGAATTTGCAAGAAAGGTTTCGGCGCGGCCGTTTCATTGCGGCTATTTCGTCCCGCTAGTTTTTTGTGGTCGTTTTGTCGCGACCGTTTCGACGCAGACAAATGATAAATTCTAACACTTATGGAGATAGTGTTAGTTTTATTTATATTTTTTTAGAGTTGGAGTTGAAAATAGGTGGATTCTGCGCGAAAGAATTTTACGTAGGCGTTTCGTCGCAGCCGTTTCGACGCAGAAGTGATAGAAACCAAATGATGTGTTCCAACTCGCAGATTGGTAGATGCGTAGGTTAGAGTTAGTTTTTTATATATTTTTTTGAGTTTTACTTGAAAAAGAGTAGAATCTGCAGGAAAGGTTTTGACGCCGCCGTTCCGCTCGGTTATTTTGTCGGGGTAGTTTCTTTGCGGTCGTTTTGTCGCGGCCGTTGAAAGCAGACAAATGATAGATGCCAACTTATAATAGATTAATAGATGCGTAGGTTAGAGTTAGTTTTTTTATATTTTTTTAGCGTTGGAGTTGAAAATAGGTGGAATCTACACGATATATTTCGACGCGATCGTTTCGTCACAGCCGTTTTGTCGCGGCCGTTTCAGCGCATACAAGTAATAGATTCCAACTCATAGATTGATGGATGCGTAGGTTAGAGTTAGTTTTTGATATATTTTTTCGAGTTTGTCGTAAAAATAGGTAAAATCTGTACGACAGGTTTCGACGTGGTCGTTTCGTCGCGGTTGTTTCGTCGCGGCCGTTTCGTCATGGCCGTTTTGTCGCGGCCGTTTTGTCGCAGTCAAATGAAGATTCCAACTTATAGATTAATAGATCCGTAGTTTTGAATTAGTTTTTATATTTTTTTAAAGTTGGCGTTGAAAACAGGTGGAATCTGCGCGAAAGGTTTTGTCGCAACCGTCTTGTCGCGGCCGTTTTGACGCAGACAAATCGTAAATCGATAAATGCCTAGGTGACAGTTTTTTTTTTTACTTTTTAGAGTTGGAATTGCAAATAGGTGGAATCTGCGCGAAAAGGTAAATCGCGCAGTATATAGCTTTTTATATTTTTTAAAAGTGAAAAGGCTTTCTTGAAATGTCTTCCTATCGAAAGGCTTTCGTCAAAATAGCCGCGTCAAAATGTCCTAGACTTCTGTCGCAATGTACAAAATAAGATAATGTAAATTGCATAATTTCATTAGGATAATTTTATCTTTCTTTAATCTTTGAAGGAAATCTTCGGTAGTCTAAATTTAGATTTTCGGAAGTGACTGCTCTTGCGCCAACCGCCATCTTGAATTTAAAAGGAATTATTTTTATTAAATAACTTCCACATTTTCAAGATTTAACTAAAAATGCTCAGAACCAAAATAGCACTAGGTGATTTGACTCCCAGTAATTTTAATTTTAGCCCCGGTAATTTTATCCTTCGGTAAATTGGTCTCAGGTAATTTCACCCTCTGTAATTTAACCAAACAGTTAACTTAGCTCGACCGGTGGATCTCTCTTTAATCTCTCAAATTACGATTAGAACTTTCTCCTATTGACTATTAATTTAGATTTTAGGATGGATTTGAGATTTGCCATGGTTGCGTTTGTCAAAACCGACTTTGCGCACCCTCTGCTCCGGTGCCTTCCACTCCGAACGCTCCGGATCGTTTTGAAAATACTTTACTCACTAAAAGTATGATTGATGTAAATGTATCACTGGGCTATCAAATTAACCAGAGAAAGAGAAAACTTTAGTGGCAGTCCCCATTGGAGGATATAGAGGCTAATTTGAGCATAAAAATTTAAAAATATTAAAGCATTTTGTATATAATTTGTAACTTAAATTCTCTTCTTATTAAATAAATTTGATTTTTATATTTTTAATATATAACAGGACCTTAACCTAAATTCAGAGGAGAAAGATTTTTATATTGCTACGTATCAAATTATTTTACTGCTACTGTTTGGTTGTAAATTTGGGCGCCACAAATCATAATTTAAATTTAATTTTCTTGCCGATTGAAAATTTTCTTCGGCTTATAGATCCTCGGTGGCATGAACTTTTAATTTAAAATGTTGGTTTTGTTAAGGGAAAAATAGAAAATTAATTTTGGAATCAGGTACAGGTTTAATAAATTAAATATCTCAGATTTTCAACCGATTGCTATAAAGTATAATATGTGTGAGTGCGTTTTCGATCTAAACAAAAAATTGGTTTTAGATTTCCTATAGAAAATTAAACATAAAACTGCCCCAAAAATGTTATTTCAAATTATTAAATCAAATCTTTAAAATTTTGTGTGTGTGTGTCTACTTTTGATTAAAAAATTTGTTGTAATTAATTTTTTTTAAATTTTTGTATTAATGTGTTTGTATTATTAATTCAATAAAAACGCAAAAAATGTCAAAGAAACCAAAATATTGTTGCTAATATTTTGCTACAAAAAATTAAACAAAAGATGTAGATTTGGATTTATAACGTACAGAGTGGTGCTGAATAGTGATGCAAGTACAACTGCAAACAATTGCTCAAAAAGTTAAAAGTGCATTACTTAGATGCTAATGAAAATAGAAATAAAACTAAAAACAACCTGGAGATTATGGGGAAGTCATGTATATTCAAATATAATTAAAAAGTAAAACAGAATATTATATTAAGTTGAAATTTCTACGTTGAATGGAATACATTATAACGTGAAATCAGTTTTTGTCTGCAAGTATTTTGATAAAAAGTCTTTACTGCATTTAATTTTGATATTTTGATATATTCAAATATATACAGGGTGTTCCTGGTACTATTGCATATAAAATTATTAATTTTGTGACCTAATTTGGTCTGATTTGATTAATTTATTAAAATTTATTTAATTTATAGATGAGGAAGTAATCAATTTAAACAATTTGAGTAAAATTTCGATATAATAATATTGATTGTATTATGTAAAATTTGTGCTGTCGTGCTTGGTATTTTAATTTCCTTAAAAGTAGCTGTACGGAAACTTGACTAATCTAACTTAATTTATAGTCGACTTTATTACGTTCAGAGTTCATTACAGTTGGGGTTATATTTGATACCAAATATACATCATAATTAAAAGATTCGGTTTCATTATTAAATCGTCGGTGTATTCAAATTTTCTTTGCGGGCGTCGCCGTAAAGAATTTAGATTTGAAAATAAAGTATACAGGATTGTGGAAAAAATAAAAACATACGAGCTTAGGTTGGAACACGATATTCATAAACTTATTTCAAATATTTACTCTTCACATTTTCCTACGTCTCTTGTTTACCTTCGTCTCTTCTGCTACAAAACCACTTTGTAAACGATATCCTGTTTCTGTAATATCCAGATAGGATAATATTACGAACCAAATTTCCTACAACTTTAAGTCAAACAGAGATCCTCCCGATAAATATACACCCAGTCCGATGGACACGCAAATTTTATCGTTTTTCTCAATTAACAAAGTTTCGTCAAGAGTGATGTTTAAAAATTCCTGCCAAGTCGCACTTTTCACTACAGCACGAATATTTAGCATTACGAAACTTTTAACAAAACACGTTTTCTCATTTGTCAAAATTTTTTAAATTCCTGCTCGTGAGTGTTTACGTTTTCCAATACTCACTACAAAAAAAGTTTCTCGCCAAAATCTGTCATTCCTATAATGGATTTGGTATTTTCGAATTTTTTTGAGAGTGACTTGACATTATGTAAATGCGTTTAGCGTGCCGCATTAAAACTTAATTAATTGCTTTATTACATTTTCACTTTTTCTTCCATTTGCTTAATTCAGTCACCGCAGCATTTTCTTATATTTGCACTTTTTCCATATTATTTTTAATCATAATAATTTTATATTATATTTGTACTTACACACTTTTTTCTTATTTCTAAGATTGTGTATAGCAAACCTACTCTTTAAAATCGATTCCGAAGGATTAGGTAAGGGTAGGTTAAAACAGAGCAGTATGTTCAAAGATGAAGACAGGAATATTCTTCATCGGGTTTTAGATGTTGTAAATGACATTACGCCACTGATTTTTAAATTAATTTGATTATCGTGTTGATCGAAATATTCTTTTTGCCAGAATCGGCATAGCCCTTCTACTGACATAAATCTTGATTCCTGTCGCGTTCTAATGTATTTCTACAGTACACTTTTTTGTATAAGCATCCAGGAATATTTTTTTACAATTATTATTAACATCAATATTAATGTCATTTTGTTATAACATTAAGGTGCATGTCGCCAGCCCCCCCCCCTTTTTGAATTTTTTATCCAAAAAGTGTAAATCGTTAATGCATCGTTTGTGCGTGATTGTACATTATTTATTTTCGTTTGTACCTCTTTTGATTTCGCGTAATTGAAAAAAGTTTGGGGGGGGGGGTGCTGAATACATGCTAAATTTGAACTTTGAATTTCGGATTCAAAATTGTTTAGTTCGTTTGTTCTTCGTTTGAACTTGTTTGTGCAAACATTATTTTCGTTTGTACCTCTTCTCGTTTCGAGATTTTTAAGAAATACAAATGCTAAATTGACGCGCAGCAAGATTTACGAGATTTCCAGTATTCTTTTAAACTGAATAACGAGAATTCTTTAATTTTTTGATATACAGATAATCGATTTTAGATCGAAAATAGTCTTAATCGTTTGTGTATGATTGTGCATCGTTTATTTTTGTTTGTACCTCTTTCGTTTTAGAATTATTTGAAAATTTAGTTTGGGGGAGCTGGATACATACTAAATTTGAATTTCGGATTCAAAATTTTTCTGTTCGTTTGTTCTTCGTTTGAACTTGTTTGTGCAAACATTATTTTCGTTTGTACCTCTTCTCATTTCGAGATTTTTAAGAAATACAAAAGCTAAATTGACGCGCAGTCAGATTAACGAGATTTTCAGTATTTTTTTAAACCGAATAACGAGAATTCTTTGATTTTTTGATATACAGATAATTGATTTTGGATCGAAAATGGTCTTAATCATTTGTGTTTGATTGTGTATCGTTTATTTTTGTTTGTACCTCTTTCGTTTTAGAATTATTTAAAAATTTAGTTTGGGGGAGGGGGTGAGCTGGATACATACTAAATTTGAATTTCGGATTCAAAATTGTTCAGTTCGTTTGTTCCTTGTTTGAACTTGTTTGTGCAAACATTATTTTGTTTGTACCTCTTCTCATTTCGAGATTTTAAGAAATACAAAAGCTAAATTGACGCGCAACAAGTTTAACGAGATTTCCAATATTCAGGATGTGGTTGGAACAAAAAATTATAACAAAGTAAAACAGCATAAAAAGGATATAATTTTCCGATGCATAAAAATCGTTCGTACTACATAATATGTTTCCACTGATGAAAACAGGTTTTCCTGGGTCAATAGTAATCATTATTTCCCGGTCTTACAAACATCAATCTCAAATGGACTTAGGTGGGATCATTTACTAACTTTATGCTTAGTTTGTGCAGATCCTACAGACGATTCCATGCCAAAACGCCGAAAACAAAAACATCGAAAAACAAAAACACCGAAAAACAAAAACCCTGAAAACAAAAATGCTGAAAACAAAAACATATTTTACTTTATAAGAGGCATTTTGTTCGGATTAGTGGTACTTCTGGTGTTTTCGTTTTCGTTGTTTTTGTGTTTCGATGTTTTGTTCTTCGGTGTTTTTGTTTTGGGCATTTTGACTTTCGGCATTCTTGTTTTCGGCATTTTGACCAGTTACCCTATAGAACTGCTAGGTATTCGGCGGTATTCGGCTAAAGCCAGACAAGATGACTACACCGTGTCTACCGTCTCTAAAAATGCAGATTTGCAGGATGTGGTTGGAACAAAAAATTATAACAAAGTAAAACAGCATAAAAAGGATATAATTTTCCGATGCATAAAAATCGTTCGTACTACATAATATGTTTCCACTGATGAAAACAGGTTTTTTTGGGTTTCCTGTCTCAATAGTAATCATTATTTCCCGGTCATACAAACATCAATCACGAATGGGTTTAGGTGGGATCATTTATTTACTAACTTTATGAATAGTTTGTGCAGATCCTACAGACGATTTCGCCGAAACGCCGAAAATAAAAACACCGAAAAACAAAAACACTGAAAACAAAAATGCCGAAAACAAAAACATATTTTACTTTATAAGAGGCATTTTGTTCGGATTGTGGCATTTCTGGTGTTTTGTTTTTGTTTTTTGGAACAATGGGACTCAGCTGAAGTTTAGAATACTTCAAAAGGTTTTTGGTTCTGGAGGTGATTTTTCCTAAGAGCTTTGTTAAATAAATGATAAAGCATTTGTAATTTCAGTTGATTCAAGGTTATGGTTATCTCTCCTTTGCGGTCGGACATTTTGCCACCAATGGAGTAACATTCGACCGAATCTAGACACGGCTACTACCTTCTTCCTCAAACTCCATCTTCAGATGAAAATATTCTGCACTCCAGCCTTGTTAGCTATTTGGCTTTGGAAGTGACCTTTCCCAAAGTCTTTAGGGCCTGACCAAATTTTTGACCCCCCCCTTTGTCAAAGTTGATAACAATCTTTTATTCCCTCTCTTCGGAAATCATGAATCCCCCTGTATATTATAATATTTTAAAATTCAATGAAAAAAATACTTGGTAAGAGTTCGAATTCCCGGGTTTGAAAATACACATTTTCCTATAGAAATGGCTTTACCAAACAAAAGAACAGAAAAATACAAGCTCTTTAAGGTGAGGATGAATGTTGTCGACTTGTAATAAGGCCGGCCACAATTTAATTTTAAAAATTACAATTTTCCTATAATAAGTAATACATGTAAATGTATTATTCCGCAATATTACGCGTTAATTTTATGCATTGTATTAATGTTGCGTGTGCCTTGATATTCACGAATCAACCACAAGGCGGGGTTAACACGAGCAGCGTTAGGAGAAAGTCAATCACTCTCTGACGTCCGTCGAGTCAACTTCCACACTTTTTCAATTTGGATCGTCTTGGGAGATGCTTTTAGTAAGTTAAGGGTTCCGCTCCAAGCGCTACAAGCGGTTTTGACAAACGCAACTACGTCAAGAGTCGGATTCACACAAAAGTGAATTTTTCCGAAATTTGTTTTCCGATCCCAAATTTAATTTTTTATTACTTAATTAGACCCACACTCTTCATTATTTGTTTTAAAAATGAGATTCTGGTATCTTGACTGTTCCTATAACCTATTTTAATTTCTGTGGACGGGGTTACAGTTTAAAAGAGCCAATGACGAAATTGCAATCCAAATTAATTTTAAAGCCGTTTTTTTCCAAAATTTGTGAATCGACCGCAAATTTTATCTGCTAATTAGACCCTCATCTTCCAAAACCGCTTTAAAATGGTCAAAATCCAGATGCGGGAATTCGAACTGTCACCAAATACTTTTTACAAATGTTAAAAATGAAATTTTATGCGGACGTCGCTTTTGGCTAAACCCTCCTCCTCCTGGCACATTTGGTTATATTTTATTTCTCCTCTCTTTCGGCCAAAGGAAGGACGTCCTCTGTGAACGACTCCTTATTGTGTTATTAACAAATGATAAAATATTTGTAATTTCAGCTGTTTCATGGTTAAAATCATCCCTCTCGGTCCGACATATTTCATTTCAATGGTTTACAACTTCCAAACCGTTTAACCTAAAGCAACCGGATTGTAAGGACCATCCTTACACTATCTCCGAATCTTCCTCGGTAAATTTTCGAACTGAAGAGTAGATTACGACAACGTGACAATACATGGCCATTAACTGCCATTGATTATGGAAAACTGTAATCCAGAATACCGGAAAGATTGACAGTGTAGAAGCCCACTCTACAGAAATTCGGAAATTTGTAACTTAAACTCTCTCTTTTATTAAATAAATTTGATTTTATATTTTTAATATATAACAAAATCTTAACCTAAATTCAGAGGAGAAACGATTTTTATATTGCTACGTATCAAATTATTTTACTGCTACTGTTTGATTGTAAATTTGGGCGCCACAAATCATAATTTAAATTTAATTTTCTTGCCGATTGAAACTTTTTCTCGACTTATACCTCCTCGGTGGCATGAATTTTTAATTTAAAATGTTGGTTTTGTTAAGGGAAAAATAGCAAAATAGAAAATTAGTTTTGAAGTCAGGTACAGGTTTTATAAATTAAATATCTCAGATTTTCAACCGATTGCTATAAAGTATAATATGTGTGAGTGCGTTTTCGATCTAAACAAAAAATTGGTTTTAGATTTCCTATAGAAAATTAAACATAAAACTGCCCCAAAAATGTTATTTCAAATTATTAAATCAAATCTTTAAAATTTTGTGTGTGTGTGACTACTTTTGATTAAAAAATTTGTCGTAATTAATTTTTTTTAAATTTTTTTATTAATGTGTTTTTATTATTAATTCAATAAAAAAACAAAAAATGTCAAAGAAACCAAAATATTGTTGCTAATATTTTGCTACAAAAAATTAAACAAAAGATGTAGATTTGAATTTATAACGTACAGAGTGGTGCTGAATAGTGATGCAAGTACAACTGCAAACAATTGCTCAAAAAGTTAAAAGTGCATTACTTAGATGCTAATGAAAATAGAAATAAAACTAAAAACAACCTGGAGATTATGGGGAAGTCATGTATATTCAAATATAATTAAAAAGTAAAACAGAATATTATATTAAGTTGAAATTTCTACGTTGAATGGAATACATTATAACGTGAAATCAGTTTTTGTCTGCAAGTATTTTGATAAAAAGTCTTTACTGCATTTAATTTTGATATATTCAGATTTATACAGGGTGTTCCTGGTACTGTTGCATATAAAATTATTAATTCTGTGACCTAATTTAGTCTGATTTGATTAATTTATTAAAATTTATTTAATTTATAGATGAGGAAGTAATCAATTTAAACAATTTGAGTAAAATTTCGATATAATAATATTGATTGTATTATGTAAAATTTGTGCTGTCGTGCTTGGTATTTTAATTTCCTTAAAAGTAGCTGTACGGAAACTTGACTAATCTAACTTAATTTATAGTCGACTTTATTACGTTCAGAGTTCATTACAGTTGGGGTTATATTTGATACCAAATATACATCATAATTAAAAGATTCGGTTTCATTATTAAATCGTCGGTGTATTCAAATTTTCTTTGCGGGCGTCGCCGTAAAGAATTTAGATTTGAAAATAAAGTATACAGGATTGTGGAAAAAATAAAAACATACGAGCTTAGGTTGGAACACGATATTCATAAACTTATTTCAAATATTTACTCTTCACATTTTCCTACGTCTCTTGTTTACCTTCGTCTCTTCTGCTACAAAACCACTTTGTAAACGATATCCTGTTTCTGTAATATCCAGATAGGATAATATTACGAACCAAATTTCCTACAACTTTAAGTCAAACAGAGATCCTCCCGATAAATATACACCCAGTCCGATGGACACGCAAATTTTATCGTTTTTCTCAATTAACAAAGTTTCGTCAAGAGTGATGTTTAAAAATTCCTGCCAAGTCGCACTTTTCACTACAGCACGAATATTTAGCATTACGAAACTTTTAACAAAACACGTTTTCTCATTTGTCAAAATTTTTTAAATTCCTGCTCGTGAGTGTTTACGTTTTCCAATACTCACTACAAAAAAAGTTTCTCGCCAAAATCTGTCATTCCTATAATGGATTTGGTATTTTCGAATTTTTTTGAGAGTGACTTGACATTATGTAAATGCGTTTAGCGTGCCGCATTAAAACTTAATTAATTGCTTTATTACATTTTCACTTTTTCTTCCATTTGCTTAATTCAGTCACCGCAGCATTTTCTTATATTTGCACTTTTTCCATATTATTTTTAATCATAATAATTTTATATTATATTTCTACTTACACACTTTTTTCTTATTTCTAAGATTGTGTAGAGCAAACCTACTCTTTAAAATCGATTCCAAAGGACTAGGTAAGGATAAGTTAAAAAAGAATTGTATGTTCAAAGTAGCAAAGACGCCACTGATTTTTAAATTGATTTGATTTTCGTGATGATTGTACGAGATATTCTTTTTGCCAGAATCGGCATTGCCCTTCTACTGACATAAATCTTGTTTCCTATCGCGGTCTAATACAGAACACTTTTTGGGTAGGCATTCAGGAATATTTTTTTACTATTATTATTAACATCAATATTAATGTCATACAAAATTAAGATGCATATCGCTAGCCCCCCCCCCCCCAACTTTGAATTTTTTATTAAAAAAAGTCTAAATCATTTGTGCATCGTTTGTGCACGATTTTGCATTCTTTATTTTGATTTGTACCTCTTTCGTTTTAGAATTATTTAAACATTTTGTTTAGGAGCTGGGGGGAGGGGTCTGGAGACATGCTAGCCTTTTCATTTAGAACTTTGGTTCTAAAGTGGTCTTAATCGTTTGTGCATCGTTTGTGCATGATTGTACATTATTTATTTTCATTTGTACTTTTTGTTTTCGCGGAATTGAAAAAATTTGGGGGCTGGATATATGCAAAATTTTAATTTTGAATTTCGGATTTAAAATTGTTCAGTTCGTTTGTTCTTTGTTTGAACTTGTTTGTTAACAAACATTATTTTTGTTTGTACCTCTTCTCGTTTCGAGATTTTTAAGAAATACAAAAGCTAAATTGACGCGCAGCAAGATTAACGAGATTTTCAGTATTTTTTTAAACCGAATAACGAGAATTCTTTGATTTTTTGATATACAGATAATTGATTTTAGATCGAAAATGGTCTTAATCGTTTGTGTATGATTGTGCATCGTTTATTTTTGTTTGTACCTCTTTCGTTTTAAAATTATTTAAAAATTTAGTTTGGGGGGACTGGATACATATTAAATTGAATTTTGGATTCAAAATTGTTCAGTTCGTTTGTTCCTTGTTTGAACTTGTTTGTGCAAACATTATTTTCGTTTGTACCTCTTCTCATTTCGAGATTTTTAAGAAATACAAAAGCTAAATTGACGCGCAGTCAGATTAACGAGATTTTCAGTATTTTTTAAACCGAATAACGAGAATTCTTTGATTTTTTGATATACAGATAATTGATTTTAGATCGAAAATGGTCTTAATCGTTTGTGTATGATTGTGCATCGTTTATTTTTGTTTGTACCTCTTTCGTTTTAAAATTATTTAAAAATTTAGTTTGGGGGGGGGACTGGATAAATATTAAATTTTGGATTCAAAATTGTTCAGTTCGTTTGTTCCTTGTTTGAACTTGTTTGTGCAAACATTATTTTCGTTTGTACCTCTTCTCATTTTGAGATTTTAAAAATACAAAAGCTAAATTGACGCGCAGCAAGATTAACAAGATTTCCTGTATTTTTTAAACAGAATAACAAGAATTCTTTAATTTTTGATATACAGATAATCGAGTTTAGATCGAAAATGGTCTTAATCGTTTGTGTATGATTGCGCATAATTTATTTTTGTTTGTACCTCTTTTGTTTTAGAATTATCTCAAAATTTAGTTTGGGGAGGGCGGTGAGCTGGATACATATTAAATTTAAATTTCTGGTTCTAAATTGTCAGTTTGTTTGTTCTTCGTTTGTTCTTGTTTGTGCAAACATAATTTTCGTTTGTACCTCTTCTCGTTTCGAGATTTTTAAGAAATACAAAAGCTAAATTGACGCGCAGCAAGATTAACAAGATTCCCAGTATTTTTTTTAAACCGAATAACGAATTTTTTGATTTTTTGATATACAGAATTTACTTTTCAAATAATTGGAAAATAAAAGAGGTACAAACGAAAATTAACGATGCAAAAACGATTAAGACCATTTTCGAACAAAAATTCTGAATGGGGGAGTAGGAATAGTATGTCTTAATTTCCCCCCCCCCCTCAACAATTAAATTTTCAAATAATTTTAAAACGAAAGAGGTACAAACGAAAATAAAGAATGCATAATTATGCACAAATGATTTAGACTTTTTTGAATAACAATTACGAAATGGAGGGGGGGGCTGGCGACATGCACTTATAAAATTATAACCCCTGGGGGCAACTCAACCAGCTTTCGACTCTGATTATCTTCAATCTGATTTATTCTTTTGTTAATTATTATGCAGTCGCAGATTTTTATTTCACTTTACACTGACTTACGAATTACTAAAATTTTGATTGGAATATCAAATAGTAAAAATTTTGTACACTGTGAAAATTTTTTATACGTGTAGGGCCGGCTTTATAGTATGTCACTTCGGAGCGTGTAAACTTTACTTATTTATTTCTTCAAAATTATTTTTTACTTCGTAATTTGAACTTATCCAGACATTAATCACAAGGAACTTTTGGGACGTGGTGAAGATTGGTGAGAGATGTTAAGAAGGCGTGGTTTAAATAATAAAAGCGTTGTCAGTAGTGGGACTATGTCGTTAATGGGACACTTTTGAGTTTATCGAATTGGATTAATCCTCGACATAATTTGATTGATTTAAATGAATTTTGAATTATGGTAATTAGGCTGACGTTAAAAGCACTTAAGGGTTGTGGAACAAAAGCATAGGTGAATATCTTAGAATCTAACATTATAGAATATATATCGTGGAATATCTTCTAATGTAAATTATAAATTAGATTGCAACAAAAAAAAACAACTAAATACTTCATTTAAAAGGTAATTGTGAAAATTAGATTTTACTGTTTTTTAATCGGTAACAAAAGGGGGGGGTCAAAGAAGTCTATTTATTAGGCAGCTTTAAAATTTTTAAATTCTTAATTTTGTCCTTAAAAATCAAGTTTAATCAAAATTTACTCGAAAACCTGGCAGTATTTTTGAAATTTTTTAGAAATAGTAAAAAAGGACCAAATTTATCTAAATTCAATTTTTCTTTATTGTTATTACTATTAGAAAAGTTAAAAATTTTTTTTTAATGTACCTAATTTGAAAATTTTTGCCCACCATATTTTTAAAAATTAAAAAAATAAAAATATATACTGCTGACTGTATTATCGAATTTCTTTTGTCATTAAAGGATAAAAGAAGCATTTGAAATTTTTTACGCAGCAAATTTTCAGAAATTCGTAGGTTAGAAAAAAAAAAGTTTTAAATATTTAAAAATAATTGGGCATACTCCATTCACTTCCGTGAATAATTACAGAAATAATAGGTAGTGGGGCGGTTGAGCCGTCGAAAATTTTGTATGGCATTTTTCATACAAAGCTTTATAGAATGTCATCTCAGAGCGGTAAAACTTTTATTCCTTTGAAGAACAACGCCGTGGTCAGTAGTAGGGCTATGCCGCAGCTGGAAAACTTCAGAATTGCATTTTTTGCATATTTAAAAGCTTAGCATGGCCGGAATCAGCAGCATCTTACCTGTCAGGATCCTGGAGTTTGTCTTCTAGCTAAAAAGGGTATTTTCTTTTCCCTCACTCTCAATGGAAAATGACAGAGTTTTGAGAGAGGGGGCTGCAAGTAAATGCAATTTATTAGGTCCAATTTTTCTTTTATTTTCTGTTGTCCTCTTTATATATCCATAATCCTTATTCCGTTGCACTGGGTAATCCCCCAATCCCCTAGTCTAAGCAGGATCTAATATAAGTGTTATAACTTCCTAGAACAGCAATTACTAACCTGTGATTTGTAAACCCGGGGGGTTGCGGTGCTATTTGAGGGGATCAACGGCACCAAAGGAGAAGATTATTAATTATTTTCTTTTAAATATTTTAGCAAAAATGACTATTTATCATAATTTGGTTGGATTATTAAATCTAGGGTCCATCGCGACATGATATACTATTTGATGAGAGTCAGTGGTAAAAGAATGTTAAGAACCACTGTCCTAGAACACTAAAGCGGCATCATAAAGCTTTTCCAAAGCATTTAATGTTCTGTCTTCCGGTACTTGCGCACTGCAGATTATTCCATACCCCCAGTAAACCTCCCGAATTGTACAGTTTATTTATTTTTCAATTGAATATTTCAGCATATTGATCGTTACTATGGAGACGTATCATTTCAATCACTGTTGTGATAAAATCAATGAATAATAGACAATAGGGGGGTCGGGATTGTACTTTAGAAACTTTACTCAGCAGTTTTCAGCAATCGGCATGAAATGAGAATTAAATTTTTCAAGTCCAAAATGGGAATATTTATTAAACCAAAATTACTTAAATTATCAAACTAAACATGGTTGAATTGTCAAACAAAAAAATTGTTGTTGAATAAAGTAAATTAAATTTTTAAATCAACAATAATTTAATTGTTTAAATAAAACAATTGAATTATAAACAACTGCATTATTAAACAAAAAATATGTATTTCAATTGTTGAGCGGAGTAGTTTAATTACAAAACAAAACAGTTGAATTAAAAAAAACAGTTGAATTGTTGATTCAAGGCCAATTGAATTATTGAACCGGAAATAAAATTATTCAACCGAAACAGCTAAAGTATTAAAATGAAAGTAATTAAAAGCTACAAAACAAAGCGGTTGAATTATTGCAAAACATCCGCATTTATTAAACAAAGTAGTTGAATTATTAAGCAAACAATTGCATTGTTGTACAGAAAATAAAACAAACTAAATCGTTAAAGAACTATTAAACTAAATAGGTGAATTTATAAATAAAACACTTGAATTGTCGAATAAATATAATTTAATTATGCAACAATTATGCAACCAAGAAAAAATTACATTGTTGAATTATAAATATTTGAAATGCAGAATTTATTAAATAAATCAGTTTGATAAATTGTTGAACCAAACAGTTGCATTTTAAACAAAACGACTGCATAGTTTTCACCAAAAAGAACAAAGTCATTAAACCAATATCGATTGAATTATTAAATCGAAAGTATCTGAATTGTCTAATAAACCAGGTAATTATTGAACAAAACAATGTTTTTCTTTTCAGCGTTTTGGTCTTTGGTGTTTTTGTTTTTCGCTGTGATTCAACCGCTAAATTATTAAATAAAAGTTAAGCTATTGAATTAAAGATAACTAAATTATTAAACTTAAAACAATTGAATTATTCTACCAAAACAATTAAATTGTGAAACTGTAACTAATTGAAATACTAAACAACGCAGTTGAATTATTAAACCAAACAGTTGCATTTTCGAACAAATCAATTGTTTTGTTATACCTAAAACGACAAAATTATTATATTAAAACAAAAACAATTGAATTATTAAACCAAAATTACTTATAAATTATCAAACCAAAAATATTTAAATTGTTGAATAAACCGATTAATTGTTAAACAAAACAGTTGAATTATTGAATAAAGCAAATAAATTTATTCAAAAATCGACTGAATTTTGTATGACAAAACCACGAGGAAAAAATTGTTTAGAGAAGTATAAAATTAAAATTTATAAGTTAAGAAAAAAACTTTTATGTGAAACTTGGCTTGGTGAAGTACTGCCTCTCTTAACAAGCCGCCACTTCCTGTAATAACAAGTAAATAAAAGGTGTAGCCGCTACTAATGACAAATATTTAGAAAATGTAATCAGAAAATGTAATTATAGAAGACTTACCCGTCAATAATACAGTTCTTCTGCAAGACATCCGTCAAGACTGACGGTCTTGATCAAAGATGTTAAGAATGACGATCCCACTAGAATATTTCTTCGTCAAAAATGACAGTTGGTCTTTACTTTTTACAGTATCATTTGGAGCAAATGAAAATATATTTGGATCAATCATACTGAATACTGAATCTGTCAGTTTTAAGATTTAATTTAGGGAGTGACCACTGATGAAACAAACAAGTGAAGTAATAAGATTTAAATCCAAGTGCAAAAATAAACTGCCAACAAAAATTTTAAAATTTCAAAAGCAGAGGCAAACGTTTGTACATAACAAAGTACCATTTTTGCCAGCAATTCATGTGGACGCTAAATAGTTAAAAAAAAGTTTATTTATCGTGAAATTTTCCAAAATATTTATGAGCAGAAAGCTGCAAATTATGAAAGAAGAAATTGTATAGCAAAATTGAAAGTTTAAAGAAATGCACAATGTTTTAGGATAAAATGTAATTAATTAATTAAAAAGTATAAGTAAAGAGTTTATGGAGGCCAAGAATAATGGCGATTTAATTTTTGTTTCTCTGAAAAACATTGGATTAACATTCAATTACAAATTTATAGTTAGAAATTTAGATTTTGTTTTGTAGGTAAACAATAAAATGTCCAGATACTATAATAACAATAATTAAAATTTTTTGTTAGTTTTTCTTGGAATAATCAAAAATTCCCCAGCAAAAATATAAATTGGGGGTTGTTAAAAATAAATTTTATAAAGCTTTCACGGTTTAAAGTACTATTTTTCTGAAAAATGTTAAATGAAACAAAAAAAGTAAATTGCTCAAAAAATCTGGGGTAGATAAATCAAAATATAGTAGTATAGTAGATAAAAAAAATAAAAGTTGAATTGAAACAAAATAACGGGAGTTTGAATTGAAAGGAACATAAATCTAAGCTAAAACTTTGTTTAGGTTGCCAAGCAACAAAAGTTTCTTAAAAAAGTTGAAAATTTTGTATCCAAGCAAAGAAATAAAATAATAATCTGAATTAACTTAGTTACCATGATTATAAACAATTCAACACACTTCAACACTTTGAGTGTGAATGAATCTCGACACTTCAATTGTTATTTTTTTTTAATAAGTTGAATCAAATACTTGGTTACCATGGTTTTACAACAAAATCGTATTATTTTCAGTTTTGCTTTGATTAAACAATGTTGGGTTGAATAAATAATAAGACAAATGACAAATTTAATGAGTTTGTCTTTGTTTTTGTAACTAAGAAAATATATAAAACAACAATCACGATTTAGTTGCCATGACAACCAATAACGCTACTTTATAATTATTATTTAATTTACAAAATGCAAAATTTCAATTTTATCCGCAAAACAAAAGTTAAAATATTTAGTTAGTGTTGCTGTAGGTAAACAAAGAAAAGCTCGGTTTTTATAATAAAAAAAATTTCAATTTTTGGAAGAAAAGTTGAATTAAAAATATAGAACAACAAAAATATGAATTTGAATCCAAAATTAGAAGTTGTAAAAATCAACTTAGACCTTGAGATTTTATTTTGGTTGTTAATCAAAAATTTCCTATCCAAAAAATCAAGGATTTGGAATAAAGAAAAACTAAATTTTACTCTTTAGAATTCAGAACTTCAACTTCAATTAAATCTGAATTTGAAGTTGGCAATTTAAAGATCTGAAGTTTTTAATTTAAATTCATAACTTCAGGTTAATAATTGAATTTGAATTTGAAGTTGGAAATTTAAAGATCTGAAGCTCTTAATTTAGAATTCATAACTTTAAGTTATTAATTAAATCTGAATTTGAAGTTGGCAATTTGAAGATCTGAAGTTCTTAATTTGTAAATCATAACTTTAAGTTATTTATTTAAATCTGAATTTGAAGCTGATAATTTAAAGATCTGAAGTTGTTAATTTAGAATTCGTAACTTCAAGTTTAAGATTTTTAAAACTTAACTTTTCTGTTTGTTTTGCACACGTAATCTGTGCACTTTTGCTTCAATTGCAAATTTGTAAACTTTTTGGTTACACTTTGTTTTAAATCGCTGTCATTTTCGGCCTCCACAAACTTTTTACTTGTATTTCTTGAATTAATTAAATTTTATCGTAAAGCACTAAGCATTTAGTTAAACTTTTTACTTTGACATACAATTTTTTTTTTTGTTTACAGTTTATTTTCGCACTTTTGGATTAAAATTTTATTATTTCACTGGTTTGCTTTATCAGTGGTCACTTCCTAAATTAAATCTTTAAATTAAGAAATTCAGTTATATTAGAATCAAATGAAAACAGATTTTCTGGGTAAAGTAATCAGATATTAAACAAATGTAAGGCCAATTTGATTCAAATCTGTTTCCAAACGATACTGTAAATGTTAAAATCCGGCTGTCATTTTTGGGAGTGAAATATTCAAGCAGAACCGTCAGTTTTTAGAAGAATCGTCATTATTGACGCGTTTTCTTTAAATACGAACCGTCATTCCTGACGGTTATACTTTCTGAAAATCTGTCATTAGTGACGACTACATCTATTATGTATCTATAATTGCTATAATCTATAATTGCTATAATTGTAAATATAATCTATAATAGTTTTTCAACAAATTCAGTTACATTTGAATCAAATCAAAACAGATTTTCTGGGTAAAGTGATCGGATATCAAACAGATGTAAGGCTAATTTGATTCAAATTTATTTCCAAACGATACTGTAAATGATAAAGTCCGGCTGTCATTTTTGGCAGTGAAATATTCAATCAGAACCGTCAGTTTTCCAAAAAAACCGTCATTATTGACGGGTACGACTTTTAGCTGTACCGTTATTTTTGACGGGTTTTTCTGTCAATACGGACCGTTATTCCTGACGGTTACACCTTCTGAAAATCCGTCATTAGTGACGGCTACATCTATTATTTATCAATAATTGCAGTTTTTCAACAAATTCAGTTACATTTGAATCAAATTAAAACAAATTTTCTGGGCAAAGTGATTGGATATCAAACAGGTGTAAGGCCAATTTAATTCAAATCTGTTTTCAAACTAAATTGTAAATGGTAAAGTCCGGTTATTATTTTGGCAGAGAAATATTCAAGCAGAACCGTCAGTTTTCCAGAAAAACCGTCATTATTGACGGATACGACTTTTAACTGTACCGTTATTTTTGACGGGTTTTTCTGTCAATACGGACCGTTATTCCTGACGGTTACACCTTCTGAAAATCCGTCATTAGTGACGGCTACATCTATTATTTATCAATAATTGTAGTTAATTAATTAAAATATGTTACTGTTGGTTATCATTTATGAAAATTTGTTTTATTTTAATCTAAATGATGTAAAAGTGTAAACCATCTGTCATTCTTAACGGAAAATCTTCTAGAAGAACCGTCATTCTTGACGGTTTTTTTTAACGCACACTTTTTTCAAGTATTTTTCATGACTTTTTCTTTATTGCCATCTGTGTATCCGCCTTTGTCTTTCAATCATCATCAGCGGCTTTTCATTTCTGTCGGAATATAACCACTTCCATTCTGGAAGTCTTCACAATCCGTTTACGAGGTGGATTACTCCTCTGTTTTACTTTAGACAACAGGCGTGTATGGAATTCGAACTTGCAACTACTTATTTGTAGTCACATACGTCTCTCAACACGCCACTCTGCTGCTTGTCTTTCAATACTCTTGTTTTAATTTTGTTTTTTCTGTTCTTTACTTTTCTATAAAACTTTTTAATTAGCAAAATTTGAATTTGAATTCAAAATGTTCAAGTGGATTCAAAACAAACTTGTCTACTTAAAATTTGTTTTCGGTGCTTAGCTAAGCAAAATAGAGTTGTTTGTTACCACACTGCAACTAAAAGTATTATGAGTATTCTACGTTTTCGAAAGGCTGCATAAAGGTTACCTGCCACAACATCTAAATCATATAAAAGGCAAATTCTTGTCTAATGTTAATTATCGAAAACCAGATTATTAAGTAAAATTATTTCACAAAATTATTACAAATTTATTTCTATCACAGAATGGGGGAAAGATAGTTAATACCAAATAATTAGAAAAATCGAGTTCCACAGAAAGAAAAAAAAATTGATTAAATGGAAAAATTGAAATTATTAAAATTAAAAAGGAAGAAAATAAAAGTAGAAAGAAAAACCAAGCCAAGTTCTGTTTAAAGTCCAGACAAACTGTTATTTTTGACGTGCAGAAAAACCGTCATTCTTGACGGGTACATCTTCTGGTTGGATATAAATTAATAACAATATCTCTACAGGTATTTTATATAGTGACTATTATTTTATTTTTATTAAAACACAAATCAAAATAACGTCCATCGTGGTAATCGAATTATGTGTCTGAGTAAATACCATTATGGTAATTGATGTCGATCGACAAATAAATAGGTGCTCAAATTTATTGATAGTATGATTAAAATCAATTGTAGATACAACAAATTTTAATCTGGATTAATTAAATTCGAAACAATCAAAAGCATTGCACAAAATTGCGACAAATATTTTGTACCCCTTCTGCTGAAATGTATAGTTAACCCCTTGTGGTTACTCTTATTTCATTCTGTGGTTGTTTTATTAGGCTCTGCGTTTTACTAAAATAACTCCGTTAATAATAATTTTACAAAAAATTATTAGAGAAGCAATTTTGTAGGATACAAAATTTTAAATAAAATGATGTATTGATTTTCCAAGTATGAAGAAAAATAAAAGACTTGTATTGTTCTACATTTCTAACTGTAGTTGGATATTACATCGTAACATATATTCTGAAAGCATTTTGTGATTTTCGCAAAAACTGAATTTATCTTTTAAAATAATTTTATGAAGCATTAGCTGTTATATAAAATATATTCAAAAGTTTGCTTAATAAAATTGATTGTTTAACTTCTGTGGCTATTTCTATATATTTTGTGGGCTTTATCAGTCACCGCTGCATTTTCTTAAAATAACTTCTTGGTTATTTATGTTACCAAAAAATGTAAAAACAGTAATTCTGAAAAAATTTTCAAAAAAATAACCAAGTTATGATGCTGGAAAGTTTTCAAATACATCTGCAGCTACTAGCCAGAATGTAAATATTTTCGATTTACACGACAACTACCCCAACTCCCAATTTCCTAAGTACTAAACTTAAAAATACAATTTTGCCGAACTGTAAATTGTAAACAAAATAATTTTTATAATTAGCAAAGAAAATAACTAATTGTTTAACTTGGGTTTTGTTTACAACACTGCGAAGCGCCGTACAGCTCTCTGAGAATATTTCGAGATTTACGCGATTACTTCAAATTTAAATTTTAACAGCGAAAGCTTTAAAAACAATTTTATACAAAACACAATTGTATATAAATTTTGTTTGAAAGTTTTTTATCATAAAGTCGGTTGTTTAATTGTTGTGGTTATTCTAATGTATTCCGCTATGCGTACACTGTTAAAACAAAGGAGTGGAAATGCGAACTAAACTGAAACAGTTATGAAATTTTCTAAATGAATAGGATTTAAATAAACTTACTTTGATTAGATTTAATCTTCATCATGTAGACAATGTTCCGACTCTTTTAATGTTAATGGGACTGGGATTCCTATCTTTTGTTTTATGAGAAATATTATTCAGTCAGTACCGCATTTTCTTGAAATAACTGCGCTTGATTATTTATTTCATCAACATAATATATCAAAAGTACAATTTTGTAACCGACATGACGTCCATTATGGACCAGAACAGCTTTGAAGTCATACAGTACATATGTAATGTTATGTGGAGCCAATATATTATAGGATCGTGTCGCTTTTCCTTCCTTTCTGCTTCGTTTAGTGTATAGATCTGTCTAGAGAATTAGAACGCGCAAGGAATTTTACAAATCATACTATTAAATCAAATAAACCAACATCATTCTCGACAGGTACATTGTAACCACCCTTCACCCAACGGCACAAACGTTTTGCCTTTAAGTCATTTAGATTTTATGGCAGTTAACATTATAACCAATAAAAATGACAATTAGAATAAATAGAAAGTGACAGCAGATTTTAGACATAGGCGCATCAAACACCAGTAGCGTAGTTGAAAAAAACTAAAAATTTTAAGTTCTAATTAATGTTTTGTCTAAATACACCAACCGAACAATTTTTTTGTTATCAAACTTTCGATAAATTTTGTAACAAAGTTTATTTTTACTAACTCGATAATTTAATTTTAACTTTTGCGGTTATTCTTGTAAGGTTTATTATTATATTCTGTTATCATCTTTCAGGCACTTTGGGGTTTTCTTAAAATAACATCATTGTTATTGAGTTTAGCTAAAAATAACAGTAAAAGTATAATTTTATACATGTATACTAATTATATGGCACTAAATATAAATAAAAAATATTTTTTTTTAATATTTACATAAAAATTAACAATTCGTGGTTCTTTCAAATGTTTAACATCGCATCGTAAAGCTGAATTTTCTTATTAAAATTTATATAAGCAATTTTGTAGAAAACAAGAAAAATTCACAAAAAGGTTGTTTTAAAAATGTTTCGTTACAGATGATGATTGATGGCTATTTTAACATTTTGCTGCTTTTCAGCAGCGAGTGTAGTTCACTATCCAATCAAAGCAAAGCATCTTGGAAGCGCCACAATAAACTTTCTTATAAATTAATCAAAATAAGAATGCTTTTTTTATCACTCTGTATACTAAAATGCAGAGAACCTAAACGCCGACAAAAACAAAAATTAGTACTGGCTGGTCAAGAGAAAACTTGAGATACGAGATCTCTAACAAGAAGGAGATGCTAGGGTAAGTTCCTAAAAGTGCTGGATAATGATCCTATTTTCCTAAAGATTCAACAATTCAACTGTTTTTTTTTCTAAACAATTCAATTGTTTTATTCAATATGTTTTGATGCAGCAATGCAATTGTTTGAGTTTCAACAATTCAACACTTTTCTAAACCAATTCAACTACTTCATGCAAGAACTTGTATTTTGTCCGACAATGCAATTGTTTAGTTTAATAATTTAGAAAATTCAGCTGTTTTGTTACAAATTCCAGCTGTTTGTTGTATAATTTAGTTGTTTTGTTTATTACATTAGTCTGTTTTGTTGAACAATTTAATTATTTTGTTTAAATCATTTAATTGGTTGTGATTTAACGATTCAATTGTTTTTGCATCAATAATTTAATTATTATCAGTTCAACAAATCACCTGTTTTATTTTGTTAGTTGTTCAATAATTCAACTGTTTTTTTAAACAATTCAATTGCTTTATTCAATATGTTTTGATGCAGCAATTCAATTGTTTGAGTTTCAACAATTCAACACTTTTTTAAACCAATTCAACTACTTCATGCAAGAACTTGTATTTTGTCCGACAATGCAATTGTTTAGTTTAATAATTTAGATGTTTTATGTTAAAATTCAGCTGTTTTGTTACAAATTCCAGCTGTTTGTTGTATAATTTAGTTGTTTGGTTTATTACATTCGTCTGTTTCGTTGAACAATTCAATTATTTTTGTTTACATCATTTAATTAGTTGTGATTTAACGATTCAATTGTTTTTGCATCAATAATTTAATTATTATCGGTTCAACAAATCACCTGTTTTATTTTGTTAGTTGTTCAATAATTCAACTGTTTTTTTTAAACAATTCAATTGCTTTATTCAATATGTTTTGATGCGGCAATTCAATTGTTTCAGTTTCAACAATTTAACACTTTTTAAACCAATTCAACTATATTATGCAAGAACTTCGATTTTTCCTGCAAATGCAATTGTTTAGTTTAATAATTTTGATGTTTTATGTTAAAATTCAGCTGTTTTGTTACAAATTCAGCTGTTTATTGTATAATTTAGTTCTTTTGTTGATTACATTAGTCTGTTTTGTTGAACAATTTAATTATTTTTGTTTAAAACATTTAATTGGTAGTGATTTAAAGATTCAATTGTTTTTGCATCAATAATTCAATTATTTTCGGTTCAACAAAACATCTATTTTCCAACCATTGAATTTACTTTTTATTCATTAGTTTATTTATTTGTTTAATAATTTAATCATTTTTGATTCAACGATTCAACGATTTTGGTTTCAACAATTCATCAATTTAACTATTATACTTTATGCCAAAGTTACTATTTTGACCAAAACTACAATTGTTTGGTTTAATAATTCAGCTGTTTTGTTTGTTACATTCATCTGTTTTCTTCAACAATTTAATTTATGCTAGTTTAATCATTAAATTCTTCAATAATTCACTTATCTGTTTGGTTCAACAATTTGATTGTTTTGTTCAATAATTGAATCATTTTTAACTCAACAATACAATTATTTGGGTTTTTTGTTTTTAACAATTTAACTATTTTTTCACCAATTCAACCAAGCAACTTGATAAAAACTCTACTATTTTGTGCAAAAATTCAACAGTTAGTTAAATAATTAAGCTGTTTTGTTCAATTATTCAGTTGATTTGTTCAATAATTTAGCTGTGTGGTTAAAACCTCGACTGCTTTGTTTATTATATTTATCTGTTTTGTTCAGCATTTTAATTATTTTTACTTCAATAATTCAATTATTTTTGATTCAACAATTCAGCTGTTTTTCCAACTATTTTGTTCTATAAATCAGCAACAATTTACTTATTTTTGGTTAAGCAATTGTTTTGAGTTGTATCAACCGTATGTTGTGTAAAATAAATAGGTTTTCTTCGATAATTCAGCTTTTTTATTCTATTTTTAAACTGTTTTGTTTATTAAAATCTAAATCATCTGTTTTGTACAAAAATTCAATTATTTTTATTGTAATTAGTTAATTAGTTTTTTGTTTAATATTTCGATTGTTTTTGTTTCAATAATACGATTATTTTTGGTTCAACAATTCAGCTGTTCAATTGTTCAATAATTTAGCTGTTGTGTCCATAAATTTAGCTTATTTGCTTAACAATTTACTTATTTTTGGTTTAGCAATTTGTTTATGGTTTAATTATTCACTGGGTTTTTGATTCAATAATGCAAAACTGTTTTGTGCTTATTTTGTTAAAAAATTCACCTATTTTTGTCGATAATTTAGTTGCTTTGCTTAATAAATTCAGCTAACTTGGCTCAACAATTTGGTTGTTTTTTCAACAATTCAACTGTTGTGCTTAATAATTCAACTGTTTTATTAAACAATAATTTATTTATTTTTAGTTTAGTAATTTGTTTTTAATTGAATTATTTTGTCGTTTTTTATTCAACAATGCAACTGTTTTGCACAAAAACGCTAGTGTTTTGTTGTATAATTCAGCTGTATTGCTATAAAATTCAATTAACTTTTGGTTTAATCACTTAATTGATTTTGGTTTAATTATTCAATTGTTTTTAACAGTTCACCTACTTTTATAACAATTTAACTATTTTGTTAAATACTTCAATTGTTTCCTTTAATAATTCAGCTGTTTAGTTTAACAAAATTCATTTGCTTGAAGCGGCGTAAATGCTGGCGCCGGCCTGGATATGATCAGCAATTCAGTTGTTTTGTTTGACAATTCAGCTGCTTTGTTTAGTCAATTTAACTGTTGAGTTGTTCAATATTTCAGTTATTTTTGGTTTGATAATTTAATTGGATTTGGTTTAGTAATTATCTTTGTTTCAATAATTTACCCGATATTTAAAAAATTCAACTGTTTTCTTTAATAAATCAGCTGTTTTTTCAACAATGCACTAATTTTTTGGTTAAGTAATTTAATTTTTGATTTAATTACTTAATCATTTTTGGTTAAAAATACGACTGTTTTGTGTTAAAACAGTCACTGTTTTGTGGGTTTTGTTCGATAATTTAATTATTTTCGGTTAAATAATTCACCTGTTTCTTCAAAAATTCAACTGTTTTCAAAAATAACGAAAAATAATTTAGCTGTTTCATTCAACAATAATTCACAAATTTGTTGTTTAGTAATTTGGTGTTGCTTAAATTATACAATTATTTTTGATTCAACAATCCAATTATTTTGGTCAAAATACCAGAGTTTTATTCAATAATTCAGCAGTTTTGTGCAACAATTTAGTCATTTTTTGTTAATTATTTAATTGGTTCGGGTTTATTAAATTTAATTGCTTTGGTTTTAATAATTCAATTATTTTGGTTCAACACTTAAACTGCTTTGTTTAATAAAAAATCATCTGTTTGCTCTATAATTCACTTATTTTTGGATAATTGTGTAATCATTTTTGGTTCAAAAATAATACTTTACTCATAACTGAAAGTGTGCTGTGTTCGACTGTTTTGATTCAATAATTAATTTCTTTTCAACAATTCATTTATTTTGTTCAATAATTTACCTATAGTTTTGTTTAATAATTCATTTGTTTTTTTTATAATTTAGCTGCTGTATTCAATAATTAACTTTTAATTCATTTAGTAATTTGTTTTTTCTTCAACAATTCAACTGATTTGCATAAAAACACAAGTGATTTGTGTAATAATTTAACAGTTGTGTTTAACACTTCAGTTATTTTTGGTTTAATCGTTTAATTGGATTTGATTTAAAAATTCAATTATTCAACTGTTTTGTTCACTTACTTTTAATTTAGTAATTTATTTTTGCTGACATTATACAATTCGTTTATGCAGTAATTCAATTATTTTGTTCAGCAACTTAATCCATTTTTAACATTTAATTGTTTTTGGTTTAATAATTCAATTGGTTTTGGTTCTACAATTCACCGTTTTTTGTAACATTAGTTTAACAGTTTAAGTTTTGTGTCAAAACGATAAGGATATATTCAGTAGTTCAGTTGTTTTGTGTGATTATTTAATTTTTTGTTTGAAAATTCACCAACGTTGTATTAATTCAGCTGTTGTATTTAACAGTTTAATTATATTTGATCTTATCATTTAATTGAATTCAATTTAAATATTCAATTATCCTTTATTCAACAATTCACCTATTTCTTCAACAATTAAACTACTAGATTCAATTAATCAGCTTTTTTGTTTAACAATTTAGAAGTTTTTGTTTTAAATTCACTTACTTTTGGTTAATTGATTTGTTTTTGGTTTAATTATTCAATTGTTTTTGGTTTAAAATGCAATTGTTTTACACAATAATGCGAGTGTGTTTTATTCTATAATTCAGCTGTTTTATTTAATAATTCACTTGTTTTTTAAATAATTCACCTATTCTACTCAAGAATTCACTTTTCTTTGATTTAGTAATTTGTTTTTTCTTCAACAATTCAACTGTTTTTGCATAAAAACAGAAGGGATTCCTGCAATAATTTAGTTATTGTTTTATCAGTGCAGGTATTTTTGTTTAATCATTTAATTGGATTAGATTTAAAATTCAATTATTCTTAGTTTGATAATTAACTTGTTTTTTAACAATTCAACGATTTTGTTCTATAAATCAGTTTTTTCGTTTAACAATTTAGTTGTTTTTTCAACAATTTACTTATTTTTGGTTAAGCAATTTAATTTTTGTTTAATTATTTAATTGTTTTTGTTCAAAATGTAAGTGTTTTACGCAAAACTGCAAGTGTTCTTTGTTCTATAATTCAGCTGTTTTGTTCTATAATTCAACTTTTTTATTCAATAATTTAGCTATTTTGTTGAATAATTTAGTTTTTTTTAATAATTTAGCTGCTCTATTCAATAATTCATTTTTTTTGGATTTAATAATTTGTTTTTGTTTCAACAATTAAACCATTTTAAATAAAAATACATGAGATTTGCGCAACAATTCATCAGCTGTTGTGTTTAACAGTTCAGGGATTTTTGTTTTAATCATTTGATTAGATTTAATTTAAAAATTCATTTATTTTTGGTTCAACAATTCACCAGTTTTTTCAACAATGCAACTGTTATGTTGAATAAATCAGTTGTTTTGTTTAACAATTTAGTTGTGTTATTGAACAATTTACTTATTTTTGGTTAAGTGATTTGCTTTTGTTTTTATTATTTAATCGTTTTTAGCTCACAATTCAACTATTTTAAGCAAAACTGCAAGTGTCCTTTGTTTAATAAATTTCGCTATTTTGTTCAATAATTTAATTTTTTGTTTTGGTTTAATAATTCACTTTTTTTCAACAACTCAATTGTTATATTCTATAATGCACTTGTTTTGTTTAATAATTCAATTGTTTTTTAAATAACAATTTACGTTTTTTGGTTTGGTATTATTTGTTTTTGCTTCAACAATTCAACTGTTTCGTGTAAAAATACAACTGATTTGTGCAATAATTTAGCTATTGTGTTCAACAATTCCATTATTTTTGTGTAAATCATTTAATTGAATTTCATTTAATAATTCAATTACTCTTATTGTTAGTTCAACAATTCACCTGTCTTTTCAACAATTCAACTGTTTTGTTGAATAATTCAGCTATTCCATTCAACAACAATTCACTAATTTTTTATTTAGCAATTTGACTTTCTTTAAGTAATACAATTGTTTTTGCATAATTGCATAATGCTTTATTCAATAATTCAACTGTTTTCTTGAACAATTCAATTATTTCAAGTTTAGTAATTCGATTTAATGTTTATGGTTTAATTATTCAATTGTTTATAATTCAATAATGCTGCTACTGTTTTGAGCAAAATCGCAAAATATATATTCAGTAGATAATCCAGTTGTTTTTTCGATAATTCTATGCCGCTGCTTTATAGTATACTAAATCTAGCTGTTGTGTTCAAAAGTTCAATTATTTTGGTTTAATCACTTAATTGATTTGACTTTAAAATATTATTTTGGGTTCAACAATTTACTTGTTTTTTCAAACAATTCAACAGTTTTGTTCAACAATTTAGTTGTTTTTTAACAATTCTCAATTTTTTGGTTAAGATATTTGTTTTTGGTTCAATTATTCAATCGGTTTTGTTTCAAAATGCAACCATAAGATTGCCCTGTTCAATAGTTCAGCTGTTTTATTTGATAATTCAACTGATTTGTTTAATAAGCTTAGCTATTTTGTTCAAAAATGTATTTTTTTGTTGGTTGTTTTGTTCAATAATTTAATTGTTTTATTCAACAATTCACTTTTTTTTGGTTTAGTAATTTTCTTCAAGAATTCAATTGTTTTGCAATTACACAAAAATGCAATTTATTTTTTCGATAATTCAACAGCTTTGATTAATAAATGCAGCTAATTTTTTCAACCATTTAATTTTTTTTTTCACTTATTTACTTTGTTTTAACAATGCAATTGTTTTGTTTAATAATTCACCTGTTTTGTTTAATAATACAGTTGTTTTTAAAAAATTAGATATTCTATTTAACAATTTACTTGTTAGAGTTTTGTAATTTGTAATTTAACTGTTCTATTCAACAATTTACTTTTTTTTGGTTTAGTAATTTTCTTCAATAATTCAATTGCTTTTGCGTAAAAATACAAGTAATTTGTTGTTGTGTTAAACAATTTAATTATTTTTGGTTTAATTATTTAATTGTTTTGTTTTAAAAATTTAATTATCCTTGGTGCAATTATTTTTCTATATTTCAATAATTCAACTGTTTTGTTTAATAAATCGGTTGTTTTAATTTAATTCGGTTGTTTTTTTTTTCAACAATTCACTTATTTTTGGTTAAGATATTTGTTTATGGTTTAATTATTCAAAGGTTTTTGGTTCTAAATGCAACTATTTTACACAAAAATGCAAATGGTGCTTTTCAATTATTCAACAGCTTTGATTAATAAATTCAGCTAATGTTTTCAACAATTTAATTTTTTTTGGTTCAATAGTTTATTTTGTTTTAACAATTCAATTGTTTTGTTCAATAATTCACCAGTCTTGTTTAATAATTCAGTTGTTTTTAAAAAAATTTGCAGTTCTGTTCAACAATTTACTTTTTTATGGTTTAGTAATTTGTTTTTACTTCAATAATTCAACTTTTTTCATGCATTGCATTTCAATTATTAGTTTAATTATTTAATTAGCTTTAATTTAAAAATTAATTATCCTTGGCTTAACAATTGACTTGGTTTTTTCAACAATTCACTTAATTTTGGTTTAATCATTCAATCGTTTTAGGTTCAAAATGTAACTATTTTAAGCAAAAATGCAAATGTTTTTTGTTCAATAATTCAGCTGTTTTGATCGATAATTCAGCTTAATTATTTAATAATTCAGCAGTTTTCATTAATAAATTCAACTAATTTGTGCGACAATTTAATTTTTTTTTGATTGAATAATTCAATTGTTTTGTTCAACAATTAACTTGTTTTTGGCTTAGTTATTTGTTTTATTTTAACAATTCAACTGTTTTGTGTAAAAATATAAGTTATTTGTGAAATAATTCAGCTGTTGTGTTCAACAATTTAATTATTTTTGGTTTAATTACTTAATTGTTCTGGTTAAGTATTTAATTCATTTTGGTACAACAATTCAATTGTCATGTGTTTAACAAGTCACTTGTTTTTTAGTAATTTTTCTATTTTGTTCAATATTTCAATTGTTTTATTAATAATTCAGATGTGTTGTTTAACAATTCACTTATTTCATGTTTAGTAATTCGATGTTTCAGTTTAATAATTCAAGAATTTTTTGTTCAATAATGCAACTGTTTTATGTAAAAATGCAGGGGTTTCGTTCAATAATTTAGTTTTTTTATACGATAATAAATTTAGCTGCTTTGTTTAATATATTCAGCTGTTGTGTTTAACAGTTCAATTAGTTTTGGTTTAATAATTCAATTGCTTTTAGTTCAACAATTCAATTATCTATCCATCTATCTATCTTTTATAATAAAATTTTTTTATGAAATGTTAAATGATATACAGAGTGAGGCAGACTACCGGTGTCAAGCATTGTTTTTCAAAATTGTTAGTCTCGGAGGGTCGGGAAAAAAATTTCATGACATTAATCCACATGAAAAAAAATTTTTTTCTAAATGTTTTCGATATTTTAGAGCAAACTTTTCTGGATGCTAACATTTTTCAGCGATTAAAATTGTTTTTCCAACCCTCTATGACTACCAGTTTTATGTATAGTAATTTTATTTAATTTTTTAGTAAAATAGTTGGTAAGTACTAACGACATTATTAAAAACAGCATAAATATTAAAATGGAAAAGTTGCTGTTGAAAGCATTGGACTTTTGTAACTTAGTAAGCATTTTCGGTATGAAAATGCAACAATTCAATTAGGTTTTCATATTTTCCTTAAATTTTGTAAACGGAAAAGCGAAAATAGCATTATTCAGTTATGCAATTATAGGTAAATTGCAACTTGTGTGCAAAATTGCGTCGCTTTTAATTTTGTTCCTGCATGAACGTAAAATATTAAAGCAGGTGTGTACACTAGCTACCCAAACACTTGGTTAAATTCAATGACTTTAATTAAAAAAACATTTTTATTGCCTCGATTTTCATTGGCCAAATGTGGCTGCACTCAAATCATAAAATTATGGATCAGAAAATTAAATTCGAACTGGAATAAGCGCACGCGATGTTAAAGGACAAATTAATAGGAACTTTTAAAATGCATGCAAGTTTCGCTTTTGAAATTACTCGAAAGTACGATTTTGATAAAAAAAAGTGGTCTATTACAATCAACTGTCTCGCCGTGCAAGTGGCAAAAATCGAAAGTTTTTGTCGTGAAAATAATTGCTCAAAGGATAAAATTTCCGTTGAGCAAGATAAGTAGAAGCGTTCGTGCAAAAAGTATGTCGTAAATGCACTATAATGATAAGGATATCTAAAAAGGATTTGTGAAAATGCACATCTTGGCGTATAAAATATAACTGAGGAAGGGCGGTGTTTTTTCTTTGTAAACATTGACATTTAAAAATTGAGTATTCAAAACACGCTTAAATTTTAAATTATTTTAAGGAGTGTTTTTGAAAATCTAATAAGTTGTGTATATCATAGACTGTCATAAGCATTACAAATCTATTTTCGTGCTTGCCTTCGCATTGCAGCAAACGCTCTTGCAAGATACTTGATTTACAACGTGGTCTGTGTGCCTCTGTTAAATGTAAATATAAATCAACATGCGCCATATTTCTTTGGTTATTTATACGCGACTTAAATTGATTTGCAATTTTATGGTTATCAATCGAAACCCGATTTAATTTAAACTGCACCAATAAAAGGCAATCAGCAACATAACATAGTTAAGATTTTGCTTTTTCCTCTTTGGATGCAGCAATTATAACAAATGAAAGGCGAAAACTTATAATTAAAATTTTACTAATTCTAATTTTACTAATAATCAAATAAACATTAGAGAGAACAAGGTTTGAGATTACATTAGGATAGTGAAATTGAGTTGAAAGTTCCAAAACCTGAACAAAAAATATATAAATTTCCAAATTTCTTTGTTCTATAAGAAGGATTTTGATTGCCAAATCCTTTGTAAAATAATCCCTACTCAAGATTATTATAAAAACGCTTAACCAGGTATTTATGAAAATAATACAAAGCATTTGAAAATTAAAAATCAGTAATTTAACACACAGCAACGCTAAGTCTTACATAGCGGTCTAAACTACCACTACATTAGCAACTTCTTAAGCGACAAACACAACAAGCAGGTAGTTGGTAATTTTCCTTCTTTAGATTCCGGCAGACAATTTGAATCACGCTGTTGGAGCCACCATTTACTTGAATTGAATTTAAATCAGCCCAATTTTGTTAAGGTTGTCTAGTAAAAAAACTATTTTATAAATTAATTTACGATTTGTTTCCAAAAAATTAAAAAATTAATATCTAAACGAAGAAAATAAAGTAATAATCGGGTTTAACATACACAGAAAAAAATTGTTTGCGAAATTTCCCCCCAACGTTGTGCAAAATTGTGCATTTTTAAAACCCAAATTGTGTTTTTTTAATCCAGCGGTTGTAGAAAAAATGCAAATTTTTATACCCGGAAAATTTTGTTTAAAATTTAAGCTTAAACCTTAGAATCCCGAAATTGTGCAGTTCTTAAACCTAATTTATTTACTTTTTAACACATTTTAAAATGTTGAATAAAACAGCTAAGATATTTAAAAAAAAAACAAGTAAATTATTGAATAAACATAAAATTAAATTGTTGAACAAATTAGTTAAATTTATTAAAATATCGAATATTCGAATATCAAAATTATTAAATAAAACAGTTGAATTATTGGTTGGTCAAAAAACATTTGCATTTTTGCGTAAAATAGTTCCATTTTGAACCTAAAACCATTGAATGATTAAATCAAAACAAATAACTTAACCAAAAACAGTTGAATTGATAAAAAAACAAGTGAATTGTTAAATCAAGAATAATTAAATTTTTAAGTTAAAGTTAATTAAATAATTAAACCAAAAACAAATTTCTTAACCATAAAAAAGTAAATTGTTGAATAGAACCGCTAATGTTTTTAAAAATAAGTGAATTATTAATTAAAATAAGTGCATTATTGATCAAAACAATTGAATTGTTAATACAAAGTGAATTATTGAACCAAAACAAAAATTACATTGTCTAAAAAAGTTAGTTGAATTTAGAACCAAAATCCATTGACCAACTAAACCAAAAACAAGTAACTTAAACAAAAATAAGCGAATGGTTGAAAAAAAACAACTGAATTAAATAAAACAACCGATATATCGAACAAAACAGTTGAATTATTGAAAAATTGTAAATTATTAAACCAAGGTTAATTCAATTTTAAATCAAAACAATTAATTAATTGAACCAAAAATAATTAAATTGATTAATACAACGGCTGATTTATTATAAAAATCACTTAAATTTTTTCGCAAACTCATTTGAATTCTTGAAAAAAATTACTAAACCAAAAAAAGTGAATTGTTGAATAGAACGGTTAAATTACTCAATAAAACAGTTGAATTGTTAAAAAAATTATTTATTCAAAAAACAAAAATTCATTTTTGAACAAAATAGCTGAATTTATTAAACAAAGCAGCTGAATTATCAAATAAAGCAACTGAAGTTTTGTACAAAGCACTCTTACATTTTTGCATAAAACAGTTGCATTTAGAACCAAAATCCATTGACCAACTGAACCAAAAACAAATAACTTAACCAAAAATAAGTGAATTGTTGAAAAAAAACAACTGAATTAAACTAAAACAACCGATATATTGAACAAAACAGTTGAATTATTGAAAAATTGGTAAATTATTAAACCAAGGATAATTGAATTTCTAAATCAAAACAATTAAATAATTAAACCAAAAATAATTAAAATGATTAATATAACAGCTGATTTATTACAAAATCACTTGAATTTTTACTCAAGCCTATTTGAATTCTTGAAGAAAATTACTAAACCAAAAAAATAGTGAATTGTTGAATAAAACAGTTAAATTTTGAACAAAACAATTGAATTGTTGAAAAAAATTATTTATTCAATAAACAAAAAATTCATTTTTAAACAAAATAGCTAAATTTATTAAACAAAGCAGCTGAATTATCAAATAAAGCAACTGAACTTTTGTACAAAGCACTCTTACATTTTTGCATAAAACAGTTGCATTTAGAACCAAAATCCATTGATCAACTGAACCAAAACAAATAACTTAACCAAAAATAAGTGAATTGTTGAAACAAACAACTGAATTAAAATAAAACAATCGATATATTGAACAAAACAGTTGAATTATTAAAAAATAGATAAACTATTGAACCAAAGATAATTGAATTGATTAATACAACAGCTGATTTATTATACAAATCACTTGAATTTTTACGCAAACCCATTTGAATTTTTGAAGATTATTACAAAACCAAAAAAAGTGAATTGTTGAATAAAACAGTTAAATTATTTAACAAAACAATTGAATTGTTAAAGAATTTATTAAACCTACAAAAAAATTTGTTTTTGAACCCAATAGCTGATTTTATTAAAGAAAGCAGAAAGCAATGAACAGAGCACTTTTATGCTTTTGCGTAAAATAGTTGCATTTGGAAACAAAAGCGATTGAATAATTAAATCAAAAACAAATATCTTAACCAAAATTGATGCAAAAACAACTAAATTGTTGAACAAAACTGTTGAATTGCTGCAAAAAACAAGTGAATTGTTGAATCAATTAGGTGTTTAAAACCCAAAAAACAATTGAACTTTTAAACACAAAAACTGAATTATTGAAGAAAACAACTGGATTATCTATTGAATATATATTTTACATTTTAGCACGAAACAGTAGCTGCATTATTGAATCATAAACAATTGAATAATTAAACAAAGACATTAAATCAAATTACTAAACTTGAAATAATTGAATTGTTAAAGAAAACAGTTGAGTTGAAAAAAATCTTGAATTATGAAACCAAAACCAATTAAATGATTAAATCCAAAAATAAATGAATTGATGAACAAAACAGTTGAATTATTGTATAAAATACTATTTGCATTATACGTGAAGGGATTGCATTGGTGAAGTAAAGACAATTATACAACTTATAGAAAATCAAATTACTAAATAAAAAATTAGCGAATTAATTGAACAGTTGAAAAACAGGTGAATTGTTGAACCAATAATAACTGAATTATTAAGTCAAATCCAATTAAATGATTAACACAGAAATTATTAAATTGTTGAACCCAACAATTAAATTATTGCACAAATCAATTGAATTTTTACACAAAACAGTTGAATTGTTGACAAAACAAACTTTACTAAACCAAAAACGCCAATTGTTATTTAAAAAGCAATTGAATTATTAAACAAAACAGGTGGATTATGGAACATAACAATTGAGTTGTTGAAAAAAGTGAATTATAAAACCAAAACAAAAAATTAAATTATTGCACAAAATAGCAAAATTTATTAAACAAAAGAAGCTTGCAGTTTTGTTTAAAATAGTTGCATTCAGAATAAATAACGATTGAATAATTAAAAACAAAAGCAAATCGCTTAAACAAAAATAAGTAAATTGTTGAATAACACAACTAAATTTTTAAACAAAACATCTTATTTATTGGATTAAACAGTTGCATTGTTAAAAAACTAGTGAATTGTTAAACGAAAGATAAATTAATTTTAAATTAAACCTAATCAAGTGGTTAAAACAAAAATACCTGAAGTGTTATACACAAGAGCTGAATTGTTATACAAATCTCATGTTTTTATTCATAACGGTTGAATTGTGAAAGCAAAAACAAATTACTAAATTAAAAAAAATGAATTGTTGAATAACGCAGCTATATTATTTAAAAAAAAGTAAATTATTCAACAAAAAGGAGAATTATAAAACAAAACAGCAGAATTATAGAACAAAGCACACTTGCAATTTTGCGTAAAGAATTTGCATTTTAAACTAAAACAACTGTATAATTAAAAAAATAACTTAACCAAATATAAGTAAATTATTGAAAAAAACAAGTCAATTGTTAAACCAAAAATAATTAAATTTTTAAATTAAATCTAATTAAATAATTAAATCAAAAACAATTTAAATATTAAACACAAGAGCTGAATTATTGCACAAATTACTTGTACTTTAACGCAAACAGTTGAATTATTGAAGTAAAAACAATTTTCTAAACTATAAAAAAGTAAATTGTTGAATAGAACTGCTAATGTTTTTAAAAACAAGTGTATAATTAAACAAAACAGATGAATTGTTGAAACAAAGTGAATTATTGAATCAAAGAGAAAATTAAATTGTTGAAAAGCCTATCTAAATTTATTAATCAAAGCTGTTGAATTATTGAAAAAAGAACAATTGCTATTTTGCGTAAAATAGTTAAACTTAGAAACAGAAACCATTAAACAATTAAACTAAAAACAAATAATTTAACCAAAAATAAGTGAATTGTTGAATAAACAAAACAGCTGATTTATTGAACAAAACAGTTGCATTGTTAAAAATCAAAATACTAAATAAAAAATTAGTGAGTTATTTGAACAGTTGAATTGTTGAAAAAACAAGTGAATTGTTAAACCTAGAATAACTGAATTATTAAATCAAATCCAATTAAATAATTAACACAAAAATAATTGAATTGTTGAACACAACAGCTAAATTATTGCACAAATCAGTTGTATTTTTACACAAAACAGTTGAATTTTTGAAGCAAAACAAATTATACTAACCCAAAAAACGTGAATTGTTATTTAAAAAGCAATTGAATTATTAAACAAAACAGGTGGATTATGGAACATAACAATTGTGTTGTTGAAAAAAAGTGAATTATTAAACCAAAACAAAAAATTAAATGATTGAACAAAATAGCGAAATTTATTAAACAAAAGAAACCTGCAGTTTTGTTTAAAATAGTTGCATTGTAAACGAAAAACGATTGAATAATTAAAAACAAAAGCAAATCATTTAGCTAAAAATAAGTGAATTGTTGAATAACTCAACTAAATTGTTAAACAAAACAGCTGATTTATTGAACAAAGCAGTTGCATTGTTAAAAAAATAGTGAATTGTTGAACTAAAGATAAATGCATTTTTAAATTAAATCTAATCAAATCATTAAAACAAAAATACCTGAACTGTTAAACACAACAGCCGAATTGTTGCACAAATCTTCTGTATTTTTGTTCAAAACGGTTGAATTGTGGAAGCAATAACAAATTACTAAATCAGAAAAACTTGAATTGTTCAATAGAGCAGCTAAATTATTTTAAAAAAAGAAGTAAATTTTTCAACAAAAGATGTAAATTATAAAACAAAATAATTTAATTGTTGAACAAAATAATAGCTGAATTATTGGAAGAAAAAGTTGAATTATAGAACAAAACAGCTGAATTATAGAACAAAGCACACGTGCAGTTTTGTGTAAAACACTTTCATTTTAAACCAAAACAATAGAATAATTAAACCAAAAACAAATCACTTAACCAAAAATAAGTGAATTGTTGAAACCAGCAACTAAATTGTTAAATAAAACAGCTGATTTATTAAGCAAAACAGTTGCGTTGTTTGAAAAAACTAGTGAATTGTTGAATCAAAAAGAATTGAATTTTAGAGTCGAATACAATTATATGATTAAGCCAAAAATAATTGAACTGTTGAACACAATAGCTGAATTTAGTATATAAATTAGCTGCATTGTTAAACAAAAGACTAATTTGTCTAACAAAAACAACTGAATTACTGAAGATATTCTTTGCATTTTGTACAAATGGTAATTGCATTGTTAAATCATTAGCAATTGACAAATTAAACCAAAAACATTAAATCAAATTACTAAACTTGAAATAATTGAATTGTTAAAGAAAACAGCTGATTTATCGAAGAAAACTATTGAATTACCTACAGAAATAGTTAAATTGTTAAAAAAAAGAGGTGGGTTCAAAAAAAAATTAAATTAATAGACTAAAAACAATTAAATGATTAAATAAAAAATAATTGAATTGATGAACAAAACAGTTGAATTATTGCATGAAACATTTGCATTATGCGAAGCGGTTGCATTGTTGAAGCAAAAACAAAACTGTATAACTTAAAAAAAAAAATGACTAAATCAAAAATTAGGGAATTATTGTTGAATGGGACAGTTGAATTATTGAAGAAAACAGTTGAATTGTTGAAAAAACAGGTGAATCGTTGAACCAAAAAATTAAATTAATAAACCAAAAACAAGTAAATTATTAAATCAAAAATAATTGAATTGATGAACAAAACAGTTGAATTATTGCATAAAACATTTGCATTATGCGCGAAGCGGTTGCATTGTTGAAGCAAAAACAAAACTGTATAACTTAAAAAAAAAAAATTACTAAATCAAAAATTAGTGAATTATTGTTGAATGGAACAGCTGAATTATTGAAGAAAACAGTTGAATTGTTGAAAAAACAGGTGAATCGTTGAACCAAAAAATTAAATTAATAAACCAAAAACAAGTAAATGATTAAATCAAAAAATAATTGAATTGATGAACAAAACAGTTGAATTATTACATAATATATTTGCATAATGCGTGTAGCGGTTTCATTGTTAAAGCAAAAACAAAACTGTAGAACTTAAAGAAAAATAAATTACTAAATCAAAAATTAGTGAATTATTGTTAAATGGGACAGTTGAATTATCGAAAAAACAGTTGAATTGTTGAAAAAACAGGTGAATCGTTGAACCAAAAAATTAAATTAATAGACCAAAAACAATTAAATGATTAAATCAAAAAATAATTGAATTGATGAACAAAACAGTTGAATTATTGCATAAAACATAATAATATTATGTTTATATTAATTTATGTAATATATCTAATATTAATTGCAAATGTGGTTTTGTTTCTTCATTACCGTGTAGAAAAAATATAAATTATTACGTGTGTTTTTGGATTATAACCTTAAGAATTTGTCGTAAATTAATTTTAGAAAATGGAATATTTTAGAATGAAAAACAGGAAAATACATTTTTTTAAGATTGTTTCTACCGAAACGCTTCAAATGATTATAGATATTTTGTATTTATATGTATTGTGTTTATTATAAAATTAAAATCTTTTTCTTTATTAAAAAAAATAACGCCAAAAACTTTTACTTAATTCCTTAAAAATCCTAGTTCAAAAAAATCTTCTGAAAACAAATCTAAAAATAAAACTGACAGTGTGCCAGCTAGCCCCACTTTTCCTATCATAAGTGGATTTAGAACAAAAAAACAAACAGCATCACGCGGCGTAATAAATGTTTATCGGTTTATTTTTTATGTCGCTTTCGTGCCGTACGTTTTTTCAGTCTTAAATAAATAGGAAAACGTAAAATTTAAATGAAAATTAAATTAATGACGTAATATGTAGTAAAATTTGAAGCAAACGCCAAGCAAATCATGTTCAAATTGGCAACTTGTTAGATTTACACGTTCGAGTTCCTTAACATCATCCCCTCATTGTTACCAAGTACCCATTTTGCCACCCGACCGTCACCTCAATATGTTTCATCACCGACGACTTTGTATTGTCGTTTTCGGTCCGTGCGAGATTATTATGGCAATCAGGTTGTATAAAATTGCAAGAAAATTGTTCACGAATATCGCCTTCTATTCTCATTACTCTTCGCTTTTGTGAAACCTACAAAAGAGCCATCGAAAGTAGGAAGTTATAACAATTCCGAGTGGAAAGACGAAAACTTTTATGCTGTTTGAATTTTTTCTGAACAACTCCCGTATGTTTTTATAATCTCATTCGTATTTTTAAACATGCAAAACCACCGAAAAGCTTGCAATTTATACGGATTAAGCTTGATTACAAATTTTATCCAAATAAAAATAATTCCCGCCAAAAATTTCTCTTCGTTCACTAATTTCGGGTGATTAAAACGTCCAAAAATAGTTTTTCTGTTTTAGATTTTTTTGCCTTCAATATTTTAACCCTCAGCCTACTCCTACCACAGCTTTAATTTATTACTCTTAAAAAACATTTCGCTTTATATTTGCTTTTAAAATTCCTCTTTTATCGAATTATTTCGTAAAAATGTAAAGTAATTGTAAAGTTTTTGAGCGAAATCTTTGATTTGTGTCCTTTCACCCGATACAAATGTTTCATTTCTTACTTTTGCAGAGATTTTCTTATACTCTTAATAATCCACCCTTGAGGTAATTCGGTTTTGTCAAAATAAGATGAATTCAAAATGTTTAATTGTTTTGAAATCTGAAATTGAATTTGAGTTTCTTTGGCTGCATTAAACGCTTCGAACTTGAAGTTTGGTTTTTCAGTTTAACTCGAGCATGGAAACACAAATCAAGTTTATCGCAAGTGTGATAACAAAAAAAGGTGAGGGTAAAAAGTTTTATGTTGAAGTCAAATTGGTTTAAAAAGTTGACTTCCATAAAATGAAAAGGAAATTTGAAATGTACAAAGTGCGTCGATAGAATTCATCATTTAATTTATCTAAATTAATTTTCTTTTCAGTGCTTCCACTCCGGTAGAAACCAAATTAAAATTATAGAAAAATCTCAACCATTTCCCTGGAAACATATTGCAAAAAGAACTTGAGGGGTTGTCTTTATAATTAAATAATAGAATTTTTCATTTTTTTTTATTCGCATGTGAAGATTGCGTTGTTTGTTTCGTTGGAGTTTACATCTCCTGGGGGTTGGAAGGAGGGAAAATTTATTCTAGGAGATATTCGTTTAGTGCAGTATTAGTTTGCCAATTACATGATTTAATAGCTGTGATTTTTGATCAGCTTGTGCTGGTATTTATGGGAGGTTTACAAGCCTTCTTAACCACCGCTTCTAGCCAACAAAGTTTTTGAATCACAAAATTCAAACGAAGCAAATTTTTTTCACAATACTCAAAATGCTGAATTGTTAGTAATCACGGTATCTAACTAAATTATTTATTGTTAATTAATCAAGATGATCGTTTTATTTTCTCAGGGCCGTTCATAAAATACGTTCGCATACAAGGGGGTCTTGCTGAGTGTGACAAGATGTGACAAGGGGGACGGGGATCTACGGCAATGTGACGTTCGCAGTTTATTAAAATATTTTAAATTAATATTTTCAATAAATACTTTTCCTCAATTTATATTATGATATAAAGTCATTCATTTTATATTTAGTAAATATATAGACTTTAATTATACTCAAAATTTTGTACTATTCATTGAAATTTATTATATTTAGGGGGTCTTAGTTTTGTGACGTAATATTTACAGGGGTCACAGAAAGTGTGACACAGCGTGACAATGAGGGTCAAAAAGTTGGTTTTAGCGTGACGTATTTTATGAACGGCCTCACTTGATTAACAAATTTTTAAATTTTTGGAGTTATAGTTCATTTGATTCAACTTTTTCTAACAACAAAATTATCTCCAAATTAAATTGTAAAAATTTCGTTCTTCAGCCATCGACTCAACCTTTATTTTCTTCTTTTTTCTAATTTTCTTTTGTTTTAAATTTTTTCCAACCGAGGTTTTTGAATCAAATTGAAATATTAGATATTCATTTGTTTCATTCAACTTTTTTCAATCTTATAAAAATTCAAGCAAAGCGAGATCTTTCACAATATACAAAATGTTGAATTGTTAGTAATCATGGTATCTAACTAAATAATTTATTGTTAGTTAATCGAGATGATCGTTTTATTTTCTCACTTGATTACCAAATTTTCGAAGTTATGTCATTTGATTCAACTTTTCTCAACAACAAAAATATTTCCAACTTAAATTGTAAAAATTTTGTTCTTCAACCATCGATTCAACCTTTATTTTCTCCCTTTTTTAAATTTTCTTTTGTTTTAATTTTTCCAACCAACGTTTTTCAATAAAATTGAATGTTAGATATTCGGTTTTGTGATTCAACATTTTTCAATTTTATAACAATTCAAGCTAAGCGAGCTTCTTTTGCAATATACAAAATGTTAAATTGTTAGTAATTATAGTACCTAACTAAATCATTTATTGTTAGTTAATCTAGATAATCATTTTATTTTCTTGCTTGATTACCAAAGCTTCAAATTTGTAAAGTTATATTTTATTTGATTCAACTTTTCTCAAAACTTATTAAATTGTATAAATTTCGTTCTTTGGCCGTCAATTCAACCTTTATTTTTGTTATATTTTTAATCTTATTTTGTTTCAATTTATCCTTTTTGAGAAAGATAAAATCTGAAACTCAAATTTTTTTAGCAAACAAAAAGTTGAGCTGTTGTCGTAATAACTAAGTGTATATTCTTCTTTAGCTAAGGAAACAAAATTCGTTCTTCAACCGTCGATTCAACCTGTATCTTCTTTATTTTTTTAATCTTATTTAGTTTTAATTTATCCTGTTTGGAGGAAAACAAAAGTTCAAATTCAAATTTTTTTATTAAACAAAAAGTTGAACTGTAGGTTGTCAAAGCAACTAAGTTCATATTTTTCTTTAGCTACGGAAACAAAATTTTAGGTTCATTAAATTCAACAATTTTATACATAGTTTTATTTTTGTTTTATTCAACCGGTTTTAGTAAAAACAATGTTGACAATAAAAACAAAACCGCATCAAATATGTATATCTAAAAATAAATTAAATTATATAAAAAAATTTTGTTTTTGCTTGCAACGGTAAGCAAGTATTTTGATTCAACTTTGTAAAACAAAACTTTAAGCTAAGAGATTAAGAAGTTCAGTTGGTTGTTGGTTATTGCGATAACTTAGTTAATCTTTTTAAGTGCTTGTGTTTTAATCGCGTTTTTAATTTTCAATGTTTTTTTTAATTCAACTTTTAATTTTTTGTTTAATTCAACTTTTCTCGCAACAAAAACTCCAACTAAATATACAGAAATTTTGTTTCTGGTTGTCATGGTAACCGCTTAGGAGCAACCATAACAACATTTAAACTTATCAAATTTGTCTTTTCTTCACTTTAAATTTTTAATTTATTTTATTCGATTCAACATTTGTCAGAAACAAATTGAAAATTAATTTACAAAACAATTTTGTTGCTTGACAACCTAAACATAATTTTAGCTTTGATTTGTGTTTGTCATTTCTATCTTCAATTATTTATTTCTTTGATTCAACTTTTAGTTTCTTCTATTTTACTTTTCTGCCTTGCAAATAGGTATTTTCTCGTTTCATTCAATGTTTTTTAGAAAAACTAACTAAAGCTTCTTAGCTTGTTTTAATGTTCAACTTTTGTTTTCTTCCTTTTTCTAATATTCGTTTAGTTCAATGTTTCCATTGGAGGTTTTTGAAGCAAATTGAAATGTCTGATATTTGTCTGTTTGATTCAACTTTTATCAATAACATAACAATAAAAGAGATTATTTTATAATATACAAAATGTTGAATTATTAGTAGTTATGGTAAGTAAATAATTTACTGTGAAAAATTTTTGCTTGATTATCTTCAAATTTTTGAAGTTATATTTTATTTGATTCAACTTTTCTCAAAAATAAATCTCCAACTTAAATTATTATAAAAATTTTGTTCTTGATTATTTCTCAAATTTACTTTTACTTTTGAATCAACCCTTATTTTTTTTTTGTTATAATTTATCTTTCGAAAGCATAACTTTAAATTAGTTGTCATTTGTTTTACTTAAGAACCTAAACCAAACTTAGCTTGTTTTATGTTCAACTTTTATTTTCTTCCATTTTGTAATTTTCTTTTATTTCAATTTCTCTATCGGAGGTTTTTGAAGCAAATTGAAATGTTTGATATTTTCCTGCTTGATTCAACTTTTTTGTCAATAACAGAAAAATACAAGCAAAGAGCTTATTTAATAATATTCAATTTGTTGAATTGTTAGTAGTCATAGTAACTAAATAATTTACTGTGAGTTAATCAGGATATTCTTGCTTGATTATCAAATTTTCAAATTTTTGAAGTTATATTTTATTTGATTCAACTTTTCTCAAAACTAAATCTTCAACTTAAATTAAAAAAGTTTTGTTCTTGGTTATTTGTCAGATTTATTTTTACTTTTGATTCAACATTTATTTTTATTCTTTTGTTTTAATTTGTCTTTAGAAGGCATAACTTTAAATTAGTTGTCATTTGTTTTACTTAGAAACCCAAACAAAGTCATAACTTGTTTTATGTTCATCTTTTATTTTCTTTCTTTTTTAAATTTTCTTTCATTTGAATTTTTCCATCTAAGATTTTTGAATAAAATCGAAACGTTTGATATTCGTTTGATTCACCTTTTTTCAGTATCATAAAAATTCAAGCAAAGCGAGCTTCTTTAAAAATTCCATGTCAAAACACCGAAAACAAAAACACCGAAAATCAAAATGCCGAAAACAAAACACCGATAAACAAAAATACCGAAAACAAAATTGCCAAAAAGAAAAACACCGAAAACAAAAACCCGAAAACAAAATTAGCCGAAAACAAAACTACAAAAGTCAAAAGGTTTTTGAATCAAATAGAAATATTTGATATTTGTTTGTTTGATTCAACTTTTTTCAATCTCATAAAAATTCAAGCAAAGCGAGCTTCTTTTATAGATTTCATGTCAAAACATCGAAAACAAAACGCCGAAAGTGAAAAGCCGAAGTCAAAATGCCGAAAACAAAAACACTAAAAAACAAAAACAGTGAAAACAAAATTGTCGAAAAGAAAAACACCAAAAAACAAAACGCCGAAAACACAATAGCCGAAAAAAAAACACCAAAGTCAAAACGAAGTCAAAAGTTTTGAATCAAATCAAAATATTTGACATTTGTTTGTTTGATTTAACTTTTTTCAATCTCATAAAAATTCAAGCAAAGCGAGCTTCTTTAAAGATTCCATGTCAAAACACCGAAAACAAAATCGCCGAAAACAAAACACCGAAGTCAAAACGAACTCAAAAGGTTTTTGAATAAAATCAAAATAATATTTGATATTTGTTTGTTTGATTCAACTTTTTTAATCTCATAAAAATCAAGGAAAGCGAGTATTTTTCACAATATACAAAATGTTGAATTGTGAGTAATCATGGTATCTAACTAAATAATTTATTATCACTTAACTAAGATGATTGTTTTATTTTTTTGCTTGATTACCAAATTTTAAAATTTTTAAAATGATATTTGTTTGATTCATCTTTGCTCAAAACCAAAAACATCTCCAAATTAAATTGTACAAATTTCGTTCTTGATTTAACCTTTATTTTTGTTATATTTTTAATTTTGTTTCAATGTATCCTTTTTAAGAAAAAAAAATTCAAACTAAAATTTTTTTATTAAACAAAAAGTTGAGGTGTTGGTTGTCGTAGCAACTAAGTTCATATTCTTTCTTAGCTACGGAAATAAAATTTTAAGTTCTTTAAATTTAACAATTTTATGAATTTAATTTTGTTTTGTTTTGAAAACAGAAACGCATCAAACGAATTAAATTTTCTACAAAAACTTGTGTTTTTGGTTGCAAAAAGTTTAGTGTGTTGTCATGGTAACTTAGTTAATCTCTTTAAGTTATTTTGGTTTATTTGCGTTTTTAATTTTCAATGTTATTTTGTTTGATTCAACTATTTACGAAACAAAAACTCCAACTTGATATACAAGAATTTTGTTTCTGGTTGTCATGGTAACCGATTAAGAGCTGTATTTGTTGATGAATTTTAATTGATGAATTTTTCTTTTTCTTAAAAAGAATACATTGAAACTAAAATTTTTTTATTAAACAAAAATTGAGGTGTTGGTTGTCGTAGCAACTAAGTTCATATTCTTCCTTAGCTACAAAAACAAAATTTTAAGTTCTTTGAATTTAACAATTTTATGGATTTAATTTTGTTTTGTTTTGAAAACAGAAACGCATCAAACGAATTAAATTTTCTACAAAAACTTGTGTTTTTCGTTGCAAAAAGTTTAGTGTGTTGTCGTGGTAACTTAGTTAATCTCTTTTAATTTTGTTTTAATTTTCAATGTTATTTTGTTTGATTCAACTATTTACGAAACAAAAGCTCCAACTTAATATACAAAATTTTGTTTCTGGTTGTCATGGTAACCGATTAAGAGCTACCAAAACAAAAACTTTAAACTTTTTTTCACTTCAAACTTTTGAGAGTAAGCTTTAGCTTCTTAAAGTTTTATAAACAAAAATTTTGTTTACATCTCAAAACAAATGAAGTATTCACAGCTGGTACGCTCGGGTTCGGATCCAGATTAAATTGATTTATACATTTGCAGTCTTATTTGGACTAAATGAAGAGAGTTTTATCGTAAACAAAAACAGATTTGGGGCAAATCTCGGTTCATTTGGGGTGGATTCGTTTTCATTTGTGTCAGATCTGTCTCTTTGTTCAATAAGTTCATATTTACTGAAATACTGTTATTAAATTATGATGTTTTTAATTTCAACATTTTTTTTGGGGGAATTTAACAATTAAACGATTGTACATGTCAATTTAAAGTTTGACGAGATTATTAGACAGTGGCGGAACAGCCACTCAAATAAATCAAATAAAAGTACGAATTTAAATGAAAATCTGTGGTTATTCATAATTCGATCAATCAAAAGTGCATTATAGCCTAAAAACGTTATAATTATTGTGTCAAATTACATTCTGACAAGAATTTCAGTCAAAAATTGATAAATTAAACCAAAATTAGCAGCTGGAAATCCGGAATTAATATAATAATTGATTAAAAATAAAAAGAATTGTTTAATTGTTTATAAAAACTGACACCAAATATTGTAATAGTAGTTTACGCTATTAGATCGGAAAGTCTTACTTTGCGCTGATAGTTTTAGCTTCATAATGTAATTTTTCGAAATGTCAGTTGTAAATTTAGAAAGCAAGCAGTCACTCGGCTGAAATAATTGTTGAACATACAAAATTCGTCAATTTACCCCTGTGGCGAGCTAACCCAGATCTCCACTTAATGCTTTTGTTTCTTCAAACAATATAATGCTGTAGGAAGTTCTGATGATGATTTCATTAGTCGAAACCGATGGAATTAAAAATTATTGCGATTGTTGCGTTACATCGTTAGCCGTTAGTTTCAATTTGCCACTTTATGTATAAACTGCGCTTGTAAATTGAAAATAATCGTCTTATACAATTACTCGCCGATACTTTAATCCTTGTAATGTATCTCGATTTTTCTGAACGTTTTTTGGAAATAATACTTCCCGCTCACTTAAGTATATTGAAAGAACAATTTTGAAATGGCACATCACTATGTGGGTACAGCTTCAATCGTTCTTCCGTTAATCTCGATAGTGGATTCGATAAACGACAAATAAAATAAAATGTTTACTTGATTGAATTTTTAACCTCCAAAATAATCAAATGTCCAAGTTTGTGTATTTGAGCAAAATGCAAATTTAATTTATAGATTCGTGTTTTCGTATAACCCCAAGTCTTATGGAATTTGCTGGCGATATGTAAGGACTTTCCACAAACTTGATCCTAGAATCCGTTAGTGAAATCGTGACTAGGAAATGCGACTGCTTATTAGTAGAGAAAGCGATCTAATATTTGAATAAAACAGATTATGTTATCATTGCTGCCGTACAATAACCACATTCGCTAGAAAATAATTTCGGATTACAGATTTAAAATTCGTGTTGCACTTAATAAAAATAAAACCGTTACTATTTTCTAATGCATGCAAGTGGTTGGCCATAAAAACTTAATCTTTCCATTACTTTCAACATAAATCTCAACCACGCATATTATGCACTAAACCAGCATTTATAAAGATTTATTTTAATGCTAAAAGAGTTATTTCCCAATACCGCACGTCAAATTTTAAATGTTAAGTTGTGTGCCTGTTAACCGTTAAAAAGGCGTGGTTTAAAACAAAAACAACAGCAGCGCTTTAGTTTTTTTTTTTTTTAGCGAACTGGAAGTGGTACGAGCCCGTAATGAGACTTTCTGAATGTATTACCAACTTCGTGTAAAAGCTTAAGTTGGTAGTGGTAATTCTTTTTGATCTGCGGGGTCACAAACTTGCGAACAAAGAAATTTAGTTAGACATTAAACCGACATAGTTTTGTTCTTTAAATTTTAGTCGAAACCAAGAAAAGCTTCGTAGTCTTTCTAGTGACAGTTAAAGCTCTAAAATAATCAACCGATAAATTCAATTTAGGGATTTTAGTTGGAAAAGTGTAACGGATATTAAGATTAATTTAAAATTTATTATTAGAAACTCTAAGTAACCTTAAAGGATTAGAATAAAGGAAGGTTTACGTTAAGATTTACGGATAGGGTTAAGTCTGGTGTGGTAGAGATTAATGTGGGCGTTGTTATCGATCCTCCGGTTGCATCATTTAACAAAATATTCCCAATTTTTTTAGCCTACCAACTGCGCCAGTTAAAATCTACTTGAGTGCCACCACTTAAGGGAATGCATAAGCGTTCGTTTCCTTATCATCTTTCCTTTATTTTAGACAAAACTGAAGGAACAATTCACTCTTCCGCAAATAAGTACTTGTAAAAGATCAAACAATGTAGGAACGGAAAGTGCAATAATCGTTACTTTATGTGGCTTCAAAAAGTTTTCGCTGCATTTCTTTTAAAATTCAACTTCTGTTATAAAAGTTTTTATTTGAAATAATTTAAAGTTTTCCAATATTTTGTTTGAAAAAGTTGGCTTTATTGTTATACGCTACATTAACGTCGTAATATGATCGTCTTGAATATAACGCTTTTACTAAAAAAAAAAAAATTGAATAAATTTCAAATTTACCATATTAGTAGTTTTAACTTTTGTCCGATTCGGTCACCTCATTAGCCTTCTTTACAATTTGCAGTGCTGCTACGTGGCAATTTGCAGCTTCGCCATTATTTGCAAGATAAAAGCAAAATTTTTCACGTAACGAAAATTTTCGTAAAGCAATAAAAAGTTTACACATAGAAACTTTGTGTATTAGCGCGCATTTCGAAACGCGAACTACTGCAGTTATATTACCCTGTCAAGTTATGTGATATTTTAAAAGTACGTTTTAGACAGAAGGTCAATTTATTCATATTTTACCAAATTTAATCATAAAATATGAGATCTACTGAATAATTAAATTAATTAAAAGTTTGCGAGCAGTAATCACGATTTCTATATTTATTATTACACGATGGGCTATATAAATTCAAAATTATACCATGGTAACAGTATTTGTATTACCCTGTACATTCTTAAATTTTAAGTTGGTAATATTTAGTTACTTTAAATCCGACAGTTACTTCGATTGACAACTTGACGGTAGAGGTTATAAATTTAAACGTCAAATTGTGCTGTAACACTTTTTAAGATTTCTGTGCTTTTTTGTTCATTTTACCGTCTCTGGACGTTATTTTCGAGACCTCCTACCCATAATCATTGCATTTCTAAATAAATATTTGTCAAATAAATGTTCGGCAAAAAAGGTGCTCACCATGCAGATACAGCAAACCCACTACGTTAGATCCGATTTATTGATACACCGGTAACCACCGATAAAATTGCTATTATGCATTTTTGCTAGTGTTCTTTGTAAAAACCATTTCTATGACGTAAATCGATTCAACTTTTTTCAAAACGTTTTTTTAACTTCAAACTTTACACCAAGTGTTGAATTGTTAGTAACCATGGTAACTATGCTAATCTAGATGGTTATTTCATTTTTTTTGCGTGTATACCAAGCAGGATAGCATCAAATCTTTGATGCTATTTTATTCAATTCAACTTATTTCAGCAACAAATCGTAAATTAATTTACAAAAAAATTAAGTTCTTTAAATTTAACTATTTTATGATTTTATTTTTGTTTTGTTCAACCGGTTTTAGTAACAACAATGTTGATATTAAAATCAAAAATGCATTGGCAAAACTGGAAACCAATAATTAATTTTTTTACAAAAACTTTTGTTTTTGGATACAATGGTAAGCAAGTATATTGATTCAATTTGGTTTAGTAAAGCAAAACTTTAAACTGAAAGATTTATTAAAACACAAGAATTTAGTTAATCTTTTGTTTTAATTACGTTTTCAATTTTCAATGTTATTTTGTTTAATTCAACTTTTTTCGAAACAAAAACTGCAACTTAATATACAAAAATATTGTTTCTGGTTGTCATGGTAACCGGTTACAAGCTACCTTAACAACATTTAAACTTATCGAATTTTTGTCTTTTCCTTACTTCAAATTTTCAATTTAGATTTTTTTTTATTTGATTCAACATTTTTCAGAAACAAATTGCAAATTAATTTACAAAAGATTTTGTTGCTTGATAACCTAAACAAAGTTTTAGCTTAGTTTTGTGTTTATTTCCTTTCAAATTTCTATTATTTGATTTTTTCAATTCAACTTTTATTTTCTTTCTATTTTTCTAAGCGTGAAAATTAACCGATAACTGAGCTTTTTGTGTATCAAATGTATGTTGTTTGCACCTTAAATTTTTGTTACTTTAAAATTTAGTCTTTTTTAATTATTTAATCTTGGTTACCATGGTAACCCAAAACAAAATTTTTATATAAAATATAATAATAGTTTCCATCAGTTTTGTTTGATGTGTGTTGACGTTTAAAAGTAGTTTAATTATTTAATCTTGGTTACCATGGTAACTTAAAACAAAATTTGTATATAAAATGTAGGAGTAATTGTTTTCAGTTTTCTTTGTTTAATGTGTTTTTGTTTAAATTGTCAACGGTTGCACAGGACAAGATGTTGAATTTGATAAATTTAGATAAATGTTTTTGGTTATCAGGATAACCGAGAATTTTTTTACTTATCAACCTAAACAAAATCTTAGCTTGTTTTTTATTCAACTTTTATTTTCTCCTTTTTTTAATTTTCTTTTATTTCAATTTTTCCACCTCAAGTTTTGAATCAAATTGAAATGTTTGATATTTGATTGTTTGATTCAACTTTTGTCAATATACAAAATGTTGAATTGTAGTAGTCATGGTAACTAAATAATTTTAACAATAATTATTGTTACCATCAGTTTTATTTGATTTGTGTTGGTATTTAAAACCTATTTTTAATCTTGGTTATTATGGTAACCCAAAATAAAATTTTTATAAACAAGATGTTGAATTTGATAAATTTAGATAAATGTTTTGGTTATCAGGATAACCGAGAATTTTTTACTTATCAACCTAAACAAAATCTTAGCTTGTTTTTTATTCAACTTTTATTTTCTTCTTTTTTAATTTTCTTTTATTTCAATTTTTCCATCTCAAGTTTTGAATCAAATTGAAATGTTTGATATTTGATTGTTTGATTCAACTTTTGTCAATATACAAAATGTTGAATTGCTAGTAGTCATGGTAACTAAATAATTTATAATTATTGTTACCATCAGTTTTATTTGATTTGTGTTGATGTTTAAAATCAGTTTAATTATTTAATCTTGGTCATTAAGGTAACCCAAAATAAAATTTTTTATAAAATGCAATTGTTTTCAATTTTGTTTGATCTGTGTTGATGTCTAAAATCAGTTTAATTATTGAATCTTGGTTACCATGGTAACCTAAAACAAAATTTTTATATAAAATATAATTTATTGTTTCTATCAGTTTTATATGGTGTGTGTTGATGTCTAGAAACAGTTTAATTATTTAATCTTGATTACCTTGGTAACTTAAAACAAAATTTGTATATAAAATGTAATTGTTTCCACTTTTGTTTGATGTGTTTTTGTTTAAATTGTCAACGGTTGCATAGGGCAAGATGTTGAATTTTATAAATTTAGATAGATGTTTTCAGTATCAGGATAACCGAGAATTTTTTACGTATCAACCTAAACAAAATCTTAGCTTGTTTTTATATTCAACTTTTATTTTCTCCTATTTTTTAATTTTCTTTTATTTCAATTTTTGCACCTAAAGTTTTTGAATCAATTTTAAATGTTTGGTATTTTTTTGTTTAATTCAACTATTTTCAATATCATAAAAATTCAAGTCAAAAGCTTATTTCATAATATACAAAATGTTGAATTGTTAGTAGTCATGGTAACTAAATAATTTATAATTGTTACTATCAGTTTTATTTGATCTGTGTTGATGTTTTAATTATTTTAATTATTGTTGTTTTAATTATTGTAATGATTTAATTATTTAATATTGGTCATTATGGTAACCCAAAATAAAATTTTTTATAAAATGTAATTGTTTTCAATTTTCTTTGATCTGTGTTGATATTTAAAACCAGTTTAATTATTTAATCTTGGTTACCATGGTAACCTAAAACAAAATTTCGATATAAAATTAATATATTTGTTTCCATCAGTTTTGTTTGATGTGTCTTGATGTCTAAAAGCAGTTTAATTATTTAATCATGGTTACCATGGTAACTTATTTAAAACAAAATTTGTATATAAAATGTAATTGTTTCCAGTTTTCTTTGATGTGTTTTTGTTTAAATTGTCAACTGTTGCACAGGACAAGATGCTGAATTTGATACATTTACATAAATATTTTTGGTTATCAGAATAACCGAGAATTTTTTTTACTTATTAACCTAAACAAGATCTTAGCTTGATTTTTTATTCAACTTTTATTTTCTTCTTTTTTTAAATTTTTTTATTTTAATTTTTTCACCTGAAGTTTCTGAATCAAATTGGAATGTTTAATATTTGATTGTTTGATTCAACTTTTGTCAATAATATAAAAATACTAACTAAGAGCTTATTTTATAATATACAAAATGTTGAATTGTTAGTAGTCATGGTAACTAAATAATTTATAATTGTTACCATCAGTTTTATTTGATCTGTGTTGATGTTTAAAATCAGTTTAATTATTTAATCTTGGTTATTATGGTAACCCAAAACAAAATTTTGATATAAATATAATTGTTTCCATCAGTTTTGTTTGATGTGTCTTGATGTCTAAAAGCTGTTAATTATTTAATATTGGTTACCATGATAACTTAAAACAAAATTTGAATATATAATGTAATTGTTTCCACTTTTGTTTGATGTGTTTTTGTTTAAATTGTCAACGGTTGCACAGGATAAGATGTCGAAATTGATCAATTTAGATAAATGTTTTTGGTTATCAAGATAACCAAGAATTTTTTTACTTATCAACCTAAACAAAATCTTATTCGATTCAACTTTTCTCAAAAAAAATCTCCAACTTAAATTTATAAAATTTCGTTCTTGGTTATAAAAATTTTAGCTTATCTTTAGATTTATTTTTACTTTTGATTCAATCTTTATTTTCTTTTTATTATTTGCTTTTTATTTAACTTTTATTTTCTCCTATTTTTTAATTTTCTTTTATTTCAATTTTTCCATCGGAGGTTTTTGAATCAAATTAAAATGTTTGATATTTTTTTGTTTGATTCAACTTTTTCAATAACATAAAAGTTCAAGCCAAGAGCTTATTTCATAATTATACAAAATGTTGAATTATTTATTAGTAGTCATGGTAACTAAACAGTTTACTGTGAGTTAATCAGGATTATTGTTTTATATTATTTTTTGATTACCAAATTTTCAAATTTTTGAAGTTATATTTTCTTTGATTCAACTTTTCTCAAAAAAAATCTCCAACTTAAATTTATAAAATTTTCGTTCTTGGTTATAAAAATTTTAGCTTATCTTTAGATTTATTTTTACTTTTGATTCAACCTTTATTTTCTTTCGTTTCTTTATTATTTAATATGTTTCAATTTATCTTTAGAAGACGAAACCCAATGTTAGTTTTCATTTGTTTTGGCATTAACAGGTTTGAGATAATTTTCAGAAGCCAAACTCCAATCTTGGGTAAACAGGTATCGGCCTTTCGGTATTCCTTTCCATTTCCAAGAACTAACGCCTTTGGGGGACCAGTGAGCAACCTGAACTCCGATTTTGACCATTTTTAAAGTGGATTATGAAAGATGAGAGTCTAATTAGCGTATAAAAAAATAAAATTTTCGGATTTTTCACAAATTTAAAAAAAAAGGCTTTAAAAATTTATTTGCAATGCAATTTACTCATTGACTCTTTTGAATTGTGACCCCGCCCATCGAAATTCCAAAATAGATTGTGGCGACAGTAAAGATACCAGAATTTCGGACTTTACAACGAATTATAAAAGATGAGGGTGAAATCAACAAATTAAAAAATGAAATTTGTGGTGGGTCACCAAATTTTCGAAAAAATTTACTTTTAGTGTAAATCCTAGTCTTGAGGTAGTTGCGTTTGTCTAAACCAGGCGCTATAAGCGGTTTTGACAAGCACTTTACTTACTAAAAACATCCCCCAAGTACCTCCAACTCGATTCTTGGATTCTTGACTTTGAAATAAAAGAATGTTTCGCGTTGCTGTGTCGGAGTTACGTTTTTTTCTGGTTTTGCAGAGGGGGGAGGTTGCGGAGCTGTTCAGCTACAGGATCCCTTCGCGAAAAAATATCGTTGAGCGGAAAACTGTTGAGCGGTTATATTGTTGCGGGCAGGTATATTGCCGCTCTGTCTTTGCAGTTTCTTATAAAATCTGTTGAGGTAGCGAGATTTGGCTCCGACAACAAGAGAATGCTAAGATACATTACTGTGATCGGAAGAAGGTCGGGACCCTTTCTGGAGGTTTACCTGAAGTTATCTTATCGTTTTTTTCTTGGGAGGTTTTTCCTCAGCGCTTCTTTATTTAAAATTTTTATTTTGTGATAGGCACTGGATTCGGTCGGCATTGGTTTGTAGGTCTGCGACCTTGTACTCTTCAAGTATCACTGACATAGTCTCTTCGGTTTGCTGATTCTTTTGCAGCACTTTACCTTCAATCTCTTCTAATGGGCTGATCTTGGTGTGCCCATGGTACACTTATAAAGTGAACTTGCCGTGTATGTATTTAGGTACAGTCTTTCTCTTCCTGTCACCTGTTGGCTGTTGGTGTCACTATCGTCTCATGTTCGCAGATTTCTTTGGCTTCTACGGGGTCGTCATTTAAGAAATACGCACAAAATTAGCCAAGAAGTTTGTAATGCAGTTAGCACGATAACTTTGAACAGAAAAATATGTGCGAGAAGTTGTGGGCAGAGAGTACTGTAATTGAATTCCGATCTCTCAAAATCATTTTTTTAAATTATGTTTTTCAATTGTCCGAAGTCTACGTACTCCTTCGAATAATGACACTTACTTAGCCAATATTATAATATAATGCACTTGGAAATATCTTTAAAGTAGATCGAGTTTCCGCACAAATTAATTCTCCAGATGTCAGAAACACAAGAGTAATTTGCGGTCATTGTATGCACTAATACCCTAGGCACACCATCAAGGTAAACTTACATTGTTATATAATCGCACACTCAAATTTTAAACTTGTAAAATAATTTCTTAAAATTGACCGAATTTCTTTTATTGCAAATTTATACCAATGACATCAGGCAGACAGTAACTTTTATTGCACTGTTGAATAAAATGGTTCTTAAAGTGCCAATCGTTTATTTATCGTAAAGGACAATTGCTTCGGTTGTTTAAGAGTTTGCAGATTAAGAACCGTTTTATTCGACTATATGATAAAATTTATTGTTTTCTATCATATGCATGTGATATTTGTGTCTTTTTGTAAGGGAACATCTCTAAACATGCTAACATTTATTTAATTGTTTATAATTTTTATATTTTATGTAATTAAAAATAAAAACATGGCGATAAATCCTGTTTATCTATTTTTTCTGTTACGACGTTCGATGATTTTTAAGTTTTATTTGTGTTAACTGGCGTCCACCTTAAAATTGTTTTTATATTTATCTAAAATTAATTATTCTTAAAAATAAATTAATTATTCTTACGTCAAAATATACTCGTAGTCGTTCGTGAAGATGAACAAAATGTGAAGGCTAAAAATATTATATTAGAGCACAATACTTAAGTTGCATGCGGAACAAACTTGAAAAAAATTCTTAAATCTAAGATTTTTTAGCGCTCGCATTTTGTTCGTCTTTACGAACGACTACGAGTATTGTTTTGACGTAAAATTATAAATTATTGATACAAAATAATTCATTTTTTGCTTTTATGTTGTATAATTCAAACATTTTTATTAGCGGTGCTACTTTCTAAAACTTCTACTTTTCTAAAATAGTGCGATGCAAACCGGCAAATTAATTAAAAGTTTTTAAATTTTTATAATATTAAATTTGGTGCTGTCAAAGAAAACTTAAGATTTACTTAAGTCAAATGCGGTGCAACCCCAGTTTTAAGAATCTACGAATGTTATCAAACAACCCAAGCTCTCAGAATTGCATACTAAAAATATGCAAAGCTAACTGTTGCACGTATGCATTTATATCGATAAAAGGTAAAAGCCAAAAATTTTATTAAAAAGGTTGGTAAATTGGTAATAAATTGTCAATTTTTTGAAAAGTCTGTCCCATGATAATCAGCGATGAGTGCAGACGCAAAATGCGTTGGGTAAAATAAAAAAGTTTTTAAAAGAGTTTAACAGTCGGAGTTCTGCATCAAATTAAAGTATTAATAAGATTAAAAAAAATAAAAATAAATCTCCAGCATTGGGTGCTCGACCGTATCCTCGGCCTCACAGTGGTCGCAGGTGGAAGCCTGATGAGGACCAGAACCTGGCGAAAAACTGCCACCCTCGAAGTAGTTGTTAAAGGCGGCCAGGAATATGTCTTCCTGGGGCCCAAAGCCTTGCCCGTGGTAAAATCGGCCTCTGCTGCCTGAAGTTTACCATTGGTGAAGAGGGATTAGGCTAGAGAGCTTTCCAGCCTGAAACCTTTCAATCCGAGTCTATTTTTGGCCAACTCCTTTTCTATTTCCGGATCTCTTGCCTATCTTTGCAGCATCGTCGTTTTGAAAACGACGTGTCGCAGACTGCTTTTATAGTTTACAACTGTTTCTGTTCAAAATGTTACCAGTAGATTTTTCTTATCTAATTTATGAGAAAATCGTCCTGGATTGATGTATGACAGCAAGACGGTGGGCGTGGCATCCTCTAGAATAACAATGACGTAATAATTAATAGTCGTTTAGAGTCCCCCGTCGAGAAACCTCAATTTTATTATTCTGCGGAGTGGCAAAGATATGGTTGACAATTGATCTGGATGCTTCCATCTGAAATGTAGACTTTGAGTTACGAACAATTAGCTCCGCTCCCGCAGGGTTTCAATCAGAACTTTCTCTCTTTGGCCCATCTATGGTGAGCCTTATGAGGGAGGAGACTGACCGCTGTCGGGAAATTTGGCATACGACAGTTTCGGGGAAAAACAGTCCATCCAACCGTTCTCCTAGGTAGAGTTTGTTTTTGGCAAAAACAAGTCTCGAGGATAGGTCGGCGGGCTACTTTACAGAAAACTGCACCTCGAAAAACAAAAACGTACGAAAAACTCAAAGGGTAGTTTGCGATAAAACAGCACCCCCGTTCGTTCCTTGAGCCTTGTACTGGAAAAACTGCCCTTGGTCTGCATCCTTGAGTCAGATTTTTGGCTGTACAAGCCCTCTTCGAATTCCAACGGAGATACTGTTTCTTCTCGAAAGGGAAACGGGTAAGAAACCCATCTTTGATTTTGACCATTTTTAAAGTAGATTATGAAAGATGATCGTCTAATTAGTGTATTACAAAAATAAAATTTGCGGACGGTCCACAAATTTTAAAAAAAACGACTTTAAAAATTTATTTACAATGCAACTATCTCATTGGCTCTTTTGAACTCTAATCGCGCCCATCGAAATTAAAATAAGTTGTGGCAACAGCAATAATACCAGAATCTGGGTTTTTTCATCGAATTATAAAATATGAGGATGTAATAAACACATAAAAAAATCAAATTTGTGGTTGGTTAATAAATTTTGGAAAAAATTCACTTTTAAGGTGAATCCGAGTCTAGACGTAGTTTCATTTGTCAAAACCCACTTTCCGTAGGTAGGTTTATTTGCAAAAACCGGACGTTCCATCGAAACTTAAGAACAATCTCCTAGACCGGGGGGTCTGGGGGGTGTGGAGCACCCCCCAGGTACACAGATTGTAACAGTTATAATTCAATTTGTACGAAAACTTTCAAAATAACACAATATAGCGGGTGGCGGTCTGTATATTGGGGGGGGGTCGCTAGTGTTTTGCAAAAATTAAAAAACGTCAAATTCAACCTAAATTTGCTCAATTATCTATTTTCAAGACCATTTAATTTAAAAAATACGGCGCTTAAAATAAAGGCTTGAAGAATTATGTGTGGAAAAGTGGGAAAATATTCTCACACTCTGTAGTTGAATTATTGAATAAGTGGCCGAGAAGGGGGGACAATTTTTTATTTTTTCAAATTTGAACTATTTCAATTCAGCAAAATGATGTTAAAAATAATTATTTCAACAGTTTAGCTGTAAAATAATTATTATTAATTATAGCAAACCTTGGGGTCCACTCCAATTGCATTAGTGCGCAGAAAATTGGGTATACGTAAAAATAAAAAAATAAATAAATAAAATTATGTATGGGTGACAGTTCGAATTCCCGGATTGAAATTTTTACCATGTTTAAAGCGGTTTATGAAAGCTGAGGGTCTAATTAGCATATAAAAAAATAAAATTTGGGGTCGGTTTACATATTTTAAAAAAAACCGTCTTTAAAATTAATTTGGAATGCCAGTTTGTCATTGGAACTCTTTTAAACTGTAACCCCGCCCATCGAAATTAAAATAGATTGTGGCGACAATAAAGATACCAGAATCTTAATTTTTACAACGAATTATGAAAGATGAGGGTGTAATGAACACAAAAAAAAATAAAATTTGCGGTTGGCCAATAAATTTGGAAAGAATTCACTTTAAGGTGAATCCGAGTCTGACGTAGTTGTGTTTGTCAAACCCACTTTCCGTAAGTAGGTTTATTTGCAAAAACCGGATGTTCCATTGAAACTTAAGCACAATCTCCAAGACCGGGAGGTCTGGGGTGTGGAGCACCCCAGGCACACAGATTGTAACATTATAATTTACATTTGTAAAAAACTTTTAAAATAACACAATATGGTGGGGTCGGTTTAATATGTTGAAAAAGGTAAATCGAATTCCGGAATCAGTTTGTATTATCTTTCGAACTGTAACAAAATTAAAATAGGTTGTGCGACAAGTAAAATACCAGAATCGTTGTTTTTACCGAATTATGAAAGGTGAGGGTGTAATTAACACATAAAAAAATAAAATTTGTGGTTGGTCAATAAATTTTGGAAAAAATTCACTTTTAAGGTGAATCCAAGTCTTGACGTAGTTGCGTTTGTCAAAACCCACTTTCCGTAGGTAGGTTTATTTTCAAAACCGAATGTTCCATGAAATTTAAAACAATCTTAAACCGGGGTCTGGGGTGGAGCACCCAGTACTAGATTGTAACATTATATAATAATTTGTAGGAAAACTTTTAAAATAACACAATAATGGTGAGTGGGGTTTTTGAAGGGCGAATCCGCTAGTTTTCATCAAAATTAAAATAGGTTGTAGCGACATAAATACAGAATTTGTTTTACACGAATTATAAAGTGAGGTGTAATAACACTAAAAATAAAATTTGGGTTGGTCAACAATAATTTGAAAAATTCATTAAGGTGAATCCAAGTCTTGAACTATTGGTTTGTCAAACCACTTTCCGTAGTAGGTTTATTTAAAATCGAAGTTCCATCAAAATTTGTAAGAACAGTACAGTATATCATTTGTAAAACTTTTAAAATAACACAATGGAGTGGTCTTTGAGGAACATGTTTTACAAATAAGTTTCACAGTAATATACAGTTCTTTAGTTTATGAAAGATGATGGTCTAATAGCGATAAAAAATAAAATTTGCGTCGGTCACAAATTTTGAAAAAACGGTTTTAAAATTTATTTACACTGCAATTATCTCATTGGTTCTTTTGAACTGTAACTCCGCCCAATCAAAATTAAAATTGGTTGTGGCGACAGTAATGATTACAGAATCTTGATTTTTACCGAATTTTGAAGGTAAAGGTGTGATTAACACATTAAAAATAAAATTTGTGGTTGGTCAACAAATTTTGAAAAATTCATTTTAAGGTGAATCCAAGTCTAAACGTAGTTAGTTTGTCAAAAACCCATTTTGTAGGTAGGTTTAATTGCAAAATACGTTGGCGTACATTGAAACAAGAACAATCTCTAAGACCGGGGTCTGGGGGTGTGGAGCACCCAGGTACCTAATGCAGTTATAATTAATTTCGTGTTTAATAACAAATTATAGGGAAGGTCTGGGAAAGTCGATTAACCCTGATTACGAGTTTTACTATTCTTTTTGTAAATTATGAAAGAGAATAATGCCAGATACACATAAAAAATTAAAATTTGCGGACGGCTCACACATTTTGAAAAAAACGGCTTTAAAACTATTAACAATAAATAGTCAAAACTTCTTCGAAAATGTGGGATGTCATCTTAGAGACGGTTTTGACACGTGCTAAACTCATTAAAACATCCCTTAAGCGGTCCAACTCGAAAATTTTGAAAGTTGACGGCAGATCTACAGGAGCACTTACTCGTTTCTAACATGCTAGTTGACCCGCCTCAAGGTAAACCGCTAGAATAAATCTGCACGGACGGCAACCAAATGATAATATTATTGCGTAGTATTACGCAATAATGCCTTTATGTATTTCTTATGGAAAATTGCAATTTTCAAAATTAAATTGTGGCCTTATTACAAGTCCGACAACTTTCATCCTCACCTTAAAAGATTCGTATTTTTATGCTCTTTCGTTTGGTTGAACCATTTTATAGGGAAAAGTGTATTTTGAAGACGGGTTTCTTACTGACCCATTTACTGATTGGCTCAATTGAACTGTAATCCCGCCCAACAAATTTAAAATGGGTTGTGGCAACATTTAAAATACCAAAATTTCGTTTTTAGAACGAATTATGAAAGATAATGGTGTAATTAGCTAATAAAAAATTCAAGTTGTGATCGGACAACAAATTTCCAAAAAATCACTTTTGTGTGAATTCGTTTCTGATTGTTTGCGTGTCAAAACCTATTCTCCGCACCCTCGCGCTCCTCCGGGTTGCGAAGGGCCTGAACGGTTTTGACGAACGCGCTAACTTATTAAAACATCCCAAGCGGCCGCAACTCGAAAAGTTTGGAAGTTGACGCGGCGAATCTCAGAGAGCGACTGACTCCTTCCTAACGCTGCTCTAGTTAGCTCCGCCCTATGGGCTATTCACGTATATGAAATTACATGCATCGCCAACAGAATGTATTCCATATTTGGCATTTAATACACAAAAATTCACTTTACGTGTATTTCTTATGAGAAAATGCAATTTTCATAATTAAATTGTGGCCTTATTACAACTCCGACAAGATTGATCTTCACCTTAAAATCTTGTATTTTGTGTTCTTTCGTTTGGTATAGCCATTTCTATAGGAAAAGTGTGTTTTAGAATCAGGGTTAGTCGACTCTTGCCGGGGTCTGTATATTATGGGGAGATCGCCAGTGTTTTGAAAATTAAAAACCTAGAATTCAACCCAATTTTGCTCAATTATCCATTTTCAGGACCATTTAACTTAAAAATTCGGGTTCAAAATAAAATCAGTAAAATTGTGTGTGGAAAAATATTCTCAATCTGTAGTTAGATAATTAAATAAGTGTTCGGTGGGGGGACTGGAATAACTGTTATATTTTTCAAGTTTAGACCATTTGAATTCAGCAACATATTGTTAAAACAATGACTTTAACAGTTTGGCTGTAAAATAATTATTATTAATAGTACTAGCAAACCTTGGGGTTCACTCCAATTGTATAATAATGCGCAAAAAATGATGAATGTATTTACGAAAGATGAGGGTCTAATTAGCAGATAAAAAATAAAATTTGCGGTCGGTTAACAAATTTTAGATAAAAACGGTTTTAAAACTAATTTAGAATGCAATTTTGTCATTGGTTCTTTAGAACTATAACCCGCCCAACGAAATTAAAATAGGTTGAAGGACAGTAAAGATACCAGAATCTCGTTTTAACAACGAATTATGAAGGACGAGAGTCTAATTAACTAATAAAACAATTAAATTTGTGATTGAATAACAAATTTTGGAAAAATTCACTTTTTGTGTGAACGCGACTCTTGACGTAGTTAACGTTAACGCTTTACATACTAAAACATTCCCCAAAGCGATCTAACTCGAAAAGTGTGGAAGTTGACCAGACGGATGTCAGAGAGCGACTGACTCTCTCCTATCGTTGCTCTAGTTAGTCCCGCCCTATGGTTGATTCGTGCATATTAAAGAACGCGCACCGTTAATACAATGCATAAAATTATTGCGTAATATTGCGCAATACTACATTTACATGTGGAAACTTATGGGAAAATTGTAATTTTCAAAATTAAATTGTGGCCTTATTACAAGTCCGACAACATTGATCAACACCTTAAAGAGCTTGTATTTTTCTGTTCTTTCGTTTGGTAAAGCCATTTCCATAGGAAAAATTGTATTTTCAAACCCGAAAATTCGAACTCTTACCTTATGTATAATCCTGAGATGGTTCCAAAAATTGTTTTTGGTTATTTTATTTTCAACACAAATAATATTATTTATTATAATTAATAATTTCTAAAAGTGAGAGTGCTAATCAAGCGGACGGACGGAATGAAAATAAAGAATTCATGCAACTAACGTTGCCGTTGCTCGGTAGGGGATTTAGTAAACAATTAGTTTTTTTTAGTTATAAAGTTTCGACATTGTTGAAACAACGATTACTTGGTTTCAATGTACAGGTATTGATTTCTTCCAACTTTTTGTTAAAATTTAAACCAGTTGCTGGTTTGAACTACGGGCGCTGCAGGAAGCACCTTAATTACTACTCCCATGTTAGGGTTTATCGGACAGATTGTCTGTTAGCCGCATTTGCATGTTTATTCCGAAAGTCGTCGGTAGTAATAATAATCCAAAACAACAATGCTTATTAGACTAATTGAATAACGTACATCATTTTGGTTCTTAAGTTGGCAAGATTTATGTTATAAAATACGCTGCCGCCGCTACTCTAAAGGTTATGTATGAACTATTTGGGAGTTTTGGTGTTGCAAACTTATTACTATTGTGATGAAACATACTCTCGAGAGGTATATACAACATAGAAGTTGGGTTACAACTGAAACAGGTTATATTGATATAAATGAACAAAGCTAACTGAGATTTATGACAATGCTGTATACATAAACTACATACATATGTATTTTCTATATGGGCACCTTAAATATATCAATCACTCTTCCAACGACACTCAAAATTTTCTCTCAACTTTAATGAAAATTCCTTACAAAAAATTTTCAATCAACTTATAAAATATTGATTTCTACAAAAAAAATTTAATTAATTCAAATTTTTAATTATGAAAATTCGGAAGAAATTTTCCGACTCGACGTCGTCGTCGTCGATATTTCCGTCTGATTTATTTAGTTCACCTTTCAGCTTACAAATTTACAAATTATTGGTCATAACCATAAATCTGTGACAAAGTAATTAATTATCGCCCAAGTCTCAACGTCAATGCCGGTTGAATGTGGCTTTCGTTAACCCCTGTATTTTAGGTGTGAATGACTTGAATCAGTTTCAATTTAGACAAGCTTACCCTTTGAAGCTTTTATCAAACTGCAATTAATAATTGGTCTAATTAGCATATAAAAAAATTTGCGTTCGGTTTACATATTTTAGAAAAAACGGCTTTAAAATTAATTCGGAATGCCAGTTTAGAGCTTTTTGAACTGTAACCCCGCCCATCGAAATTAAAATAGGTTGTGGCGACAATAAAAATACCAGAATCTTGATTTTACAACGAATTATAAAAGATGAGGGTGTAATGAACACAAAAAAAAATAAAATTTGCGGTTGGTCAACAAAATTTGAAAAAAATTTAATTTTAAGGTGAATCCGAGTCTTAACGTAGTTGTGTTTGTCAAAACCCACTTTCCGTAGGTAGGTTTATTTGTAAAAATCGGTCGTTTCATTGAAACTTAAGACCAGTCTCCAAGACCGGGGTTCGGGGGGGGGGGGGGAGCAGCCCCAGGCACACAGATTGTAACAGTTATAATTTAATTTGTAACAAAACTTTTTAAAATAACACAATATAGTGAGTGGGGGCCTATATGTGGGAGTGGGTGACAGTCGAATTCCGGGATCGGGATTTTTCATCAAAATTAAAATATTTAATTAAAATAATTAAAATTAAAATTGTAGCGACAGTAATGATACCAGAATTTTGGGTTTTTTTACCAAATTATGAAAGACAGGGGTGCTATAAACACACAAAAAAATAAAATTTGTGGTTGATCAACAAATTTTGGAAAAAATTCACTTTTAAGGTGAATCCGAGTCTAGACGTAGTTGCGTTTGTCAAAACCCACTTTCCGTAGGCAGGTTTATTTTCAAAAACCGGACGTTTTATCGAAATTTAAGCAATCTCCAAGACCGGGGGGTCTGATCACACAGATTGTAAAAGTTATAATTCAATTTATAGCAAAACTTTTTAAAATAACACAATGTAGTGGGCGGGGGTTCGTCTGTAGGGGAGGGGACGAAATCGCTAGTGTTTTCATAAAACCATTTGAGTTCAGCAACATGTTGTTAAAAATTATGATTTGAACAGTTCGGCTGTAATATAATTATTATTAATCCTAGCAAACCCTTTGGTCCACTACAATTGCATTAATGAGCACAAAATTATGTATGGGCGACAGTTCGAATTTCGGGATCGGGATTTTTACCACTTTTAAAGCGGTTTATGAAAGATGATGGTCTAATTAGCGTATAAAAAAATAAAATTTGCGGGCGGTCCACAAATTTTGAAAAAAAACGGTTTTAAAAATTTATTTACAATGCAATTATCTCATTGGCTCTTTTGAACTGTAATCGCGCCCAACAAAATTAAAATAGGTTGTGGCGACAGTAATGATACCAGAATCTAGTTTTTTTCACCAAATTTTGAAAGGTGAGGGTGTGATTAACACACAAAAATCAAATTTGCGGTTGGTCAACAAATTTTGCAAAAAATTCTGTTTTAAGGTGAATCCGAGTCTAGACGTAGTTACGTTTGTCGAAACCTACTTTCCGTAGGTAGGTTTAATTGTAAAGCCGGACGTTCCATTGAACTTAAGAACAAACTTCAAGACCGGGGGGTCTGGGGTGTGGAGCACCCCAGGTACACAGATTGTAACAGTTATAATTCAATTTTGGTTTTAAATAACACAATATAGCGGGTAGGGGATCTGTATGTTGGGAGGAGGGGGGGATCGCCAGTGTTTTGAAAAAATTAAAAAACGTAGAATTAAACCCAATTTTACTTAATTATCTATTTTCAGGACCATTTAACTTTAAAAATTCGGCGTTCAAAATAAAAGCTATAAGAATTGTATGTGGAAAAGTGGGAAAAATATTTTTTCAATCTGTAGTTAGATAATTGAATAAGTGTCCGGAGAGGGGGGGGGGGTAATAACTGTTATATTTTTCTAATATGAACCATTTGAATTCAGTAAAATCTTAAAAATGACTTCAACAGTAAAGTAAAGTTCGACTGTAAAGTAATAGCAAACTTTGGGGTTCACTCCAATTGAATATTAATGCGCAGAAAATTATGTATAGATTTATGAAAGATAAGGGTCTAATTAGCAGTTAAAAAAATAAAATTTGCGGTCGGTTGACAAACTTGATATAAAAAACGGTTTTAAAAATTAATTTAGAATGCAATTTTGTTATCGGTTCTTTAGAACTATAACCCCGCCCAACGAAATTAAAATAGGTTGTGGGGACAGTAAAGATACCAAAATCTCATTTTTAACAACGAATTATGAAGGATGAGGTTCTAATTATAACTAACAAACCAATTAAATTTGTGATTGCATAACAAATTTCGAAAAAATTCACTTTTTGTGTAAATCCGACTCTTGACGTAGTTGCGTTTGTCAAAACGCACTGTCCGCACTCTGTGCTCCGCTCTGCTCTCGGCGATACAAGCAGTTTTGAGAATCACTTTACTTACTAAAAACATCCCCCAAGACTATCCAACTCGAAAATGTGTGGAAGTTGACCAGACGGATGTCAGAGAGCGACTGACTCTCTCCTAACGCTGCTCTAGTTAGCCCCGCCCTATGGTTGATTCGTGCATATTAAAGAACGTGCACCGTTAATACAATGCATAAAACTATTGCGCAATAATACATTTACAGGTTGGTTGTAAAGTATTTAAAGCAAAAATGAAAGAATGTGAACTTTTAAATGAAATTAGTTTTTTTATTCAATATAATCTCCCTCAACTTCAATACACTTATTCCAATGATCCTGCAATAATTTTATTCCATCTCTGTAATGATTTTCTGAAAGCTCTGCAAAATACTGTTCCACGACTGAAATAGCTTCTTCATTCGATGAAAAACGCTTTCCACGAACGAATTGTTTCAAGTTTCTGAAGAGGTAGTAGTTGCTAGGAGCCAAATCTGGCGAATACGGTGGATGTTCAAGCAATTCGTACTTTAGTTTATTGAATTTTGCCATTGTTAAAACACTTTTGTGGACAGGTGCGTTGTCTTGGTGAAAGATGATTTTTATGTTGCAAACCGGGTCTCTTTTCACGAATTTGTTCGTTCAATTGATCCAAAAGGTTACAATAATATTCAGAGTTAATTGTTTTACCTTTTCAAGATAATCAATCAATAAAATCCTTTGCATCCAAAAACTGATGCCATAACCTTTTTGCTGATCGTCCTGACTTCACCTGTTTTGGAGCTGAACAACCAGCCTCAGTCCACTGTAATCGTTCTTGTTTCAATTTAGGATCATGGTGGTAGATCCAAGTCTCATCCATAGTTACAAAACGACGCACAAAATCGATTTTATTCTTATTAAAAGATTCAAATGATGCTGAGAAATTTGCTTTATGTGAGTTTTGTTGAATTGTTAACGAATGCGGCACTAACTTTCCAAACAGCTTTTTCATACGTAATTCTTTATGTAAAATATAGAGTACTCGTTCGTCTGAGATGCCTATGGTATTAGCAATTTCACGCTTAGTCAAACTTGGATCTTCACTAACAATATTATGTACTTGTTCAATGATTTCTGGTGTTGTTGCAGTTTTGGTCGTCCACTACGTGGTTCATCTTCAACGCTTGTACGACCACGTTTAAACTCTAAAACCCATCGATGTACAGTTGGAAATGAAGGAGCAGATTCTTTTAACACGCTCACCATTTTTGTATGAATTTCTGTTGCTGATAAACCTTCCAAAACAAAAAATTTTATCACTGCACGATACTCAGTTTTTCCATTGTTAAAAAATACACCGACACGTCGACTTCAAATGGCTTGTAAACAATGAATGAATTGACAGATCGAAATAAAATTTTTAGTAGGTTCATATGAAAGATCAAATATCAAAATGACGTATGAATTTTGATTCCTCTACTGCTTAATAGGTGTCGCTTTTAGTATTTTTCAACCAACCTGTACTGTATTATGGGAAAATTGTAATTTTCAAAATTAAATTGTGGCCTTATTACAAGTCCGACAACATTGATCAACACCTTAAAGAGCTTGTATTTTTCTGTTCTTTCGTTTGGTAAAGCCATTTCCATAGGAAAAATTGTATTTTCAAACCCGAAAATTCGAACTCTTACCTTATGTGTGATCCTGAGGTGGTTCCAAAATTGTTTTGGTTATTTTATTTTTAAACACAAATATTATTATTTATTATAATTAATAATTTCTAAAAGTGAGAGTGCTAATCAAGCGGACGGACGTAATGAAAATAAAAATTCATGCAACTAACGTTGCCGTTGCTCGGTAGGGATTTAGTAAACAATTAGTTTTTTAGTTATGAAGTTTCGACATTGTTGAAACAACGATTACTGGTTTTAATGTACAGGTATTGATTTCTTCCAACTTTTGTTAAAATTTAAACCAGTTGCTGGTTTGAACTACGGGCGCTGCAGGAAGCACCTTAATTACTACTCCCATGTTAGGGTTTATCGGACAGATTGTCTGTTAGCCGCATTTGCATGTTTATTCCGAAAGTCGTCGGTAGTAATAATAATCCAAAACAACAATGCTTATTAGACTAATTGAATAACGTACATCATTTTGGTTCTTAAGTTGGCAAGATTTATGTTATAAAATACGCTGCCGCCGCTACTCTAAAGGTTATGTATGAACTATTTGGGAGTTTTGGTGTTGCAAACTTATTACTATTGTGATGAAACATACTCTCGAGAGGTATATACAACATAGAAGTTGGGTTACAACTGAAACAGGTTATATTGATATAAATGAACAAAGCTAACTGAGATTTATGACAATGCTGTATACATAAACTACATACATATGTATTTTCTATATGGGCACCTTAAATATATCAATCACTCTTCCAACGACACTCAAAATTTTCTCCCCACTTTAATGAAAATTCCTTACAAAAATTTTCAATCAACTTATAAAATATTGATTTCTACAAAAAAAATTTAATTAATTCAAATTTTTAATTATGAAAATTCGGAAGAAATTTTCCGACTCGACGTCGTCGTCGTCGATATTTCCGTCTGATTTATTTAGTTCACCTTTCAGCTTACAAATTTACAAATTATTGGTCATAACCATAAATCTGTGACAAAGTAATTAATTATCGCCCAAGTCTCAACGTCAATGCCGGTTGAATGTGGCTTTCGTTAACCCCTGTATTTTAGGTGTGAATGACTTGAATCAGTTTCAATTTAGACAAGCTTACCCTTTGAAGCTTTTATCAAACTGCAATTAAATTGATACGATTTGGTCGACATAAATCAACTTTTGAATTTAAACTAAAATTTGTGAGTATAAATTTCTTCAAGCAAAAACGTTTTACATTTCGAATGCCGTTGTGGTCAATTCCCAAAGTTACTGCGGAAGATGTAAGCTGGGGCATTAATTTTTAAAATTTAATTTTATTAAAAAATTTTAATAAAAAAAGCGAAATAGTTTCACGTTAGTCACGTCGTTATTTGCACAATCCCCATGGCGTCGACGGCAACGGTCAGCAGGTTGGCTTGACCATTGCGCGATAAATCCTTGTTCACTCGAGGGACCCCCAGGATATCTCATTTGCAAGAGGACGCTTACTCCATTTATATATTTTCAAAGATAATTAAGCTAACGCAGTTAGTTTTGGGCATATTTGTCGCTTAACAAATTTTATAAAACGACGTTAATATACGGCCTACATGTCCAATATATTTTGAAACCCTTCAAGGGATTTAATTATTAAACATAAATGTTGCTTTTACAAAAAATTTGTATTATAAAAACGAATAATTTTTTTATGGAAAAAACTTTATCGATGTTTAAGTGCCACCCCTCAAGTTTCCTCATCTATTTTTAGAGCGCCAGTCGTTGTTTGTAATTCTTTCTATTTTTCAATAATTAGTTCTTAAGTTGTTTTCTATGATTAGACATTCTGTAAGAACAAGAAGAAAATTTTAATTATTAAAACAATTAATTATTAAGAGACAATGTCCTAGTACTTAGGGAGATCAATTGCTAACGGTAATTGCAATCCACGAAAAGAGTAACTTTCTTTTATGACCATTTTCGACCATTAACAATAAAGGTACATCATCTACGGGTGCTCAGGAGAGCACTTAACCACAGAGGCAATGCACAAATTTAACGTGCGCAGTAATTCCCACGTAAGTGGACCTCGAGTTGGAGGTACTTGGGGATGTTTTAGTAAGTAAAACTTCCGCACCCTACGCTTCACTCCGCGTCGCTCCGGGCGCTACAAGCAACTACGTCAAGAGTCGGATTCACACAAAAAGTGAATTTTTTCCGAAATTTGTTGTCCGATCACAAATTTAATCCTTTTATTAGGCAATTAAACCTCATCCTTCATAATTCATTGTAAAACCGAGTTTCTGGTATCTTTACTGTCTCTACAACCTATTTTAATTTCGATGGACAAGTTTACAGTTCAAAAGAGCCAATGAGTAAATTGCATTGTTAATAAATTTTTAAAGTCGCTTTTCTTAAAAATGTGTGAGCCGTCCGCAAATTTTAATTTTTTTGTACGCTAACTAGACCCTCATCTTTCAGAATCCACGTTAAAGATGGTCAAAATCGAATGACGAGTTTCTTACCCGTCCCCAAAATTGCTTCACCAAACGAAAGAGCACAAAAATACAAATGATTTAAGATGAGAATGAATCTAAGAGGACTTCTAATAAGGCCACGATTCAAATTCGAAAATCACATTTGAAAATTATTCCTCCCCCGTCCCGGACCCTTATTCAATTATCCAACTAAAGAGTGTGCGAATATTTTTCCCACTTTTCCACACGCAATTTTAACAGCTTTTATTTTGAACGCCGAATTTTGTAAGTTAAATGGTCCTGAAAATGGGTAATTGAGTAAAATTGGGTTGAATTCTACGTTTTTTAAATTTTTTGCAAAACACTGGCGATTCCCCCCCTAATATACAAACCCCTACCCGCTATATTGTGTTATTAAAAAAAATTAAATTATAACTGTTACAATCTGTGTAGCTGGGGGGTGCTCCACACCCCCCAGACCCCCCGGTCTTGGAGACTGTTCTTAAGTTTCGATGGAACGTCCGGTTTTTGCAATTAAACCTACTTACGGAAAATGGGTTTTGACAAACGTAACTACGTGTAGACTCGGATTCACCTTAAAGTAAATTTTTTTCCAAAATTTGTTGACCAATCACAAATTTTATTTTTTATGTGTTCATTACACCCTCGTCTTTTATAATTCGGTAAAACCCGAGTTTCTGGTATCATTACTGTCGCTACAACCTATTTTAATTTTTTGAAAAATCCCGATCCCGGAATTCGACCCTCCCCTCCCACATATAGATCTCCACTCACTATATTGTATTATTTTAAACAGTTTTTACAAATTAAATTATAACTGTTACAATCTGTGTGCCTGGGGTGCTCCACCCCAGACCCCCCGGTCTTGCAGACTGTTCTTAAGTTTCAATGGAACGTCCGGTTTTTGCAATTAAACCTACTTACGGAAAATGGGTTTTGACAAACGTAACTACGTGTAGACTCGGATTCACCTTAAAAGTGAATTTTTCTCAAAATTTGTTGACCAACCACAAATTTGATTTTTATGTGTTAATTGCACCCTCACCTTTCATAATTCGGTGAAAAAAACTAAATTCTGGTACCATTACTGTCGCCACTATTTTAATTTTGTTGGCCGGGGTTACAGTTCAAAAGAGCCAATGAGTAAATTGCATTGTTCATAAATTTTTAATGCCGTTTTTTTTAAAATGTGTGAGCCGTCCGCAAATTTTAATTTTTTTGTACGCTAATTAGACCCTCACGTTTCAGAATCTACTTTAAAGATGGTCAAAATCGAATGACGGGTTTCTTACCCCCACAAAATTGCTTCACGGAACGAAAAAGCACAAAAATCATTTAAGATGAGGATGGATCTAAGAGAACTTCTAATAAGACCACGATTCAAATTTAAAAATCACAAGAATCCCATAAAAAGCACATGTATGTAAGTGTATTATTGTGTAGTATTACGTCATAATTCAACACATTCTATTGGCAGTCCGTGTGGTACCAACCCGGCAAGAGTTACCATTTCCCCCCTGATATCTGCCCCGTCAACATCTACACTTTGCCGAGTAGGACCGGTCTAGAACTTGTCAAAACGGCTTGCAGCGGTCGGAGCAAAGGAGACCCAAGCGGAGGCTGCGGAAAGGTGGTTTTGACTAACCCAACCACGGCCAATATCAGATTTACAATAAAAATATACGCTACAATACATTTTGCTCGGAGCGAAGTTTATAATTTTTTTTAGTTTTTTTAATATATTAAAACGTATTTACAACAATTAGTTTTAACGCTAAAAACTTATTTTAATTGTCGAGGGGCGGGGTTACAGTTTAAAAGAATCAATGAAAAATTGCATTTTAAATACATTTTAAAGCCGTTTTTTCCAAAATTTTATTTTGAAAATTTGACCCTCATCTTTCATTATCCACTTTAGAAATAGTCAAAATTGGAGTTCATGTTCATTACCCATCCCCCCCCCCCGTATGTCAAAATGTAGGAAATATCTAATGGAGTGCTCAGATTTGCATGGGGGCCAAAGTTTTAATTTACATTGATGCTTCATAAGTTAAAAAAAAGTAAGAAAATGTGAAGAACAACATAATTTAAGTGTTTATGCTACCAGGAGCTAATCTGGAATTTAACAAAGTGGAACTAGGATGACCGTAGGCTTCTATACAGCTACCATTCTGGTTTATAATTAAATTATATCGGTTTGTTCAAACTTTATGTTTTCTTCCTGGCTTTTTATAATCTGCACGATTATCAGATAATAATCCAACATTTGTTTACTGGTAACATGCATTTTCTATAGATTGGTTCATTTATTTCTGAAACTGAAATACGCGGACTGACGGACGGACGGACACGAAACCAGATTATAAGCGTCCTCGTATACTGCGTATTGAAACCTAAAATAAAAACCTAATTAATAGTGGGAAAATTGGGTTGTGAGTCTATCAGTTCTGGCGCCCAAATTAATAATCAATTACAGCACCTACGTAAATAAATCATAGCAATATATACCAAACAGAATATTCAAAGTACAATTAAATCTTTTTTGCGGGGATAGGGACTGCATAAAAAATCTATTAAAAATATTTTATTTTTTATTCCTACTGTGCATTTGATGGAATTTTGGAATATATTGCACAAAAAGAACAAATCGCTCATAAGCGATTTTCAATATAAAAATCACTGAAAAACACCGCATAAAATAGATTTGACTGTAATTGATATCATTTGGATGATGAACATCCTCCTACATTTTTTGACCTTAAATGACTGAAGGATCTAGAGTGAAATTTCTAAAAGCACCTCAGTGTTTTCAAATATTACCAATTTCAGTCAATCTCGCAATCGGTAAGAGAATGTTGCGAATTCTGCTCTCAATAAAAAACTTTTCCTCCAAATTCCTCTTCGTTATTTCCCATTCTACGTAATGATGGTTTTGCATTATTGCAAATTAAATCGCACATCAAGGTTAGAGAACTACTTAGAAACCCAGAATTAAATCTTTCACTGTATTGATACGTGAAATAACATCTATTCATAGTTGACAAAATTGGCTAAAGTTATCTAGACGCTGAAATTTCAAAATGCACCTACTGTTTTCATAATATTACCAATTTCAGTCAATTCACCTAATCGGAAGAGAATGCAGTAATCTTTAATACAACCTTTTTCAATTCGTCTGTAGCATTTCGACGGACGTTGGGTTTGACAAACTTCAACCACGTTGCAAATCTCTAGAAACCTAAAAGCATTTTAAAATTCTGTGATACGTGAAAAATTTTATATTTTTCAAAGTTAATTTAAGCGCTGATATTTCAAAATTCGTTTTTAAAATTTAGATTCGGTTATCTTAACTATCAATTTCGTCAATTTCGATAGGTGGGGTTACGGTTCTAAAGAGCAATAAGAACACGGTTGTATTTGAAATCTAATAAATTTAAAGCCGTTTTTCAAAATTTGTAGAACTTTTCCGAAATTTTTATATTTTTATGCCTATATTTTCTTACAAACGAAATAACAAAATTAGCAATCAGGGTTGATTAATTCGCAAGATGTGGCTCTAAGCTATGGCGAGATTCTAATAAAGAGATCTAAAACTAAAAATCGTTAGTTTTCAATTCTCTACCGACTCGAATTGAATTTGTGCCTAATTTTCCAAGAAGAATCAATTGCATCGTGTTACTCCTAGATGTTTTAATACTTTTAGAGCGGTAGAGTTCTTCATTTGATAAAAATCTAATCACAAATTTTTCTGCCTGCTTATTCAAGATTTTTACAGTTCGATTAATTTAATTTATCCAAAGACGGGCCAATTAGGCTTTTAACTACTTATGCCAGCCGCTGATCAGCCAACAACAGCAAAAAATCCATTCTTAGTCTTAAAATCGACCCAATCATAGCAACGTTCTTAAATTCAAACAAAGCATTCTTAACTTAAGAATGTTTAAGTACGGCATTGTTAAATTTTGTTTCAATCTAATTAGCCAACCACGGCAGCAAATTTTGCACGATTACCTCTATTCGGTTACTTCTTTTCAGACATCTCTGCTTAAGTCTTTTTTTTCTCACAACCATTTCTTTTCCACTATTGACTATTTTGGGCATTTATCCAATGGTTCTGTTGAGCGGTGTTTGTTTTCTTGTTTTGACGTTTAAATTTGACTCTGGCGTAGCCATTTTAGCTGTATTTTTTTGTCAATTCGTTTGTTCCGACATCTTGTTTTGTACCATTACTGAGTTGGGTTTTCTTACTGTGTCACCGCTTCTTGCACTCTCTTTCTGTTTATGGAACTTCCGGTTTTGCAATTAAACCTACCTACGGAAAGTGGGTTTTGACAAACGTAACTACGTGTAGACTCGGATTCACCTAAAAAGTGAATTTTTACCAAAATTTGTTGACCAACCACAAATTTGATTTTTTTGTGTTAATTGCACCTCACCTTTCATAATTCGGTGAAAAAACTAAATTCTGGTATCATTACTGTCGCCACTATTTTAATTTTGTTGGGCGGGTTACAGTTCAAAAGAGCCAATGACTAAATTCCTTCACCCCTAAAATTGCTTCACCAAACAAAAGAGCACAAAAATACAAATCATGTAAGATGAGGATGAATCTAAGAGAACTTCTAATAAGACCACGATTCAAATTTAAAAATCACAAGAATCCCATAAAAAGCACATGTATGTAAGTGTATTATTGTGTAGTATTACGTCATAATTTAACACATTTTATTGCCAGTCCGTGTGGTGCCAACCCGGCAGGAGTTACTATTTCCCCTGATATCTGCCCCGTCAACATCTACACTTTGCCGAGTAGGACCGGTCTAGAACTTGTCAAAACGGCTTGCAGCGGTCGGAGCAAAGGAGACCCAAGCGGAGGCTGCGGAAAGGTGGTTTTGACTAACCCAACCACGGCCAATATCAGATTTACAATAAAAATATACGCTACAATACATTTTGCTCGGAGCGAAGTTTATAATTTTTTTTGGTTTTTTTAATATATTAAAACGTATTTACAACAATTAGTTTTAACGCTAAAAACTTATTTTAATTGTCGAGGGGCGGGGTTACAGTTTAAAAGAGCCAATGAGACAATTGCATTTTAAATACATTTTTAAAGCCGTTTTTTCCAAAATTTTATTTTGAAAATTTGACCCTCATCTTTCATTATCCACTTTAGAAATAGTCAAAATTGGAGTTCATGTTCATTACCCATCCCCCCCCCCCGTATGTCAAAATGTAGGAAATATCTAATGGAGTGCTCAGATTTGCATGGGGGCCAAAGTTTTAATTTACATTGACGCTTAATTAGTTCATAACTGAAAAACAAGTAAAAAAATGTAAAGAAAAACATAATTTAAGTGTTTATGCTACCAAGAGCTAATCTGGAATTTAACAAAGTGGAACTAGGATGACCGTAGGCTTCTATACAGCTACCATTCTGGTTTACAATTAAATTATATCGGTTTGTTCAAACTTTGTGTTTTAATCTGATCAGCTAACAACAGCAGCAAATCCATTCTTAGTCTTAAAATCGACCCAATCATAGCAACGTTCTTAAATTCAAACAAAGCATTTTTAACTTATGGATGGTTAAGTACGGCATTCTTAAATTTTGTTTCAATCTAATCAGCCAACAACAGCAGCAAATTTTGCACGATTAGCTCTATTCGGTTACTTCTTTCCAGACATCTCTGCTTAAGTCTTTTTTTTTTCTCACAACCATTTCTTTTCCACTATTGACTATTTTGGGCATTTATCCAATGGTTCTGTTGAGCGGTGTTTGTTTTCTTGTTTTGACGTTTAAAATTAATCCAGGCGTAGTTATTTTAACTGCATTCTTTTGTCACATGTCGTTATTGCGCCCGACATCTTGTTGTTTACAATTAAATTATATTTTGTTAAATTTTGTTTTTTTCTGATTAGCCAACAACAGCAAAAATCCATTCTTAGTCTTAAAATCGACCCAATCATAGCAACGTTCTTAAATTCAAACAAAGCATTCTTAACTTAGATGGTTAAGTACGGCATTCTTAAATTTTGTTTCAATCTGATCAGCCAACAACAGCAGCAAATTTTGCACGATTAGCTCTATTCGGTTACTTCTTTCCAGACATCTCTGTTTAAGTTTTTATCACAAGCCATTTCTTTTCTACTATTGACTATTTTGGGCATTATCGCAATGGTTCTTGAGAAGTGTTTGTTTTCTTGTTTGACGTTTAAATAACCAGGCGTAGCCATTTCTGATTTTGTCACGATGTCGCTTATTGCGGACATCTTGTTTTGTACCATTACTGAGTTTAATTTCTTACTGTGTCTACCGCTTCCATGCATCTCTACTTTCTGCTTGGTGCAGATATTTGACCTTATTTTTATTCTGGCTCTCAAGAAGGTTAAACTGAGGGTCAACTGAGAAATTATGTATTACTTAACTCATCTTCACGTACATCATCATAATTCACCATACTTCTTCGTATTCATTATACTTAATATTTTCTACTGTTTACGTTCATCAGTACATCTCTACTTTATCATACTTTGGTATTTCCTACTTTTATTCGGTCTTCAAGATTTAAACAGTGTTCAAAAATCGTGTACATTCTTACAACTTTACGTTTAATATCATATTCACCAATTTTAAACGTATGTTAATATTATCCAGTAATTCAACTTACTTTATTGAAATTCAGAATACTCTACTTTCGGTTCTATTGTGACATTTCTTAGTCTTATCGATAAATGACAGTTTGCTTTAAAATGAAAACAACTTTAACTGTAAATATGCTGTATTGTGCATCGTTTGAATTCGCCACAATTTTTAAAACTAACGTGCATAGATATTATATTCAATAATAATAATTACTTGGAAAGTGTCGAAACCTCTCCGTTTCTTGGTAACGTGAAATTTTATTCATTTGATACAAAAATAATAAATGATAAAACACAACAATCGAGTTCAACACTATTCCAGTACCCTCACGGAAATTTTAATCAGTTTATTTATTTCAGAAGAATTAAACTACATTCTCCGATTGCAATTTTAAAATTTGTGCTTATACAGACCCTCGTTAATTTATTTTTATAAATTTAAACTGAAGTCTGTAGGGGGTAAACAAATTTTAACAGTTTATGATAAATGTCAGATTATGAAATTAAACACATTTACTTGGCCATGTTTTTTAATTTTATGAAACTTGAAATGTGCTTAAATATTTAATTCACTTTTAATAAAAATAAATTGTTAAACCAGGGGTCTGGGGAATGTGGAAACTATGCAGTTTATGATAAATGTCAGATTATTTAAATTAAAAATTTAAACTTCGATCAATTTTACTGAATTGAAATTGCAAATTTTTTCCTTTAATTAAAATTTGTTAAACCACTGGGGGTGTTCAACACCCCAGACCCCGGAAAGTCAGTTTACTTTATTAAAGATAAACTAAGATCTCCCGTTGCAGAGGCACTGGAGGGTGTTCCACACCCCAGACCCCTGGATTGAGTAGTTATTTTTATCAAAGTAAACTGAAGATTTCCGTTGCAGAGACTACCCCAGGGGTACAAGCTTTATAATTATGCAGTTTATGATTAATTATCAGATTATAAATTAAACACATTTACTTGGTCATAGCTAATTTTAAAGAACTTGAAATGTGCTTAAATATTTAATTCACTTTTAATAAAAATAAATTAGTTAACCGGGGGTCTGGGGATGTGGAACACCTCCAGTGCCTCTGCAAGAGATCGTCAGTTACTTTTGATAAAAATAAACTTGATCGGGTCTTGGTTTTGCAATGTTCTGCATTCCAAAATTTGTGCACTGGAGGGTGTTCCACACCCTCAGACCCCCGGATTGAGTAGTTTATTTATTATCAGAAGTAAACTGAAGATTTCCGTTGCAGAGATCTACCCCAGGGGTACAAAATTTATAATTATGCAGTTTATATTAATTATCACATTATAATTAAACACATTTACTTAGCCATAGCTAATTTTAGAGAACTTGAAATATACTTAAATATTTAATTCACTTTTAATTAAAATAAATTAGTTAAACCGGGGGGTCTGGGGGGTGTGGAACACCCTCCAGTGCCTCTGCAACGGGAAATCGTCAGTTTACTTCTGATAGAAAATAAACTAATCGATCGATACTCGATCGATTTTGCAATGTTCTTTATTCCAAAATTTGTGGAATAACCCACCCCAGACCCCGGATAGAGTAGTTTATTTTTTATCATAAATAAACTAAAGATCTCCCGTTGCAGAGGCACTGGAGGGTGTTCCACACCCCCAGACCCTCCAGATTGAGTAGTTTATTTATTATCAGAAGTAAACTGAAGATTTCCGATTGCAGAGATCTACCCCCAGGGACAAAATTTATAATTATGCAGTTTATGATTAATTGTCAGATTTAAATTAAACACATTTACTTGGCCATAGCTAATTTTAAAACTTGAAATTGCTTAAATATTTAATTCACTTTTAATTAAAATAAATTAGTTAAACCGGGAGGTCTGGGGATGTGGAACACTCTCCAGTGCCTCTGCAACGAAATCGTCAGTTTACTTCAAATAGAAAATAAACTAATCGGTCATACTCGATCGATTTTGCAATGTTTTATTTCAAAATTTGTACACTGGAGGGTGTTCCACACCCCAGACCCCCGGATGGAGTAGTTTATTTTTATCAAAGTAAACTAAAGATCTCCGTTGCAGAGGCACTGGAGGGTGTTCCACACCCTCAGACCTTTCAGATTGAGTAGTTTATTTATTATCAGAAGTAAACTGAAGATTTCCGTTGCAGAGATCTACCCCAGAAGGTACGAAATTTATAATTATGCAGTTTATGATTAATTATCAAATTATAAATTAAACACATTTACTTGGCCATAGCTAATTTTAGAGAACTTGAAATATCTTAAAGATTTAATTCACTTTTAATTAAAATAAATTAGTTAAACCGGGGGTCTGGGGTGTGGAACACCCTCCAGTGCACAAATTGAATAAAGAACATTGCAAAATCGATCAGTGTCGATCGATTAGTTTATTTTCTATTAGAAGTAACTAGAGAGGGCTGATGAGATGCAGGTTATCCAATCTCATCCAAGCAGACCACAACGAAGTAACCAAACACACAACAAAACAAAACAAATTAAACCCTGATTGGTTATTTCGTAAATTTAACTTTAATGTATTTTAACTGATAGGTAGCAGTTAACAAAGAACTGATAGATAATCGTTTTTTTCAACTTTAGTAAATCGGGCATAAGAAGATAGTTAAAATTACATTATCACATTCTGGAGCCGTCTCTGTAAAAGCGAGACAAGCGCGTTATTTTCGCTGCAATGTAATTAATTAATCACGATGAAACAATGAATTAAAACAAAAAAAAAATTAAAGCAAAATTTAAGAATGCCGTACTTAACCATTCTTGACTTAAGAATGTTTTGGTTCAATTTAAGAACGTTGCCTTGATTGTGTCGATTTCAAAACTAAGAATGAATTTTCATTTACGGTTGCATTCTCAGCGTCATCTGAATATCTTCTTGCTACTTCCTGACAATAATCCATAACTAAATAAATTAAATAAAACTAGAAGGGGGGGGCCGACACCCAAAAAGTAGTGCAAAATAGAAGTAACAATCGCATTGTCAGTACTTTCTGTAGTAATTTCTAAGAATATCTAAACTATTCATGGTAATCCGTTCCATAATATGTTATGATCTTGTTATGAACCAATAATACCTTTCCGTTTTAAAATTTTCCTCCAGGCAAAGTGTAAGCATGAGCTTAGATCCCGATTCGACTACAATACCTATAAAGTTTTCTTTAGAAAAGAAATTTGGCTTGAATTTTAGCGAGTAAGTAATTTACTACGTTAACAAGCAAAAGGGGGTAAATTATTAAAGAGCTTTAATTGGAATAAAAATGTTATTTTAAGTTTGTTGCAGCGTTGCTCAAACTTTCTGCTGCTCGTATATCACAACCTCAACTTTTTGTGCTGGTGAAATCCTTAAAAAGTTAGCTTAAAATTTTGGGACAAGTGGAAAGTGAATTACGCGAAACCTCTTCAGTTTATTTTTTACTGGCACGACTAGTAAGTTGACATAGGATTTATAAGCTTTGCATTGTGTTTGACAACTTTTCAAACTTTGTTTTGTGAGCAAGTAGAGTGTTAACGGCTTGTTGTGCACCAAAGGACAAATAAATTAACGTCCCACTTGACAGAACTCCTGTATCAGAGTTTGTGGTAACTTGAAGGATATATTTAACTATCGGAATTAATTCCCATTCGGCAGAAATTTTCCGATGGGGAGAGTTCAATTTTTTTATTTTTGATATCATCGAAACGTGCTTACTTAATAACGCAGATAATAAATAATAAGTTGGCTGATAATTAATCAAAAGTCTGTATTAGAGGGTTATTAATAACGGCGACAGATGTGAACGACACGTTGACAAGTAAAAGACCTGGATGACCGAGTGACGTCAGAAACATTTCCACCTGAGTCTTAAAGCTCCTCAAACAAATTTTCAGCGCAGACCGAAAGTTTACAAAGGTTTATCAGGAAACTTAGCTCGAAAACATATTTCACTTTAGTAGTAGCAAATGTTTGGGCTTAACTAAGCCGTAAGCAATGCAAATATTGGCGTTAGATTTTAAATCTGAAAAGATTTGTCGATATCGTTTAAGCACATTGCACTCAAATTTATTTTGAAAAATTAATTTTCGAATTTTCCTCGTAACTACGCTGGAACTTATTATTTGATGTTTTTTCCAATAAAAAAGATTTTAAGCAACATTTTCCTGACATAATCCACTTACAAGCTTAACAATAGTTAATCACATTTTATGTTTTGTGGTTTCCTTTATTTTGATTTTAAAAGTAGCAATTTCAATAGAACCGCAAGCACAATTTTCAGAGAAAATAAATCTGAAAGAAAATTTTTCAAACAAAAATCAAGGATTGTATATAAATAAAAGAACGCCGACCAAAATTTAAAGAAGAGGGGGACGTAAGGCGCTGTAACTTTTATAACGATAAAATTCAGATTTAATTCAATCAAAAATTTCTCTTTGTACTTACCTGTACCTTTGTTACCTGCACTTAATTTTCAAGTATATTCAAATATCAATTTTAAAATTTTATAATAATATATTAATGTCGTTTTATAAACTTAAGCTTATATATACAGGGTGAATAATAATAGGGTGAATAATATTAAAAATATATAATTAAAATTTAAGTAATCTTATTACTTAACATTACAAGTTTGTATTATAGAGCAGACAGCGCCGCAGATGATTTTGAAACTATTTAGTATGGTGCTAGATAAAGACATTGCTATGAATTAAGATCTCTGTAGAAAATAGTGAAAATCCATGGTCATTCTTAAAAAACTCTCCAACAGGTAACATAAAACTGATTTTTAGAGAATTATTGTAGCCTCGATGATGTATTGATGTAAAATTCAGTTTCTTGCAATTTATTTTAGTTTTTCATGAATTTTTCCCTGACGGACCCCTCAGGATTATTAAAAAATTAATAGTTTGGAACAGAAATAATATTAACCCTGATAAAAAAAACATTAAAAAGTTACAAAAACCGAGTAGGATATAACTACGCATAACAAAACAATTAAATTGTTGAATCAAAGATAATTGAATTGTTGAATAAAAAACAATTGAAGTATTAAACCAAAAACAACTGAATTATTATTTTAAAAATAATTAAAATCTAGCTCAAAGCAGCAAACAACCCAAAAACAAAACAACTAAATTAATTTAACAAAACAACTGCTTTTTTGACAAAGTAGCAGATTTCTTGTATAAAACAATTGAAGTGCTGAGAAATTGGTTAAAATGGTAAACAAACAGTTGAATTGTAGAATCACGGAAAATTAAATCGTTGAATCGATAATTGAATTGTTGAAACAAAACAATTAAATTATTAAGCCAAAAATAATTTAAGTCTTAAAGAAAGCATTTGAATTAACAAACCTGTTGAATTCATAAAACACAACAACTAAATTTATTGTACTAAACAGTTGCATTTTTTGACATAGCTTAGTAGCTTCTTTGCATTAAACAGTAGAATTGTTGAAAAACTCAATAAAATGGTTGAAAAATCTGTTACATTCTTAAAGAAACAGTTGAATTGCGAAATTACAGAAAATATAATTGTTGAATAAAAGATAATTGAATTGCTGAAATAAGGTTAGTTGAATTGATGAACCAAAATAATCAAGCGAATTATTCATAAAGAAACAATAAAATTATAAAACCACATTAATAAAAATATTAAACAAAATATTTAAATTTAAACTTTATTGAACAAAAACGACTAAATTATTAAACCAAAACTAAGTAAATTGTTATAAAATAAAGAATTATTTAACAAAACAGCTGCATTTTTGGTATTGCAGTTTCTTTTCTCATAAAACAATTAAATTGTAAACAATATTCTATTACAATTGAAGAACATTGAATTGTTGAATCAATGATAATTGAATTGCTGAACCAAAAACAATTGAATCAGTAAAAAAACAATTAAATTATTAAAACAACGTATTTGAAGTTTTGAAGAAAATGGCTGAACTGCTAAACAAAATAGTTGAATTGTTGAAGAAACAGTTGAATTGTTGAAATAATTATAATTATTAAACAACATTAAAGGTAATAAAATTGTTTAACAAAAAACAAATAAAGTAGGGATTAATCCAAAACAGTTGAATTGTTGACGAAACCAGTTGAATTATTTAACCACACAACTGAATTATTGAACAAAACAGTAAAGGTATTTAATCAATGTTGAATCAATAATAATTTAAATAATTTAACCAAAAACAATTAAATTCTTAAACTAAATATAATTAAAATGTTGTACAAGGCAGTAGAATTATTGAACCAAATAGTTGAATTATTGAATACCACCAAATAACTGAGCAAAACAGCTAAACTATAGAATAAAACAGTTGAATTATTTTATTTTTGGACAAAATAGTAACTTTTGCTTTAAGTAGTTAAATTGAATAAAATATTGAAGACTTGTTGAATCAAGGAAAATTATTAAACACCTGAAACAAAAATCAATTAAATTATTCAACAAAAACAATTGAATTAATAAACTGAAAGCAATTAAAATGTTGAACAAAGCAATGAAATGATTGAACCAATTAGCAAATTTTATTAAACAAAACAGTTGAATTTTTTGACAAAGTAGTAGCTTTCTTGAATAAAACAGTTGATTTGTTAAAACATTTGTTGAAATGTTAAAGAAACAATTGAATCGCTAAATTACAAAAGTTAAATTGTTGAATCAACGATAATAATTTAAATTTTTGAACCAAAAACAATTGAATTATTTTAACAAAAACCAATTAAATTATTAAATCAATGTATTTAATTTGTTGAACAAAACGGCTGAATTACTGAACAAAATAATTAAATTGTTGAAGAAGTTGTTGAATTTTGAATCAATGGTAATTGAATTCCTGAACCAAAAGCAATTGAATTAGTAAAAAAAACAATTAAATTATTGAACCCACTAATTTCAACTGTTGAACAAAATGGCTGAATTATTAAACAAAATAGTTGAATTGTTAAAGAAGCAGTTGAATTTTGGAAAAAATTATAATTATTAAACAACATCAAAGGTAATTGAATTGTTCAATAAAAAACATATGAAGTAGGTATTAAACCAAAAACAATAAAATTATTACACCAAAAACAATTGAATTGTTGACAAAACCAGTTGAATTATTTAACCACACAACTGAAACAGTGAAGGTATTAAACCAATGTTGAATCAATAATAATTTTCAATAATTTAACCAAAAACAATTAAATTATTAAACTAAATATAATTAAAATGTTGTACAAGGTAGTAGAATTATTGAACCAAATAGTTGAATTATTAAATACCGCCGAATAACTGAACAAAACAGCTGAACTATAGAATAAAACAGCTGAATTATTGAACTAAACAATTGCATTTTTAGATAAAATAGTAACTTTTGCTTAAAGTAGTTAAATTGGTTAAAATATTGATGAATTGTTGAATCGAGGAAAATTATTAAACTGCTGAACCAAAATCAATTAAATTATTCAACAAAACAAAATTGAATAATAAACTAAAAGTAATTAAAATGTTGAACAATCCAGTTAAATGATTGAACCAATTAGTACATTTTATTAAACAAAACAGTTGAATTTTGACCATGTAGTAGCTTTCTTGCATAAAACAGTTAATTTGTTAAAGCATTTGTTAAAATGTTAAAGAAACAGTTAAATCGCTGGAATTAAATGGATTATCGCATTAAATGAAAGTATTTGATTGGTTGAACAAAACGGCTGACATATTGAACAAAACAGTTAAATTATTAAAGAAACACTTAAATTGTTGAATCAATAATAATTGAAGTATTGCACCAAAAAAATTTAATTATTAAAAAAATAATTAAATTATTAAACCAAACAGTTGAATTTATTTAATTAAGCGATTGAATTATTAAGTAAAACATTTAAATTATTTAATTATTGAACCCAATAAAACAGTTGTACTTTAAAGATGTCTAATAGTTGAAGATACTCTTTAATTGTTTTATCAAAGAAATTTAAATTGTTGAATAAAAACCATTGCGTTATTCAACCAAAAAAAATTAAATTTTTAAATCAAAGTATTTGATTTGTTGAACAAAACGGCTGACATATTGAACAAAACAATTGAAATGTTAAAGAAACAGTTGAATTGCTGAATTACGAAAAGTTAAATTGTTGAATCAAAGATAATAATTTAAATTTTTGAACCAAAAACAATTAAATTATTTTAACAAAAAACGATTAAATTATTAAATCTATGTATTTAATTTGTTGAACAAAACGGTTGAATTACTGAACAAAATAATTAATTTTTAAAGAAGCATTTGAATTGTTGAATCAAATATAATTGAATTGCTGAACCAAAAACAATTGAATCACTCTAAAAAAAAATTTAAATATTAAACCAACGTATTTGAACTGTTGAACAAAAGGACTGAATTATTATTAAAAAATAGTTGAATTATTGAAGAAGTAGTTGAATTGTTGAAACAATTATAATTATTAAACAACATCAAAGGTTATTGAATTGTTCAATAAAACACAAATGAAGTAGTATTAAACCAAAAACAATAAAATTATTACACTAAACACAATTGATTTGTTGACAAAACCAGTTGAATTATTTAATCACACAACTAAACTATTGAACGAAACAGTGAAGATTTTAACCAATGTTGAATTAATAATAGTTTTTATAATTTAACCAAAAATAATTAAATTATTAATCTAAACATAATTGAAATGTTGTAAAAGTAGTAGAATTATTGAACCAAATAGTTGAATTATTGAATACCGCCGAATAACTGAACAAAACAGCTGAACTACAAAGTAAAACAGCCGAATTATTGAACTAAACAATTGCATTTTTAGAAAAAATAGTAACTTTTGTTTAAAGTATGGTTAAATATTGATAAATTGTTGAATCGAGGAAAATTATTAAACAGCTGAAACAAAAATCAATTAAATTATTCAACAAAACACAATTAAATTAATAAACTAAAAGTAATTAAAATGTTGAACAAAGCAGTTAAATGATTAAACCAATTAGCCGATTTTCTTAAACAAAACAGTTGAATTTTTGACCAAGTAGTAGCTTTCTTGCATAAAACAGTTGAATTGTTAAAGCATTTGTTGAAATGTTAAAGAAACAGTTGAATTGCTGAATCACAAAAAGTTAAATTGTTGAATCAAAGATAATTTAAATTTTGAACCAAAAACAATTGAATTATTTTAACAAAAAACAATTAAATTAAATCAATGTATTTAATTTGTTGAACAAAACGGCTGAATTACTAAAAAACATTGTTGAATTGTTGAAGAAGCAGTTAAATTGTTGAACTAAAAGTAATTGAATTATTAAACAACAGCAAATGTAATTCAATTATTCAACAAAAAACAAATAAAGTATTAAACTAATAATAATTAAATTATTAAACAAAAATAATTATTGAATTATTAAACAAACCATCGGTTAAATTATTTAATCACACAGCTGAATTATTAAACAAAAAAGTTAAGTTATTCAACCAATGTTGAATTAATTATAATTAAATTATTCAATCAGAAAATTGCTTAAAATGTTGTACAAAGCAGTTGAATTATTGATACAAACAGCTGAATTATTGAACAACATAATATATTATTGAACAAAACAGTTGCATTGTTGCACCAAAAACGCCTGAATTATTAAACCGAAACCAATTAATTTATTATGAAACTAAGAATACTGGAATTGTTGAATTATTGAAAAAATCAGTTGAATTATTTTATAAAACAGTTGCACTTTTGGTATGACCTTTTCTTTTGAACCAAAAACAGTTAAATTATTAAATTATTGAACAAACCACTTAAGTTATTATTAAACCATGCAGTTGAATTACTGAACAAAGCAGTAAAATCATTCAACCAATGTTGAATAAATAGTATTTAAATTATTCAACTAAACACAATTTAATTATTAAACTAGAAATACTTAAAATATTGAAGAAAGCAGTTGAATTATTATACCAATTTGGTGAAATATTAAACAATACACTTAAATAATTGAACAAAACGGTTGAATTCTGAAACGAAAGAGCTGAATTATGGAATAAAACAGCTGAATTATTTAACTAACCAATTCCATTTATGGACAACAGTAACTTTTGCATAAAATAGTAAACAAAACTAGAAAGTTACTCTAATACGGTCGGATTGGGCTCACACTTGGAGAGCATAGGTTTGATTCCTGGCGGTGGCGGTCTTCTTTGTGCCGTGTTTTGAATTCAGCTGCTATCGTATGGCGCCCTGATTCGTACCCGGATAGAGGCTCACGTTATATAACCGTCTCCGTATTTCGAAAGGCACATAAATGCGATGGTCCTCTCACAAGGTGCTAGCAACATTTTTGAGATATTAAAAGCTTGATTTCCTTTTGGGAAACGGGTAACGGCGTAAGTTGTATCCTTGCAAAAGGAAGCCCGAAATGTATATAATAAAATTAGTAAAAAAATTAATGAATTGTTGAATCATAGATAATGAAATTATTGAACCAACATCAATTAAATTATGAATTAAATAAATAAACTAAAAATAATTAAAGTGTTGAACAAAGTAGTCAAATTAAGCGAATTCATTAAACAAAACAGTTGCATTTTTAACAAAGTAATAGTTTTCTTGCATGAAACAGTTGATTTCTGTTATATTAAATATTAAAGAAACAGTTGAATTGTTGAATCACAGAAAATCAAAATATTGAATCAAGGATAATCGAAGCGTTGAACCAAAGTTTTTGAATTATTTAAGAAAAAACAATTAAATTATTAAACCAAACAGTTGAATTTATTTAATTAAGCGGTTGAATTATTGAGCAAAACATTTAAATTATTGAACAAAACAGTTGCATAGCGGAACCGAAAACAATTAAATCATTGTACCAAAACTAATTATTTTATTATGAAACTAAAAATACTTAAATTATTGAATTATTGAACAAAACAGTTTAATTATTTAATAAAACAGTTGTACTTTAAAATATTCTAATAGTTGAAGAACCTGTTGAATTGTTTTATCAAACAAATTGGATTGTTGAATAAAAAACAATTGCGTTATTCAACCAAAAAATTAAATTATTAAATCAAAGTATTTTATTTGATAAAAACGGCTGACATATTGAACAAAACAGTTGAATTAAAAAAAAACTGTTGAATTGTTGAATCAAGGATCATTGAATTGTTGAACCAAAAACAATTGAATTATTAAATTAATAGTAATTGACTTGTTTTGTTAAGCCAGTTGGTTATTGAATCAAACAGCTGAATTATTTAACAACGCCAATAGTAATTGAATTTTTTAACAAAAAACAAATGAAGTATTAAACTAAAAACAATTAAATTATCAAACCTAAAATATTGGACTTGTTTAATAAACCAATTAATTAGTATTCTACCAAACATCGGATTTATTGACCAAAGCAGCTGAATTTATTTAAAAAAAAAAGCTAACTAAATTATTAAACTGAAAACAATTGAAAAACAAGATTCTAGTTCTATATTATAATTTTGATTATTAGAAAAATTAATAACTTATAATATGTTTATAATGGAATAATATACCCTCGAAGGTATATTAATCTCAATTTTATAGAATAAATAAAATCAATCCAATAAGTAAGTAAGAAAAATGCATTTTAATGGTTTTCTATTAAATTAACAAACAAGAGTCGGTAAACGCGTAGTTATTACAATTCTATTCACTCTTTTTGTTGGATTTAATTGAGGAGATAATTGGCAGTGTGTACACGATTAAATCCCTCGATCGATGTCGTTACCAATGTCTTTTTTTTGTGCTTGTAGTCTCTTTATTCTTAAAATTGAAACAAAATTTTAATATTAATGTATTTTAAAAAGCAAAAATCTTTTTTTTTTAATTAATTCCTACTACAAAACAATTTTAAATAAACACACAATGGCGTATTTTGCCTGTAATGGAATCTCATTACTTTTTTTTGTGTTTCTGATTTTGATCGTCGGTATTAATGCATAGTTTCTTTGTCGTTGGTTCGAATCCTTAAGCTCAAATTTAATATCTTGGTTTATCATACCAAATTAAAAGTACGTGGCAACCACAATGTGGTGGACTATCTAAACGTTTCTTCTCGGGAGGCAATTGCAAACCGCCAAAGTGTAATTTGTTTAGTAAAACAGATTTGTTTTACTTCCTGCAGTTCAAATCCCACGTTTAACAGTAGGTGCCCTATGAAACTTCATTCACACATAACAGACATAGAAGGAAAAGTTGTTCTTGCGATAATTGCCTAAGAGTTTTCAAGGTCACTGATTACTAATCTGAAATCAGTAGTGGCTTTCCAATGGCGGAATTTACGATAAAACTCATACCAAATTCGTTAAATTCTCTGTTCTCTAAAAGCAATGTTTGTTACGTTACGTGAGAAAACTGAGGTTGTTTCTTCGGGATGATGAGCGACAATGCATTTACGTTACATAATTAACTTTTATGGTTGAAAGGAGTTTGAGACAAGGTCTCAGTCGGTTTCAATTAATATAATTAATTTATTGATAAAAATCGACGCAAATTCGCATAACCTCAAATTTTATATTTCAAACTGCTGTCAAACATAAATGTTTCAAAACAAAGGTTTGCATAACTTTTATTTTTCATATCAAAATAGATAAAAAATTATTTATTTAGGAAAAACTAGTTTAGCATTTGTTAAGTGGCTGAAGTAGTCAAATAAATTTATTATAAAAATTTTTGAACCATAAAATTATTATTTGACATCTCCAATTACGTAATTGTATTATAATAACGTGCACAGTTTGAGAGAACATTGAGTGGGTTAATTGCCGAAAGATTTAAAATATTTAAATTTAAAAATCGCATGAATACTTTTTCAGGTGCTATTCCCGAATCTTATATTGGATATTAAAAAAAAAATTGGAATATATTCCACGCGATTTAAAATTCTTCCGTTTGTTGTTTGTTTGCGAATATTTGAAGTCCTTCTGAATTTTCCTTCAATTTTTTTTCGTAAATCTGAAACAATACGTCAAAAACTGTAATCGTCAGGAAAGCTTTTAACAATAAGACAGAAAGATTAATTCCCCTGGTAATAGATAGAAGGATTTCTATCATCATCACCGTGTCCGATGAGTTGCTTTTCATACGTGCATAAAAGAGAAGCTTAAGTTAGCTTAGGTTGAGGATAAAGCTTTACATAATGTACGAAAAGCGTTTTGTAAAACACCAAAATTACTTTTGTGCATACCCTTCTGGGCACTTCTCAACTTCTAAGCATTGAACTTTTGTGATAAACAATTTTAGATTTTATATAAAGCCGCTTCCTACTTTACCAAAGTTTCAAGTAAAAGTTGAGGGAAATTGAAAAAAAAGTTGTGGTTGAATTGATAAACCCACAGAAAATCGTTCATCACGATTCGCACGTAATTAAAATTCAATTTTTTTATTTTTATTTCAAACAAAGAGATTTTAGCTTAGTTGGCAGTTTAATCAAGATCATTTGGGGTGTTGGTGGTAAATATTTGACTTGTATTGTTTACAAAGCGCACAAATCAAGTTTTGACAACGATTTTGAGGAGTCGGGTTTTAACACAATTTGATTAATTAATGGCAACAGAAGACTAAACAATTTGAAGTGATATGTTTGTGTGACACTTGGTTAAATATTCTGATTTAAAATAATTTTTCCCGCCAAATTTCGGTTTTCGGTGAATTAAAAATAATCACACTGCGGTCGAGATTCATGCAGCATTTAGCAAAATTTCGAATTATAATTACAGCAATATTACTGCGGGTGGTCAACATTTAATTGTCAACCGATGGTCTCAGCACATTTTCAGTACAAAATGACATAGGTAACTCAACCGCAATTTTGCGGCGGCGGCGGCGGTGTAAAATGATTTGATTTCAAATAGTATACGTAAACTGAAAATGTAAGTTTTAATGCTGCAAAATTACGTCATAACAAAGTTTAATGTCAAAAGGATCTCATAAGAGAAAAATAAGACGAAAGTTGCGCTGTACTCGACGTATATATCAGGATTTAAAACTAAATCTCATAATAAAGGAGATGATTATTCCAAGTATGATAAGATAAAATATTCCTAGATCCACTGTTTTCCATTTTAGAGGAAATTCTCATAAAATAAATGTAAAAAGGCGTCGCGCGTCGTCCCAATTAATTAAAACTGCGTTGTTCAATTTCGAAAAAGTTTAAAATTAATTTAAAGAATTTTTTAAACTTTTCATGTTATCACAATAATTGATAATGTAAAATCTATCAATAACTGTCAAGTATGGTTCACTTACGCGCTAACCAATCAGTTTCAGTATCCTCGCACTCAATCAATGTTGACTACGTCCTGTGTTAACTAAAACTTGTAGCAAATTTAATTGTAAACAAACTAATCGATTTTAAAAACGTTGCTGTTGATAAAACGATTCTGATATTTTACGAAGTTTTACGGGGTGACGTCAGGAAGTAATTTCAAGCATTAGATAAAGCAATACTTTCGTTAACCATCATGCAACTCGGGTGTCCTTGGTAATTTTCATCTGGGCAAAAAAATTGCCAATTTTCCGGTGATCACCATCTTTTTTGTGACATATTTCGTTTTAAGATAAGAAGAGAAGAGACTCTTATTTTCCCTTCCCCCCAGAGAAGCCGGGGACTTCGGCTTTCCTGGCAGGGCAATGTGTCATTCTCTTCATATCAGGACCAACGGGCGTTTCTCTTCGATTTTTGGTTTTGGGTGAACAAAACCCACGTTTAGGTTTAGGGATCAATTGGGTGGCAAAAATAAGGAAGAGAGCATTTATAACGTCATCAAAGAAGACATTGGGAGAAACTCATGGCTAAAAAATTCCACTAACTTGGAAGACCCAACATCCTTAGCCTAACCCCACAGATTACGGGAATAATGAACAGTTTTTTTCCCACATCTCTTCAATAGACACCTGAAGTAAAAGCTGCAGACTAACTTCGAGTTTTTCTTCTATTGTTGTGGGGAGCATAAACAAAATGTCTGATTGGCTGAGAATATTCCAAATTTTTTAAGATGGCAAAGCTCATACTTTTAAGGAAGAGAGAGCCTTTGAGACTGCCTTTGGCTGATATATTGGTAAGTTATTTGAGCGACTCTGGGAAGAAGCAATACCGGAGGGCGGAGGGCCCCGACTTCAAGGGAAACTGCAAAACGCGGAGGGGGTCCAGACAGACGGATGAAATAAGAAAATGAAAAAATCCGGCGGGCAGCTTTCATCGGAAGAAAATTCCCGCTTTTGGCGCTCAAAAGCGCGCTGACACACCGAAAACTTTCCGGCGGGCTGTATTCGATGTAAGTGAAGTTAGCCGTGCCATTTTTAAAAATAAAAAATATAAGTTGTGCTAAGTTGTGCCGATTTGTGCTGCCTTATGCCGTAAATAAAAAAATTGTATTTTAAATAATAAAATTTTTATGGTCAAAAATGTATTTTATCGATGGATTATTTTCAAAATTAAAAAAAAATTAAGTTGTGCTGAGTTGTGCTCGATTTGTGCTGCTTAATCGCTTAAACAAAAAAATTGTATTTGGAAAAATTAAATTTTTATCGATGGTTTATTTTCAAAAATAAGAAAATTGAAATTGTGCTCGATTTGTGTTGTCTTGTGCTGTAACTAAAAAAAATTGTACATTTTTAACGACAAAAATTTTATTTTTTAAAATACAATTTTTTATTTAAGGCACAAGGCACAAGGCAAAATCGAGCAAACCTCGGTACAACTTTATTTTTTTTTTGAAAATCATCCATCGATAAAATACAGTTTCGACCATAAAAATTTTATTCTTCAAAATACAATTATTTTATTTATAGCACAAGGCAGCACAAATCGGGCACAAATCAGCATAACTGTATTTTTGAAAATAATCCATCGATAAAATACATTTTTGACCAAAAATTGTATTTTTCAAAATCCAATTTATTTTTCAAAATTCTTCAAATTCTTCAAAATACAGTTTTTTATTTATGGCACAAGGCAGCACAAATCGGGCACAAATCAGTATAACTTTATTTTTGAATACAATCTATTGATAAAACACATTTTTGACTACTAATATTTTATTTTTCAAAATTCAGCTTTGTTGTTTACGGCACAAGGCAGCACAAATAGAGTTCAACTCAACATGGCATTATTTTCTTTATTTTTAAAAATAAAATATATTTTTGACCACAGAAATTATATTTTTTAAAATACAGCTTCTTTATTTACGGCACAATGTAGCAAAAATCGAGCACAACTCGGCACAACTTTAGTATTTTTATGTTTTAGTTAATTCATCGATAAAATACATTTTTGACCATCAAGATTTTATTTATTAAAATACATTTTTTTTTAATTAGGGCACAAGACGTCACAAAGTAAGAACAACTCGGCACAGCTTTGTATTTATTATTTTTGAAAATAATCCATTGAAAAATACATTTATGGTCTTAAAATTTTTTTTTTAAAATACAATTTTCTTATTTACGGCACAAGGCGGCAAAAATCGAGTGCAACTCGGCACAACTTTATCTTTTTTATTTTTGAAAATAATAGATTGATAAAATTCATTTTAGACCATAAAAATTTAATTTTTTAAAATATAATTTATTTAATTGCGACACATGGCAGCACAAATCGAGCACAAATCCGCACAACTTTATTTATTTATTTTTGAAAGTAATCCAGCGATAAAACACTTTTTTAACATAAAAATTCTATTTTTAAAAATACAAATTTTTTAATTACGGCACAAGGCAGCACAAATCGAGTATGACTCAACATGACATTATTTTCTTTATTTTTGAAAATAAAATATATTTTTGACCACAGAAATTATATTTTTTAAAATACAGCTTTTTTATTTACGGCACAATGTAGCAAAAATCGAGCACAACTCGGCACAACTTTATTATTTTTATTTTTTTAGTTAATTCATCGATAAAATACATTTTAGACCATCAAAATTTTATTTATTAAAATACATTTTTTTTAATTAGGGCACAAGACGGCACAAATTAAGAACAACTCCGCACAGCTTTGTATTTATTATTTTTGAAAATAATTTATTGAAGCACAAATCGAGTATGACTCAACATGACATTATTTTCTTTATTTTTGAAAATAAAATATATTTTTGACCACAGAAATTATATTTTTTAAAATACAGCTTTTTTATTTACGGCACAATGTAGCAAAAATCGAGCACAACTCGGCACAACTTTAGTATTTTTATGTTTTAGTTAATTCATCGATAAAATACATTTTTACCATCAAGATTTTATTTATTAAAATACATTTTTTTTTAATTAGGCACAAGACGTCACAAAGTAAGAACAACTCGGCACAGCTTTGTATTTATTATTTTTGAAAATAATCCATTGAGAAAATACATTTATGGTTTTAAAATTTTTATTTTTCAAAATACAATTTTCTTATTTACGGCACAAGGCGGCAAAAATCGAGTGCAACTCGGCACAACTTTATCTTTTTTATTTTTGAAAATATTAGATTGATGAAATTCATTTTTGACCATAAAAATTTAATTTTTTAAAATATAATTTATTTAATTGCGACACATGGCAGCACAAATCGAGCACAAATCCGCACAACTTTATTTTTTTAATTTTTGAAAGTAATCCAGCGATAAAACACTTTTTTTAACATAAAAATTCTATTTTAAAAATACAATTTTTTTAATTACGGCACAAGGCAGCACAAATCGAGTATGACTCAACATGACATTATTTTCTTTATTTTTGAAAATAAAATATATTTTTGACCACAGAAATTATATTTTTTAAAATACAGCTTTTTTATGTACGGCACAATGTAGCAAAATCGAGCACAACTCGGCACAACTTTAGTATTTTATGTTTTAGTTAATTCATCGATAAAATACATTTTACCATCAAAATTTTATTTATTAAAATACATTTTTGTTTAATTAGAGCACAAGACGGCACAAATTAAGAACAACTCCGCACAGCTTTGTATTTATTATTTTTGAAAATAATCCATTGAAAAAATACATTTATGGTCTTAAAATTTTTATTTTTCAAAATACAATTTTTTATTTAGGACACAAGGTAGCACAAATCAAGAACAACTCGGCACAACTTTATTGTTTTTATTTTTTTAAATCATTCATCGATAAAATACAGTTTTGACCATAAAAATTTTATTTTTTAAATTATAATTTTTTTATTTACGACACATGGCAGCGCAAATCGAGCACAACTTGGCACAAATTATTTTTTTTAGTTTTGAATATAAATCATCGGTGAAATACGATATTTTACCATAAACATTTTATTTGTCAAAATACAATTTTTTTTTATTACAACACAAGGTAGCACAAATGGGGCACATATCAACATAACTTTATTTTTGAAAATAATCCTTCAATAAATTACATTTTTGATCACAAAAATTTTATTTTTTAAATACAATTTTTTTAATTGGTGCACAAGACGGCACAAATCAAGCATAACTCGGCACAACTTCATCTTTTTCTTTTTGAAACAATCCATCGATAAAATACATTTTAGGCCATGAACATTTTATTTTTCAAAATATAATTTTTTATTTACGGTACAAGGCAGCACAAATCCAGCACAAATCGGCACAACTTTATTTTTTTTAGTTTTGACATTAATCCATCGGTGAAATACGAAATTTCACCATAAACATTTTATTTGTCAAAACGATTTTTTTATTTACGGCACAAGGTAGCACAAATGGAGCACAAATCATCATAACTTTATTTTTGAAAATAATCCATCGATAAAATACATTTTTGAACATGAACACTTTATTTTTCAAAATGCATTTTTTTTTATTTACGGCACAAGTCAACACAAACCAAGCACAACTCGGCACAACTTTATATTTTTCAGTTTTGTAAATAATTTATCGGTGAAATACGAAATTTGACCATAAACATTTTATTTGTCAAAATACAATTTTTTTATTTATGGCACAAGGTACCACAAATGGGGCTTTATTAACTAACTTTATTATATAACTTTAATTTTAAAAATAATCTATCAATAAAATACATTTATGACTATCAAAATTTTATTTTTAAAAAATAAAAAGTCAGCACAAATCAAGCACAAGCCGGCACAACTTTATTTTTCTTAGTTTTGAAAATAATTCATCGATTAAATACATTTTTGACCATAAAAATGTTATTTTTAAAATACAGTTTTCTTATTTGCAGCACAAGACAGCAAAAATCGGGCACAAATTATCATAACTTTATTTTTGAAAATAATCCATCGATAAAATACATTTTTGACCATCAAAATTTTATTTTTTTAAATACAATTTTTTTATTTACGGCACAAGTCAACACAAATGCTGACTATGAAAATTTTATTTTTTAAAATACAATTTCTTTAATTAGGGCACAAAACGGCACAAATTTAAAACAACTCGGCACAACTTTATTTTTTTTAGTTTTGAAAATAATTCATCGGTGAAATACGAAATTTGACCATAAACATTTTATTTGTCAAAATACAATTTTTTTTAATTTACGGCACAAGGTAGCACAAATGGGGCACAAATCATCATAACTTTATTTTTGAAAATAATCCATCAATAAAATACATTTTTGACCACAAAAATTATATTTTTAAAATACAATTTTTTTAATTAGGGCACAAGACGGCACAAATCAAGAACAACTCGGCACAACTTTATCTTTTTAATTTTTAAAAATAATCCATTAAAAAAATACATTTATGGCCTTAAAATTATTATTTTTCAAAATGTAATTTTTTTATTTACGACACAAGTCAGCACAAATCAAGCACAACTCTGCACAACTTAATTTTTTCAGTTTTGTAAATAATTTATCGATGAAATACGAAATTTGACCATAAACATTTTATTTGTAAAATACAATTTTTTAATTTACGGCACAAGTCAGGACAAATCAAGCACAACCCGGCACAACTTTACTTTTTTCAGTTTTGTAAATAATTTATCGATGAAATACGAAATTTGACCATAAACATTTTATTTGTCAAAATACAAATTTTTTTATTTACGGCACAAGGTAGCACAAATGGGGCACAAATCATAATAACTTTATTTTTGAAAATATACCATCAATAAAATACATTTTTGACCAACTAAATTTAATTTTTTAAAATACAGCTTTTTTAATTAAGGCACAAGTCAGCACAAATCAAGCACAACTCGGCACAACTTTATTTTTTTAATTTTTGAAAATAATCCATCGATAAAATACAGTTTTGACCATAAACATTTTATTTTTCAAAATACAGTTTTTTATTTATGACACAAGGCAGCACAAATCGGGCACAACTCGGCACAACTTGGTTTTTGCCAAAAGAATTACACTTTTTTCTTTTTATATGCACGCAGGTGGATGCAACTGTTGTGAAAAATACCACCCCAGCCCGAAAATGGGTAGTAGTGTGAGGTTTCACCCATTGATCCTTGAACTAAACACGATAGAGTTCTCAATGGAGCCGAGCAATTCTTCTCTTCACTTTAGTCGGTCCTTTCAGATTGAACGGGATACATACAAAGGACTGCGAAAACGGTGAAGTTTTCGCCGCGATTCTGGTAGCATGTTGACCAAAGTTGAGCCTTTCAAACATTTATTTGGAGATGCCCAAAACTACAAATGTTCAACACTCAGGATAGTAAATTTGTACCTCCCGATGCCGTACTGACTGTACAAAAGAGTCTTGTCGATTTTTGAGCTTGTCAATAGAATTGCAACTAACCCTCCGCTCCGGGCCAATTTGACAAACGCAACCATGTCAAATCTCGGATCTACCCTGAAATCTAAAATTAGTAGTAAATAGAAAAAAGTTCGAAACTTGATATTATTACTTCAAAGTTTAATATTCAAATATCAAAGTTAAAGACAGATCATTTCTGGGTCTGCGTCCTATCGGCCACGTCCTCTTGTTTTACATCGCAATAGTCTATACACAACATTGGCATATCAGAAAGCTTCCCATTTCCAGTGTAAGATGATCCATCCATCTTCCCTTTTCATCTTTATCCCTTCTTCGCTGCCACATCTGCATGGCTTAATTCTTTACTGTTTGTTTATTCTTTTCATCTCTTATCCTCCACGTGCTTTCTATTTTATTCTAGAAATTAAATCAACCAGATTTTTGACTTTGGGAAGGCCGACGAGGTTTGCCATCTCGGATTTAAAAAACAAAAATTTGTTTTTTTTAAATAATTCCTCAACGGTTAATCCTAGAAAAAAAATGTAACATACAAATTTGAGGAAGACTTAATTTCTATATTTTTGTTTGCTGCGGAAACGTAAACATTTTTTCAAAAAATCTGAGGTATTTTTCTTTACATTTTGCTTCCCCCCTCTAGTAAGATTTTGTGAAATGTCGTAGGACTCCCCTCTCCTTTTCCGGAGATTTACTCTACAATTTTTATGGCACCAGAGACCAATAATTTTTACCAAGTTACATAATTGCTAAGTTGACGTGAGATTTTCATTGACCCCCCCCCTTTGAATGACATTTGGTGAGATTTTGCCGGACCCCTTTCTCCTCCCCCTTTTTAAGCCACGTGCCCTTATGTGATAATATCTACAAATTATTTCTTAAATTGAGAAAATCGAGGAGTTGAACGATTTTTTGTATGAATATTCGCGTTTCCGCCGCTGTAACTCATTACACATCAGACTTACAAAAAAAGTGTTTATGAAGAAAATGTAGAAAATTTAGTTTTCTTCAAATTTGTATTCGACATTTTTGGGACCGGTTAAGAATCCCGAATCGAGATTTTTACCATTTTTGAAGTGGATTATGAAAGATAAGGGTCTAATTAGCGTATAAAAAAAATAAAATTTGCGGAATATTCACACAATTTTGAAAAAAACGGCTTTAAAGTTAATTCGGAATGCAATTTTATCATTGGCTCTTTTGAACTGTAACCCCGCCCCCAAAATTGAAAGAGGATGTGGCGACTGTAAATATACCAGAATCTCGTTTTTTACAACGAATTATGAAAGATAATGGTGTAATTAGCTAATAAAAGAATTAAATTTGTGATCGGACAACAAATTTCCGAAAAAATCACTTTTGTGTGAATTCGTTTCTGAGGTGGTTGCACTGTCAAAACCTATTCTTCGCACCCGCCCTCGCCCCTCCGGGGCTCGTACGGGGCTCCGAACGGTTTTGACACGTGCTAAACTCATTAAAAACATCCCTTAAGCGGCTCCAACTCGAAAAGTTTGAAAGTTGACGCGGCAGATCTCTGAGAGCGACTGGTATCTCCCCACCACTAGTCACTGTCGACCCAGGCACAGCACACGTACCGCCAACAGAATGAATGATACCTTTTTATTTTAATACACTTACATGTATTTCTTATGGGAAAATTGCAATTTTCAAAATTAAATTGTGGCCTTATTACAACTCCGACAAGATTGATCCTCACCTTAGAGAGCTTGTATTTTTGTGTTCTTTCGTTTGGTATAGCCATTTCTATAGGGAAAAGTGTATTTTCGAGTTCGGGATTCTTAACTCTAGCCACATTTTTGTATTAGAATCATCTATTGGGGCAGCCAAAGCAAAAACACGTAAACATTTGTAAGATTGCACTCATAGCAAGTTTCTTTTTCTTTACATCTCACTGTATATACGCCGGCGGGGAAAAACCTTCTGAATTCTTTTTAAAACGCGATTCAATTTGATTTTATCATTAAAATTTAAACTTTTTTAAATTTTATGATAACAATCACCATCACAAAGGAATTGGCTTCTCAAATCTCTACAGTTAGGTTAGGTCAACATTTTCTGCTACGGAACCTCAGCTTCGTTTAACAGCCGGGATTAAATTTTGATACTTGAAATCGATTCGATTGAAAATAACCAAACAAAAGTCTTCAGGGTAAAAATGTTCAACATTCTTATCTTACCGTGTTGAAAAATTGTATCGTTTATTGAACATTTTGTGGCGGTTTGTTGTTGCACTCAAAACGATCGAGTATAATCGGGGTCACCAATATTAATAAAGCAGTTGAAACGTTTTTCTAATAACTTTTAATCGATATTTTAAACAAAGTTTGAAGTAAAATTCAAGTATGCAAAATATGCTTACCTTCTGGATTAAGTTATCCCTGAGAACTCGAACTAACTTTTAAATCTGATCCATTAATTAATTTAACCATAATAATTAATTTGGTCGTGTGAGGGTTTACAATCAATATTTGTTTAAATTATCTGTAGAAATTTTCAGTCTCATGAATAATTAAATTGAGTAAGTAGTGATAATTTAACTATTAAATTTTAGTTACCTTTCCTTTTTTACTTAATAAGTAATTGTGACGTCCAAACAAATCGATAATGTTGTGGCATTTCAGCTCCATAAATATTCATGTGTGTTGAAATCGATAATAAAGCTTCTTTATCGCATTTTCCTCCAATTTCGAGGCTTTCTTAAATATTTTGAAAATTACAATGGCATAGCGTTCTCTCGCTTTTACAAAGAAATTTGGCCTACGTAAGCGTTGATTAAATTTTAAAGTTGAAGTTAGGATTACTTCGGGACTTAAAGTTTAAGTCAATAATTTTCATTTTCAATAACGGCCAGTTACTTGGAGACTTTTCAAAATTTTATGTGAACCGCAAAATACAAACAACCTCGCGTAATAAAGTTTAATAATCAAAATTGCAATTTGTCTAAAGCAGAAATTTTTATTATCGTTTGTGCTTTTTCTAATAATAACGCAAATAAATCAAGTCCTGTGTTAAAATTTCGTTATCGGTATTTAAATTTTTATATAAAACGTGAAAGCTTTATTGTACAGCAGTAGTTTTTTGATTTATTTCAGCTGCGTATGCATAATTACATTTACGAGGGAATACGGGGTCCTTCGAAGAAGCAAAGACATCTTTCGAGAACTTTAAAATAATTTTTAAATATTCAAATTCATTGTAAGTAGTAAAATAAACTGTGGATAGAATGCATTTTGTTGCTAAACAAACTGAAGGTTTTAATCCCTTAAGTAGTTATCTTTAGACTGAAATCCCAAAACATTCCGAGTGCAACTAAAGTGTACCGTTTTCCACGTTTTTAAATTAAATTTCCAATTAAATATTTGTTTAGTGAAAAGAATTTCAAAAAAATAAGTAAAAAAATTTAATAAAGTCTGAAAAATCCCGAATGTACCATAAGACGGACAAATCTGGGATTTCTATTGAGCTGAAGATTTCATGAAGTGGAAAATTTACAGATAAAAGTTGCCCAACTGTAACAATGTCCGGAAGAGCTCAATATATGATGGACTTTTAACTTGAAATTGGTGTTTTCTTTATTGTCCGTGTTTTATAATAAGCGAGGGTTGTTAAACCTATTCGACTTTAATCGATTAAAAATTTTACTCGGTTTTTCTTTTTATTAAAATTGTGCTGAAAGAGGGATTTAATCGCTTTTGAAGGAAATCGTGCTACGAGAGCGGTTCAAATAAAAAACTAAATAATAGATAACCAAGTAATTTTTAAATAACAACTGAGGAGGATTATGACGTTCTGAAATGTTAAATTAAAAAAAAATTCGCATCCCCTAGTTTGACCTAGCTTTCTTGCACGCTGCAGTATTTCATCCCATTTAGAGGGGTTCAATATTTAAATTGGTTCTGCTTATTTAACCCCGATCAACCACATCTTGGGAGCAACGGGAAGTTTTGTCATTTTAAAAATGTTTTCAATTATTAAAATACTACACGAATACATTTCGGTAGGGACCACCTTAGATGGCTGACTAAACGATTTTACTCTCAGATTAGCTTCTTCCAATGCATGGGGGTGGTTTACTATAAATTTATTTTAATAATCTCCAAGAGCTACCACATCGAAATCTAATTTTAATTAAGCCAAAAATAAAATTAACTTCTTTCCTTACCAGAGTGTAGTTCAAAATAGTTTCACCAAACGAAAGAGCATTAAAATACAAGACTTTTAAGGTGAGGGAGATTTCGGTGGGTCCTTTAATAAGCCCGCAATTTAAATTTGAAATTAACATATTTCCACATGTATGCGTATTATTGCGCAATATTGCGTCATAATTGACCGCATTTTATCACCAGTGCGTGCGTTGCAAGTGGGTCGACACCCAGAACGGGCAATCCCTTCCTGATAGTTATAGCGCAGTGATTACGTGGAAAAAAGCTAACAGCGACGATTTTTGTTCCTGAGGAAGTTCCTGGGGAACGCAAACTGGGATTAACAGATCGAAAGCAACAAATTATTGGTAGAACTAGAAATTCGGCACCAAATTAGCAAATGCACCACTAAGCTTACAATAATTTCGGAAAATATGCGAACTAATGTAATAAAATTTGAATGAACCAATGATAGTACAGCTACGTACAGTTGAACCAATGAACGTACAATTTTACTAGCACTAAACACGCCCACTAAGAATTATTGTTTACTTGGTAGATCTGTATCGTAGTTATTCCGTCATAGAAATTTAGAACCTACAAATCGCGTAGTAACTATCCTGCCAACGCCCTACGCGAAGCTTCCCGCCAAAAATTACAGTAATCATAGTCTCCGCCCCTTTCCAAACAAACGAATCCAACAAGTTGTGGAGATAGCCTCCTCCCCTTTCTCAAAACAAGGTTGCGCGCGAATATTGTCCAAAGTAAAAACTCCGAACACCAATAGAGACACAAACAAACCCGAGCGGTACTCCACCCCCCTGCTCAACCACAACAGCAAATTTTCAATCCCAAACCGACTCATTCTCTCAAAAACAATCTTCCGACCCATCCTAACTTATGCAACCCCCGTCTGGGGCTAAGCAGCAAATTTCCATTTAGACTTCTTCATCTCCACGAACAACATCATCCTACAACGTGCCATGAAAGCCCCGTGGTTCGTCACAAACAGGAGGCTGCAGACGGACTCCGGTGTCCGCCTGCAGCGGACACCGGACCAACAGGTTGGTAACTACCAACTCAATGATTTTTATGCTATAAGAGATCCAAAGCTATTTTACAACCTTCGAATTTCACAGCGACACCCAAATCCTATCTTCACAAGCCCTCGCCTTCAAAAGGCGAGATGGGACCCTCTCACCACCACTACTCTCAAACTCTACTCTTCTCGCGAAGAGATCCTACAGAAAGACTGCGACGTGCTAGCAGTAGCTCCCTTCCCCCCATTGCAAGATCAGAAAACTCGCAACCCGACCAGGGGCACCCACCTCGGCACAAACCGCAGCAACGCGAAACTTTCTTTTATTTTCAGAGTTAAGAACCAGGCGAGCGCATAAATTAAAAATAAATTAAACACAAAATTAATTATTTTATTTAATTGTTTATTTAACCGTAACTCCCAACCTCAAAATTTAAACCTAATAACGTACAGTTCCGAGGGGTGGGGTACGGCAGGCCGGACCGTAAAATACAAAATTTGCTATAGAAATGAAAGCAAATTATGAAAGAGAATATAATTAAAATTATGGACGATTAAAAAATCCAAAATCGCAATACGTTTCTATGATAGGCTAAATTCGAGCCTCAAGCCCGCCCATTTGAAATTTTTTGAAGTTTTACACAAAATTATGTATTTTATCACTTTTTGATGCAGCCGTCACGTATGTGTACTGATATTCGAATAAAACATTGAACCGCATCGATTTAAGTAGTATTTTTACGAAAATATACTTTGAGAATGAATCAGAGTTTCTACAGCCTCCGCTCCGCTCCGGCTGCTACAAGCGGTTTTGACAAGCGCTTTATTTATTAAAAGCATCCCCCTAGAACAGTCCAATTCGAAAATGTGTGAATGTTGACCCGACGGATCTCAGAGAGCGATTGACTCCCTCCTAACGCTGAGCTGCGCCTTACGGTTGATTCGTGCATATCGGAACGCACGCACCGTCAATGCAATGCAAATTTTCCCGATTTTCATGACTTTTAAAATCGATGATTTTTGCGTTATTATTGGAAATATCGAGTTCATCGATAAGACATTCGACTCATTTTAACATTCCTAATGATTAATTGTAAAAAATTAAAATTCTTCACAGAAAAAAAGTCCGAAATCTCGTACCCTGATCAGCTCCAAGCAGCGAATAGAGATCCAAACAAGTCAGAGCGATCAATTAAAAACTAAAAAAAACAAAAATTAATTATTTTACTTAATTTAATTGTTTGTTTTTATTTAACCGAAATTCCCCCACTCCAAAAGTTAAACCAAACAAGGTAAAGCTCCGAGCACCAAATAGAGATAATATGTAAAACAAATCCGAGCGACCAATTAAAATACTTGAACTCAAAATAAATAGTTTTATTTACCTCCCCCCCGTCCTTAACGTTAATCCAAATGTCCACAGAGCAAAAAAACAATGATGGCTGCAAGCCTAGATGAAGGAAAGCAGACTGTTTTCTAGACTTTCGTCCTCTACCGTAGGCCAAGCACCCACAGTGCCTACCCTCCAGAGGGAAGGAATGCCAACTAGTTCTAAGGCTGCTAAGGCCATAAAACCCCCAAAGGAAGATAGGAGGCGTACAACGAAATGGACGGCGTTCTGAGGAGACCACGACAAGAAGCAATCTTACTCCAACTCACATCCTACCATACCAATCACAAATCTACCCCCCCCTTCCGTCTCCTGTTTCTACTAGTAGCATTTTTTGGTTTACCCGTAAAAAACCAGTCGTTGGGCCTGCCCAAAACGCCAACGCCGTTCACTTTCGAGTTTCTTACTCAACTATTACTACTACGGTTAATACTACGATTAACAAACAAAACTTCACGATGACGAGAAACCGCAACCACGCTACGACTTTTATTACTAAACAAACAAACAAACGCTGTCGCTTTCGCTGTCGCTGTCGCTATCGCTGTCGCTGTCGCTATCGCTATCGCTTTCGCTGTCGCTATCGCTATCGCTGTCGCTGTCGCTATCGCTATCGCTGTCGCTATTGCTGTGGTATAATTTTATTTAATTTTTTAAATGATATCTCCCGGTACTAAGGCACTGAGGGATAGTTCATATCTGACTACCAGTTTAATTAGCGATGAAGGAAGAATAAAGTAGCTAGGGATAATATAAAATTAAAGTGTTTCCCCTTCCCTCGCAATATATAAATTTATTCTCAAGAGATCTTAAGCTTCTGCTTAATTTTTAAAAATTTTAATGCCTTCCCTTGATACTAATGCCCTGGAGGGTACCATACCCCCCAGATCTCCCAAACCCCCCGGTTTATTTACCAACGAGGAACCGTAAACCGTGCATTGTCCTGTAAAACAAAATTTGTGGTTTGGGAGAATTTCAAAATTGCTTTAAATCAGCTTCAAGATTTGTCAACAGAATAAAATTAAAGTATCCACCAGTCAGTCCAAAGATATAAAATCCCCCTCCCCCCTTTCACCCAGGAATATGAATTTATTTTCCAGAAGAGCTAAGCTTCGGCATAAACTTTAAATATTTAAAGGCTCTCTCCTGATACAAAGGCTTAAGGGATATTGCATATTCGACTACCGGTTAGCTGGGGACAATATAAAATTAAAGTACGACGCCCAAAAAATCCTAGAGGTAATAGAATCCCCCCTCCCCCGCAGTATATAAATTTATTCCCAAGAGATCTTAAGTCTCTCTATAATTTTTAAAAATTTTAATGCCTTCCCTCGATGCTAATGCCTTGGAGGGTATTTCATACCTCCCAGACCCCCCCGGTTTATTTACCAACGAGGAACCGTAAACCGTGCATTGTCTTGTAAAACAAAATTTGTAGTTTGGGAGCATTTCAAAATTGCTTTAAATCAGTTTCAAGATTTGTCAATAGAATAAAATTAAAGTAGCCACCAGTCAGTCCAAAGGTATAAAATCCTGCCCCCGGAATATAAATTTATTTTCCAGAAGAATTAAGCTTCAGCATAAATTTTAAATATGTAAATGCTCTCTCAGATACAAATGCACCGAGGGATAATTCATATTCGATTGCCGGTTAGCTGGGGACAATATAAAATTAAAGTGCGACGCCCAGAAAATCCGAAAGGTATAAAATTTCCCCCCTTCCCCCGCAGTATATAAATTTATTCTAAAGGGATCTTAAGCTTCTGCATAATTTTTAAAAATTTTAATGCCTTCCCTCGATGCTAATACCCTGGAGGGTATTCCATACCCCCCAGACCCCCACGGTTTATCTACCATCGAGAAACTGTAAACCTTACGTGGTCCTGAAAAATAGAATTTGTGGTTTTAGAGCATTTAAAAATACTGTAAATCAGCTAGAAGAATTGAATTCGACGAAGGAAGAATAAAGTAGTCGGGGACAATATTGAATTAAAGAGCAACGCCAAGAAAATCCGAAAGGTGTAGAATCCCCTACGCTCCTCAGTATATAAACTTATTTTCAAGTGTTGGCATAATTTTAAAAATTTTTTATGCCCATTCCCGATACTAATGCCCTGGAGGATATTCCATATCCCCCAGACTCCCCGGTTTATTTACCAACGAGGGACCGTAAACCGTGCATGGTCCTGAAAATCTGAATTTGTGGATTGAAGATTTGTCAACCGAATAAAATTAAAATAGCCACCGGTCTAGGGGTATAAAATATTCCCCCCCTCCTTTTATGAATTTATATTTCAGAAAACTTAAGCTGCAGCGTAATTTATAAATATTTAATTTCTAAAAATTTTAAAGAAGTTTTAATGCCGTCTCCCGATACTATTGCTCTGGAGGGTATTCCATACCCCCCAGACCCCCCGGTTTATCAACAAGCAAGGAACCGTTAACCGTGTAAGGTTCTAAAAAACAGAATTCGTACTATAACAGTATCAAGTGGGGAATTAAGTGAAAAATTTTCAGAAATTTTCTTTATTTTAAAAAACTTAAGCTTCAGCATAATTTTTAAATTTAATTTTTTATATTTTTGCTTTTATTTAAATTCTGCTATTTAATTTACTTTATTTAAATGCTGTTTTCAGATACTACGGTACAACTGAAAGATATTCTATGCCTGAATCTCGGTTTATTTAGCAACGAAGGAAGAAGAAAATTGGAGCTGTGGAACATCTCCCCCCCCTTGAGTATATAAATTTATTCTGAAAAGAACTTAAACCTCTACATAAATTAAATAAAGCAAAAAATTAAGGACTTTCAGATATTTCATATTTTTAGCTCCCCCGCCCCTCGCGGTTTATGCACTGATGAAGAACCATAAATATTGCATGGTCTGAAAAATGGACGTGGGGCTGTGGAATATTCCAAAAATAATTTAAATCAGCAGGGAGATTTGCTAAAAACACAAAATAAAAGTAGTGATTGTGGCCGGGGGGATACCCTTCTTGCTAGTATCTCATACCCCAGATCTTCTTCGATTTACCCGCTGTAGGAAATTATATATCCCCATATCCTTCAGTTTATCAAGGAAATGAAAAACTGCAAACTTAATTAAAATCAACTGAACGATTTGCCTACAACTTAAAATTAAAAGGAAGCGGGGGTCTTTGGGGTATGGAATAACCCCCACTATATGCATTTATTCAATAGAAAACTGAAGTTTCTGGATAATTTTTAAATATTTTAATGTCCTTTTTCTAATGTAAGGTCACTGGGAGGTATTGAAAATTTGTCAACAACATTAAATTAAAGAAATAACCGGAGGGGGGGGGGTAAAGTAGCAAATAGAGGAAATGGAGTACTTTTCAGTATATGAATTTATTCTCAAAAAAAACTTAAGCTTCTGCATAATATTAAAAATTTAATTCTCTGTTATCCGATACCAAGAACTTGGAGTGTATTCTATTCCCCCCAGACTCCCGGGTTTATCTAGCAACCTAAAGAAAAAGAATTTGTGGTTTGAAATGGGGACAAATGGGGAATTGAGTACTTTCAAGTATATGATTTTTCTCAAAAGAAACTCAAGCTTCTGCATAATATAAAATTTTTTAATTTTTGTTTTCCGATACCGAAGACTTGAGTGTATTCTATACCCCCCAGACTCCCGGGTTTATCTACCAATCTGAATAATAGGAATTTGTGGGTTGGAATAGGGGCAAATGGTGAAAATGGAGTACTTCCCAGTATATGAATTTACTCTCAAAAGAAACTCAAGCTTCTTCATAATATCAAAAAATTTAATTCTCTATTTTTCGATACCAAAGACTTGGATAGGAATATGTAGTTTGGAATAAGGAAAAATGGGGAATGGAGAACTTTCAGTATATAAAATTATTCTCAAAAGAAACTCAAACTTCTGCATAATATTAAAAATTTTAATTCTCTATTTTCCGATACCAAAGACTTGGATAGGAATATGTAGTTTGAATGGGTGAAAATGGGGGAATGGAGAACTTTCCAGTATATAAAATTATTTTCAAAAGAAAGTCAAGCTTCTGCATAATATTAAAAAATTTTAATTCTCTGTTATCCGATACCAAGAACTTGGAGTGTATTCCCCCAGACTTCCGGGTTTATCTACCAACCTGAATAATAGGAATTTGTGGTTTGGAATAGGGAAATGGGGGAATGGAGTACTTTCCCAGTATATAAATTTATTCTCAGAAGAACTCAAGCTTCTGCATAATATTAAAAAAATGTAATTCTCTGTTTTCCGGTACCAAAGACTGGGATAGGAATATGTAGTTTGGAATGGGGGAAAATGGGGGAAATGGAAAACTTTCCAGTATATAAATTTATTCTCAAAAGAAACTCAAGCTTCTGCATAATATTAAAATTTTTAATTTTCTGTCTTCCGATACCAAGGACTTGGAGTGTATTCTATACCCCCCAGATTCCCGGGTTTATCTAGCAACCTGAAAAATAGGAATTTGTGGTTTGGAATAGGGGAAATGGGGGAATGGAGTACTTTCCAGTATATAAATTTATTCTCAGAAGAACTCAAGCTTCTGCATAATATTAAAAAAATGTAATTCTTTGTTTTCCGATACCAAAGACTTGAATAGGAATTTGTAGTTTGGAATGGGGGGAAATGGGGGGAATGGAGTACTTTCCAGGATATGAATTTACTCTCAAAAGAAACTCAAGCTTCTGCATAATATAAAATTTTTTTAATTTTCTGTCTTCCGATACCAAGAACTTGGAGTGTATTCTATACCCCTCCAGATTCCCGGGTTTATCTAGCAACCTGCAAAATAGAAATTTGTCATTTAGAATGGGGGCAAGTGAGGGGAATAGAGAACTTTCCGGTATATAAGTTTAATCTCAAAAGAAACTCAACCTTCTGCATAATATTAAAAAATTTTAATTTTCTGTCTTCAGATACCAAGGACTTGGAGTGTATTCTATACCCCCAGACTTCCGGGTTTATCTAGCAACCTAAAAAATAGGAATTTGTGGTTTGAAATGGGGAAATGGAGTACTTCCCAGTATATGAATTTATTCTCAAAAGAAACTCAAGCTTCTGCATAATATTAAAAATTTTAATTTTCTCTCTTCCGATACCAAGAATTTGGAGTGTATTCTATATCCCCCAGACTCCCGGGTTTAACTAGCAACCTGAAAATAGAAATTTGTTGTTTGAATGGGGCAAATGACGGAAATGGAGAACTTTCCGGTATATAAATTTATTCTCAAAAGAAACTCAAGCTTCTGCATAATAAAAAATTTTTTTAATTTTCTTTCTTCTGATACCAAGAACTTGGAGTGTATTCTATACCCCCCAGATTCCCGGGTTTATCTAGCAACCTGAAAAATAGAAATTTGTGGTTTGGAAGCATACTAAAAATAGTTAAAACTCTCTGTATACGATTTCGTTTTAAGAAAACTTAAACCTCTGCATAAATTTTAATTATTTAAATGTGATACTTAGTGACGGGGGGGGGCAGGTGTGGTATGGAATACTTCCTAAACTATGATATTCCTGATTATTTTTGGTTCAAAGATATTTGTAGTCTCATTTTTATCTTCTTTACACCACGTACTGTACATTAATACAGCTAATTTTCCCAAATAACATTTTTTTCTTAATGAATTACAATTTTGAATTACGTAACGCAAATGACATTTCCGCGTATAACAGATTAGGCAGAGATCCGAGTATTGTCTCAAAGTTTTTCAAAAATCTCAGATTTTCAAAGTAACTTTCGAATTTCTTTCGGTTTGGAGAAAACTTTCTCCATTTGAAAATTTTATTAACTTAAAATTAATTGAGAGTATTCACGTGTTAACAACGGGAAATTGTAAGAGATCCTTGATCACGGAGCTAACTGTAATCAAATAGACAACTTACCTAGTGGTTTTGAAAGACGAAATATCGAGTGGACTTGTGATCCGCACTCGAAGTTTACCAGAGTCTTTCTGAGGCTGATTTGATTGAACGTAAAATTGGCTTACCTAACCCTCACTGAAGCTCAAATCACTCAAGTCAAGAATTTGCCGACAAGCTAAGTCGGCACGAAAAGAAGAAATTAGTTGTAGTTAATGTATTGGTGGTTGCATATCACGTAAGTTAATATTTTGAGTTAGTTATGAAATCAGTGGAGTCCAATAATTTGTCCATAATACTAATAAAAACGGAAGGAAGGATTATAGTTTTTCCCAGTAATTTTCACTCCGAAATTTTTCGATCATAGAGAAGCGAAATGCCTTCTCATGCATTAAATTTATTTTGTAACTTCGTCTTAATAAAGCATTCCAACGCTTGATCAAATAGTTAGGACCATCGATTGGTTTTTTAGCCAAAAACTTGCCAAACTATTTCAATTTGTAGAACACGCATTTTCGCAAACTTTCGTATTCTCGTTATTAAATACAACAACTCAATAATAATATAATGTTGAAAATATTTAGGATGCCTAATTTCCGAATTTTGAGTGATAAGTCGGATTAATTTCTCGGTTGCAACAAGTTTACTCGAAACATAATTTAAATTTTAAATTTGCATTTTAAAATTAACTTCTGTAACAACTTCATTAACGTTCGAAATTTATCGATACGCGAAAGCGTTGTTATCATTAACTGACAAAATTAATTCTATTGTGCAATAAATATTAAATGTTACAATTAGAAGAAATTGCAGCAATAAAGCAAACCGTGTGGTATAATTAAAATTGCGAATATTTTAATTAATTTCTGATGATCCAATAATTTTGGCAAATAAATTTGGTTTAAATTTAAATCACGTAGCATATTTATCATCGATAGCCTTTGAGTATCGGATTCATCTTGCGGGGTTAAATGTGAGCAATTTGATATTGAAAATTTTTCTTAGTAAGAAAAAAGAAACAAATTTGCAAGTACTAAAGAATTTACGATACCTGCACGTTTTCCCGACCGACGGTAACAAATTTTCCCGAAAGTACACGTCACGTAATTTTATTAAGCCAAACAAAAATGAAAAAGTTTGCACTATTTGCAACAAGTGACGTTTAGCCATAAATCATTGCTCGAGAAATAAATGTTCCTACAAAATTTGCTTTACCACAGTTAATTTGTGTGGTTTCCACTTTTTACCTTTTTCAGAGGTAACTAACGCTTTCCGCCCCAAATAAATTATTTTAGTGTTGCAAAGTTGTAAAAATTCGATTGGTTCGATCGCTTTTAAAATTTTGTGTAAATTTAGAGTGTCGTATCGTTCTGATCAAAAGATACGAGAGAACCGGGAGAATCTTTGACTGGAGACGAGATAAGTTAAAAGAAACCGACGAAAGAATAAGAAGAAGCGACCGTGAAACTGATCCTTGCTAAAAGCTATCCAAACTAAGCACATTTACGTTATTCAAGGAAGAGAACTCCTGGGAACGGTTGAATGATACTTTTTATATTTCATAATATTTTTACTCGCAAATTTTTATTTACCTATATTTTTTTGGATCGCGTAATTACCGACGAAACTCTTTTGCGTTATGCTTTCCACTTGGTTACACAAACTACCAAGTAATTTTGTTTCGTTTTCTTTATAGAAAATTTAATATTAACCAACTTTGTGTTCGCTCTTACTAAAAAAATTTTACGGACGAATGCTCCAATTAAGATTTTAAGTTGTTTGATCGCAAATTGAGAGAAAAGGTCTTATTTTTATTTTCTCTGTTTCTGATTTGCATACAAGGTGCGGTCCGAAATATCTCGCGGAGAAAGAAATTTATTGAAAACTGTGCTTTTATTTAAATTTATTTTCTACCAGTTCAACAATATTAATTTTGTGATTGCACGGTATAAATAACAAGATGCGAGTAGACATCTACTCTGAGACATTGACTCGAAAAGAGTATATAATATATTACAAGAAAAGATATAGTACATCTCCACTACACTGCTATTATTCACTTAGATTGTAATAATAAAAAGTACCTTTTGAATTGTTTTAAAATTATTATTCTCGTATTTTCGTACTCTCTAAATTAATAATCGCAATAATTATTTTTTTATCTAATTTAAATTACCAAAAATTAATATATCATTTAATGACAAATTATTATAATAAATTAGGCCCCACGTTGGGTGTCAATGTAAGATGTAGCAAGAAATTTTAATTGAAATCCTCCTTTTAATGCACTCCTTAACTATGTCAGTTGTTTAAGTTTCCTCGGCACTATTGACATACAATTGGGTTATGTAGCTTTGTTCTGAGATGCACAGTGATATGATTACTGCATGGATGAGGTTGTTGGGTAGTTTATGCTCCAAGAGCGTGTTTTATTATTATTACACTCAACGGATGTGGTTTTGGGCCACTTATACCGCAGCTGTAAGCTTAATTTACCCCACGTTTCTTGTTTTACTCCATCAATCTGGTTTTCTCAACAAAGTTGAGTACGTAGCTGATGGGTGCTTGTGCAATTATTTCGGTTACCGGGTAAAAACAGCCAACGTGCCTTTACCTTTTCATTGCTAGGGCTGGGCATTAGGATACAAATGAGCATGGAGTTTGCTCCTCTTCCCCACATATTATCTTACATGTAGGATCTTCAAGCAACCCCATTATTTTGAGGTGTCCTGTGAAATTCTACTCAGCTGTGATCAACTGAGCTTTGGTCAACATCCGCGACTTCTTTAGTGCCGGAAACTGCCCACCGGGCAATTTGGTGTATGGCAGTTTCTGGGGTAACTGACTTCAGAACAAATCGGAGACAAAGCAAATTACCCCTTTTTGCCACCGGACACTCACCCAATTTCCGATCCTCGGATTTGGGCTCCACTTCTTGCGGAAAACTGTTTCATTTTTGCGGGAAACTGTTTCATTTCCGCAGGAAACTGTTATCACTTACGGGATGTTGCCCGGAGCAAAATCTTGGGGGAAGTAACAAACGGAGAAGATTCGACTGGGGATTTTCACGTCCTCTCAGGCCTAAGTCTAAACCGGGGAGTTTGTCCATGCCCCTACACCACCTAAATCGCGCATTTTATCTCACGCCCGCGGGGGATAACTATCGCGTCCGATTTACAATCCGGCTTTAGGGGCCGCAGAAAATCCAATCTGCGTATAATACCACGCCTCTGGCATAGTATTTGATCCTCTCGGTAAGCTCAGACTGGGGATTTTACGTCTGCACGGGTCGAGAAACCTTCCGGATCCTATCGCGTATTTGATCTCACGCCCTCGGGGAATAACTATCGCGCACAATACGCAGACCGGTTTTGCCTAGGATTTCCTGACAGGTAAATTACGACTGGGGATATTTACGTCCTTTCGGGTCGATCCTATGCCGAAAGGTACAAAACCGCGTCGTTCGCCAACCGACCGGGAACTCCGACGTCCTCTCGGCGCCGGAAGATTATTACGGACATTTGTATGTACAATTGCAATTTTGCGGCCAGGCTTCCGGGAAAGTGGACCGACGAGCGTCATCCAGCTCGCTATTTCTGGGCTTCCATCGAGACGCGACGGAACTTTGGCGCCCTTTGGAAGGATTTCCGTCGGTCAGTTAGCGCTCAAACCGCTAACCTCCGTGTCGGGCGGTTTTCCCAGAAACCGCCCAATGAATAAATTCCAAAGCATTTGTAGTGAGAACAGTTTCCCGCGTAATTGCCGCCCGACGACGAGGTCCGAAGGTGTCCAGCGCGGAAACTGTTCGAACGGAAATTTCCAAAGACTCGTTCGAAGGAGGCGGTTTGAGCGGTAACTGACCGACGAGAAAACTTTCCGCATGGCGCGATAGAGTTCCGTCGCGTCTCGGAGAAAGCCCAGAATTCACGAGCTGGATGATGCTTGTCGGTCGACCGTTCAGGAGCCTGGTCGCAAGATTGCAATTGTACAAATGTCCGTAAAATTTACAAAACACGCGGTCGCTATCCGACCGACGTCGAGAAGACGTCCAAGTCTCTGGTCGGTGGGCAAACGGGTGGATTTCTTGGAGTTAGGTTTCGACCCGAGAAGACGTAAAAATCCCCGGTTGATCTTTACTTGACAGAATTAAATGCTTATACAGGTCTGTGAAATCGTACGCGATAATTATCACCCGCGGGCGTGAGATAATATCCGCGATAGAATCCTGGAGGTATTTTGGCCCGTACGGACGTAAAAATCCGGTCAGAGCTTACTTGAGAGAATTAAATACCGCGCCGGAGGCTCAATATTCACAAACATGATTTTGGCCGTTTCGTAAACCGCGATATTTATCTCCCACGGGCGGGGCGTGAGATAAAATGCGCGATAGGTGATATAAGTGCATGAACAATCCCCGACTTGGGCCTGAGAGGACGTAAAAATCCTTACTCCTATTTTCTCTGGGAGGAGGAGAAATGACTTAAAATACGCGTGATTAACTTACGAAATTTTTCGTTTTTAAAGTTTTTTTCGAGCAACATACAATAAGTGGTAACAGTTTCCCACGAAAACGAAACAGTCTCCCGCACTCGGCGATTTTTCCTCGTCTCCGATTTGTTCAGAGGTCAGTTACGAAAAATAACAGTACCTTCGTCTGTCCGCACTCGAACAGAGATGCTATTTCTCTCGTAAACTCCCACCGGGCAATCTACCATAAGACAGTTCATGAAATCATCTCGAGAAATGGCTACGAGACAAAAGTTTGGCGAAAGCAGCGCAAAGTCAAAGGCCTTTGCGACTTTCGCGACTTTAGCGATTTTCGCGGCCATCGCGACCTTCGCAATCTTTGCGAACTTCGCGATCTTCGCGATCTTTGCAATCTTTGCGACCGCGACCTTTGCGAGGCCGAAGGCCGAGAGCTGCTTTTATTACATTTTTATCAATAAGCCATTTTGAGAGAGAATTGTCCGGTTAGAGCCCAACAAGAGAGTCTTCCCAATCGCATGACAACGTCCGTCGCGGGGGTAAGAACGGGCTGAACCCTGGCTTCGCAATAGCGTATATTAAAAACAAATTGTCGAATCCGCAGGCATTTGAATTCCGTGTGTCGCGCCGGAACGTCGTCTTAGATTATCACGCCGTGGCAACGCTCCGGGTGTCCTCCGATCCGAGATGCATACGGTTGAAACAGATAAACTTGCGAATCAGAGATTCGGTTTCCGCGTGTAGCGTGGGATTGTCGTCTTAGGTTACTACGTCGTGTCGACGATCCGCGCGTCCTCCGATCCGAGACGTTCGAGATTTGTCGGGTCGGCCCTACCCGAGAGGCTCAAAAGTTTAGTCGACGGCAGATTTACTCCATTTTAGGCGCAAAATAAATGGCGTCAAAGATGATTAATTTCGAAGTGGAACTATATATTTTTGCACTAAATTTTTAATTAGCAAGACAACATTCGGGAGCAGATTTTGTCGATTTTGCCGTATAGTTTTGGTAAGAGCCGAGAGTAGAATCCCGCGATTCCGTCTTATGCATTGGTTCTTTGATGATTTGGCGGACTGTAACTGATAAAATAGACCTCCGTCCTGTCCTCGAGCCTTGTTTCTGAAAAAACTACTTTTGGACTGCATCCGGCTGGCAGTGTTTTGCCGAAAAAGCCCCCCTCGGAGGACGAACGGAGGTACTCCTTTTTACCAAAGCTTCCCCAGTAAGTAAAGTGCTGTTGATTTAGTTTGTCTCTGGAATGTCCATTTTGCGGTCATATGGACTTTTCTGCAAAATAGTTCTGAATCCCCTAGAGGTATTTCTTCAGCAATTCTGGCCAGAGAGTCTACTTCTTGTTTCCCATATGTCTCAGGACCTGCCTCGGCGTGAAGCTGTATTTTACAGTATTTGCGCTATATACAGCAGTTACATCTGCTTAAAAACAGTAACGTGGCGATCCAGGATTCACCTATCATTATCAAACCGTTTTTCTCCGGCTAAGTTGCTCTCCGTCTTTCACCTCTATTTCCTCGTTATTATTCTCTATTTTTACATTTAGGACCTTAAAAGTAACCATAAAAAAGTTCAGGATCAGTCATATTATAGTTTCTGGATTTTATTCCAGGAACTCTCATCCGTGAGGATAAGACTTAAGTTGTTGCTCTTTCGGATTGACCTTCTTGTTCAAGCCACTCCAAGTATTTGTTTTAAGTCCTGGGTTCTAGACTACTAACCATTTGAGCACTTTTTCCAGTTCTTTAGGGACCCCGAGTCTATCACTACCCTAGTCAGTTTGGAGATATACTTGGCATTGATGAAAGCAAGTTTCGCCTTTTTCCAAGAAACGCTTTCCACCATCCCCCTCTCCAGCCAGTCCTTAGTGGCCTAGTTTGTGACCTCCCTTAATACTCATATCGGAGAACCTCAAAGATGAACCGACTTCGGTAATATTAACCATTGCTGAGAGCAGCATCTCTCTGATGAGATCGGTTTGCTCCTCGTTCAGGATAACATTCGGATAATCTTGTGGCCTAATGGCCACTTAAAAATTCCTTTGTGCTGATCTGTAATTAGGCTTTTGTAGGTCTTTTTCTACGCTTTGCTATGCTCGATGAAGTGCTTCCTGCTCTCCGAGTTTACTTTCATCTCCCGATTCTGATGCTTTGCTCAGCTTTGTTATTTGGTTTGCATTGTACCGGTTCCAATAGGATCCAGTGCCTTTATTGGTCTCGGTTGCCTCCTGGCGTTGATTTTCAAGCGCCGTTTGGTTACCTTGAAGAGTTTTGTTCTGGATGGATCCATTCTTTTGGAACCTTCTTAGGGTTTATTGGATTTTATTTGTGTTCATTTTGGTCCCACGAATAATGGAGAAAGAAACTTACTATTGCACAAAATTCTATGTACACCAAAACGTGCACCTAGTGCTCCGAGGTTCTGTGATTGCTTTTTTGCATCACCTGGTCGCAAAAATTAAGAGGTTTTTATGGAGGATCTTCTTCCACTTAGCACAGCAGAAGATTAAGCCAAAGCCCCCACGCCTGTATCTCGAAAAGGTCGTTGCAGCCTACAGGTAATTTGGAGTTTGATCATTTGTTCAGGCAACTAGGTCTGGCTCAACGAGTTTTGAGGCCTTTAGAGTTTATGGCTACAGGTTTATCGAAACACTCTAGCTCTCTCCCCACGACAAGGTTGCAAAAACCTTGAAGGAGTCCAACAGCGTATCAATTGAGCGTGGAACATCCAACGTGATGCTACGACTATTTACGTTTGATAAAAGCAAGTTTATCGGTAAGGACTTATCAGGCGCAGTCAAAAAAAATGGCAACCCGCACCTAACTCATCTTACAAGTGGAGTATTAGGAGGCAAGATTGGAGCGTAGAAACAAAGCAAGTACAAAAAGCTGTGGTAAAATCGCAGGACCAAGTAGTCACAAAGGGATAAGATCCTGAAGAGTGTATCAGGACAACAGGATCAGTAGAGAAAGAGATACTTATGCTATTTGCTGGTGCTGAACTGCCGGTCTATCGGTACAACCCAATCATTAAAAGCTATTTTTTCAAAGAGCTAAATAACGTGGCAATATTAACATAAAATTGATCAAAGATGCATACATAGGAGAGATTCCAAGAACGTGTGGATTATGAGCTTCTGATTATTACTGCCTGTTTTTACGGACGTGAAAGATTTGTGGCGCAACTGCAACTCGATGGAAGTTCTTTTCGAAAAACCTTCAAAAGCGAGAATGAACGCCTCGATGTATATAAGGGAAGAAACTCGTGCGCGCGCGCGTTCAAAGACGATGGCGATCTCCTACAATGGCGGTCGGTCGAGTGGGCAACGACAAGTGGACACACGACGGCAGAAGCGGCTTCTATATATTTAAAGGCGCTCAACACTACAAATAATAGACGCTTATATGACGATGGCGGGGTAAGCGGCATTGGTACTGGCATCTATTTTGACAGTCAACCTGTAGGCTAGAGAAAGAGTTGATATTTTAGTCGGTACAATTCAACCCACCACGGAGTAATATTTAATGATTTAGGAAACCTTGCCTCGCCTACTCCAGTTAAGTACGCTCCTTGCACTGGATTTAAATATATACTTAAACATACTACAAATGATTTCGTTTTACCCCCACCATTAATAGTATCCCAAATGTTTTTTTTGATTTGGAAAGATGATTTCTTCACGAGAAATTTAAGTTGGCTCATTTTGAAATGATCACCCTGTATATAAGAAGTGCCTAGCGTTGTGGGTATTTTAATTTTCAATTAAATAAGTAGAATATTTCTTAAAAATTATTATTCTCTCATAATTTCATAATTAAAATCTTAATTTAAATGACTTATATTATTTTTCCTATTTCTTCATTGTTATACGTACAATAATCACACTTTGTGCTTGCCAGCAGAAAATAATGAACTAATGAATAAGTAGAACGTGAATATTGATTTGATCGTAACAATAAATTGTCTGGAATTTTGTTTTACATCTAAAATCTTGTTCTCTATTTTTTTCTGCTTTTATTAAATTGTCCAGTGGCGGTTCGTCGTTTGCTTTATTGGGAGGGCACATCAAGCCGACTCGATAATGAGGTACTGACCCAACTTAGAAGTCGCGTATTTTTTCCAAATGTGATACGACCAAACATGTAGGTATAGGGTTGACCGAAAACTGTTTTTCATCCGAACCGGCAATGAATTTAGGGTTACGATCTCGATTATATTTTCAAGTGGCGTTAATTTATAATTCATTGCTTGTTGTAATTAACAAAAAAACCTTCGCCTCTCAAGACAATACTCGTTATTTGCAAAGATAGCTGTCATTTCCATAGCCACTTGATCTGTAACGAGCGTCGACTCCTTGCATATTTATATCCACTTCATATCTCCGTATCAGATGTAAATGTTCTATTGTAAGGTTCGTGTTTTGTACAAATCTCTAAAAGTGGTGCTGAAGTCCTCTTTTTTCACATTAACGTTCTACATAATTCTACTTTTAATTAAACATTCTGCAGTTATACAAATATTCGTAGGCAATATTTATAATTAAATTAAATGTAGAGTTAAGATTTTATAATATAGGGGGCGTTTCGAAAAAAAAGCTAGTTTCTGCAAGTCATCGTCAGACTTTCAGATCTGCAACTTTGTATCCACGTGAACATGAAAACTGAAGTTTGAGCATTTTCCTCATTGAGCCGAATTAAAAATTAAACGATGTTAATTAAAGTTTTGAAAGTTTATCTCAGTGAATGTTGCTATACATGGATAAAGTTATAGAATAGTTAATATTAACATGACTATCAAAGCAAAACTGCTGAACTTAGTCTTACTACACTTGGGGCCTTATTGTAATTGCCTTCTTGAGAACATACGTTTTTAAATCTTGTTTGAAAAGTTACCTTTAATATGTAGTTCAGCCATTGTCTTGGTTTCACCTGAAGTTAATTTTAAATTACAAAGGAACCCGCTTTTCTCAGCTTTTGTAAATATATAGGTATAGCAACATTTTTATATTAAATTAAGTTTTTATGAGGAAATGATATGGAGCATGAACCCTGAAAATAGAAAATAAAAATTAAATTTGGATAAGAATGACGATGAATAATGGAAGTTATAAACCGCACGAACGTAATCTTGTTTATAAAAACTGCAGTTGCACTTTAAGTTTGTTTGTTTGGTGATAAACGCTCAAAAGGAGAAAAAGCTTTTGTTGAATGCAAAAATACAATCCTTGATCTGGATTCAAATCATAGAGCACTCGCACTGTATAAACGATTGAATAATAAATAAAACCTATAACTTCTCAGTTGTCAGTACCTTTAATGCCAACGCCGTCAAATTCAAACGTCAACGTACGTTCCAACAATACAAGATCAAACATAGAACTTGCATTATTTAAGTTTTATTATAAAAAAAATATAAGCTTTACAAAAAACATGACAATGGCACTTAAGGGTGGCAAGGGTGTGATTACGGGATGTTATCCTTTCGAAGATCAAATGCAAAACAAAAAGTTTACAAAATGAACTGATTAATTAATTTTATTAATTTAATAACTTCGTCGTATCTCAATTCAAAAATTGATTAAATAAAAATGTATGCAATCTTAATCTTTAATTTGCTTCTTGTTTACTAATAGCCAGCAGCGCAGGCAAGTTTCTGAATAGTTTCAGGTAAAACAATACCTGCCACTCTAGATTTTCTCGTGTACAATAATTTTTAATTTTAAATTACATAATAATTTTCTCGGTGGTAGAAATAAATCATATTGGAAACTTAGACAGTGAGACAGATAATTCTGTTACGGATTGAAAGCGTAGACCGAGAAAACGGAGGGTATACCCCCTAGCTATGGGTACATAGAAATTTATCTTTATATTTATTTGCAATCCCTGGTTTTCCCTAGCTGAAAATTTTATTAGTAAACCACATTTAAAAGTCTCTTTGACGCAGCAGCGTATAGATTGCAGTGACTCAATTTTAAAAAAGTAATTTAAATCATAATTTCTGTTAAATTCAATCAACTAAGTTTTTCAATATTTCATTTAATTTTCAATAATTTTTGTAAGATACAATGCTATTTTCTGCGTCAGCTATCATTGAGATTTCCTGACAGACGGAAACTAGAGCTTTCAAAACCTGTTTTAAACTAAAAGAATATTGTTTCCTCCTTATACATTTTCTATCTTGGGAACTTTTCTTTTCATTTTCAAGAAAAAGAGCACAAAAGCAACTAAGTAAGCACTATTTAGTTAATAGGGGACGAACTTGAAGAAATGTCTAAGCGAAACCGGGTCTCGTTCAAAGAACTGCGGTTATAGTAAATGAAAATCTAACACTAATACCCAAAACATCTGGGTGGTGTTTTTTGAAAATTTTTCCATTCTCACTGCTTTGGCGTTTTCTCCTATGACCTTCCTCGGAGTATCTCCAAAATCTCCTTACTCGATCTGACTTCTTGTACTTCATCTTTGTCGTTTAAGCTTGCGCAGTGCTTTGTACTTATTTCTCTTTGTAGCCCAATTTTTGTACCGCCAGTTTCTGCTTAATGCGTCTGACTTGTGCGCCTTTGCTTTGGCTTCGACTTTGCCGAGCACGTGTCTCTGAGCTTTTCTTTTATTTTTGTCTCTATCAGCTTCAGAATTGTAGAGTTTCCGATTTAGCATAGCCTTGTCTTCGATGATCTTCACCAAAGGATTAATTTTCCGTATTTATTTTTCTAAACTCTTGCCTACTATATTCCGGACCTCGTCCAGGTCTTTTTGTTGTTCCGTCAGACTTTACCTAGTCTATATCGTGCCACTTCTGGGACACTTCTTGCCTTCTTGGAACACCCCCCAGGTACACTCAAACTGTGATAGATAAATTTGCAAACTTTTCGTCTTTAGTATTAAGCGATTAATAATGAGAGTTTTTAGCACAAGAAATATAAAGCAGTGACCGAGAGTCTGGGGAGAGCGGATTATAAATTCCCCAAGATAATAGTATGTCATCGTTTTCCAGAAAACTAAAGCAGTATAATAAACCTTATTCATAATCTGTAAACATTGAATCTTTTGCATTTCAACAGTTAGGCACTGGAGGGTGTTCCACACCCCCCAGACCCCCCGGTGTGTGCAGATAATTTTTATCTCAACTTTAACAAGTCATACTATTATCCCAATTAGCGCAAATTATAAACCAAAGTTTTAGAAACCGGGGATTTATTTCTTATTATCTTATTTTTTTTTATTTTAGATTATTTTTTATCAGCAATGAATTGAAGATGCCAACACTACCAATTTAAAAAAAAGTGATCCCAACTTTAACAAGTCATACTCAAGTAACTATTATCGCAATTAGCCCCCCAAATTATAAATCAAAGTTTAAGAGACCGGAGGGTCTGGGGGTATAAAGCAGTATAATGAACCTTACTCATAATCTGTAAACATTGAATGTTTTGCCTTTTAACAGTGAAGCACTGGAGGGTGTTCCACACCCCCCAGACCCCCCGGTGTGAGCAAATTATTTTTTATCCCAACCTTAACAAGTCATACTATTATCGCAATTAGCGCAAATTGTAAACCAAAGTTTTAGAGACCGGTGGGTCTGGGGGGTGTGGAGCACCCCCCAGGCACACTCAAACTATGATAGATAAATTTGCAAACTTATCGTCTTCAGTATTTACGCGATTAATTATGAGAGTTTTTAGCTCAAGAAATATAAAGAAATGACCGAGAATCGGGAGAGGAGTGGGGGGTTATGAATTCCCCCCAGAATAATGTCATCATTCTCAAGAAAACCAAAACCGTATAATAAACCTTACTCATAATCTGTAAACATTGAATATTTTGCCTTTTAACAGTGAGGCACTGGAGGGTGTTCCACACCCCCGGTTTGTGCAGATTATTTTTTATCCAAATTAAATTGAAGATCCTAGAATAACCGGTCTAGAAAAAAAAGTTATCCCAACTTTAATAAGTCGTACTCAAGTAACTATTATCCTAATTAGCCTAAATTATAAACCAAAGTTTTAGAGACCGGGGGGTCTGGGGGCCCCCAGGTACACTCAAACTGTGATAGATAAATTGGCAAACTTATGGTCTTCAGTATTAAGCGATTAATAATGAAAGGTTTTAGCAGAAGAAATATAAAGAAGTGACCGAGAATCTGGGGAAGAGAGGATTATGAATTCCCCAGGATAATAGTATCGTTCTCAAGAAAACCAAAGCGCTATAATAAACCTTACTCACAGGCTCGTAGCCAGGATTTTATTTCGACTGGGGTGGAGAGCAGTTGTAAAAAATTTCCAACTTGAAAATACGAATACCTACATTTGGAGTCTGTTTTTAAGTATCTCCACTTAAAATGTGCAACAGTTTTTTCTGTTAAGTTTCTGATAAAGCCAGCCTGTGTTGGTTTTTAGCTACATTATACCACCATTAACTTCTAAGCAAACCGTACCAACCTAACCTAACATCTAATTCAACCTAACTTTCAAGTTAACCTCTAACCTAACTTCGAACTTAACCGAACCTGTAACCTATCAATAATAGGAACGGCGTTGAAAAGTTTCCGTTTTCTCGAATCAATCTGTGGAGATTGGTATTGAAGTAGCTGTATGCCAGTATGTGATCTGCTCCCTTTCTATATGAAGATTTATTTTGCCAATTCAATCTTGAAGTCTCTTACCGGTAATCCATCTAGTTACGATTTGAAAAGTTTCGTTTCCGACAAATCGGCTGTTAGACGGAGATAACTTTTCAAGTGCTTCTTTAAGTTCTTCAAGAGAGCCAATCTTGTGGATTTCCAAATCTTGGGAAAAACTGCTAAACTAAAGTATCTCTTTGCTATCTCGAGTATTATCGTTGGATGTTCTTTAACTATAAAGCAAGAAATTTTTCTGGGAATACCATCTGCCTCAGGTGCTTTACTCACTGCCAATTTCTCTGCTTTGGCTAATTACTCATTTAACAAAAGTATAATGCTGTTTTGTATTTGTTTTCAGATCTGGATGCTTTCCTTCCGTACTGAGACTATATTAGTGTTTCCCAATTAGATACTGAGTTTTCTAATTCCGCTTTTTTGGGTCATGCTGCAGTTACACAATAGACTCGGTTCTATGGTTGTCTCTACAGCATCTTCACCAGAATTTCTAAAATTTCTTCGGCTTCAAGGTGTAGCCAGTTAACCAACCAATTCTTAACTCAAAAATTTTCATAAAAAGAGGAAACTAAAACTATTATGACTTTCATGGTTCTTCCATGGGTGGTAAATAGTGGGATTCCCTGTCCAATATTTGGGCAACCGAACCCGCAATGGTTTGTAGGTCAACAGTTACCTCTTCCAATATTATTTCTTTTGTCAGCCCCTGTATTTTCATCGTTTCTCTGCTTGTTTTTGTTTGCATCTGAAGCTCTCAATCCATAACTAAGTGATAGTGTCAGATTCCCACCTTCTAAACCCTTCTTCCTTCCTGTAGAGCAACTAGGTAATCATGGCATGTGTCTTTTTGCATATTTTCTCCACCTTCCAGTTATTTGCAGACCTAAAATAGTGACGTTTAATTTTTTTTGGCTTTCTTTAGCTGAATTTAGATCGCGGTGTTTTGTTTCCAGACAAAATTTTATAGAAAAATTTTTCGTCCAACATCTGGCTGGACATAACAGAAACATTTTGGGTTAGATTTTACGTGAAATCCGAAGCATGGCATAATAAAGTTAACTATAGTTTCCGGTACTTTTCTAGATGCCATTGTTCTTTAATTCATTTTAATTTTAAACTTTAATTGACAGTTTCTATAAAACAAAAATTTTGTTTAATTTTAATTTTCTTTCTAAGTACTTGTTTCCTTATTCAGTTCCTTTTCCTTACTTTTTACAACCATAAGTTCAAAAGAAAACACATTGGTTCTGACAACACCGAAGAAAAATATAATCGGGTACACAGCCAATTGTCTTCCTCAATCAAAACCGACTAAAAGAGTCAACCATGCTATTAAGCACAAAACTCAAAAATTAACTACACTACTAAATTATCTAAGCACGAAGTGACGAGACTCACTTCAAATTTTATCATCTTTGGTTGTGAGTTATCCTGGAACGCTTAATTGTCTCATCACACAAAGCCAATTATAACAATTAAATGCAGTAGAGATCGGCTTATGTTTAGAAACTTGCAATTTTGTTTTACATAATTTTGTAAAACATAAACTGAAGGACAAAATAATCAAATAAATTATATATTTAAATTGATTTATCTATTCTGGTGACTACTGCATTTTGATAAAAGGAATCGATTAAACTGTCCATTAAAAAGTGATCAAGTTTTTTTCATTTAAACGTCGAAGGTTGCCGCTCTAAAGTCATGTAATATTAAAATTTAAAAATCATAACAATTTTAATACTTTTGGGTTTAGCAGTGGAATAAGGATTCCACTTACGAGGAGTTAAATAATATCCAACAATAAAGTAATTTCCCACTAGCAGAAAATATTATTTAATGCATTCCGGTGCAAAAAAATGAGGAAGTTGTCGAGGTAATTTAATACTGCAGTTGCACTAATGTCGACTGCATCCATGAGAAGGCGCTGCTTGTTTTTCTTGTTGGCACTTTCTAGTATTGATCTGTTACCTGTGCATCCTTAACACTGTATGTTGTCTCATATGTGTTTCTCAAATATTCGAGCACACCGAGTGTTCGTTATAGTAGGTCACCTTTAATTTTTTCGTATTTTAAGCTAAAGGAAGTGGATAAAAAATCACCAACGTAATCACTCATTTACCCTCGCAACCAAACGCATTTGTTAATTTACTGCTCGGCCTTTGTCAAGTTTCATTTAATATCGTTTTTGGTGGCTCCATGTTTTTATTTCACTTATTTACCCATCCTTTTCCCATGCGAAACTAAGTTAAAAGTTACAAAACACCTAACTTATTTACCTTTCGTAATTGTGTTTGTAGACATCGTATAATTTCGATTTCGTGAGGCCAAATATTTCAAAAAATTTTGTAAAAAATTGTGGTGCACAAATAAAATGTATAAATTTCATTTAAAAAGCAAATGAATTGGAAATTTTAGGTAGCATTATAAAGATTTAAAGAAAAAATTTCAAAAAATGCTGCCTCATCAATACTGAATATCAAAGGAACTTGAACGCATTCAACTTTTATGGATCCTCTTTGAAGTACAGAAGATTATAATGAATTGGATTTGAATGAGAGACGACGATAATAAATGTTTCCTATTAACTATTTATTAAAATTTTCTATAAAAATTTCCGACGACGACGTTACTATTTTTTCGACTGAAGTTAATAAAATTAAGTTTCCACGACAAAGCCGGTTGTTATTAATTAAAATGAATTTGGTTCGCGCCGAACCCGAAGCGAAGTTTGCGATAAAAGTGTAAAATTGAAAGTTGAAAGTTGCTTTAGTGGCACACGTTATTGTTGTAAATCGCAAAAACGTGTAACGTTACGAAGTGAGCATAGATTTTCACAGGTTAACCGTAAAGGACTCCATTATTTAGGAAGTTAACTGCAAAATTAACAATCCGAATAACCCAACGTCCGCCGTGGGTTACGTGATTGAGTTCCTAATTTATGTTTTTTTTAATTTGCAGCGTTTTTGAATTTTGCAATTATTCAAAGTCGTTCGAAATTAGAAACGAAATTTTTATTGACGTTAAATTTGAAAGTGTGAAAATCTCGAGTTTTCTTCAATTCGTATGCCGTAAGTATTCCATTCTCAATATGTATGCAGATAATGTATGTGACTGGTATATGAAAATATCGCAAAACGATAACATTTTCACATTTCGAATTTAATTTCGTAACGAAGCGCTTTTAATTCAAATTTCAAAATTTATTTTCTTCCTACATCGGTCAAACTGCACAAACTATTAATGCGAAACGTGCGTAAGCAAATCTATTAATGAGTCAAACCTACATTGAGTTATTAATTATTAGCATAATTTGTTAATGGAATATCTTACATTGTGAGTATAGCAGACGTTCGTTAGCAAAAGTGGCTTTATAAATTAATAAATTTTGTGTGAACTATATAGTGAGTTTTCTTAATCGATAAATTCTCTCAATAGAGCTAGATTTGTCCATGTGCTTATACTAAAATATTATTCCGTAGGAATTTCTCACATTCTTCGAATAACGAACGAAAGCGCCGTTTTAATTCAATTTAATTTGTTATCAATCTCTAGCTTAAATTGCAATTATTAATCGAAAGGGAAGAAAGTATTATGAGTACAACATTTGTTATTAATAATAATTTGTTAATGAGCTAATATCTAATATGTAGTAAGCAGATATTCGTACTGAAAAAATTATAAATTCATAAACCATATTTCTTTCAAAGGTAAGTTTCAGTAAATAGTGCTCTTAAAACAAATTTGCAAATGTTTTTTTATTAAAGCTACACTTTATGGCGAAAGTGCGTTCACAATGTCATTAATGTTACGTCAATACCTCCTAGTATAATTATGATGATTTTTGATACAAATTGATATAATAAGAGTTTTTATTAATAAAATTGTAAAACTAAATAAATTTCAATAAAAAAAATGCAAACTCAATTAACCTCATGTCTTCTCAATGTTGAAGATTTGGTCCACTGACCACAAGTTATTGTTTTTTGGCTGTACGTCGGGTTACAACATTTTTGTTTTCCCAAATTGTCTGATGCTTTTGGATCTTGGTTGACACATTTGATTTGTTCACCCTATTGATGTATTTGACGTCTAGCTGACCCATTTGTTTGTTTTCCCCTTGTTGCTGTATTTGGCGTCTGGTTGACCCATTTGTTTGTTTTCCCCATTTCTGATGTACTTGGCATCTGGTTGACCCATTTATTTGCTTCTCCCCTGTTGATGTATTTGGTATCTGGCTGACCCATTTGTTCGTTTCCCTCTTTTTGCTGTATTTGGCGTCTGATTGACCTATTTGTTTGTTTCTCCATTGTTGATGTATTTAGGGTCTGGCTGACCCATTTGCTTTTTCTCCCCATTGTTAATGTACTTGGCATTTGTTTGTTTTCCCCCATGTTGATGTATTTACCGCCTGGCTTGACCCATTTGTTTGTTTTCTCCTTGTTGCTGCATTTGGCGTCTGGTTGACCCATTTATTTGTTCTCGCCATTATTGATGTGCTTGGCATCTGGCTGATCCATTTGTTCGTTGCCCTCTTTTTGCTGTATTTGGCGGATGGTTGACTTATTTGTTTGTTCTTGCCATGGTTAATGTGCTTGGCATCTGGTTGACCCATTTGTTTGTTTCCCCCCTGTTGATGTATTTGGCGCCTGGCTGACCCATTTGTTTGTTTTCTCCTTTTGCTGTATTTGGCGTCTGGTTGACCTATTTGTTTGTTCTCGCCATTGTTGAAGTGCTTGGCATCTGGCTGACCCATTTATGTATTTTCCCTTTGTTGCTGTATTTGGCGTCAGGCTGACCCATTTGTTTGTTTCCCCCCTGTTGCTGTATTTGGCGTCTGGTTGACCCATTTGTTTTTTCTCTCCATTGTTAATGTGCTTGGCATCTGGTTCACTCATTTGTTTGTTATTCCCCTGTTGATGTATTTGGCATCTGGTTGACCCATTTTTCTCCATTGCTGATGTTCTTAGTGTCCGAGGGGTCAACCGCTAAAGGAAATCGTGTACAATTAACTTCAAAGTACTTCACGTACTTCGTCTTAATTCACTTATTCCTTTTCTTATTTCATATACTTGAGCAGTAATTCTACGGACTTCACGTACTTCAACTTTTTAATTCACCTTTATCAATAATTCACGGAACTTTTCCTACATTATCGATACTTCATTTATTTTACAGACTTTACGTGTTAAAAATATTCTCAGATTTTACGTGGATAGTTAAGCAGTATATTATGTTGTATGTGTCTTTTCCGTTTCCATGGTAACGTGACATTTTATAGTCATTATTGCAATACAAAAGTTGCATAAAATGAAAACAACCAAACAAATGATAAATATCTTGGCTGTATTCCGTACCCCTGCGGTACGGAATTTATATTATGCAGTTTATGATTAATTGTCAGATTATGAATTAAACACATTTACTTGGCCATAGCTAATTTTAAAAACTTGAAATATGCTTAAATATTTAATTCACTTTTAATAAAAATAAATTAGTTAAACCGGGGGGTCTGGGGGGTGTGGAACACCCTCCAGTGCCTCTGAAACGGAGATCGTCAGTTTACTTCTGATAGAAAATAAACTACTCGATCCGGGGGGTTCTGCATGTTTTACAATGTTCTTCATTCCAAAATTTGTGCGCTGGAGGGTGTTCCACACCCCCCAGACCCCCGGATTGAGTAGTTTATTTTTATCAGAAGTAAACTGAAGATCTCCCGTTGCAGAGGCACTGGAGGGTGTTCCACACCCCCAGACCCTTCGGATTGAGTAGTTTATTTATTATCAGAAGTAAACTAAAGATTTCCGTTGCAGAGATCTACCCCTCCCAAGGGGTACGGAATTTATAATTATGCAGTTTATGATTAATTGTCAGATTATAAATTAAACACATTTACTTGGCCATAGCTAATTTTAAAAACTTGAAATATGCTTAAATATTTAATTCACTTTTAATAAAAATAAATTAGTTAAACCGGGGGGTCTGGGGGTGTGGAACACCCTCCAGTGCCTCTGCAACGTAGATCGTCAGTTTACTTCTGATAGAAAATAAACTACTCGATCCGGGGGGTTCTACATGTTTTGCAATGTTCTTCATTCCAAAATTTGTGCACTGGAGGGTGTTCACCCCCCAGACCCCCCGGATTGAGTAGTTTATTTATAAAGAAGTAAACTGAAGATCTTCCGTTGCAGAGGCACTGGAGCTGTTCCACACCCCAGACTCTTCGGATTGAGTAGTTATTTATTATCAAAGTAAACTGAAGATTTTCGTTGCAGAGATCTTAAAGGTACTGAATTTATAATTTATGCAGTTTATGATTAATTGTCAGATTATAAATTAAACACATTTACTTGGCCATAGCTAATTTTAAAAACTTGAAATATGCTTAAATATTTAATTCACTTTTAATAAAATAAATGAAATCTCGGGGGTCTGGGGGTGTGGAACACCCTCCAGTGCCTCTGAAACGGATGATCGTCAGTTTACTTCTGAAAAATAAACTACTCGATCCGGGGAGTTCTATCATGTTTTGCAATGTTTTCATTCCAAATTTTGTGCCTGGAGGTGTTCCACACCCAGACCCCCGGATTGAATAGTTTATTTTTTATCAAGTAAACTAAATCTCCGTTGCAGAGGCACTGGAGGGTGTTCACACCTCCAGACTCTCGGATTGAGTAGTTTATTTATATCAAAGTAAACTGAAGATTTCTGTTGCAGAGATCTCATCCAAAGTGTACGGAATTTATAATTATGCAGTTTATGATTAATTGTCAGATTATAAATTAAACACATTTACTTGGCCATAGCTAAGTTTCAAAGACCTTGAAAATGCTTAAATATTTATTCACTTTTAATAAAAATAAATTAGTTAAACTGGGGGGTTTAAGGGGGTTTAATTAATTTTCTAGATTATAATTAAAACATTTAGGACTAATTTAAAAAATATAAATAGATTTAGACTTTTTAAATTAAAAATTCGTAATGGAGGGCTGAGGACATGCACCTTATCTAATCCCATCCAATCAGACCACAACAAAGTAACCAAACACACAACAAAACAAAACAAATCAAACACCTGATTGGTTATTTCGTCAATTTAACTTTAATGTATTTTAACTGATAGGTAACAGAGAACAGATAGATAATCGATTTTTCAACTTTAGTAAATCGGGCATAAGAAGATAGTTTAAATTACATTATCACATTCTGGAGCCGTCTCTGTAAAAGCGGGACAAGAGCGTTATTTTCGCTTCAATGTAATTAATTAATCACGACGAAACAATGAATTACCAAAGTTTTTTATTGAGCTATCATACCTCCATGATATTCAAGCAAATGAACTAAAAAAATTACAAAATTAACTAAAGAAATCTAAGTTTAATTTAAGTAATTGATTACTATTAAACTAGCCACTACCAAAACTTTTAATTAGTAAAATAATGGCCGCCAAAGGTCTATTTAACGTTTAAGATAAAAAAATGTTAAGCAAATCTACTGATGTAAGTTAATTTGCTATCAAATAATTATTATTGAACACATGTCTTAGCTATGATACACATTGACCGTAGCGCATGCGCATACGCTAGGTTCAATTTTATGTAATTCACAAAAAATTTACTAACTTCATGATACTTCACTTGTACTTCAATATAATTCACACGTATTTCACCTACTTCACACGTACTTCATGTATTTCACAAGTACTTCATGAGATGTGTACAAAAAACTTCACCAGCGGTTAACCCCTCGTTAGCGTCTGATTGACGAATTTTTTTGATTGTTTGCTTCACGTACCATTAATTTATACCATTTCATTGTTAAGATTCCATTACGTTGTTGAGGTGATTTGTGTTGATTCATTTTAAGTCGATGTTTGGTTTGGTAGTAAGTTTCATTTAATTGCCGTTTGACAGATTAGATTAGACTAGAACACAATAATTCCAGATCACTGAGCTTTCCTTTAGTAAAAATTGATAAAGAGTAAAAATGTGAGGAAATTATTTCCCAGCTCTTTCCCCAAAACCCCCAATTTTCATTATTAGCTAACTTCATTGAACTAGCAAAAAAATGCTTTTCATTTGCCTCCCCTCCTTGAAGAAATAAAAAAAAAGTCTAATTAATTTCATGATAGAACAATGCTCATTCACTGGCGTTCTGATTCACTGGGAGGCATTGCTTCCAAATCATAGCGTTTTTCTTTGGGAAATATTTAGCGCTAGTAATTTTCATCTGAACTCTTTCAAATTTGTTTGAATTCTAGAAAGATGTATTTCAGTGCGTCCCCCCTCCAACCTGAATGTACACAATAAATGTTCGTATAATTTGGTGGCTGAACAGTGCTGATCTACAAGCGTTTTGTTACCGGGACGCAATGTCACCAGATCATTGACCTTTTTTTTTGATAAAAATTGATAAACAGGTAAAAATTTAAAGCAACTGATTTCCAATTAAAAAATACAAATTTGATTAACCAATTTTATTTAAATTGTAAAAGAATGCATTTTAGTAACCCCCCTCTCAGTTACAAAATTTTAAAAAAATCAATTTAATTTTACGACCGAACAGTGCTGATACTGTAAAGCCTCCAGATTATTTAACTTTTCTTTGGTAAAAAATTGATAAATTGGTAGAAATTCCCCCTTCTCCGACAATCTAAAAAACAAACGAAAAGTTCATCTAATTTAATTTTGTTGCCAACACAATATCTCCAAATCACTGAACTTTTCTTTGGTAAAAATTGTCAAAAAGGTTAAAATTTGAGCAAATTATATCGAATTAAAAAAATGCAAATTTGATTAACCAATTTTATTTAAATTGTAAAAAAATACATTTAAGCCCCCCCTCCCTTGCAAAGAAAACGAAAGAAAAACCTGTTTAATTTTACGATCAAAAGGGCTGATTTTGTAATGCCTCCAGATCATTTAGTTTTTTTTGGTAAAAAATTGGTACTGATCAACAAAGTCTTGTTGCAATACCTCCAGATCATTGACTTTTTTTGTTAAATATTGAAAAATAGGTAAATATTTGAAGCAAATGATTTCTAATTAAAAAAATGCAAATTCGATTAACCAATTTTACTTAAATTAGTCTTAGTATCTATAAGCATTCTATTACACCACTCCCCGTCAGTAAATAAACGAGAAAAATCTATTTAATTTTATTACCAAACAGTGCTGATCCTGTAATGCGTCCAGATCATTTAACTTTTTTGAGGCAAAAAAATTGGTAAATTGGTAAAATTTCATCATCTGTAAAGTAAGCATTTAGAGCAAAAGATTTCCAATCAACAAAATGTGACTTAAATTAACCAATTATATTTAAATTTTAAAAGAATGCATTCAAGTACCCCCCTTCCAGAAAAAAGGCAAAACATTATCTGTTTCATCTTACGACCGAACAATGCTGATCCTGCAATGCCTCCAGATCCATTAACTTTTCCTTGGTAAAAATTGGTAAAAAAGTAATAATTTGTGAAAATTATTTTCAATTAAAGAAATGCAACTTCAAATAACCAATCTTCTTGAAATTGTACAAGAATGCATTTTACAATGCATTCTCCCCCCCCCCTCGCGGAAAAACAAAAGAAAACTTTATTTAGTTTTACGGTCGAACAGGGCTGATCTTGCAATGCCTCCAGATCATTTAGCTTTTCTTTGGTAAAAATTGGTAAAAAGGTAAATCTTTGAAAAAATTATTTCCAATTAAAAAAAAGCAAATTCAAATAACCAATATTTTTTTATTTGTAAAAGATTGCATTTCAGTCCCCCCCCCCGCCGCTGAAAAAGCGAAAGAAAACTGTATTAAATTTTACGGTCAAACAGGGCTGATCCTGCAATGCCTCCAAATCAGTTAGATTTTTTTTGGTAAAAAATTGGAAAATTGGTAAAAATTTCACATTAGTAATTTCCATCTGTAAAGATTCAAATTTATTCATATTTCAGAACAAGGCAATTTAGCCCCCGTTATTGCTAATCTGAAAAACAGAAGAAAAGTTTATCTAATTTTTTTGCCACAACACAATGCCTCCAGATCCACTAGCTTTTCTTTGGTTAAAATTGGTAAAAAGGTAGAAATTTGAGAAAATTATTTTCAATTAAAAAAATACAAACTCGATTTACTAATTTTATTTAAATTGTAAAAGACTACATTTTAATCTCCTCCCCCCCCCCTCCCCAAAGAAAACCGAAACAAAAGTCTATTTAATTTTACAGTCAAAAGGGTTGATACTTTAATATCTCCAGATCATTTAGTTTTTCTTTGGTGAAAAATTGGTAAAAATTCACATTAGTAATTTCCATCTGTACAGATTCAAATTCATTTATATTTCAAAACAATGTAATTCACCCCCCGCCCTCCGCCAATCTGAAAATCCAGAAGAAAAGCTTATCTAATTTTTTTGTCAGAACGCAATACGTCCAGATCACTGAGCTTTTCATTGGTAAAAATTGGTAAAAAGAAAATTATTTCCAGTTAAAAAAATACAAATTCGATTTACCAATTTTATCCCCCAGAAAAAAGGAAGAATACTCTATTTCATTTTACAGTCGAAAAGGGCTGATACTGCAATATCTACAGATGATTTAGCTTTGCTTTGGTGAAAAATTGAAAAATTGGTAAAAATTTCACATTAGTAATTTCCATCTGAAAAGATTCAAACTCATTCATATTTTAGAACGAAGCAATTCAGCCCCCGCTCTCCGCCAATATAAAAAAATAGAAGAAAAGTGTATCTAATTTTTTTGGTAAAAATTGGTAAAAAGGAAAAAATTTGAGAAAATTATTTCCAATTAAAAAAAATACAAATTCAATTTACCAATTTTATTTAAATTGTAAAGACTGCAGGGCGATTCCGCGGGAGACGATTTTTGACATAAATTTTTAAATCACAGTATTTGTTACTTTTTTTTATACCAATACAAAGAAAAAGATATAAATTTAATAATAAAAAAAACTTTTAAGAATTTAAGTTATTATTTGAATTTTTTGGCGCGCTCAGAAATGGTGGCGCCTGAAGACTTGATGCAAACCATTTATCGATACTTGATAATTTTTCCACGAAATCGCTATTACCGGTGGTTTGAGGTTATATTTCACTGATGAATATTGAGATTATAACATTTGTTTATTGCCTTATATAAAAAAATTAAATATTTATTATTATTTTTCTACCAATTTTGATTAAATAAGAAACCATTGTTGGTCAGTTGCACCCGCGATATAAAAGAAGTGAAAGTTTGGTTTTCTTGAAGAAATAAATTGATAATTTTTTGAAACTTTGTAGAAGTAAGAAGAAATAAAAGGAAAACTTGATTCAGTCGCAATAGAAGGTATGTTGTCATTTTAATTAAAATTAACGTTGACTAAAATGAGTTGCACCCGCGATCAAAATATTAGAATCGCGGGTGCAACAGTTATGACTCTTACGATTACATTGTTATTTGTCATATATTTTTCATTTATTAAGTTTTTGATAACTTTATATTTTATTTATAATTACTAATTCCTATTTAATAAGAGTTTATTGTTAATTTTTTACTTTTTTTGTGTAAATAGATGAAATAAAATGGCAGAACAACAGCAAAAGGAGACTGCTTCTCAAAAATATAGGCGAAAACTAAAGGAAAATCCTAAACTTCTTGCAAACCATCTCCGTCGAGAAAGGGCTCGTGATTTAAAACGTAGAGAAATTATGAAAAAAAATATGGAAGAAAATGAAGAGTTAAAAATGCTGGCTAGAATGCGTTCAAAAGAAAGAATGCGGGCGACAAGAGAACGTCGTAAAGAAGCAAAAATTGGAAGAACAAGTGTTTCATATAAGAATTCTCGTACGTTGGGAAAAGCAGTAGCAAAAGTGAAGCGTAATTTACCCGCTAGCCGTACTAAAGCAGTTGAAGTTGTAAAAAAAATTGCTGCGGAATTTCAAGTTGCTGTCATCGATCCTCCTAAAACAATGCCTTCTAAATCGATAGATGAAGTCAAAGAAAAAATTCGTAACTTTTATGAAAGGGATGATATTAGCAGACAAATGCCTGGAATAAAAGATGCTAAATCAATAAAAACAAGCACGGGAGAGAAATTAAGAATCCAGAAGAGAACGATGATTATGAGCGTCCGTGAAGCTTTCGAGCTATTTCAAATAAGTTTCCCGAAATATCAATTGGCAAGACTCTTTTTATAATGAAAGACCTGCTTACGTTTTGCCAGTCAACGAAACTCCTCATAATGTTTGTGTATGTACAATACACTCAAATTATATTAATCTTCTTACTGCTATTTCAAAACATGTGCCAGATTTTCCCAAAACACACCGAGAGCTACTAAATCAGGTATCGTGTAATATCGATAATGAAAATTGTATGTCAAATGATTGCAATGTATGCAAAAGTTCCAATATTTGGAATACTACTCTAGATTCTAATCCAAATGTTGAATGGAAGACCTGGATTTTGGAGAATCAGAGACCAAAACAGATCGTAGTGAACAAACCGTTTAGGAAGCGTTAAATGAACTACGTGAGAACACTACAAAATTTAAGCTGTATTTTTAGTTAAAATGTCCAGTCCGAGTACTTTCAAAGTGCGAAAGAAAACTTGACCAGCGAGGAAGCCATTGTACAAATTGACTTTGCTGAAATTGACTTTATTTAAGTTATATAGTAAAGTGCTAATTAGTGATACAGCATCTATGATCTCATATCTTTAATTTAAAGTTACATGGAAATGTTTATATTCACTACAGTGAGACGTGTTGCACCGCGATAATTTTACGTTGCACCCGCGACTGGATAAAAAGTGAATAATTTATAATATTTATTTCTTTTAATAATTTTATTTAAGTTAATAATTAGTTTGTTTTGTATTCTTTTAAAGAATGTAAAAATAATTTAATAAATATTCCATAATTAACAGACTTTTTCATTCTAGCTTCATGACCTATAATGGTGGGCCGATTTTGTTGCACCCGCGATAGCACTTAAAACCTCTCCTGTGTCTATTTATAGATTTTATTAAATGTTTTTTATATTAATTTTGTAAAACAGATTACAATGTAATCCTGCGGCCAGTCATTTCTTTAAAAGAGTTTTTTTCTTAGTAAGAAGCCTTGAGTGAGTCTAAATGTTGCACCCGCAGTACGGAATCGCCCTGCAGTTTAATCCTCCTCCCTCTCCCGATGAAAAAACATTTATTTAATTTTACAGTAGAAAAGAGCTGATACTGCAATATCTCCAAATCATTTAGCTTTTTTTTGGTGAAAAATTAGAAAATTGGTAAAAATTTCACATTAGTAATTTCCATTCGTAAAAATTCAAATTCATTTATATTTCAAAACAAGTCAATTTAGCCCCCGTTCTTTACCAATCTAAAAAACAGAAGAAAATTTTATCAAATTTTTTTGCAGAACATAATGACTCCAGATCCATTAGCTTTTCTTTGGTAAAACTTGGTGAAAAGGTAAAAATTTTAGAAAAATATTTCCAATTAAAAAAATGCGAATTTAAATAACCAATTTTTAATTTTGTAAAGAATGCATCCCCTTCCCCCCCAAGCCGAAAAAATTAAAGAAAACTTTATTTAATTAATTGCAGGTTAAACAGAGCTGAGCCTGCAATGCTTTCAGATCATTTTTCTTTTCTTTTGTAAAAGTTTGGTAAATTCGTAAAAAAAACTTTATTTTATAGTTAAACCGAACAGTGCTGATTGTTCTATGCCTCCTTTGGCTCATTTAGCTTTTTTTGGTAGAAAATTGGTTATTTGGTAAAAAATTTTCGGTAGTAATTTCCATCTGTAAACATTCAAATTCATTTTGAGCCCCGCCAATCTGAAAAAATAGAAGAACAGTTGGATCTAAACTTGTTGCCAGAACACAATACCTACAGATCACTAAGTTTTGCTTTGGTAAAATTGGTAAATTAGTAAACATTTGAGCAAATTGTTTCCAATTAAACAAATGCAAATTCGATTAAACAATTTCATTTAAATAGTGAAAGAATGCATTCCAGTACCCCTCCCCAAGGAAAAATCGAAAGAAAATTCAACTTAAATTTACGACCAAACCTCTAATGCCTCCACATCATTTAGTTTTTGTTTGGTAAGAAATTGGTTAATTGGTAAAAATTTCACGGTAGTAATTTCCATCTGTAAAGATTTAAATTTATTTATATTTCAGAATGATGTAATTGATCCCCGTCCTCGCCAATCTGAAAAAATAAAAGAAATATTTGCCTAATTTTATTGTCAGAACACAATACCTCCAGATAACTGAGGTTTTCATTGGTAGCAATTAGTAAAAAGGTGAAAATTTGAGCAGATTGCTTCCAATTAAAAAAATGCAAATTCAGGTAACCAATTTTATTTAAATTAGAAAGAAATACATTCTAGTACCCCCCCCCCCCTCCTGCAAAAAAACGACAAAAAAATCTATTTAATTTAAGACCAAACAGTGCTGATCGTGCTATGCCTCTAGATTATTTAGCTTTTCTTTGGTAAAATTGATAAACAATAAAACTAAAAGAAAGTAATTTCCAATTAAACAAATGCAAATTCAATTAACCAATTTTATTTAAATTGTAAAAGAATACATTCTACTACTTCCCCTCTTTAGTAAAAAAATGAAAGAAAACACTATTTAATTTTACAATCAAACAGTGCTGATCCTGCATTGCCACCAGATTATTTACCTTTTCTCTGGTAGAAAATTGGTTAATTGGTAAAAATTCACGGTAGTAATTTCCATATGTAAAGATTCAAATTCATTTCTATTTCAGAACAATATAATTCAGATCCCGCTTCTAGCAAATCTGAAAAATAGAAGAAAACACAAAACCTTTGGATCACTATGCTATACTTGGGTAAAACTGGTAAAATGGTAAAATTTTAGCAAATTGTTTCCAATTAAAAAATATAAATTCAATTAAGCAATTTCATTTAAATTGTTAAATTATGCATTCTAGTACTCTTCCCAGTGAAAAATCGAAAAAACTCTAATTAAATTTACGACCGAACCTCTAATGCCATCAGATCATTTAGCTTTTGTTTAGTAAAAATTGGTTAATTGGTAAAATTTCACGGTAGTAATTTCCATCTGTACAAATTCAAATTTATTTACATTTCAGAACGATGCAATTCGACCCCGCCCCGCCAATCTGAAAGAACAAAAGAAATATTTGTCTAAATTTATTGCCAGAACGCAATACCTCCAGATCACTACGCTTTTCTTTGCAAAAATTTGAATAGTTTTAAAATTTAAGAAAATTATTACTAATTAAAAAAATGTAAATTCAATTAACCAATTTTATTTAAATTGTAAAAGAATTCATTTTAGTCCCCCACCCCTGCAAAAAAACAAATGAAAAATCAATTTAATTTTAAACCAAATAGTGCTGATCGTGCTATGCCTCCAGATCATTTAGCGTTTCTTTGGTAAAAATTGGTAAATTGTTAAAAATTTACGTTAGTAATTTCCATCTATAAAGATTCCAATTCATTTATATTTCATCTCGCCCCCAGCCGATCTAAGACAACTAAAGAAAAATTCATCTGATTTTGTTTTCAGGACTCAATACCTTCAGATTACTGAGGTTTTATTTGGTGAAAATTGGTAAAAATGTAAATATTTCAGCAAATTATTTCTAATTAAAAAATGCAAATTCATTTATCCAATTTAATTTAATAGTAAATAAATACATTTTCGTTCCTCCCCAAGTTTTAAAAAACGAAAGAAAAATCTATTTAATTTTACGACCGAACAGTGATGATCTTGCAGTGCTTCCAGATCATTTAGTTTTTCTATAGTAAAAATTGATAAAAAATAAAAATTAAAAGAAAATGATTTCCAATTAAACAAATGCAATTTGATTTAAATTGTAAAAATACACTTTGGTACCCCAGTAAAAATCGAAAGAAAAATCTATTTAATTTTAAAACCTAACAGTGCTGATCCTGCAATGCTTCCAAAACATTTTGCTTTTCTTTGGTAGAAACTTGGTTAATTGGTAAAAAATTCCGGTATTAATTTCCATCTGTATTTCAGAGCAATGCAATTCAACCCCCACCCTCCGTCAATCTGAGAAAACAGAAGAAAAATTTATTTAGTTATTTTGCCAGAACACAATACCTCCAGATCACTGAGGTTTTTGTTGGTAAAAATTGGTAAAAAGGTAAAATTATCAAAATTTAGATTTTTGAAAACGAATTGAAACAAATATAAATCGAGTTTGGTACTTATTTGTGTTTTATTCTTTAATATTTACACTATAATATGTTTCGCCCTGTAGGCCATTATCAGGTAGTATAGTCAGTACACATAAGAAAAAAAGATGAAATCATTCTTTCGGCACCAATCTTCCACAAAATAAGCTCAGCAAAAAATAAATAAAAACAAATACAGAATAAATTCAAATTTAAAATTTGAAAATGGCAGAAAACCCACTGACTTGACCAGATATTGGTTCAAGAGACAAAAGAAAGGAAAGAAAAAGGAAATGAGAATATAGAGCTTTCTCGAAACCCAAAATCACGTACCTGGCGCAGTTACTCAAGCGCGCATATTCATTGTTAGTACACCAAGTTCAAATTTTCTGTTTAAAAAGAAAATATAGTTGAGATGATTTGAAAAAGTAGATATCTTTTACCAACAAAAACGAACAAACAGCAGGTCCGTATTCAGCAACATCGTCGAATGAAAAAAAAATAGCAAGCAAAAATTATTATTTCTATAAAATCCTCCTGAATGACCGCGGTTTTGACCTTATCCACTACGTGTATTTGAACTCCTCAGATCCAGATCGATAAAAAAATACAAAAACTACTTACCACTTTTTGCAATCGACACCGAAATTTAAAGGACCCCAACCGTAAAAAGCAGTTTCTCTTCAAAATAAATTTCTCCGCTTGCTATTACACCAAAACTAGACTTTTCTCTTTATAATCCGATAATTAATCGGATAATCTTAATCAGTAGAATTAACAAAGAGATTGTAATTTTTACTATATAAGTAAACTAAATCAATTTTATTCAAGCATAAATTTAATCATGAATCCATCAAACACAAAAAATATTGATATCACCAAGCAGCCATCAACTTCAACTCCAAACGTGGAGAGTAAGATTGAATTGAGCATACGGGCACCAAAAACTAGCAAAAGTTTTCATCTAATGAACTTTGTTACACATTACAATATTTTTAAAGATGTAAAAAAAGCGCATTTGAAACGAGACATAGTAGAACCAACGGCGGATAACCCGGAACCAAAACAACCGCAGTTTGGCGCCGGTAGTCGGTTTGGCCATTCAAGTAAACATGTGTCGGCGGTAAAACGGAAGATAACGGATCCAGAAAACGATCCCTATATCCTTAAAACAAAAAAGCGCGATGGAACCATAATGAAATATAAAGGTATACGAATGGAAGACGTAACCTATAATTATATTTTTATTAGTGATGGTCCTGGAAAACTTGTAGCACATCCGCTGAAGAAAACGCATAAATTTCGATCGTTTCTAACATATGATTATATGAATATAGAAGAAGTCGAAGCAAAATTCAAGAAAGCAAACAAAAAGTCCGCAAGTGGAAACTCTCAAGTTAAGAATTCGGATAGAGGTAATGATGACTCCGACCACTGCAAAGCTGGAAATGTCAGCGATGATGAAAAAGAATCTCTAAAGAAACCACGAAAATCCAAAAAATCTGTCAAGGAGGGTACTGAGGAAAAAGATTTTAAAAATGATGACAGTGACGAAAATGTAGATAGCAAAGAATTTGACTACGTCAGCGATGAAGATAGTGACGGCGACAACGAATTAATTTCGTACTGCCATGATGACGCAAACGATGATAACGCAAATGACGGTCTCCCTGATGAAGAAAAGCCAAATGACTTCAGTGACTCCTCCAAAGGTCGCCAATATAAAAAATCAGCGGCAGGCAAACAGTCCTCTGCTAACAAGCAAAAACGCTCTAAAAAAAATAAAATAGTACATAAAAGGTTTTGACAATAAGTCATTTGAGATAACTCCACCCTACCAAATTATAAGTCAGTAGTTTGGACTTACTGCAGCTCTAACCGTAGGAAATTTTTTAGATAAAATTTTAATTTTTTAAATTTGTGTTTTAATATTTTTTAACATTTTTACTACACTCAGGTACTTCGAGGAAATCGGTGTTAATCCACAGAAGTTTAGGGTAGTTTGATGAAAGTCTGAAGAGGTGGTCTGGTGTACACAATTTTGGAGAGTGGATTACCCAATTTATCATTTTTTAACATTCTAAGCAAATTATATTATGTTAACAATGTAATTATAAGCAATTTCTCAGCAAGTATTATTAAGCAGGGGTGGCATTTTTAAAATTCCGTTTGTTGATTATCTCAAAATCTGATTACAATATCAAACGGAATGTCTAAAAGTGCATTCAGGACAACCGCTTTTTAAATATTTTAAAAGGGGTAATCTCAAAAAATTAATTTTTTTTACTAGAAGTGGTTTTGGGCCTCATAGATGATTTTTAGAATTTTTATTGAATTTCAAATGCCAAACAATAATTGTAATGATCGGTACAGCCTTATCCATCTATTTAACCTCTTTAATTCCTTAACCTCTTTAACCTAATTAATTCCTGTTTTTACTTCAATTAGTTTTAGGTAGTTTTTTCTTAGTTCTTCAGATGATGCCCGGTGTCTTAGAATATTCTACAAAGGATTTTCTGTTAAAAAACAGTTACTGTTTTTGAGGTGCATGTTGCCAGCCTCTCCCCCCCCCCGCCAGTATCAAATTTTATATTCAAAATAATCTAAATCGTTTGTGCATGATTGTGCATTCTTTATTTTCGTTTGTACCTCTTTTGTTTCAGAATTATTTGAAAATTTAGTTGGGGAGGCCGAAGACATGCTAGCCCCCCCCCCATTCAGAATTTTGGTTTAAAAATGGTCTTAATCGTTTGTGCATGATTGAGCATTGTTTATTTTTGTTTTTGCGTAATAAAAAAGTTTTGGGGTAATTGAAAAAAGATGGAGACATGCTAAATTTGAACTTTGAATTTCGGATTCAAAATTGTTCAGATTGTTTGTTCTTCGTATGCACTTGTTTGCGCAAACTTTATTTTTGTTTGTACCTCTTCTCGTTTCGAGATTTTTAGTAAAATACAAAAACTAAATTAACGCGCAGCAAGATTAACGAGATTTCCAGTATTTTTTTAAAACCGAATAACGAATTCCTTGATTTTTTGATATACAGATAATCGATTTCAGATTGGAAATGGTTTTAATCGTATGGGCATCGCTTGTGCATGTTCTTGTGTATTTTCTGGGTTTTAAACACTTCCAAAAATTGGTACAAATGATCAGTAAATACACATTATTCCTGAAATTCCACTTAACATCAGATTTCTCAGAAGTTCAGGTAATTTTAAGAATCTTTAGATAAAAGTATTTTTTTCAAGTATTCTCAATTATTCTGAGATGTTCTCTAGGGTTTAGACATATAAAATACTTTAATCTTGAAATTTTACTTATCTTTAAGTATTCCCAAGATATCTTAGGTATTCTCAGGTATGTTCGGGTAATTCTAAGTATTCCTCAGTATTACCAAGAATTTAATAGCATTTTAGAGAATTTTCAAGTATTACCAAGAATTATCAGATACTCTCAAGTATTCTCCAGTATTCCAAGTTATTCCCAGGTATTTTCTAGGGTTTAAATATTTTAAACGCCTTATTCTTAAAATTTTACTTAACCTAATTTATTCCCAAGTTTTTTTAAGTATTTTTAGGAATTTTTAGGTATTTCTAAGCATTCCTAGGTATTTATGGATTTAGTATTATGTATTTTCTGTAATTTTTAAAAATTTTCAGGTATTCCCAATAATTCTCAGATAAACTCAAATATTCTCAAGTATTTTAAATTATTTCTAAGAAGATTTCTTAGAAGTTCAGATAATTTTAAGAAAATCTTTAATAACAAGTACTTTCGAGTATTCCCTTAACTTTTTTTCAAGTATTTTTAATTATTCTCCGATGTTCTCTAACTTTAAGCATTAAAAACACCCTATTCTTGAAAATGTACTTAACTTCAAATATTCCCAAGATATCTTAGGTATTTTCAGGTTATTCTAAGTATTCCTAAGTATTACCAAGAATTTAATAGCATTTTAAAGACTTTTCAAGTATTCCTAAGAATTTTCAGATAATCTTAAGTTTCTTTAGTATTATAAGTTATTCTCAGGTATTCTCTAAGATTTAAACATTTAAAACACCTTATTTTTTAAATTTTACTTAGCCTCATTTAATCCCAAGCTTGCTTAAGTATTTTTAGGTATTTTTAGGTATTTCTAAGCATTCCTAAGTATTTGTGGATTTAGTATTGAGTATTTTCTGCAATGTTTAAAAAATTTAGGTATTCCCAATAATTCTCAGATAATCTCAAGTATTTTAAATTATTCTCAAGTATTTTCTAGGATTTAAAGGTTTCCAAAACTTGGTATAAATAATTTTTAAATACACATTATTTCTGAAATTTTACTTATCATTCAGGTATTCCGCAGATTTTTCAGAAGTTCAGGTAATTTTAAGAATGTTTAGATACCAATACTTTCGAGTATTCCTTAGACCTTTTTTTTTCAAGTATTCTCAATTATTTTCTGATATTCTATAAGGTTTTAAACATTTAAATTACTTTATTCTTGTAATTTAGCTTAGCTTCAAGTATTACTAAGACATCTTAAGTACTTCCAGGTATGTTCAAGTATTTTTAAGCATTCCTAGGTATTACGAAGCATTTTATAACATTTTAAAGAGTTTTCAGGTATTTCCTAAAATTATCAAATCTTTTTAAGTATTCTTCAGTATTCCAAGTTATTTCCAGGTATTATCTAGAGTTTAAACATTTAAAACATCTTATTCCTGAAATTTTACTTAGTATAATTTATTCCCAAGCTTTCTTAAGTATTTTCAGGTATTTTAAAGTATTTCTAAGCATTCCTAGGTATTTATGAATTTAGTATTTAGTATTTTCTGAAATTTTTAAGAATTTTCAGGTATTCCCAATAATTCTCAGATAATCTCAAGTATTCTCAAGTATTTTAAATTATTCTCAGGTATTTTCTAGGTTTTACACACTTCCAAAAATTAGTACAAATAATCTGTAAACTCAAATTATTCTAAAATTTCACTTATTATCGGGTATTCCACAGATTTCTCAAAAGTTCAGGTAATTTTAAGAATATTTAGATAAAAGTATTTAGAGTATTCCCTCGACTTTTTTTAAGTATTCTCAATTATTCTCCGATGTTCTCTAGGATTAAAACATCTAAAACACTTTATTCTTGAAATTTTACTTAGCTTCAATTATTCCCAAGATATGTTAAGTATTTTTAGGTAAGTTTAGGTATTTTTAAGCACTTTTTAACATTTTAAAGAATTTTCGGGTATTCCTAAGAATACTGAAATATTTTTAAGTATTCTGCAGTATTCTAAGTTATTCACGGGTAATTTCTAGGGTTTAAATAATTAAAACACCTTATTCTTCAAATTTTACTTAGCCTAATTTATTCTTAAGCTTTATTAAGTATTTTCAGGAATTTTTAAGTATATCTAAGCATTCCTAGGTATTTATGGATTTAGTATTAAGTATTGCCTAAAATTTTTAAAATTTTTTATGTATTCCCAATAATTCTCAGATAATCTCAAGTATTCTCAAGTATTTTAAATTATTTTCAGGTATTTTCTAGGCTTTAAACGCTTCCAAAAATTGGTACAAATGTTCTGTAAACCCATTTTTTTTTAAAATTTTACTTATCATCAGGTATTCCGCAGAAATCTCAGAAGTTTAAGTAATTTTAAAAATCTTTAGGAACATGTATTTTCGAGTATTACCTCGACTTTTTTTTCAAGTATTCTCAATTATTCTCCGATATTCTTTAGGGTTTAAGCATTTAAAATACTCTATTCTTCAAAATTTACTTAGCTTCAAGTATTACCAAGATATGTTAAGTATTTTTAGGTATTTTAAGCATTTCTAGGTATTACCAAGCATTTTATAACATTTTAAAGAATTTTCAGGTATTCCCAAGAATTCTGAAATATTTTCAAGTATTTTCAAGTATTCCAAATTATTTCCAGCTATTTTCTAGGGTTTAAATACTTCTACAAATTTGTACAAATATTTTGTAAATACATTTTATTCTTGAAATTTTGCTTATCATCACGTATTCCCAGATTTCTTAGTTCAAGTATTTTTAATAATATTTAGGTGCAAGTATTTTTGAGTATTTCTTCAAATTTTTAGTTACTTTTAAAAATTCTGAGATTTTCAATTATTCTCAGGTATTTTGAAATGTTTAAATATTTAAATCACTTTATTCTTGTAATTTTACTCAGTCTCAAATATTTTCAAGATATCTTAGGTATTTTCAGGTTTGTATAAATATTTTTAAGTATTCTAAGGTTTTACCAAGTATTTTAGGGTATTATAAAGAATTTTTATTTTAAAGAAATTTTCCAAGAATTATCAGATATTCTCAAGTATTCCAAATTATTCCCAGGTATTCCCTAGGGTTTAAACACTTTTAAAAATTTGTACAAATGTTTTGTAAATACGCTTTATTCTTAAAGTTTTACGTAACATCAGGGATTCCTCACATTTCTCAGTAGTTCGGGTATTTGTAAAAAATTTTAGGTATGTACAAGTATTTTTGAGTATTTTATCGGATTTTAAGGTATTGCCAAGAATTCTCAGATTTTCTCAAGTTAATCCCAATTATTCTAAAGTGGTCTTTAGGGTTTAAACATTTAAAATACTTTATTCTTGAAAAATTATTTAGCCTCAAATATTCCCAAGATATTTCAGGTATTTCCAGGTACCTTCAAGTATTTCTAAACGTATTCTTAGGTATTACCAAAATTTTTAATGCATTTTAAGGAATTTCCAGGTATTCCCAAGAATTTTCAAATATCTCAAGTACTCTGAATTATTCTCAGATATTTTTTAGGGTTTAAACATTTCCAAAAATTTGTACAAATGTTTTGTAAATACAACTTATTCTTGAAATTTTGCTTATTATCAGGTATTCCCCAGATTTTTCAAGAGTTCGGGTACTTTTAATGATCTTTAGATGCAAGTATTTTTGAGTAATCTCTTAATATTTTTAGGTATTGCCAAAAATATTGTGATTTTCCCAAGTATTCCCTATTATTCTACGGAATTCTCTAAAGCTTAAACATTTAAAATAACTAATTTTTGAAATTTTACTTAGTCTCAAATATTCCCATGATATTTCAGGTATTTGCAGGTACTTTTAAGGGTTTTCTTAGGCATTACCAAGTATTTTCCGGCATTTTAAAGAATTTTCAAGTATTCTCAAAAATTTTCAGATATTCTCAATTATTTCCAAGATTCCCAACTACTCCCAATTATTCCCAGATATTCCCAAACATTCAAAAATCTTCAAAAATGTGTGAAGGTAAATACATTTTATTGCTGCAATTGCACTTATCATCAGGTATTCTCAAAACTTCAGATATTCTTAAAAATTCTCACATATTCTCAAGTATTATGTCTTATTTCCAAGTATTCTCAGGTATTCTCATTCATTTTATTTCTTAAATTTTACATATCCTGAAATGTTTCCAAGAACTCTGAGTGCTTAGGTATTTATAAGTGTTCCAAGATATTTCCTAGTATTTTCAAGTATTCAAAATTATTCTCAAGTATTTTCTATGGTTTAAACTGGTAAAATCTTTAGTGTTTTTCTGTTTTCTTTAAAATAGAAAAGAAGCCAGAGAAAAACTACTACAGGACTTGTAAAGCCGATGTGAAAACTTTGGACAAGGCAGGTCGTCGCCTTCATAAAATAGGGTTTTAGTCAATAGGAATCGGACACTTCCCCCTCCCCGTTCATTGGGGTTGTTATTGGGGTAAGGTTCCTCCACTCTCTACGCACACGAAAAAAAGGTATTTCTAAGTATCTTTAGGTATTCCCAAATATTTTCGAGTAATCTCTACAATTATCAAGGATTCTTGTCCGTTTTTCCCAAAGATTCACAGGTATCACATAATAATACTCTGTCAAAAAATTGACAAAATAAATTGACAAAATAATTTCAAATTCTGTGTTCTGTAAAAACGCGATATTCTTGTAATTTTACTTAGCTTCAAATATTCACGGGAAATCTCAGGTAGTTTCAAGTATTTCTAAGTGTTTTCTTAAGTATTATCAAGTTTTTTTAGACACTTTCAAGAATTTTAAGTATTTCTAAAATTTTCAGATATTCTCAAGTATTCCACTTATTTCCAAGTATTCTCAACTATTCCCTATTATTCTAGGGTAAATATTCCTGGGATATCTCCGGTATTTTCAAGTATTTCAAAGTGTTTTCTTAGGTATTATCAAGTATTTTTAGACACTTTAAAGAATTTTCAAGTATTTCCTAAAAATTTCAAATATTCTCAAGTATTCCGACTTATTCCCAAGTATTCTCAACTATTCCCTATTATTCTCAGATAATTTCAAGAGTTTAAACACGTCCAAAAGTTTGTACAAGTTTTTTTTTCAATTTCACTCATCTTAAGATTTGCTCTGAATGTTTAAATTTTTCTAAACATTCTTAGATAATCCCAAGTATTTTCAGATATTTTCAAGAATTTTCATAAATTCCTAAGAATGTTCAGATATTTTTAAGTATTTCCATTTAATCTTAAGTATTCTCAACTATTTCCAGTTCTTCTCAAATATTCCCAAAGGTTCAAACACTCCCAAAGTTTTGAACAGGTAAATACATTCTATTCCTGCAATTTTACTTATCGTCAAGTATTCTCAAGTATTTTCAAGTATTTCTAATTGTTTTTTAAGTATTATCAAGTATTTTCAGACACTGTAAAGAATTTTCAAGTATTTCCAAAAAATTTCAGATATTCTCAAGTATTCCCACTTATTCCCAAGTATTCTTAACTATTCCCTATTATTCTCAAATATTCTCAAGAGTTTAAACACTTTCAAAAATTTGTACAAGTAATTTTTTTCAATTTCACTCATCGTCAGATTTACTCTGAATGTTTAGATTTTTCTAAGCATTCTTAGATAATCCCAAGTATTTTCAGATATTCTCAAAATTTTTTAGAAATTCCTAAGAATGTTCAGATATTTTTAAGTATTTCCATTTAATCTTAAGTATTCTCAACTATTTCCAGTTTTTCTCAAATATTCCCAAGGGTTTAAACACTCCCAAAGTTTTGAACAGGTAAATACATTCTATTCCTGCAATTTTACTTATTGTCAAGTATTCTCAAGTATTTTCAAGTATTTCTAAGTGTTTTCTTAAGTATTATCAAGTATTTTCAGACACTGTAAAGAATTTTCAAGTATTTCAAAAAAATTTCAGATATTCTCAAGTATTCCCACTTATTTCCAAGTATTCTCAACTATTCCTATTATTCTAGGGTAAATATTCTTGGGATATCTCCGGTATTTTCAAGTATTTCAAAGTGTTTTTTTAGGTATTATCAAGTATTTTTAGACACTTTAAAGAATTTTCAAGTATTTCCAAAATTTTCAGATATTCTCAAGTATTCCGACTTATTCCCAAGTATTCTTAACTATTTCCAGTTATTCTCAAATTTTCCCCAAAAAGTTCAAACACTCCCAAAGTTTTGAACAGGTAAATACATTCTATTCCTGCAATTTTACTTATCGTCAAGTATTCTCAAGTATTTTCAAGTATTTCTAAGTGTTTTCTTAAGTATTATCAAGTATTTTCAGACACTGTAAAGAATTTTCAAGTATTTCCAAAAAATTTCAGATATTCTCAAGTATTCCACTTATTCCCAAGTATTCTCAACTATTCCCTATTATTCTCAAATATTCTCAAGAGTTTAAACACTTTCAAAAATTTGTACAAGTAAATTTTTTCAATTTCACTCATTGTCAGATTTACTCTGAATGTTTAGATTTTCTAAGCATTCTTAGATAATCTTGGCCCGTTCAAATACCTTTTCTGGTCCACAGTCCACAAATTTTGTTAAAAAACTTTAAAAATTAATTTGGAATGCAATTTTGTCATTGGATTATTGGAATTGCACCCCGGCACTATTGTGCTTTTTGTGCTTATTTTTCTTTTTTTCATTTTGTAATTATTCTTGTACCGTGCAGCTTTTTGAGCGATTTGTGGCGCCCATTCCTCTTAAATATTTTGGTCTCTTAGATGCGACGTGCAAGTAAATTTCGATAATCCTCAGATTGCAGCTTTACCTCCGATCAGGATCAGGCGATCTACAACATATATAGCATCCAATCCCTCAATCTCATCTGATCCTTCATTCTCAGGAATTACTTTCTGTTTTCTCACAAAAATTTAGAAACCGGTTATTTTTTCCTGTCGTCACTGTGAAATGATCAAGATAAATTACATGCGAAATCTGAGTCCTTCCAAATTATTCGTCACCAAAAAGACAAACCCGACAAGTTAAAAAAGTATAAAATTTCCTGCACCCGGTAAAACAACGGAGCATCATAAACTAAAAGTATGAAAAGTTAAAAGCAATTTCCATAAAATTTAGTTACTAAAAAGCACATAAGATAACGACGACCAATCAAAATCTTTTATTACGTATCCAAGTTTTATGAACATGTGCGAGAATTACTAACTCGCTTTTATCAAGTTGCGACAAGTTCAATTATCTTTTTTAGTTAAATTGAACAAATATCTAAAATTTATTAAGTCACTCGGCACATTAAAATTCCGTAACGAACTTTTGTGTCTGATGATGCCCCGATAAGGCAAAAATTGCAACATCCTGCCAAAACCAAGAAATTTCCTTCATTTCAACAATACTGAAGCTCCAGGTTCTTTCGGGCCCAATCCGGAAATTTCTTGTCCCGAATGAAAAAAACAGAAAGATTTAATTTTGTTTAAATTTAAAAAAGTGAGCTGCCATGTAAATAAAAATTAATTTATAATAAAATCACTTGTTTCTCAACGACTACAAAATTTCAGTGGAATGGCTCTCCGATTTGTCTACCAAATTTCTTGTAATCTAAATAAAACTGTAACTGTAAGTAAATTTATAAAATTGCAATTTTGTTGTGCGTTATTCGTCCTTCCTTATAATGTGAAAGGTACAAGGACGAAAATGCGAAAGTATGACATTTTCCTTCATATGCGAAATTATGACAGATGCTGTCATTTTTTACAATTTACGTAACAAATACACATTTTTTCATAAAATAAAAATTGCTTAGTTTAGTAAATAAAGCTAAATGGGCTCGTGAATTTAAACGTCCAATTTTATATTCGGTATTCTAAGTTTTTTTATTTTAGGCCAAAACCATTCAACATGCAAATCACGTCCGGTCATTATCTCCCTGCTTTCAACACGTACGAGGATATAAAAAAGTCTACCATGGGTCACTGCCGCTCCCAATCATTGCTCGGCCAATCACGCCAAAGCAGCATTAATCCAACTTCCCAGGACTTCACAAACGCGACAGCTAACTTTTCGGATTACCATGATGATAAATACGATGAAGATTTCGATTATAAACCCGAAAAAGTTTATTTGACGAACCCGTACTCGAAACCGAGACGAGCAAAACGATTTCCCTTAAAGGATAGGCTGAACAGAATCACTGCCTACTACAAACAGAAAATGGAAAAAAATTCGGAACAAGATGAAGAAATTCCAATGAGAAGCCAAAAAGCCCAGAGGAGGAACAGCTGAATGAATTGCAAAACTACCAAGAAGAACAGACCATTTCCATACCGACCACTATAACGAAGTTAAATTTGCATCCCGTTATAGAAGAAAGAACTACCACCTCGAGGATAGCGTACCACCAGAAGAGAAGGACAATAACGATACCGACGTTTACGACAAACTCGCCAAAAGGGTGGTAAAAAGAGCACGAAAGGTAGTTCCTCACTTGCAACCAAATAATATGAAACCTTACTGTTCCGGTAAAACCATGTACTATCCTCGGGCTTACTATACCAAACGATCTTCATCCAAAATTTCGTTCAAAGCCATCAGAAAACCAAAGTTTAGAAAATTTGAACCTCAAACCGCTCCGTACAATTTCGATAACCAAAAGTACATCAAGCGGAAGAAGGCTCTTCCTAGAATAGACTGGAGCCGTGAATATTCCACCAGTGCTAAACGGGAAAACGATGGGAGTTTTCTCAAGAAAACTGCCAGCTTCATCAAAAATCTTGTCAACGAAAAAAGTGCTTCGGTGCCCAAAGTAAAGCACGAAGTGCCGGTCGATAACATCCCAACCAAGGAGTCATCAAAATCGGATGATTGGGAAAAATGCGAACGAATCATTACCATGTACAAGGAACTAAATCCAACTCAGCAGGTGGTCAAAAAGACGTATCCATCTGGAAGTGCCGAAGAGAAGCAGGCAGTACAAGAAACGATGGATTTTGTTGCCAAATGTACGAGAAGTTATCAATTGGAAAGGTTTGGTAAATCAAAATCCGAAGAAACGATTTTTTCCGATCGTGAAAATGCAACGAAAAATCTGAAACCAAGCAACCGGATGTAGCTAAAAGTTCGACCGACCTGGAAACTTCGACCCCGCCGGTTACCGAGAAAATAACTCCACCCATCTTGTCGTACTCCGACTCTCTCAAAATTGCCAAACCAAAACCCAAAGCATTGGTAATTTATCCAAACAGCAGCATCAATAAGAACCTTTACTCGACGTTCTTCGCACAAAGTTTCAGTACGTCATCACAGAACTCGAAAGTTTTGATGAAGATTCCCCACAGAATACGAGGATTCAAAACCAGCAGCAAGTTTCAAAAAAAACAAGTAAGCAACCGTAATTATTCTACATTCTCTAAACAATTTTTTCCAAACACTGAAAAAACAAACATGCAAAGTCGATTTAAATCTTCGAAAAAAAACAAAAAACATCCGTTTTGTGGTGTCACGCCGTTTGATCCACCGCCCAATAACGTGGATCCTTGCCTTCCCAAGATTGCGTGTATATCAAAAAACCCAAACCACTCGACTGGAAATTGAAGCGGCTCAAAAAACGATGCAAACCAATGGAACTGGAGAGGAAGTGTCCGACGGAGGAGAAACCATGCCACGCCCGAGCCGATGCATCGCTGACGATTGAGAAAAAAAAGTTACGAAAAATTATTCCCCCAAATGATTGCCCTTGCAGTCACGAGTTGATGAAAGAGGATGTGCACTTCCGCGAATAAAAACGGTAAAAATAGAAGAACCGCGACGTACCAAAAAGTGTCAGTTTGCTGAACCTTGCCCACCACGAGCAGATGACAAACTGAAACGTAAGCATAAACCGCTTCGACGTTTTACGATACGAAAGATCGGTAAAAGTAAACCCGATTACAAAGATGTTAAATTAAAACGAATATGTAAAGAGGAAGTCAAAGAACCAAAACGCGTTTGTCCTGTTCCGAAGACATGTGCATCGCAAGCACGCGCCGACGACGGATTGGAAGTTAAAATGATTACGCTCAAACCAATTGGGGAAAACAAATGTATGGTGCCAAAATCGGAACCACTCAAAGATGTCCGCATGCGGCGGCTCAAAAAAGTCACTATCCAACCGCCACCGAACGTTTGTCCACCAATCGACAAATGCGACGAAATGGTAACGAAATCCGACGTGGCGTGTGGTTATACGGTAAAAGAAAAAATTTTGAAACCTATGATTTTAAAATCAGAGTACAACTACATCAACGTTCACCATTACGCCCAAAAGAAGAAAGATGATGGTAGGAAGAAATACCATACCCTTGTATCAAACTCCATCAATGGTTTGTATAATTCTAAACTGAAGAGACACGTTGAATTTGATAGACCGTTAATTTTAGATCGAGGAAGAAACTATTCCACGGTGGCGTTTTTAAACAGCTCCAATTTTGAAGAAGGGCAAGTCAAGAAGGTGAAGAAAAAGTTACTCTCCAATCTGGTGATAAGCTTAGCAAACTATAACATCGCCAAAAGTTTTCCCAAGAACAAAAACGCGACAACTAAGTTACCAATAAGTGGAAATACTTCCTGGAATTATTTAGCCCAGTGTTTGAGCAACCGGGAAAACGTTAATCCCGATTCGGCGGTGTCTTCGGGTATCTACCGGGAAATATTGAAAGATTTTCCGCTGACTCCAAATCCCAGCGTTGCCAAAATTTCTGGACACCACAACAAAGGTCCCACGGTTTTAGCGGTGAGCAAGACAAAACGCTTGCCAGTTTTGGGTTACCCAAAGCTTTCTCGTCGTGAACTCAGCACCAGTTCCATACTTTTTAAGAAAAAATGTAAGGAAAAGTGTAGAACAGAAAAATTGGGCAACTGCGACAAGAGAAAACGAAAAACTTGCCAACACGAATACAAATTTAAAAGTGCGCCAAACAAGACGCTCCGTATCCTTCTTACTCGGAATGCGGTATAACCTTTGAATTCCCAAAATGCGAGTGTCCCGCAGACGAGAAACACCTGCAACCTCATTACAAACTTATCCCCAAAATTAAAGTTTTGAAACCCCACCGCCCGAAAGCGATATTATAGACATACGAAAAGTTAAAAATTGCGTGTTGAAGAAACTGGAAAAACAAAATGAAGGCGAAACCAAGACGTGTGCAAATTTTAAAGATCCCTACACCGAATTTGGCGGATTGCGACAGTTGAACAGTAAAATGGCGGAAGAGTTAAAGCAAAGTCGAAAAGAAAGAATAAAACCATCGGGAAGAGCTGGATCAAAGGGTCAATGTCCAGTGGCAGTCATGAAAGTTTGCAAAAAGAAGAAATCCGGTTCCAAAGCACCACGAGCCACCACCAAATGTGGAAAGGACGGCTCACCGGATGGTTTTGCTCCACGAGCTATAGGATCGTGCGATGCAACCAATAAGTCTTCCAAAGCACCAAGAGCTAAGATCGACTGCGGAAAGGACAAAAAGGATAAAACTGATAAACCAAATTGTGATGATAAAAAATAAACAGTTAGCACCAAAATCGATTTTGCATATTTGTTTCTTCATCTAACCATCATCTCACATGTATAATTTTTAAATAAAATTGCTTGTTAATTTGTAAAATTTTTTTAACGTTATTATTTTAGGAAAAACCGCCAAAAGGTAAAAAGAAACTTGTACCCGATGCCCAATGTGCAAAACCAAAACCCAAAAAGGGCCTTTTTACAAAACTTGCTGATTTCTTTCGAGCACGAGAAGATTGTCCGTCGCCTGAAGAAATGAGGTTGCTGAAATTGAAACAAGACGCCGAAAAAGCTGCTGCTGCTGCTGGACTTAAAGTTTGTGGAGACGCATCCGCACCACCGAGATGTAAAAGCAAGATTAAACCATGTCCACTGTGTATGCGACTTAAAGCAAAATCTTCACCATCAAGGAAGAAGTCGCGAAAGGTTAATAATAATAATTCTTTTCAACATAATAGCCCAAAACGTTTTGATGTAAACAATGAGCGCAAGGAACGGGAACCGCTTACAGTTGAAACCATAAATCCAAGACACATGAAATTTACGTCTTCGGGCCCTTCTTCCTACGAAACATCTGTAATGTCAGATTCGGCCAAATCGCTACCTGAAGGATCCTATGAAGAAGAAAGTGCCAAAGACCACGCATATAAGTCGAAGCAGAGGAGATTAAAGAACAAAAGAGTTGAACCAATCGATCCATCCAAAATGAAGTTCTTGAACGCAGGATTCGTCACCATACCGAGATTTTCCAGAGACGAACCATATTTAAAAGCTATTCGCGATCCCGATTTACTGAAACCAAGAGAGGTAGAACCAATCGATCCTACAAATATGAGTTTCACTGGTTTGGACCCTAAAGAGCCAGATGACGAAAAGGACAAATTATCTAACAGAGCAAAATCGTTTAAGGCAAACTCGCAAGGAGGAAATTCCTTCGGAATTACTACCGTAATGCAAGCCGAAGAAGTTGAACCAATCGATCCGACCAATATGAAATTCATAACAACAGAGCTTACTAATCCTAGAAAGTTTTCAACTCCAAAAGAAGATGAAAATGAAGAAAGCTCCTATCGGCGATATTATCGGAACGTTCCTGGGGCCGTCAAAGTGAATCCCATCGATCCTAACGAAATGACTTTTGTTTCGTTAGAACCTAAAGAAACTTATGAAGATGAGGATGTAGCCCAATTTTCTAATAGCGCTGAATCGACTTTCCATGAAGATGATGATTATAGTGAAAGTTATGATGTAACGAAATTTGAAAAGGTGGAACCAATTGATGCCGAAAATATCGAATTTTTTGCGGAAGAACTAAGCCAAGAAGCTTTAGATAAAACCGAAACTAAAGCAAAAGTGATTTCTCCAAAATCATTTAATGAGGACACAGCCCAAGAAGATGTAACGTACGTAAACAAGACAGGTCGTCATTATTTGGTTAAAGCCGCCAATACTACACCTATCGAAGGCAAAAATTTTGAACCTGCAGAAGAAGAACAAATGGAAGAAACAATGGAGACCAAAGAGGATTCCTCTAGTAAGAGCAAAAAAGGTTCTCGAATAATAGATCCCTCAGAGGTCGAATTACTTAAAGATGTAACATTTCAGACTAACGAACCCTATGAATATTTGACTGAGGAAACTGAACAGCCCCAAAACGTCTTCCTGCGAAAGCATGGACCATGCACGTGCGATTTATGCGTAACTGAAGACTTCCCAATTTACGCAAAAAAGTGCACATGCAGAGGGTGCGTCATTAAAAAAAAAATTATGAAATCCATCAGGGAAAATCAAAAACTCAACCGATTGATCCCGATGATTTGACATTTTCTGCGGAAGAACCCAGGCAGTTTAAATCAAGTAAGCATTCTGACAAAAATAAATTTATTGCTTCTAAAAATTTGTGCAAATGTCCCGCGTGCACAGGAAAACCTTCATTTTCGAACGATTCCAGTTCGCATTACAGTACTTTGGCGCACCAAAGGTCTCTGAAACTTCCTACTTACGTTTGCAAGCGAAGATATGGATGCATCCACCTAAAATTAAAAAAGGAATGTAAGTGTTACTGCGATTGTCCTGAAAAATTCGAAGGACTCGGAAAATGCGACGTTTGTGGAAAACCGCCAGATAAATTTGAAGATAAGGGTTGCCCGAAATGTGGAAAAACAAAATGCACGTGTAATTCAGATCGATGTAAGACTTGCGGAGATAAAAATTGCAAGGTTAACAAAAAGAAATGTAAAAACTGTGGAAAAGCAAGCTGCACGTGCAGTAACAAGAAATGCAAAAAGTGCAAAAAGAAGAATTGTAAGTGCGGAAAGAAAAAATGCAGAGTATGTGGAAAGAAGAAGTGCGGTTGTGGAAAACAGTGCATAAAGCCGAATTGCGATTGTAAAAAACCAAAATGCAAAAAATGTGGCAAAATAAAAGCAAAATGTAAATGCGCTAAAGGATTGTGTAAGAAATGCGGGAATAAGAAGTGCAAATCTGGAAAAGCAGAATTGAAATGTAAAAAATGTGGAATGAGAAATTGTCATTGTAAAAAATGCGACTGTCGCAAAAGATCTAGTGAAAAACATGAAAAGGACGCAAATAAACTAGATTATAATAACATGTTTCCCAAAGGAATGCGAAAAGAACGTGAAAAACCTGGAAGGGCGAAGCCTTTAAGGAAAAGGCCTGCCAAACGTATTCCCATGGATGAAGCTAGGCGTTCGAGAAAACCCTCTCGACGACGGTTCAGCACTTGTTCTATGTGTGCAGCACAGAAAAAACCATGCGATAAGGTCATACCCAAAAAGAAGAAGAAAAACCCATGCATGACTCTAAAATCAGAATGTCCTGACCGGAACCGGGATGGCATGGGCGCTTGCCAAAACGCATACGATTTTAAAGAATGTAAACCACAAGCTTCCCCATGTAAAAGTTTTAGTGATTGTCGGCCCCATTAAACCCCCGGTGTTAGACGAATGCCGCGTGGCTAAAGATAGAAAAGAAGAAACAAAATTTATCGTGGAAGAAATGAAAACTTCAAGAGGGCTACGAAAATTCCGTAAAATGTTTGGCAAATACAGAAAAACCAAAGAAGGAAAAGGAAGAAAAAATTACAGTACTTACACAGTACCCAAAAAAATTAAAGCGTTCCATAGACTAAAACATCGAAAGCAATCTGACCAATAAAAAACACTATTAGACAATTGAAGAAGCCAATAAAAAATTAAATTACTAAAATATAAAATGTAAAATCACCACTGTGTAAAATAATTCAAAAAATAGAAGTACTTGAGAATCAAGCTCCCTTTTTTTTAAATTAAATATTAGTTAAGAAAATTACATAAAAAGCAAAAAATTGAATCTAGCTGTCTTGGAATTTCAGATTGAACGATAAGGAAATTTTGGTAATCGAGACCAACGGCAAGGTGAACCACAAAGTTTTTGAAGTCCTGGTTACCTGTCTGTCCCACAAAATTCTTGTTAAGGTTTATTTAATTATTATCTTTTAATATTTAAAATTATTAAAATTTTGATTTTGCAGAAGAATTGTTAAATGATTCGACATCTTCAAGAATTTTAAAAAATAAAATTCTGATCTTGAGAAACAATGTTTTGCATAATTTTGATGTAACCTAAAAACATGTACTTAAATAAATTTTTTAAATCATGTTTGAGTGTTAGACTTTCGAAAAAAGAAAAATTGAGTTGTTGACCAAACTGAATGAAAGTAATTTTTGTTTCGTTTTTTTTTGTCCTTTCTTAAATGAAAAGCGTTTGACAAACGCTTCCATCAGTGGCTGTAGCTCAGCCCAAACATACAGCATCACACTCCACGGTTTTTTTATCATTCCAACGCAGATTCCAAGTAATTGCTGACACATTTCAATTTCCTAAATTGTGAAGGGTAGAAGAAAGATTCTTCTTCTTCAAACTTTGACAAACTTTTTATCAAAATCCATCAGTGGTTGTAGCTCAGAGCAAACATGCAGCATCACACTCCAAGGTTTTTATTATTCCAACGCTGATTCGAAATATTTCCTGACACATTTAAATTTACTAAATTGTAAAGGGTGAAAGAAAAAATTCTTCTTTTTCAAACTTTGACAAACTTCTTCATTAAAATCCATCAGTGGTTGTAGCTCAGCGCAAACATGCAGCATCACACTCCAAGGTTTTTTTATCATTCCAACGCAGATTCCAAGTAATTGCTGACACATTTTAATTTTCTAAATTGTGAAGGGTAGAAAAAATTCTTTTTCAAATTTTTAGGAACTTCTTCATCAAACTTCATCAGTGGCTGTAGTTTAGCGCAAACGTGCAGTATCACACTCCAAGGTTTTTTCATCATTCCAACGCAGATTCCAAGTAATTGCTGACACATTGCAATTTCCTTAATTGCGACGGTAGAAGAAATAATTCTTCTTCTTCAAACTTTAAAAACTTCTTTATCAAATTCCATCAGTGGCTGTAGCTCAGCCCAAACATGCAGCTTCACACCACAAGATTTTTTATCATTTCAACGCAGATTCAAGTAACTGTAGACACATTTCAATTTCCTAAATTGTGAAGGGTAGAAGAAAAGATTTTCTTCTTCAAACTTTGACAAACTTCTTCATCAAAATCCATCAGTGGTTGTGCTCAGCGCAAACATGCAGCATCACACTCCAAGGTTTTTTTATTAAATCAACGCAGATTCCAAGTAATTGTTGACACATTTCAATTTTCTAAATTGTGAAGGGTAGAAGAAAAGATTCTTCTTCTTCAAGTTTTGACATAATTCTTTTTAAAATCCATTAATGGTTTTAGTTCAGCGCAAACATGCAGCATTACACTCAAAGTTTTTATCATTTCAACGCAGATTCCAAGTAATTGCTGACACATTTCAATTTCCTAAATTGTGAAGGATAACACAAAAAATTCTTCTTCTTCAAACTTTGACAAACTTCTTCATCAAAATCCATCAGTGGTTGTAGCTCAGCGCAAACATGCAGCATCACACTCCAAGGTTTTTTATCATTCCAACGCAGATTTCAAGTAATGGCTGACACATTTCAATTTCCCAAATTGTGACGAGTAGAAAAAATTCTTTTTTTCAAACTTTGACAAACTTCTTCATCAAAATTCATCAGTGGTTGTAGCTCAGAGCAAACATGCAGCATCACACTCCAAGGTTTTTTTATTAAATCAACGCAGATTCCAAGTAATTGCTGACACATTTCAATTTTCTAAATTGTGAAGGGTAGAAGAAAAAATTCTTCTTCTTCAAACTTTGACAAAATTTTTCATGAAAATCCATCAATGGCTGTAACTCGGCGCAAACATGCAACATCACACTCCAAGGGATTTTATTATTCCAACGCAGATTCAAGTAATGGCTGACTCATTTCAATTTCCTAAATTGTGACGAGTAGAAAAAGATTCTTCTTCTTCAAACTCTGACAAACTTCTTCTTCAAAATCCATTAATGGTTTTAGCTCAGCGCAAACATGCAGCATCACACTCAAGGTTTTTATCATATCAACGCAGATTCCAAGTAACTGCAGACACATTTCAATTTCCTAAATTGTGAGGAGTAGAAGAAACGATTTTCTTCTTCAAACTTTGACAAACTTCTTCATCAAAATCCATCAGTGGTTGTAGCTCAGCGCAAACATGCAGCATCACACTCCAAGGGTTTTTTATCATTCCAACGCAGATTTCAAGTAATGGCTGACACATTTCAATTTCCTAAATTGTGAAGGGTAGAACAAAGATTCTTCTTTTTCAAACTTTGACAAACTTCTTCATCAAAATCCATCAGTGGTTGTAGCTCAGTGCAAACATACAGCATCACACTCCAAAGGTTTTTTATTATTCCAACGCAGATTCCAAGTAATTGCTGACACATTTCAATTTCCTAAATTGTGAAGGGTAGAAGAAAAGATTCTTCTTCTTCAAACTTTGACAAACTTCTTCATCAAAATCCATCAGTGGTTGTAGCTCAGCGCAAACATGCAGCATCACACTCCAAGGTTTTTTATCATTCCAACGCAGATTCCAAGTAATTGCTGACACATTTCAATTTCCTAAATTGTGAAGGGTAGAAGAAAAAATTCTTCTTTTTCAAACTTTGACAAACTTCTTCATCAAAATCCATCAGTGGTTGTAGCTCATCGCGAACATGGAGCATCACACTCCAAGGTTTTTTATGACTCAAATGGAGATTCCAAGTAATTGTTGATACATTTAAAAGCAATTTTTTTATTGGCTCTTTTGAACTGTAACCCCGTTCATGGAAATTAAAATACGCTTAAGTGACAGTTAAGATACCCGAATCTAGATTTTTAAAACGAATTATAAAAAATGAGCGCCTAATTAACAGTTAAAATCATAAAACTTGTGGTCAATTTGAAAATTTTTGAAAAAGTACACCTTTAGAGTAAATCCGAGAAATGTCGTGGTTGCGTTAGTCAAAACCGACCCTCCGCTTCGAGCCTCTACGCTCCGGCCACTTCGGAGAGTTTTGACAAATGCTTTACTAACTAAAAATATCTCCCTGAACCGGTCCTACTCGAAAAAGTGTGAATGTTGACCCGACAGATAGCAGGGAGCGGCTGGTAACTCCCCAGTGGTTGCGATCGTCAACTCACCTACAATGCACGTACTGGTGATAGAATGTGTTCAAATATAACGTAATTTTACGCAATAACACACTTTTTTGTCTGTATTTCTTACGGAAAAATCGTGATTTTTCTTAACATGAACATGAGCATTTCAATTCCTACCTACATAGATTCTGGAAACGAGAAAATACAGGTGACTTTAAGACTTTTGAATTGTGTCAGCGATTTAAAAATTTAGAATTTAAGAGCTTAAAAAATTTTAAACTCCGCCCATTTCAATTGTTTATAATTTTGACTATCAAACCTTACCTGTAACTCCTCCCTCACTTATAAAGGTGGGAAATTTTAAAAAATTTTGGGAAACCAATCAGATGACGTTATAGAAAGTGGGCGGTCGTACAGTAAATTGGGGTAACCAATAAGGTTCTTTCCCGCTCAACCTTAACTTTAAGAGTAGTGTTGGGAACATTCCCTCAATTTATATTTTGAATAAAGTGTAACGCAGCCGAATTATTACCTTCTTTCAGTGTTCAACTGTGCACCTTTACCTAATATCATTTGAGGGAGAATATTTTTACCTGCCATTTGCAGAACCGATCTGGAATTCAACCCAATCGTCCTCGTGTTACAACAACCTACCTCAACATATCAAATAAACTTAAATTGCTTATCAATTTACCAGCAGTATCTAATCATTGTATTGGATTCCGCAGCCCTGAGCATTGCTTTTACATATTGCTATGATATTTTTCTAAAATGATGTCGATTGAAATAAAAAATTAAAATTTTTTTTGAAAAACTAAACTTACCATTTCCAAACTATTTTTTCAAGTTTATGCGTACTCGCCGAGGAGTCAACCGCTAGAGGAAATTGTGTACAATTATCTTCACACTTCACGTACTTCATCATAATTTTCCATACTTCTTCGTACTTCCTATAATTCAGCAGTATATTCACGGGACTTTACGTACTTCATCAGTAATTCACGGTACTTTACCTAATTCAGCGATACTTCATTGAATTTCACGTACTTCATTAGTATTTCAGAGACTCGCCGAGATTCCAAAATTTGAGCACCACACCACCTAATCGAATAGTTTATTTTTTATCAGAAGTAAACTGAAGATCGGCAGAAGCACTGGAAGGTGTTCTACACCCCCTAGACCTCTCGGATTAAGTAGTTTATTTTTATTTTGTTGCAGAGATCTGCCTCCCAGGGGCACGAAATTTATAATTACGCAGTTTATAATTAATTGTCAAATTACGAATTAAACACATTTACTTGGCCATAGCTAATTTTAATAATCTTGAAATATGGCTAAATATTTATTTCACTTTCAATAAAAATAAATTCTTTAAACCGGGGGGTCTGGGGGGCGTGGAACGCCCTCCAGTGCCTCTGCAATGGGAAATCTTCAGTTTACTTCTGATTAAAAGTAAACTACTTTGTCTGGGGTTTTAGATGTTCGGCAATGTTTTTCATTTCAAAATTTGTGCACTGGAGGGTGTTCCACACCCCCCAGACCCCCCGGATTGAGTAGTTTATTTTTATCGGAAGTACACTGAAGATCTCCCGTTGCAGAGGCGTTGCAGGATGTTCCACACCCCCAGACCTCCCGGACCGAGCAGTTTATTTTTTATTCGAAGTAAACTGAAGATCTCCTGTTGCAGAAATCTACATCCCGGGGGTACGGAATTTATAATTACGCAGTTTATAATTAATTGTCAAATTACGAATTAAACACATTTACTTAGCCATATCTAATTTAAATAAACTTGGGGTATGCTTAAATATTTAATTCACTTTTAATAAAAATAAATTCTTTAAACCGGGGGTCTGGGGGGCGTGGAACGCCCTCCAGTGCCTCTGCAATGGGAAATCTTCAGTTTACTTCTGATTAAAAGTAAACTACTTTGTCTGGGGTTTACATGTTCGGCAATGTTTTTCATTTTAAAATTTGTGCACTGGAGGGTGTTCCACACCCCAGACCCCCGGATTGAGTAGTTTATTTTATCAGAAGTATACTGAAGATCTCACGTTGCAGAGGTACTGGAGGTGTTCCACACCCCAGACCTCCCGATCAAGCAGTTTATTTTTATCCGAAGTAAACTGAAGATTTCCTGTTGCAGAAATCTACATTCCGGGGTACGGAACTTATAATTACGCAGTTTATAATTAATTGTCAGATTACGAATTAAACACATTTACTTAGCCATACCTAATTTAAATAAACTTGGGGTATGCTTAAATATTTAATTCACTTTTAATAAAAATAAATTATTTAAACCGGGGGGTCTGGGGGTGTGGAACACTCTCCAGTGCCTCTACAACGGGAGATTTACAGTTTACTTTTGATAAAAAATAAACTAATTAATCCAGGGGGTCTGGGGTGTGAAACATCTTTCAGTACCCAAATATTACCATACAGGCAAACATTTGTATAATCATGCAAACGATTATTAAGATTATTTTTAAAATCGGGAGGGTGGAGCTAGCAGGTCTCCAGCCCCCAGTGATTTTCTATATAATTAAAAAACAAAAAGGTCCAACCGAAAATGAAGAATGCACAATTTTTTGAATTAAAAATTCGCAATGGAATGGGGCTGATGATATACACTTTATCCAATCCATCCGATCAGACCAAAACAAAATAACCAAACACAACAAAACAATAACAAATCAAACACCTCTTTGGTAATTTCGTCAATTCAACTTTAATGTATTTTAACTGATAGTTAACTATATGTAGTTGAAGAAATCGAGCATATGAAGATAATTTAAATTGTATTATTAGATTCTGGAGCCGTCTCTGTAAAATCGGGACAAATTCAATGTAATTAATTAATTACGACAAAATAATGAATTACTAAAGCTTTTTATTGAGCTACCAAACCTCCATATTATTCAAATAAATGAGCTAAAAAAAATTAGAAAATTAACTATATATATCTAACTTTAATTTAATTAATTCATTGCTGTTAAACTAGCAACTACCAAAACTTTTAATTAGTAAAATAATGACCGCCAAAGATCTATTCAACGTTTAAGATAAAAAAATGTTAAGAAAATCTACTGATGTAAGTTAAATGACCGTAGCGCATGCGCATAAGCTAGGTTCAACTTCATGTAATTCACGAAAAATTTACTAATTTCATGATACTTCACTTGTACTTCAATATACCTACTTTACCTACTTTTACCTACTTTACACGTACATCGTGTACTTCACAAGTACTTTATGTATTTCACAAGTACTTCATGTACTTCACATGTGATGTCATGTACTTCATGTGATGTGTACAAAAACTTCACCAGCGGTTAACCCCTCGGTACTCGCTGACGCCTTTTGTACTAGCTCAGTGCATTTTGGGTTTAAAAATTATTAAAACCTTTAACAACCAAATAAAAATTTATTTTATTAACCAAATGCAAAGTGCATAATGTATGCAGCACCTTGTATATAATTTACGTAACAATTTAAGCTTCATGCAATAATCCTAAATTTCTTATAATTAAAATGTCTGTATTAATAATAACCCGATTATTTAAATTTTTAATTTTATTTACTTTGGCCATTTTTTTTTATCGTTTTTCAAAATTTTAAAAATGCGATCATGCGTCTTTCGCTTGTAAAAAATTGCGGTAACGGTTACTCGTTGTCTAGTTTCAAAATTTTCAATTATCTGCGATTTGGCAACAGCCCCAAAACGTAATAATGATTTCGAGATATTTACAAAGAAAGTCTCCCTGCATTCATTCATATCTAGAAAACAGCACGGGAAAACTTTATAATTTTTAAGAAAATTAGGAAAATTAAAAAAAAAAAATTATTTTGTTCGCGCAAAAATTACATGTTTCGCTTGCACGTTCATCTTGGCATTGATGGTGTAAGTAAAATCATTTAATAATCAATTATTAAATCTCTCGCGTAAGTTAAAGGAAAATCGACTAATTTATTTTAGAAAGAGTTTTCTTTAACATTTTGAGAACCTCAGAGTGTTTGTGTAAGTTACGATTACTTTCAGTTAAAAATAAAAGGTAAAGTAAATAGGTGGTGTAGATTATTCCAAAGCACTCCATATTTAATTTTCTTTTTTTGTGGAAAATCCGTTATTATATGTATTATATTACAAGGATATACTCGTAACAGCAAATTTAAAAAACCATAGCTTAGAGAAAAACGTCAAGAAAAACAATTATTGGAAACAAATTAGCTTACGTATGAGCTTTTAATGCAGCAATTTTTATTTCCCTTTTTATAATTTTCCTCAATTTCCTATTTCGAATTGGAAATTATTTTTCGTGCGCGCACTATTTTCCTAACGCGCCAGTTTAATCACAGAAAATTTAATTTAAAGTTTTCGAAGGAATTTTTTAATATTTTATTGTATTTAAAAGGAAACCAAGAATCCACAAAGGATTTTCAATCAAATTTCCGCATTTTGAAAGTTTTCAGTAAAAATAAAATCAATTATAAATGTTTTCAAGACAAGGATGTAGATGTAATCAAAAAAGTCGACAAGACACTCTCGTTAGAGCATAAACTTATTTACTGAATACAAAATAACTTCCAAGTCTGACTTTATTTTATATTTTCAACCAAATTAGCGCTAATTTCGCCAGAATTGTAAAACTTGAGTAAAAATGTGGGAGAAAATTTTGTTTTATAAGTTTCGAAAGACGTCTTGTAAATTAATAGTGTTTTGTTTGCTGACTCCTTTTTTTTGTAAAATTTAACACTGGAAGTAGAACGCGGAAACAAAATTTACAGAAAAACAAGAAACTACATTATTTCTGCTCCAAAGTTTTATATTTTGGTGCCCTATGGACGTGGCATGAATTATTAAATTCATATTTAGATAGAAAATACCGCAACTGTTGCACTACGTACTGGAAAATATAAAATTCAAAGTTATTTGTAACAGAAAACTGCTTCCTTTATTTTTTCGCATACTTCTCCACATACCAATCCGTAATTATCTCGGCCGGATTTAAATTTTAGCCCCGACAACGCGAAAGCAATTACTAAAAAATTTTAAGAATTTTGAAATTAAGATAAAAATATTTCTTAAACAATTCAAAAATGAATCTCCAAATTGAACCAATCACATGGCAACGTTAGACGCAAGGATGCGGAAATTAAAAATTGACGGATTTGAATAAAAGTGCTAACAGCTATAAATTCGAGCACGCAGCTCAAGAAGTCCATCGGCTAACTGTAATTTATTTTCTTGCAACTTTTGCTCAAATTACAGCGCCGTGGGAACTAATTTCATTAAATGTTACGTATTTGAGTTCGAAAATCAATTTAATCTTCTTAAAATAGGAACAATGTACATAAATTACCATTAAACGGTTTAAAACCAATTAGTACACTTGCAATAACATTTCGTTAAGTATATTACTAACGGTGGTTACTCGTGGGAACGTCTTCCTACGGTATACGTGAGGAGGGAATCTCATTGAGCACATTTTCTTTGAAAATGCATTTAACTGGAAGCTTGCACAAGTTTCCTTAATGCGGAATTGGCCAGGTGATCACGGTAAACTTACATCATTAGTGCAACAATTAACAAATTCGACTAATTTCTAAGTTTTGATAATAATATATAGCTTCTTCTTACCCTCCTGGTCCAACTGTTTACCTCCAAATTGCTTATCCAGCGGTTTTCAACAAACTTTAAATAGTAGGTTTCATTATAGCGGTCTGAAGGACGCATACCTTTCAATCGCTTCGTAAAAATTCGTGCGTTCTAGGCGAGCCAACACTCACAACCGGGGAGGAGCTACCAGTCGCTCCCTGCCATCTGTCGGGTCAACATCTAAACCTTGCCAAGTAGAACTAGTCTAGGTGGATACTTTTAATCTGTAAACTCTCCGCTTTGATTTCCACCACTTCGGCCGCTACAAACCGTTTTGACAAACGCAATCACACCAAATCTCAAATAAAATGTATTTTTCCAAATTCGTGGACCGACCACAAATTTTATTTTTTTAATCTATTAATTAGACCCTCATCTTTCATAATTCCTTCAAAAAATCTAGATTCGAGTATCTTAACTGTAACCAAAACGTATTTTAATTTCCATGGGCGGGGTAACGATTCAAAAGAGCCAATGAGAAAATTACATTCCGAATTAATTTTTAAACCCGTTTTTTTCCAAAATTTTTAAATCGTTTGCAAATTTTAATTTTGTATCGCCTATATAGCATTAATATATTTCATAATTTACAAAAAAAATAGTGAAAATTGCAATCAGGGTTGACGAATTCTTGCTCACAAGTCTCCTAGTTAGTACGACTACTCTCCAATCATTATGAGGAATCAGGACATTAAATGTTTTAATTTTCTTGAAATTATTTTTCTAACTGGGGTCATGGAATACTCTCCAGTGCACCACCATACGATACTAGGACATTAAAAAATGTCATAATTTTTTTGATAATTATTCTTATAATAAAACGAAAAACGTAGACCAGGGAACTGGGAAGTATGAAATACCCTTCAGTGCACCATTATAAGAAACTAGGACATTAACGTAAATGTTTTTATTTTCTTCAGAATTATTTTTTAATAAAAATAAACGACGTAAACCCGGGGTTCTGAGGGAGAATGGTCTAGTTAGGCACAGCCGTTTCGCCGCAAACCCGATTCGCCGCCATTAAGGTTTGGTACAGAGCCGATTGGCGCCAGTACGGTTTGGCACAGTCACGCCACTACAGAAAAATACACAGAATATTTATCAAAAGAACCTTAATATTTAAATTTATTACTAATTATAATTGCTAAAGTTCCTATAGTGTAAAGCTAGTGTTAAGCCGACAAATCTCGGATTCACTCTAAAAGTGTATTTTTTAAATCTGTGATCCGACTATAAATTTTATTTTTAATCTATTAATTAAACCCTCATAGTTCATGATTCGGTTTACAAATGTAGATTCGTATCTACACCAAACTGTATTAGTACCAAATAAAGTCTGCACCGAACTGTATTAGCGCCAAAACGACTGCACCAAACTGGACCTGCGAAGAAACGGCTGCCCCGAAACGGTTGCGCTAAACTGTACCCGACTCCTCTGAGGGTATAGAATACCCTCAAGTACACCACTACAGAGAAAAACATGAAATGTTTTAATTTTCTTTAGAATTATTCCTTTAATAAAAGTAAACTCCACAAACTGGGGTCTGGCGGATATGGAATATCCTTTCTAATATCCTCCTAAATATTTAATTTTCATCAGAATTATTCTTCTATAAACCATAAACTGGGTAGACCGGGAGTGGGGTCTGGGAGGTATGGAAGACTACAGGAACCAGGATAACCAAAGTTTTGATTTCCTTGAGAATTATTCTTCTAATAAAAATAAATTACGTACACTGGGGGGAGGGGGGGTCTGTGGGGTCATAAACCAGGACTTTAAATGAATACAAATTATGCATAAGCTTTATGATCTACTTCTGTAATTTTCTTGGGAATGAAGACATATAGAGGACGTACTTCACAACCCCCTTCCCCAAATCCCAGTCAGTAACCTATTAGTTTGTTTTGCAAAACACAAATTTTAGCCAAGTGAATACAGATTTGACGCAAATGAAACCAAATTTGAAGCAAATTAAAACAGATTTGGTGCAAATGCAAACAGATATGATGCAAATTAAGGCAGATTTCAAGCAAATTAAAACAAATTTGGTACAAATCAAATTAAAGGTGCAAATGGAAACAGATTTGATACAAATGAAAACAGATTTGGTGCAAATTAAAACAAAGGTGTAAATAAAAAGATTTGATGCAAATGAAAACAGATTTGATGCAAATGAAAACAGATTTGATGCAAATGAAGCAGATGTGGAGCAAATTAAAACAGACTTGGTGCAAATGCAAACAAAGGTGTAAATAAAAACAGATTTTATGCAAATTAAAACAAATTTGGTACAAATCAAAACATATTTAATGCAAAAATTTTGAAAAGAAAAGTTGCAAATGAAAACAGATTTGATGCAATGAAAACAGATTTGAAGCAAATTAAAACAAATTTGGTACAAATAAAACAAAGGTGCAAATGAAAACAGATTTGATACAAATGAAAACAGATTTGGTGCAAATGAAAACAGATTTGGATGAAATGAAAAAATTTGCAAAATGAAAATAGATTTGTGCAATGAAAACAATTTGTGCAAATTAAAACAGTTTTAGCAAGTGAAAAAAATTTGGTACAAATAAAACAAAGGTGCAAATGAAACAGATTTGATACAAATGAAAACAGATTTGGTGCAAATATTGAAAAAAACAGAATTTGGACAAATGAAAACAAATGTGCAAATGAAAACAGAATTTGAAATGATAAGATTTGATCAAATGAAAACAAATTTGGAAGAAAACAATTGAAATAAACAGATTTGAGTGACTAACAGATTTGGCAAATAAAAATAGTTTGTGCAAATTTGTAAAAATTTAGTTCAAATGAAAACAGATTTTAAACAATTGAAAATAAATTTGGTAGAAATGAAAACAAATGTGCAAATAAAACAGATTTGATACAAGTGAAACAAATTTGGTGCAAATGAAACAAAGTGCAAATGAAAACATATTTGTTGCAAATGAAAACAGATTTAAGCAAATGAAAACAGATTTGGTAGAAATGAAAACAAACGTGAAAATGAAAACAAATTTGATGCAAATGAAACAGATTTGATGAAAATTGAAAACAGATTTGATGCAAATAAAACAGATTTGGTCAAATAAAACAGTTTTGGGAAAATAAAACAATAGTTTGTGCAAATGAAAAATATCTGGTGCAAATGAAAACAGATTTTGAGCAAATGAAAACAAATTTGATGCAAATGAAAACGGGATTTGAGCAAATTAAAACAAATTTGGTACAAATCAAAACAATGGTGCAAATGAAAACAGATTTGGACAAATGAAAACAAATTTGTGCAAATGAAAACAAATTTGTGCAAATGAAAACAGATTTGAGTAATCTAAAACAGATTTGGACAAATCAAAATAGTTGTGCAAATGAAGTAATATTTGATGCAAATGAAAACAGATTTGCTGCAAATGAAAACAAATTTATGCAAATGAAAATCGATTTGAGTACAAATCTACAAATAACGATTTGAAAACAAATTTGTACAAATGAAAACAGATTTGATGCAATGAAAACAGATTTGATGCAACAAACAATTTGGTAAATAAAAACAGGTTTGAAACAAGTGAAAATTGAAAACAAAAATGAATTATTGGAAATGAAAACCGATTTGAGCAAATTAAAACAAATTTGGTACAAATCAAAACAGATTTGGTGCAAAGAAAACAGATTTGTGCAAATGAAAACCGATTTGGTGCAAATGAAAACAGATTTGATAAATTAAAACAAATTTAGAAATAAAATTTGCAAATAAAAATGGCAAATGAAAACAGATTTGGTGCAAATGAAAATAGATTTGGAACGAGTGAAGATAGATTTGGAGCAAATGAAAATAGTTTTTGTGCAAATAAAGTAATATTTGGTGGAAATAAAAACAGATTTGAAACAAGTGAAAATAAATTTGGTACAAATCAAAATAAAGGTGCAAATGAAAACAGATTTGATACAAATAAAACAGATTTGATGCAAATGAAAACAGATTTGATCAAATGAAAACAAATTTGGTGCAAATGAAAACAGATTTGGTGCAAATGAAAAATAGATTGTGCAAATAAAACAATTTGTAAAATTGGTCAAATGAAAACAATTTGTGCAAATGAAAACAAATTTGGTGCAAATGAAAACAGAGTGCAAATAAAACAGATTTGATGCAAATAAAACAGATTTGATGCAAATGAAAACAGATTTGATGCAAATGAAAACAGATTTGAATGCAAATGAAAACAGATTTGATGCAAATGAAAACAATTTGATGCAAATGAAAACAGATTTGATAGAAAACAGATTTGGCAAATGAAAAGATTTGAAATGAAAAAATTTGGAGCAAATGAAAACAGATTTGGTGCAAATGAAAACAATGAAATAAAACAATTTGATGCAAATGAAAACAGATTTGGTGCAAATGAAAACAGATTTGATAAATAAACAAATGCAAATAAAACAGATTTGGTGCAAATGAAAACAGATTTGGCAAATGAAACAGTTTGTGCAAATAAACAGATTTGGTGCAAATGAAAACAATTTGTGCAAATGAAACAGATTTGGTAACAAATGAAAAATTGCAAAAAAATTTGGACAAATGAAACAAATGCAAATGAAAACAGATTTGATACAAATGAAAACAGATTTGGTGCAAATAAAACAGATTTGGTGCAAATGAAACAAAGATGCAAAAAAAACATATTTGATGCAAATGAAAAAAACGTGAAAATGAAAACAGATTTGATGCAAATGAAAACGAGATTTGATGCAAATGAAAACAGATTTGATGCAAATAAAACAGATTTGAAAATAAAAAGATTTGGAGAAAATTAAAATAGTTTTGATGCAAATGAAAGTAAATTTGGTGAAAATGAAAACAGATTTGATGCAATTGAAAACAAATTTGATGCAAATGAAAACAGATTTGATACAAATAAAAACAGTTTTGATGCAAATGAAAACAGATTTGATGCAAATGAAAATAGATTTGGTGCAAATAAAACAGATTTATAACGAGTAGAAATAGATTTGAGCAAATGAAATACAGTTTTTGTGCAAATAGAGAGTAATATATTTGTAGAAATTGAAAACAAATTTGGTACAAAAAAAACAAAAGGCAAATGAAAACAGATTTGAGCAAATTAAAACAAATTTGGTACAAATCAAATCAAAGGTGCAAATGAAAACATATTTAATACAAATGAAAACAAATTTGATGCAAATGAAAACAGATTTGATGCAAATTCAAACAAATTTGGTACAAATCAAGACAAAGGTGCAAATGAAACAGATTTGATACAAATGAAAACAGATTTGATCCAAATGAAAACAGATTTGAAAACATAAAAAAAATTTTTTGCAATTAAAAATTATAAACTTAAATATTTATTTTATTTTTATGAAATTTTAACCATATCTTCCTGCCGTAACGATAATTTCAATTATGTTTACAATTTGTTTCAAAAGTATCCCCAAATTTTCCAAATGTGTTTTCACTTGTTTCAAATTGAGTTTAATTTGCACCAAATCTGTTTTCATTTGCTCCAAATAATACAGTAAAAGGTATAGAATAATAGGTAGTGGTTAGAATAATCACCACTTTGGCGCAACCGTTTCGGCGACAACGGTTTGGCGCAAACCTGATTCGGTGCCGGTAAGGTTCGACGGAGACTTGATAGGTTCTGCGCAGACCTGATTATATACAGAGATGAATACACAGAATCTACACAAAAAAACTTAAATATTTAAATTTATTACTAATTATATTGGTTAAAGTTAAGATTCCCAAACTTGAAAATACACTTTTTAGTGTATTCTGTAGTGTAGAGCTACCAGTCCGCTCCCCGATATCCGTCGGGTCAACATCCACACTTTGCCGAGTTAGACCGTTCTAGGGAAATATTTTCAATGAGTAAAGCTTGTCAAAACGGCATGTAGTGGCTGGAGTATAGCGAAAAGTCGGTTTTGACAAACGCAACTACGTTAAATCTCGGATTTACCCTATTTATTTTATTTTTTAAATATTAATTTGACCCTCATCTTTCACAATTTGCGTTACAAATGTAGATTCGCATCTGCACCGAGCCATACTCGTGCCAAATAGGGCTTGCGCCGAACAAATGTTCTGCGGTTGCCCAGGACTAGGCCTGTAGAGAACTGTACCTGACCCAAAATTGACCATACTGCTTTTTCAAAAAGAAAAGAAAGGATATATCACCATAATGAAGGGCATCCTCGGTTTATGAAAATTACCTTCGTTGCCTTAGAATTTAAGAGTTTAAAAATTTTTAAGCCCCTTCCATTTCAGTTTTTATAATTTCTACCATCAAACCTTGTTTGTAACTGCTCCCTCACTCCTAAAAGTGGATGGTTTTAAAAATTTGTGAGCCAATCAGGTGACGTTAGAGAAAGCTGGCAGTCTTACAGTAAATTAAGTAACCAATCTGGTTCTTCCTCTCAACCTTAACCTCAAGGTTAGGATTGGGAGAAGTGGAAGATTACCTCAATTTATATTTACTACGGATGACTCATATCTCACCACAATTTAGTATATTTGCAGATAGGGGCACCCTTGGTTTACGACAACTTTTTCGCTGCCTACAACAAAAGTATTTGTTACAGCAGTGACGGCTTTTTATACTAGGCAGGAGAGGCAGTGTCTTACCAAACCAAAGGATAAATTTAAAAAAAAATTTTAATTTTTGTGTAATATTTAAATTATAAGCTTATTCTAGTAAGGCAAGACTACTTTTGGACCATTTTTTTCTTTAGATGAATCAATTTCTCTTTTCAAACTCCCATGGGAAAAAGTAAACAAACTAAAATAAGCTACTTTTTAGTACTATAGCCTGGTTTTTTGTAGAGGGGAGAGTCTTTTTAATTTCTAGAAAGATTGAAACATAAAAATATACGTTACCCTGTGAGCCTAGCCTCCAGCTAGATACAATTAGTGCAGAATTCTACATCATCATGCAAGAGAGTGTAGCACCCCCCCCCTCCCTAGACCCGCCGATCTGTACTAGATTGAGTTGGTTGCTTTCTCTAAAATTGAACTCATTTGAAGAAAACACAGCAGGTTGTAGGTTCCAAAATGTTGATAAGTCAATTTTTTCGAAGTTAGTAAAAAATTCACTGATTCTGCAGCAATCAATAATGTTTTTCTGACGTCACTATTACAATGGACAAACAAAAATTACATTTTCAATTTACTTCAGATCAAAATAAGTTAATTCGCCGATGTTGGAAAGCAAAATATTAAAAATTTGAATAAAATGCATACTAAAATTATAAAAACACTTTAGATAAAATAAACAAAAAAGGGGGGGTGAACATTAAATGTTTAAAATTTATGCAGAAACTTTATGATACCGATTCAGTTTTCGTCTAATTTTACTTAGGTTTAATTTAATTAATTAAATAATTTTAAGCCATTATTAGGATATTTGCAAATAATGAGCAGAAAGAAACCTAATTGGTTATCCCAACTTACTGTAAGACCGCCCACTTACTATAACGCGACCTGATTGGTTCACAGAATTTTTATCCTATGCTCAATTCAATTGTTTATAACTTCCACCATGAAACCTAGCCTGTAACTCCTCATTTACTCCTAAAGGTGGAGGTTTAATAATTCTGACAAAATCAAATTAATATTAATCTTTTAAAATACTTAATATTTTATAGGTTTTTTTAAAAAACAGTTGATTGTGGAAGAGAAACCACCACTTTTGTTTACCTCATCAGTACACTTTTACTTCTCCATATTTTGTGAGTGATATTTTTCATCTGTAGCCAGCTCTGTCTTCCTGTTCCTCAATGGATTTTTCATATTCTTAAAATTTTACGCTGTCCACTTATTGCCTATAAGTGGAGACAACGAGAACACTTTTTCTTTTCAGTTTTTCCGTGGTTTAAGAAAAACCACCGAAAACTTTTTGAAGTTGAGTTTCAAAAAGAAATGAGATAACAAAATATTATGATGTTTAGGAAGAAAGATTTTTGTTAGCGTTTATAAATATATGTCACATGTCAAGAAAACAAGAAAATTGAAAACCCCATGAGAAAAATCATATTCAGTCATATTAGTCAGTATAAATTGGTAATATTTTACTGTAAATTAGACCATTTTGATGCCACCATTTTGTATTTGAATAGTTTCAACATCAGATTTGCACCTGACCTGACAAGTGATGCTAAGAGCAACCTTCGATTCTTAACAAAATTTTATTTTAATAAAAAATTGTAATGCGCAGACTTACATCAATTCTTTTTACACCAATCAGTTTATCTTGCGGAATTACATACGAATCGGCTCTTTTTTTTAGATCACTGTACTGTGGTGGTAAAGTAAAGTTCTGGCGTTGAGTTATTTTAAAATTCATTTTTGGTATTTGGAAACACGCAATCCACATTCGATAATATTCGTTCAAATCATTTTCCAATACAAACTACAATCTTCGGTCTTATGAGTACCTGATTTGGATAAAATAGCTCAATTACGCATCTAGTAATATAAATAGCTATTTTCTAAATAAATAATTTACAAATATAAATATTTACACGCTAAGTTGTACCGTGTTCAAAAATGCTTGTTGAATAATTTCTAATGCCACAAGGAAATCACCCTGTAACGAAATCTTAGTTTTTAATATTTTATTAGCCGAATCGTTGTGAGGAAAATGAAAAGCAAATTTTTTTATCATTCCTGAAGTAAATATTTGAACAAGGCATTTAGTCTTAATGCACTAGATCCGATTAATAAGTCACGCTTTGAATGCATAATGCTATTTACTTATGGTTTCCTTAAAAACGCTTTCCAAAATACTGCATTACAGAAAGCTTCACGTTATTGCAAAAAGCTTTCTAAATGGAAACCCTTTTTGCTGCAGTCACTATAATGCAGTTGCAATTGTGTGTTGATCAATAAAATAAAAGAAAAGTTTGTGGTGGAGCAAAAATACGCCGTCGTTAGCATGAAAAGTTTTTACTTTTACTTTGGACAATCCATCAGCGGGATTCAGGTGTCCGCAACTTGTCTCTTCCACGTCTGAGATGTCCCACAGTGCGGACTTGACGTGACGACAGTACAATCTGTTAGAACACCGCAAATACACGCACGTGCTTCTTATTTGAAAGTGTCAGGGAAATATAAATACGGAAAAATTTTAATAAAAAAAGAATTAAGTTATTACGTTGACCAAATAATAATTTAATCAAGAACTTGTGAATTAGTTTAACAGAAACTCACGAAATAATAAATTAGCCACGCAACTCTCTTCCTTCAATATTGAACAATTAAGGGTCAAACGCGTGCATGCCGGCTGATTACATCGATGGAATCAAAATTAAAAGAAAATATAAATTATAGAGGTCGCATTACAACATCCAATTATTTTTAATATTGAAATGCAAATCTTGACTTAATTAAAATTAAAAAAGTAATTATGGAGAAAAACATTCAGATTAAAGACTTGACCGGCTGTGCTTCAGTTTTGGGCGCCAAAATGTTTGCATTTGCAGCGTAAAATCGCAATTTGGAATTAACTCGATGATCTTCCGTAATTGTTGTCTTCCTCGTGCCTTGTTAACTGCAATGAAGTTGAGAGCAAACAATCTCATCAAACTTAATAACGATAATGCGTTAAAGACAAAGATTTCACTAGATGACGCCATCAAACGTGGTTAGGGTTGATGCTAGTTTAGAAAGTTAGCCCTTTCCTAATAGTTGGTCATTGGGGCACTATATACAACGATTACCAACTATCGCATGGGTCTAACTTCTCTATTATTATGTATTAAAAGCGCGCTAACTTCCTGTCATCATTATATATAATTATCTTCTTAATTGTCTCGAATTTTGGGTCTCGATTGAAATTAGTTTGTCGGAAAGATTGTTTAATCGAAAAAATGCCATTGGAATGCCAACGGTGTGGTTTGTAAAGATTTTGGGCTCTTTACTAAAGCAATTACAAACAAGTTAACGAACTTTTAACCTTAATTTTGCGTGGTTCTCTTAAACTCTTTAACGGTCGGGTTATGTTGATTTTGTAAACAAGGGTTTAGGTGAAATTAAAAAGCTAAATTACGAAAATCGTGCTCTTGGGGAAAATATTTCAAGTAATAATAGTAATTTGCATTCAATAGTAATTTAAACGGTCTGGTGTGTACAATCCTAAATCAATAGAGCGAGAAACCCACTTCATTACACTGGGTTGTTTGAGAGTGACTGATGTGTAGTTTAATTACAATTTAAAAGTTTAATTACACAAAAAATGGTTTTTTGAATCTCCTGGATTGGATTGGATTTGTTTCGTTAACACTTATTTGGAAATCTTATTGAAATCTTAGGAATTTCCTAAAGAATCTTTGAAATTCCGAATCTTACGTATTTTTTCAATTCTTCATAATTTACTCCTTCCGAAACGTCATATTTCTGTGAAACTTCTAAATTTTAATTTGAAATTATTGAGATATCTTTAAAATTCTTCGCAATTCTTGAAAATTTCCTGAACATCCTTAAAACTGCCTTGAAAGTTTTGAAATTCTAAACTTTGTAAATACAAATTATTCTACATTTATTACTCTTAATATTCTTACTCTTTGTAAGACGTCACATTTCTTTAAATTCTTTAAATTTTCAAAAATTACTTTAAAATTCTTCAAAAATATTTAGTATTTTACAAAATTACAAATGTTGCCTGTACAAATTTTTTAATAAATTTGCCCTCAGCGAAATATCACCATTTTTCAACATTTTTGGAGTTTTTAAAGATTAATTACACAAAAAATTTATTTTCTAATCCCCTGGATTGGGATTGGATTGGTTACGTTAACACTTATTTGAAAAACTGATTGAAATCTTAGGAATTTCCTGAAGAATCTTTAAAATTCCGAATCTTACGTATTTTTTTAATTCTTCATTATTCACTCCTTCCGAAACGTCATATTTCTGTGAAATTTCTAAATATTAATTTGAAATTATTGAGATATCTTTAAAATTCCTCGCAATTCTTAAAAATTTCCTGAACATCCTTAAAACTGCCTTGAAAGTTTTGAAATTCTAAACTTTGTAAATACAAATTATTCTACATTTATTACTCTTAATATTCTTACTCTTCGTAAGATGTCACATTTCTTTAAATTCTTTAAATTTTCAAAAATTACTTTAAAGTTATTCAAAAATATTTAGTATTTTACGAAATTACAAATGTTGCCTGTACAAATTTTTCAATGTATTTGCCCTCAGCAAAATATTTTCAAAATTTTTGGAGTTTTTAAAAATTAATTTGAAATTGCTTGCAAATTTTCAAAATGTCCCGGAAATTTTTAGAACTGTCTAGTAATCATTAAAATTCCAAACCATAGAACACAAATTATTCTGCATTATGTATTTACTTACTCCTTGTAAGATGTCACATTTCTTTAAATTCTTAAAATTCCTAAAAATTATTGTACAATTGTTCAAATATATTTGGTATTCTGCGGAATTCTAAGTGTTATTGTCTTTGCAGATTTTTCAATGTATTTATCCTTAGCGGGATATCATAATTCTTCAAAAATTTTAAAGTTTTTAAAACTTAACTTAAAATCTTCGAGAAATCTTTAAAATTCTCGCAAATTTTCAAGATTTTCCGCAAATCTTTGAAATTGCTTAAAAATTATTGGCATTCTCAACCTTATGAATACAAATTATTCCACATATTTATGTACTTCTTGTAAGATGTCACATTTCTTCAAATTCTTGAAATTTCTAAAAATTATTGTAACATTTTTCTAAACGATTATGTATTCTGCGGAATTCCAAATGCTATTGTCTTTGCAAATTTTTCAATGTATTTACCCTTAGCGGTATATCAAAATTCTTTAAAGTTTTGAAAATTTAACTTTAAATCTTTAAGAAATCTTTAAAATTCTCCGGAAATCTATAAGATTTTTTGGAACATTTTGAAATTGCCTAAAATTATTGGCATTCTCACCTTATAAACATAAATTACTTCACATACTATGTATTTATTCCTTGCAAGATATCACATTTCTTCAAATTCTTGAAATACCTAAAAATTATTGTAAAATTTTTCAAAATATTATAGGTATTCTGCGAAATTCCAAATGTTACATTCACAAATTTTTAACGCATTTGCACTTAGCAAAATATCATAATTCTTTAAAATTTTTGAAGTTTTCAAAATTTAACATAAAATCTTTGAGAAATCTTTAAAATCCTCCGCAAATCATTAAGATTCTCTAGAAATTTTTAAAATTGCCTAGAAATTATTGACATTCTCAACCCTATAAACACATTTTATTTTACAAATTTATTTACTCCTTGTGAGATGTCACATTTCATCAAATTCTTGAAATTCCTAAAAATTATTGTAAAAGTTTTTAAAAATATTATAGGTATTCTGCGAAATTCCAAATGTTACATTCGCAAGTTTTTAACGTATTTGCACTTAGCAAAATATCATAATTCTTTAAAATTTTTGAAGTTTTCAAAATTTAACTTAAAATCTTTGAGAAATCTTTAAAATTCTCCGCAAATCTTTAAGATTCTCTAGAAATTTTTGAAATTGCCTAGAAATTATTGACATTCTCAACCTTATAAACACATTTTATTTTGCAAATTTATTTACTCCTTGTGAGATGTCACATTTCATCAAATTCTTGAAATTCCTAAAAATTATAGTAAAATTCTTCAAAAATATTTGATATTCTGCGGAATTTTAAATGTTATCGTCTTTGCAAATTTTTTAATTTATTTGCTCTTACTATAATTCTTTAAATTTTTAATAAAATTTCAAACTTAACTTGAAATCTTTAAAAAAAATTTTTAAATTCTCCGCAAATCTTTAAAATTCTCTGAAAATTTTTGAAATTGTCAAGAAATTATTGGCATTCTCAACCTTATGAACACAAATTATTTTGCAAATTTAATTACTCCTTGTAAGATGTCACTTAGGTATTCTGCTAAATTCCAAATGTTACTCTATTCGCAAATTTTCTATTGTATTTGCCCTTAGCGGGATATCATAATTTTTTTAATTTTTAAAGTTTTCGAAACTTAACTTGAAATCTTTAAATAATCTTTAAAATTCTTCGCAAATCTTTAAAATTATCTGGAGATTTTTAGAATTTCCTAGATGTTATTGGCATTCTCAATTTTCTAAACACAAATTATTCTACTTATTTAATAATTATTGCTTGTAAGATGTCCCATGTTTAAAATTTTTGAAATTCCTAAAAATTATTGTAAAATTCTTCATAAATATTTTAAATTCTACGGAATTCCAAATGTTATCTTTTTCGGAATATTTTTTCAGCGGGATATCATAATTCTTTAAAAATTTTGAAGTTTTAGGCTTCTATACATAGTATAGAAAGAAGCCTTATGATCTGGTTTCGTGTCCGTCCGTCCGTCTGTCCGTCCGTCTGTCCGTCCGTCCGCATAATTCAAAGTCACTAAATTAGTGACAAAAACCTTTGTCACTAAATTTTACTTTTAGGTTTCTATACATAGTATAGAAAGAAGCCTTATGATCTGGCTTCGTGTCTGTCCGTCCGCATAATTCAAAGTCACTAAAATAGTGACAAAAACCTTTTCACTAAATTTTACTTTTTGTGGGTGGATGGACAAACGCGTGAATGGATTAACAAAGATTCAAAATAATTAATTGAGATCAAACACACAGAGTTGTGGACGCTTTTTCAATTGTTTATGAGATTATTTTATTTATCTTACACTTTTAGTAAAAATTAAAAATTAAGTAAAACGTAAAATAACACTTACAAAATGCAAATCAATTTCTTATATAGAAAATTTTTGTTACCAACTAAAAAATTAAGATAATCTGATGATCGTGCAGATAAAGAAAAATTATAAATTTAAATTAAAAATAATTACAAATATTATATAATTGTAAACCAAAAGGTAGCTGTATAGAAGCCTAAGAACTGCGGTCATCCGAGTTCCACCTTGTTTAAAACTTAACTTGAAATCTTTAAAATACTTCTCAAATCATTAAAATTCTCGGAAATTTTTAAAATTTCCTAGAAATTATTGGTATTCTCAACCTTATAAACGCAAATTATTTTATATATTTAGTTACTTCTTGTAAGATCCCTCATTTCTTTAAATTCTTAAAATTCATAAAAAGTATATTGCAAAATTCTTCAAAAACATTAGGTATCTGCAAAATTCCACTACTGTATTCGCAAACGTTTTAATGAATTTTCCCTTACCGGGATATCCATATTCTTCAATTTTTTGAAAGTTTTTAAAATTTTACTTAAAATTTTTGAGAAATCTTAAAAATTCTCTGCAAATCTTTAAAATTCATTGGAAATTTTTGAAATTGCCTAGAACTTAATGGCATTCTTAACCTTATGAACACTAATTATTCCATATATTTAGTTACTCTTTGTAAGATGTCACATTTCTTTAAATTCTTGAATTTCTAAAATTTATATTGTAAAAATTCTTTAAAAATATTAAGTATTCTGCAAAATTCTAAATTATACTGTATTCGCAATTTTTTTAATGTATTAGCCCTTACCGGGATATCATAATTCTTCAAAATTTTTTAACTTTTCAAAGCTTAACGTGACATCTTTGATAAATCTTTAAAATTCTCTGAAAATTTTTGAAATGGCCTAGAAATTATTGGCATTCTCATCTAACCTTATAAACACAAATTATTCCACATTATTTGCTTACTTCTTGTAAGATGTCACCTTTCTTCAAATACTTGAAATTTTTAAAAACTATTGTAAAATTCTTCAAATTTATTCTGCGGAGTTCTAAATGATATTGTCTTCGTAAATTGTTTTAAAGTATTTGCCCTTAGCGGGATAATGTAATTCTTTAAGATTTTAGAAGTTTTAAAAAATTAACTTAAAATTTTTGAAAAATCTTTATTTTTTCTCGCAAATCTTTAAAATTCTCTAAAAAAATTTGAAATTACCTAGAAATTTTATACCTACAAATATGTCAAAAAAATTGCCCGTTACGAGACGTATTTCTTCATAATTCTTGGAATTTCTAAAGATTAATAAGAAATTTTTTGAAATATCTTTAAAATTTCATTTTACACTTACGCAAAATGCACATTTAAAAAATTTTTGGAATTTTTAATTCCAATAATTCTAATAATTGAAATTCTTTAAAAACTATTAAATTTTCTTGAAAGTTTTTGAAACACATTTTTCGATCTATTTGCCCTATTTCAGACGTAACATTTTTTTCCGTTTTTGGATTTTTTAAAAATTATTTTGAAATTTTTAAATAATCTTTAAAAATCTTAAATATTCTATGTACTTCTATATATTGTTTACACAAATATATGCATTTGCCGCTTGCAGGACATTGCGTTTTTAAAAATTCTTGGAATTCTCGAAAATTAATTCAGAATTCTTTGGAATAATCTTGATATCTTTAGAACTTTCTAGAAATCTTTGCAGTTGAGAATCTAATGTTTACAAATTTTTCAATGTACTATATAATTACCCTTTTCTAGACGCTGTATTTCTGTAAAGTTTTTTCACTTTCTTCCAAATCTTTAAAATTCTAAATTTTATGTGCAAAATTTTTTTTCCAGACCTCACTTTTCGTTAAACTTCGTGGAATTCTAAAATTAATTTGAAATCTATGTAGATCTCAGAAAATCTATAGAAATCCTTGAATGCCTTGATGGTTCTTGAAAATCTCAAAATATTTTTAGAATTAAAAATTTGATTTAGACATTTATCTTTTCCGGGAAATTAAATTTCTTTTAAAATCTTTAGAATAAATTACTAAATATGTTTTGGAATTCTTAACAAATCTTTAAAAATTGTTAGTATTATGTGGAATACATATCCTGTGTACACAAAGTTTTCTATTTATTTGCGCCATGCAAACATCATTTTTCAGAACATCTTAAAATTTTCAAAAATTAATTTGTAATTTTTGAAGATCTTAAAAATTCTTTTTAAAAACTTTTAAAATTGCTGGTAATTTTAAGAATTTTCTAAAAATATTCAAAATTTATAGTCTTATCTTCACGTACCTCACGTTTCTTTAAAATTCTTGAAATTCCAAAAATTTAAATTTAAATCTTTGAATTCATCGGAAATCTTTAAAATCTTGAAAATATTTGAAAATATAAATCTTATATGCACAAATTTTTTAATACATATTTGATCTTTTTGAGACGTCACATTTCCGTAAATGTTTTTGAATTTCTAGAAATTAATTTGAAATCCCTTGGAAATCTATAAAAATCCATGAAATCTTTGGGATGCCCTTCTTATTTTCCAAAACGTTACATTTTTCAAACTTTTTTAAATACATTCTAAAAGTTATTTAAGATTTCTTAGAAATCGGTGAAATTCCTTACAAATATTTGGAATACTTTGAAAATTTTTAAAGCTTTCTGAAAATCTTTTGATTTTCATATCTTATATAGACAAATTTTGCAATATATTTAGCCCTTCCGGACATCCATATTGCTTCCAAGTATTAGAATAAATTCTTAAAGATTATTCTAGAATTTTAAGAAATCTTTAAAAACTTTTGGTATCACTTTACTAAAACCTTTTAAAATTTTGAAAGAATTATTATAATTATTTAAAAATCTTTAAACTTCACTGCAAATATTTGGAATTTTTGAAATTATGAAGTTAATTTGCACAAATTTTTTGATGTATTTGTACGTTTTGGGTCGCTACATTTCTTTAAATCTTTCAGAATTTCTAAAATGTGTTTGAAAACTTTTGAAAATGCATGAAAGTTTTTGGAATTCTATGAAAATTCTATTTTTCAATATAAAATTTACTCTTTCTGACAATTCCAATTTTTTTTAATTCTTGAAATTTGAATAACTTTTTTTTGGATTTATTTGGAATCTTTTGGAAGTTTTTAAACTTTTTACAAATCTTTAAATTTCTGAGATTTCTTTAGCTCTGCATCCCAAATCATGTGCACAAAAATATTCAATATTCTTGTCCTTGTAAGACCCCACATTTTTTCAAAGCTTTTAAAATTTACAAAATTGTTTTAAATTTTGGAAATGTTTCAAATTCCTTTCAAATTCTTAAAATTTCGAATCTTGTAGGCACAAATTTTTAAAATAATACACTTTTGGTGACATCTAATTTCTTCAAAATTTCTAAAATTGTTTTGGAATTTTATGAAATCTTTGAAATTTGTGTTTACAAATTTTTCAACATATTTGTACTTTGCTAAATTTCTTTATTTCTTTCTTTAAAATTTTTGGAGTTCCCAATAATTAATTTAGAATCGTCAAGAAATTTTAAAATTTCTTGCAATATTTGGAATTTTTAGAAAATTTTGAACATTCTTGGAAATCTATTTAATTCCCAATTACCAATACAGACAAAAATTTTCAATATATTTTCTTCTTTCTGGGAACTTCACATTTTTTAAAGTTCTTAAAATTTCTAAATTTCTTTTAAAATTTTAAAAAATCTTTGGAATACTTTGGAATTTCATACTTTTTGTTCCTAAATTTATCATATGTTTATTATCATCTACAATGTTTAAAATTAATTAACTTTTGGTGACACCTGGTTTCTTCAAAATTCTTAAAATTTCTAAATTTTTTGGAATATTTACGAAATCTTTGTAATTTGTGTTTACAAATTTTTCAATGTATTTGCACTTTGCTAGACATATATTTCTTTAAAATTCTTAAAGATTCCAATAATTAATTTAAAATCATTAAGAAATCTTTAAAATTCCTTAAAATATTTGGAATTTTTAGAAATCTTGGCACATTCTTGAACATCTATTTAATTTCCAATTACCAATACACACAAAAATGTTCAATATATTTTCTTCTTTTCAGGGATCTTAACATTTTTCAGAAGTTTATAAAATGCCTTAATTTCTTTTAACATTTTTAAAAAATCTTTGGAATAATTTGGAATTTCACATCTTTTGTTCATAAATTTTTCATACGATGTTTATTATCATCCACAAATTTGTCGGGGTTAAATTCATAATTTGTATAGATAAGATTATTTTTAGATGTAGTACACAATTATTCAAAATAATTAACTTTTGGTGGCATCTGGTTTCTTCAATATTTTCAAATTTCTAAAACTTGGTTTGGAACTTTTACGAAATCTTTGAAATTTGTAAACACAACATATTTGCACTGTGCTAGACATATATTTCTTTAAAATTCTTGGAGTTCTCAATAATTAATTTCGAATCATCAAAAAATCTTTAAAATTTCTTGCAATATTTGGAATTTTTTAGAAATCTTTGGCATTCTTTGAAATATATTTAATTCCCAATTACCAATACACACACAAATGTTTAATATATTTTCGTCTTTCCGGCATCTTCACAATTTTTAAAGTTCTAAAATTTCTAAATTTTTTGAAATTTTAAAAGTTTTGGAATAATTTGGAATTTTATCTTTTATTAATAAATTTTTCATATGTTTATTATCATCTACAATTTTGTCGGGGTTAAATTTATAATTTGTATAGATACCATTATTTTTGGGTGTAGTACACAAATTTTTCATAATAATAAAGCTTTTATGGCATCTGGTTTCTTTAAAATTCTTCAATTTTTCTAAAATTTGTTGGAATTTTTATGAAATATTTGTAATTTTTTATTACAAACTTTGGAAAATATTTGCACTTTTGCTAGACACATATTTCTTCAAGATTCTTGAAGTTCTCAATAATTAATATAGAATCATCAAGAAATCTTTAAAAATTCTTGCAATATTTGGAATTTTTTAGAAATCTTTGAAAATTTTTGGAACTCTATTTAATTTCCAATTACCAATACACACAAAAATGTTTAATATATTTTCTTCATTTTGGGGTCTTCACATTTTCTCAAAGTTCTTAAATTTCTTAAATTTTTTTTGAAATTTTTAAAAATCTTTGGAATACTTTGGAATTTCCTATTCTTTGTTCATAAATTTTTCATATGTTTGTTATCATCACCAGTTTTGTCGGGGTTAAATTTATAATTTGTATAGATACCATTATTTTTGGGCGTAGTACACAAATTTTTCAAAATACTTAACTTTTTGTAAAATCCTGTTTTTTCAAAATTCTTCAAATTTCTAAAATTTGTTTGGAATTTTTATGAAATCTTTGTAACTTGTGATTAACAATTTTTCAACGTATTTGCGCTTTGCTAGACACATATTTCTTCAAAATTCTTGGTGTTTCTAATAATTAATTTAGAATCATCTAGAAATCATTTCAAATTCTTTGCAGAATTTGGAATTTCTTAAAAATCTTTGGACGTTCTTGGAAATCTATTTAATTCCCAATTCTTAATACACACAAAAATGTTCAATATATTTTATTTTTTTGGGGATTTTACATTTTTCATATTTCAAAGTTCTTAAAATTCCTAAAAAAATTTATGAAATTTCTAGAAAATCTTTGGAATATTTTGAAATCTTTGGACATTCTTGGAAATCTATTTAATTCCCAATTACCAATACACACAAAAATGTTCAATATATTTTTTTCTTTCCGGGGTCAAAATATTTGCACATTGCTAGACCCATATTTCTTCAAAATTCTTAAAGTTTCTAATAATTAATTTAAAATCATCAAGAAATCTTTAAAATTCCTTAAAATATTTGGAATTTTTTAGAAATCTTTGGACATTCTTGGAAATCTATTTAATTTCCAATTATCAATACACACAAAAATGTTCAATATATTTTTTTCTTTCCGGGGTCTTACATTTTTTCAAAGTTCTTAGAATTCCTAAATTTCTTTGAAATTTTTAAAAAATCTTTGGAATAATTTGGAATTTCACATCTTTTGTTCATAAATTTTTCATACGATGTTTATTATCATCCACAATTTTGTCTAGGTTACATTTATAATTTGTATAGATAACATTATTTTTGAGCGTGGTACACAAATTTTCAAAATAATTAACTTTTTGGTGGCATCTGGTTTCTTTAATATTCTTCAAATTTCTAAAATTTGTTTGAAATTTTTATGAAATCATTGTAATTTCTGATTACAAATTTTCGACATATTTGCGCTTTGTTCGACGCATATTTCTTTGCAATAATTAATTTAGAATCATCAAGAAATCTTTAAAATTTCTTGTAATATTTGGAATATTTTGAAATCTTTGGACATTCTTGGAAATCTATTTAATTCCCAATTACCAATACACACAAAAATGTTCAATATATTTTCTTCTTTCAGGGTCTTAACATTTTTCAAAGTTCTTAAATTTTCTAAATTTTTTGAAATTTAAAAAGTATTCTTGGAATTCTTTGAATTTCATATCTTTTGTTCATAAATTTTGCATATTTTATTATCATCTACAATTTTGTCGGGGTTAAATTTATAATTTGTATGGATACCATTATTTTTGAATGTGGTATTACCCTCTCTCCTTTGTTTAAAACGCTCCAGATAGAAAACACCATTCGCGGACAGGCGAGGCTATGTAAGTTGCCGGCTACGCTGGCGGTGCTAAAAGATTTATAGTACCTCTCAACGAAAGAACACTCCATCCTGTTACAAGATTACAAAGCTTATTGGCTTTACCTCCGAACAATCAAAGGAAAAGGATAATGTCTTCGTTGCCCCAAACTAATTCCAATAATTTTCTGCCAAAATTCAAGGAATTCAAAGTAAAAAGAATTTCAAGAACATTCTAGTACTTCCAATTTTTTAATACAGATTCTTCTGTTTGTGTTTTGTTTTTGCCATTTAGACTTGAAATCCGAGTTAGCCTAAATATCAAAACCGTGGTTGGTAAATTCTATATTTTACAGTTCCGTTAAATAATAATACCCGTTGTCAATGATTTTTTTGGAATGATTAGATTTTATTCCTTTAATTCCTAAATCAAGGTTTTCGAGAAATTAAAACCAAATGATATTTTGAGTTGATTAAAAAAACTTTAAACAGACTGAACCGGGCGAAGCCAGGTACGACAGCTAGTTTTATATAAACAGGAAACTGTAACACAAGTAAACAGTAATGTTGGATTTATTTGAACTAAAGCATAAATCCACCGTACTAAAGATTTCTGTTTAGACCTCAAATTTGAGTGGGAGGGTTTCAGTTAGCAAAGACACTATTCCTATTGATTTGATGATTTGTTAATGTAACTAACATTAGGTCAAATTAATTATTTAACAAAGCATCATTGCTTTAGTATTTCCAAGTTTGTGACATGATTATTTTTAAATTGCTACTTAGCACAGCTACATTTAATTTTAAAATATTAACTTCCGTTAAGAAGAGCGAACTGGTAGCTCTTGAAAATAAAATCGCGAGTTTTGGAAATTATCATTAAATAATTTAATATTGCTATAAATTATGGAGTTGTTAAAGTATAGAGAAATTAAATTGGTGTAGCGAGTCCTTGTTGGAAAATATATTTTGATTTTTACTTTGTTATGGATATCGGGTGCTTAACTTTGCGTCTCATCATTTCTTTTAAAAGTCTGTGCTTTAAAGATAAAAGTGATTTTACTTCTTTTATTCTTATTTGCATATTTTTGCTCACTGAAATTCCGAGTTGGTCGATTTTCAAGTAAGCGATTCGTAACTTGAAGAGAGAAAAAATGTAAATAATTAAATTTGCATGAAAGGTTTTGTGTGTGGAAGATTGAAAATTAAGGAAATGACTTTTCACACTTAGAAACAATTTTCGGAAAATGATTGACAAACAAGCGGAGTGAGTGCAAGCACGTAACAGGGAGAGCAAAAACCGCAAGCTTATTGCTTTGCTAGAAACACGTGAGAGACGTCATCGTAGACAGTTAAAGCTAATTCCTCAAGAGCTAAGCTAGCGCAACTTGAACTTCAACTTTCTTATCCCTCGGCGATGCCAACAACTTCAATCTAACCGAATCTTAACAACAAATCTAAAATTTTATGACAGCTTCGCTGGCTTGCATTATTAAATTGACAAAAAGTGAGTCGTTATCGAGAAAAGGTCTTCGACCTTGGACGGTGGTGAAAAATTAGCTGCGGGTTCATTTGTGGAAACATCATCTTTATTTTGTCCCATTGTCACGATTATTGCCGCACCAACTGTCTTTGCCATTGTTGGAATAGAAACGCCTACAATTACTAATAGTCTATTGCATAACAAGCAGAATCAAAGACAAGGAAATCCTGTTGTACTCCTTATACAGCTGTCATAACAAATGTCTGAATACAACCGTTATATTAAAAGTATGACACGAACACGGCATCCACCCTCACACTACTCCCTTTAATATCCTTTAACAGTTACATCCAATGAAACGTAACCTGGAACAACGTTTCCCCAAGACGTTTATCTTTAAGGTCGAATTATTTCTTCGGATTCTTTCATAAATGCACTTCATTATTCGATGATTAAGCGATTCCAACTTTCGTTTTAGCGCACAAATTTTTCTTTTCGGAAAATTTCCTTAAGCCCACTCCAAACAAAACTTCGGCAAATTTATCCAAAGAATTATGAAAGTTTTGGGTTTAGTTAAACTTAATTAAAAAAAGGTCGTTCGAATGCTTAAAGCTATTTAGCAAATTAAAGTTTGCCCCCTCAAGTTTTAACCTTTTCAATATGTTCTTGGATTTTCGTGCTCCCATTCTCGTTTCGCGTTCGTTCTCTTATCTTTGTCTTTGAAAATCTTTGGCTAGAGTAAATGCTCATAACATATAAATTTTGCATTATACTATCTCAAACCAAAATAAACATCGTAGACTTAAAAAGCCACTTTTGTAGCTTCCGTGCAGACGTTATATTAATTTTTAAGTTTGACATATTTAAACTTGCCTCTTGGGCGAACTGGCAAAACACAAATCACATTTTTTGCCTCCGCATGACGCCAAACGAAATTTTACCAAAATTATTACCGAGTACAAAATCTTGTAAGCTACTAACTGCGGTTTTACTTCAAAATCAATACACAAATTAACATATCTTAGACTCCATCTACATCATATAAAGCTAAAATATGCATAATAAAACCAAATTATTATGAACGCACAGTAGGCTCCCAAATTACGGGGCTATTTTTATCAAACTTAAACTAACACCGAAAGTGTGCTTTAATTAAATTGATCAAAAACTGGAACACATTTTTACGTGTCATTTCAATCGCCGTAGAGAATCGAAATTTAATTACATCTATCCAGGACCGGACTGGTAATAATTCAATTACCGGGCAGCGTTTTTCTACGATCTCACTCTTCGAAAAAAATTTATAAAAATGTGAGTACAAGTAAGTATATAAAATAAAAAAATTTTTATTATATACGCGTTCAGTATACAAAGAAAGCTCCGCAACTAAAAGTTTTAGATTCAATTATTTTCTGATTCTGGGTTCCAGGTTCTGGATTTTCTGATGCGTTATATTTTAAAAGATAATTTTTTGTGATCTTAAAAGACCGCCTATAACTAAAAAAGTGACTTTTTATTTAAGGATTTTTGGAAAAATTATCTACAGTTTTATTGAAAACGCAAGATTTAATAAAAAAAACAAACTTAGATGTATTATTTTTTAATGCAAAGATGCAAAGAATGCAAAGAAAACACGAAAACAAAATTTAAATAATCTTGAACTCATCGTAGTGGAGAAATTTCCCAAAATTTTAAAGCATCTCTAGCTTGTGTTTGGATTATATAATGTGATTATAATCATTATAATTTAATTTTGTAGAAATTCAACTAAAATAAACAATTTCTTACTTGAATTATGGCTTTATTACATTGGGGAAAGGGGGTAAACTGAGCCCCACGGTTTTAATTTTTTTCAATTTCAAGCGTTTCTACAAAGCTCAAAAATAAGAATACAAAATTAGACAGTGTTGAACTCATCGTAGTAGAGAAATTTTCCAAAATTAAGAATTCTGAAATTGATCTAAAAATTAATTTCAAGCTTCAAAAAGGCGTTTACTCATTATTTAATTTAGTAGAAATTCAACTAAAATAAACAATTTCTTACTTTAATTATGGCTTTATTACATTTTGAAGAGGGGGAGTTAAACTGAGCCGTTTGGGGGATATTGTGGGAAATTATGTCTAAAATCAAGAATTCTGAAACTTTTCTAAAAATTAATTACAAGCAATAAAAACACACTTTACTCATTATTATTACTTAATTTCTTAGAAATTCAACCAAATTAAACAATTTCTTACTTTAATTATGGCTTTATTCCATTTTGGAGAAGGGGGGGTTAAACTGAGCCCCACGGTTTCAATTCTTTTCAATTTCAAACGTTTCTACAAAGCTCAAAAATAAGAATACAAAATTAGACTGTCTTGAACTCATCGTAGTAGAGAAATTTTCCAAAATTATGTTCAAAATTAAGAATTCTGAAATTGATCAAAAATTAATTACAAACTTAAAAAAGTGTCACGTGACTTCATTTCCTAGGGTAGTGCACGGTGCCCTAATGCAAATTTCGTTAAAACTTAAAAGTTACAAATTTCAGTCAGTTAATTTCATTATCGCTCAAGTTTTATTCCGTGGAAGGAAGTTTTGAGTAATCGCCACGCGCGCTTTTCCAGACAGCCTTCAATAATTATCGTTCAAGTTAAAACGTGCTTGTGGCAGTTGCAAGCACAGCTGCCAGTATCGCTGCTATCCGATTGGCCGGACGCGCCAATGCTATCCCTACTCTCGAAATTATCGTCAGTCGGTTTTAGTCCTTCAGAAGCCACTCCGTTTTTTAACACGTTAAATCAATTTTACCATCTTTTAGTACCGTTACCGTTTCATTTTGTTTTGAGGCGACCAATGCTGGTTGTAGGCGTGCATCTGACCGGTGAACTAATTATCGTTTTAAGCAAGTGCCAATTTATCGTATCGTATCGTTGTGTGGATGATGAAGTCCCACCTGTTAACTCGCAATAGAATTTTATGTTGAGCACTCTGCCATTTTATCGTTTTCCGTTTGGAAGAATAACCCTCAGTTGGGGATATCGTTTTGTCACCGCGTCCAGAAAAGCCCCGCACTAGAACAGGTCGATCTCAATATTTCGTTCAAAAGTTGATGACCCCATTACGTCATCATTATCAATGTCGTTTTCGTTATCTTGCAAGCCAGCTGTCTACGCCGTTGTGGACCCAAGATGTCTAAGGTCAGTTATGTGTACCATTAAATTGTGTGACAACTGTGTGTCAATTTTATGTTTACCTACCGTCATTTGTTTCGTCACTTTGGTGTGAATATTGCTTCAGTTTTAATTTTAAGAATAAACATTTATATACCGTCAATTTTTAATGTCAACAACATTCAGTTTTAATTTTAAGAATGAATTTATCTACCGTCAATTTTTAATGTCAAAGACAGTTAGCTCGAGTGCACTCCTTTTAGTAGAAACTTTACTAAATTATAATACTACCATTTATTTGTTTATTGTTATCTACATGTATCCATCTATTTGTAAATTTATACTGTGTGTTTCGTCTAATATAATTTATTGTTATTTACCAAACTTGTGTTTGTGTTGGAATTTCTTTTTCAGGGCATTTATTTGTAAAGCTGCGTAGATGAGTGGACTTTGCTAAGATATAACGAATTTAAGTATTCATTTTGTTTTAAAGGTTTGTACCGATCTAGTGTGCGGTACATTATTGTTCCATCTTAACCTAGGATTACACTAGTGGCGCCCTCTATGTTTCAGTATCGAAACCATCCCGATTTCGACCCCTTCCGGCGCACGCAATTCAAAATTATACTTTCTCGTTCAACCCAGACCTTCGCGGCGAGTTTAGTCGGCACTTTTGGCTTTTGCTACGGGTGTGTGCGCCGAAGACGAATTTATCCCGTAACAAAAGGCCTTTCCTCATTATTTAATTTTGTAGAAATTCAACTAAAATAAACAATTTCTTACTTTAATTATGGCTTTATTACATTTTGGAAGGGGGAGTTAAACTGAGCCGTTTGGGGGATGTTGTGAGAAATTATGTCTAAAATTAAGAATTCTAAAATTTTTCTAAAAATTAATTACAAGCAATAAAAACACACTTTACTCATTATTATTACTTGATTTTGTAAAATTCAAGTAAATTAACCAATTTCTTACTTTAATTATGGCTTTATTCTATTTTGGAGAAGGGGAGGGTTAAACTGAGCCCCACGGTTTCAAATCTTTTCAATTTCAAATATTATCCTTAGTTACTTTTATTGTTAAAAAAATATTATTTTTCGATGCAGAAGGTTCTATGCAAGAAACTGTTTCTACAAAGCTTGAAAACAGGAAAACAAAATTTAGACAGTCTTGAACTCACCGTATTAGAAAAAAATTAATTACAAGCAACAAAAGTAAAATTGGTGTTGTTCCAATTTAATAGAAATTTTTACTGCACTTGACCTTTCCTTGAATTTTCAAGAAATTAATTTGGAATTTTTGAGAAACTTTAGAAATTTCCCTAACAAATATTAGAAATTTCCTAGATATGTTTAGAACTCCTGTAAATCTTTGGACATCTGAATCTTTTAAAAACAAATTTTTAATATATACTTCTTACAAAGCTGTATATTTCTTCAAAATTAAAAAAAAATAAAATTTCTTGAAATTTCCAAAAATTAATTCAAATCTTTAAAATTCTTTAAAATTCCGAAAATATCTTTAAAATTCTCTTTGAAATCTTTGGAATTCCTAAATTTATGCACACAAGTTTTTTTATTATCTTATATGCATTCTGGAACGTCACATGCATTTGAAGTTCTTAAAATTTCTAAAAATTATTACAAAATCCTTAAAAATCTCTAGAAATCTGTGCTTAGACATTTTGCTTTACGAGACTTCACATTTTTCATAATTCTTAGAATTTCTAAAAATTAATAAAGAATTGTTTCAAATATATTTGCTATTCCATTTTGCATTTACAAAATATAATTTTTAAAATTTCCAAAAATTAATTTCTTCCAAATTATTCTTAATTCCAAATCTTTAAAACTATTTAAAAAAATTTAGAATTCCGAATTTTTTGTGTACAAAATTTCATAAGAAATGAGATCACATTTTTTTAGATTTTTCAAATTTTTCAAAAATTATTTTGGAATTCTTTAATAATCTTTAAAATAATTTCAAGTATTCTATAAAATTCCATAGCTTGTGTACATAAATAGTTTAATGTATTTACCGATTGTGGGATATCACTTTTCTAAAAAATTTTTAAATTCTTAAAATTAATTTAAGATTCTTTGTATATTATCTATCTCAGATTTTCTGTGAATCTTTGGAATAATCTTGAAATTTTTAGAACTTTCTGAAAATCTTTGGAATTTGGAATCTAATATTTTGAACGTTCTGTAAAGCTTTGAGAAATTTGACCGATGAATATATTGAAATCTCTTATTTATTTTGGAATTCTTAAAAATTTTTTGAAAATAGTCGATATTCTGTAGAATTCCTTACCTTGTGTACACAATTTTTTAAATGCATTTGTTTTTTGCGATACTTGTCTGCATAATTTATCAGAAAATTCTCCAAACATAATTTGGAAGTCTTTCAATATCTTAGAAATTCCTTGCATTTTTTGGAATTCTTTCAAAATCTTTAAAACTCACCTTGGAACTTAATAATTTTTCAAGATATTTACTCCTTCAGGACGTCACATTTACCTAAATTTTTTGGAACTTTTAAAATTAATTTGGAGTCTCAAATAATCTTTAAAATAAAATCAAATATTCTGTGAAATTCCATAGCTTGTGTACACAAATAGTTTAATGTATTTGCCGCTTTTGGAACATCATTTTTCTAAAAATTTTTGAAATTTTCAAAAATTAATTTAAAATTTTTTGCATACTATCTTCGATTCTCTGTAAATCTTTAGAATAATCTTGAAATCTTTAGAACTCTCTAAAAATCTTTGGAATTTAAAATCTTATATTCTGAATTTTCTGTAGAGCTTTTAGAAATTTGAAAGATTAATATATTGAAATTTTTCATTTATTTTGGAATTTTTAAGAATTTTTTTGGAAATGTTTGATATTCAGTAGAATTTCTTACCTTGTGTACACAAATTTTTAAATAAATTTGTTTTTTGCGATACTTATCTGCATAATTTATCTAAAAATTCTCAAAACTTAATTTGGAAGTCTTTCAATATCTTCGAAATTTGTTGCATTTTTTGGAGTTCTTTCAAAATCTTTAAAACTCACCTTGATACTTAATAATTTTTCAATATATTTACTCCTTCAGGACGTCAGATTTACCTAAAATTTTAGAACCTTTAAGTTTAATTTGGAATCTTAAATAATCTTTAAAATAAAATCAAATATTCTGTGGAATTTCATAGCTTGTGTACACAAAATAGTTTAATGTATTTTCCGCTTTTGGAACATCATTTTTCTAAAAATTCTTAAAATTTTGAAAAATTAATTTAAATTTTTTTGTGTATTATCGCTAATTCTCTGTAAATCTTGAATAATCTTGAAATCTTTAGAACTCTCTAAAAATCTTTGGAATTTAAAATCTTATATTCTGAATTTTCTGTAGAGCTTTTAGAAATTTGAAAGATTAATATATTGAAATTTTTTGTTTATTTTGGAATTCTTAAGAATTTTTTGAAATGTTCGATATTCCGTAGAATTCCTTACCTTGTGTACACAAATTTTTAAATGCATTTGTTTTTTGCGATACTTATCTGCATAATTTATCTGAAAATTTTCAAAACTTAATTTGGAAGTCTTTCAATATCTTCGAAATTCCTTGCATTTTTTAGAATTCTTTGGAAATCTTTAAAACTCACCTAGAATTTAATAAAATAATAATTTGGAACTTTTGGAATCGCTGAGTTTCTTTGCAAATTTTTGAAATTGATTCGAAATTCGTAGAAATTTTTGCAATTCGGAATTATACCTGCATACATTTTTCTATATATTTGCCCTTTCGAGATGCCACCCTTTTTTAAATTTCATGGAATTCAATAAAATTCAATTTAGAATCCTTTGTAAATCTTTAATATTCTCTGGAAATTTTTGGAATTTTCTGAAAATCTTTAGAACATTCTAAAAATTTATAAAAATTAATTTGGAATCTTTTGGAAATCTTTGAAATTCCTTCTAAAATTTTGAAATTTCTGATAATCATAATCTTATGTTCACGGTATAACCAGCGTTTCTTCAAAATTCTCAAAAATTTTAATAACTATTTTGGAACTTAGAAATCTTTGGAAATCCAATTCTTGTATATAAAATTTTTTTGATACATTTGCACCTTGTTGCATCTCATTATCATAAAATTCTAAAATTCAAAAAAATTAAATTGGAATCTTTGGAAAATCTTTAAAATTCCACGGAAGTCTTTAAAATTTCTTTGGAAATTTTTCAGTACAATCTTTTTTATGTATATTTGACTCTTCTAAGATGTCACATTTCTTAAAAAATTTTTAGAATAAATTCTTAAAATTATTTAGAACTTCTTAAGGAACTTTTGAAAATATTTGGTATTTCATAAAATTCCTTACCTTCTGTACACAATTTTTTTAATTTACATTTGTCCCTTCGTTACATAATTTTTCTGAAATTCTTTAAAATTCTCAAAACTTAATTTGAAATCATTTGAAAATCTTTGAAACTTCCTGGAAATATTTGGCATTTTTTTGCAAAGTTGCATTTCCATAAAAGTTTGAGAATAAAATCCTAAAAATTATTTTTGTATTCTTAAGAAATTTTTTGAAATGTTTGATATTCTGTGGAATTTCTTATTTTGTGTACACAATTTTTTGAATGTGTAGTTGCTGCTTGCGAAATTTATCTAAAAATTTTGTAAATTCAATTTGGATAACTTAGAATATCTTTTGAATTTATTGCAAATTTTAAAATTTTTTGGAAATCTTTAAAGTTTATTTTTAGAAATCTCTGGAATTCAAAACCTTATGTACACAAACTTTTTAATAATATATTCATCTTTCACATTTCTTTAAAAATTTTGGAATTTTGAAAATTAATTTGGAATTTTCTGGAGTTTTCTCGTAAATCTTTGAAAATTCCGGAATTTTTTTCAAACTCCGTAGAAAGTTTTGAAATTTTGAATTATACTTGCATAGGTTTTTTATATATTTTCCTTTCCAAGACGTAACATTTTCTTTTAGAACTCTCCGGAATTAATTGAAATTTATATTATTTTGCCAGATGTTACAGTTCTTCAAAATTTTTAGAATAAATTCCGAAAAATTATTTTGGAATTTTTAAAAAGGTTTTAGAAATTTTTAATGTATACCCTTTGCGATACGTAATTATTCTAAAATTTTTCCAATTTTCAAAAATTGATTTGGATTCCTTTAGATAACTTTGAAATTTTTTGCAAATCTAAAAAATCATTAAAACTTTTTTGAAATTCTTAAAATTCCAAAAAATTAATTTACGATCTTTGAGAAATCTTTAAAATTTTACGGAAATCTTTAAAATTCCAAGGAAAGTCTTTGGAATTCCTAAACTTATTTTGCACACAAGTTTTTCATTATTTTTTTATATGCGTTCCGAGACGACACATTCCTTTAGAATTTTTGAAATTCTAAAATTTATTCCGAAGTTCTTTTGAAATACTTTGAAAATCTGTAAAATACTTTACGAGATATCACATTTCTTTATAATTCTTAGAATTTCTATCAATTAATAAAGATTTCTTTGAAATATGAATCTCATTTCTTTGAAATGAATGAAAATAGAAATTTCCAAAAAAATAACTTAGAATCCTATAGAAATCATTAAATTTTCTTCCAAATCTTTAGATCTCAACGAAAATCTTGGAAATTTTGAATTTTATGTGCCAAAATTTTTCAATGTATTTATTTCCGAGACGTCACATTTTTTCAAGAATTTTGAATTTTTTCAAAATTATTTTGGAATTCTTGAATAGTCTTTAAAAATCTCAGATATATATTCAACAGAATTTTTGCTTACACAAATATTTTAATGTATTTGCCGCTTGTGAAACAACATTTTTTGAAAATTTTTGGAATTCTCAAAAATTATTTTAGAATTCTTTGAAATAATCTTTACAACTTTCTGAAAATTTTTGCAGTTGAAAATGTAATGTCGACAAGTTTTCAATACATTTATCCTTTCCTGAAAGTTAAATTTTTGTAAAGTTTTGGAATTTGAAAGAATTAATTTAAAATTTTTGAAATCGTTGGACTTTCTTGCAAATATTAAAAAGTATCAAACTTTTATGCACAAATATTTTAATATATTTGGCCTTTTTCGCCACTTCGCATTTCTTCAAATTTTTTGGAATCCCTAAAACTTAATTTGAAATCTTAGTAGATTTTTAAAAATCCATGCAAATCTTTGAAATGCTCTGATATTTTTTAAAAATCTTTGAAAAGTTTTGGGATTCTAAATCTGATTTAGAAAAATTTTTTAATACATTTTACCCTTTCCGGAACATCGCATTTCTTTCAAAATTTTATAATAAATTCCTAAAAATTATTTTAGAATTCTTAAAAATCTTTAGAAAATGATGGAATTCTGTGGAATCTTGTGTACACAAATTTTTCAATTTATTTGTTCTTTGCTAGACATCGTTTCTCTAAACATTCTTGAAATTTTCAAAAATTAATTTGAAATCTTTTGAATATCCATTAAATTCCTTTTAAAGATCAGTGAGATTCTCTAATTTTTTCAAAAGTTTTGAAAATTTTGAAATTCATTAGAAATCTTTAAAAATCCAAATTTTGTACACAAATTTTTCAATATATTTGCACCTTGCAAGATAATATATAAGTTAAATATTTTTGAAATTCCGAAAAAAAATGAAATTTTTGGAAAATCTTTTTGGAATTGCACGAAAAGCTATAAAATTATCTCCGAAATCTTTGAAACTGCATTCCGAGATGTCATATTTTTTAAAAATTTTTTTAGATTTCCAAAATTTAATTTAAAATTCTTTGAGATCTGTAAAATCTTTGGGATGCCCTGAATTTCAAATTTTGGAATAAATTCCTAAAAATTATTTTGGAATTGAAAAACATCGTAAAAACTTGACGGTCGTGTTCCTTCAATATTATTTATAGATAAACCTCCCCTAAAAAAACTCTGCAGATGCTTCGTTCAACTAACATATTTGTCGTTTATCGTTCTGAACTGTCACTTCAGTTTCGAATCCCGCATCGATAATATACACATGTTGGAGATCTGTACGGCTTCAGATTCGTTTAGCAATTTTATCATAAATAACAAATACTTTAATTTTAATTTATTTTTAGTTATAAAAATAAATACGAATTGCAAGTTAAATTGTAATATTAATTCATTTACATTTGTTCTGCATCGCCGCTGTGATTGAATATTTTTAAATGTCATCAAACTTAAACATAATATCGAGTCGATTCTATTACGACAACTAATTGAAATACGTCCAGTGGGCTTAAAATTAAAAATTATTAAAAGCAAAATTGCAAAAAAGTAACAAGATGAAGAGGACGGAATTTTTATATAAAAGGATTTTCAATTAAGACGAAAAAAGTAAAATTTGTAGTAAATTAGATTTTTATTAGTTTTATAAGTAGAACGAAGTAATGAAAGGAATAATTAGCACTCTAAAAACATTTTGTTTGACTAGAAAAAAATTTTCAATATGCAAGATTCTCTAATAACAAATTGAGATTTTTATTTAAAATGAAACTTGTAAATAATTAAAAGATTAAATTTTTATTACCAAAAGAGAATTTTTATTTTTACCCTTTATTAAACAAGCTTGTTATTAAGAGTTGATTCAAACTAAATAGCAAAAAGAAGCATTGCCAACAACAAATTAAATAAGTTCTGTGCTAAATCTTGGTCCATGGCGCTCAAAATTAATTTTAAACAGTAGCTGTATCATTTTGACCCATAGCAATATAATATTTACATGTCTATGCATCTTGATGTATAAAATAGTTTTAAACGTTTTTAAATTTTAATTAGGTTAAACTGCTACTCGTAGCATTAGCAGCCATATTGGAACTGCCATTTTGAATTTTTATAACTTTCTAGAGAAATTCAGGTTGGTCTCGATCTATTTCTATTCCTAGCACTTCGAGAAACTATTTTGAAGAATTAAAAATTTATTAAAATTACTTTGTAATACAAAAATAATAACGAAATACGTAAAAGGAGCATTTTGTTACCACTCTGTGACAGAGCTGGACTAGAAATATTTTGAAAAAATAAACGATTATAATTCTAAAAATTGATCTTTTTTACCTGATTTTTTTGTGATCCAGCGAAGAGACATTAAATAAGAAAATCGATGAAGCTTGTAGGAATAGCAGATTTATTCGGGCTTGAAATTCTAAGCTCAGTGAAGCATCTAGAGGACAGAGGGTTTTACTACTTACGTGTAACGCTCTGAAGGATATTTACATTTGAAGTCAATTTTTTGTTTAAATCCATTTGATTCTGACTTTAAACAATAAGAATTTTAGATTTTCACTAAATAAAAAAATTATCGATCAGTTTTAGATTTAATTATTTTTTTTTTAAGTTTCGGTGGGCTTCGTTTTCATTTCCTAGAACGCTCCTTTTTTGACAAACGCATCCGCACTTGTTTGATTTTAGAATATTGTAACTTATAAAAATTTGCTATTTAATTTTTATTTGCAGCGAACAAATAATTATCTATTTGGTACAATTAATAGAAATCAGAATGCCTTAACAAGAAATGAACTTGAAATAACTTTGTGCTGCGAGGTGCAACTAACCTCCCTCCAAATCATATACGATTTTTGATTTTGCCAAGTTTTTCAAACTTGCGAAAGATTTCCTATTATTCAATGATTGCGATGTTGTCATAGTGGCTAAAACTGTTATGTTACCATCGCAACAGCCAGGCGAATGCCATGCCTATAGAGGTTTTATTTATCGTTAATCTATTCATGCGCGTCAGTGGCAAAGAGGCAACTGACAAATTCCAAAAATCAAAAAATAAAAGAAATTCAATACTTATTTCAAACTCAAACTTATTTACATTTTAAAACCGCGTGGTAACATTATTTTTATCACGGAGGGCTTTAGGGATCCAATCCGAGTTATCTTTAGGGGGGAAGGCAATTATCTCCTTGTTCATCCCTAAATAAGCTACTGCTGAAATATTCAATTCACTTCTGATAACAAAAAGAAACTGCATTTACCGGGGGTCTCTGGGGGCACAAAATCAAAATACAAATTATGCAAATGCTTTGATACCGCTGTAATGTTCTTAGACACGCTGACGAATTTGGGAGGATAACTCCCCCCCCCAACTCCCCCCGAATTGGGGGATAAAGGTTTTAAAAAGTTTTTACTTTTCGCGGAAGATTATAAGTTCACAAATATATATATTACAATTTTGAGTGCCAATACCCCCCAGACCCCCCGGACTCTAAAACAATATTCTCTAGCTTGGACTAACTATCGGGATCTGTTACTTAAATTTGACTTGAAAAATTGTGAATAGCAAATCATTATAATTTTCATTCTTAAGATTTTTCCTTAGTTTTTAAAATATTGATTCTGTTAATTTTTATGTTGATTGCAATCACTCTTTCCGATATTCTCTTGTATTCCACTATCTGGGGTGCTGTGTTTTTATTTATCAACAGCGCAACTCTCCCTAGCTTCCTATCTTCGCGTCTTCTATAGTATAGTACTTGGCCACTTTTTGGTTTTACATCTTCTCCTGTTCTTCTTACTTCGGATAGATCAACGATGTTCCATTATATTTTGTCTCAGTTTCCAGTTCTTTAAGCTTGTTTTCTGGGCGAGGGTCCGTCAACCCTGACTTCGATTTTTACCATTCTTTTTGCAAATTATGAAAGATAACAATGCTAGATATGCCGGACAACAAATTTTCGAAAAAAAATTACTTTTTGTGTGAATTCAATTTTGATTTGATTGCGCTGTCAAAACCCACTCTCCCCAACCATTCGAGACCCTTCGGGTCTCAAACGGCGCTTCGAGCGGTTTTGACACGCGCTAAACTTATTAAAAACATCATTTAAGCGGCTCCAACTTGAAAAGTTTGAAAGTTGACGCGACGGATCTCAGAGAGCGACTGACTCCTTCCTAACGCTGCTCCAGCTAGCCCCGCCTTAAGGTATTTCCGCTAGTACAAATGTGCATGTCCTGTAAATAAAATGCATAAAATTATTGCGTAATATTACGCAATAATACACTTACATGTATTTCTTATGAGAAAATTGCAATTCAATTCAAAATTAAATTGTGATTTTATTACAAGTCCGTCAAAGTTCCTCCTGCCTTTAAAATGCTTGTATGTTTTTGTTCTTTTGTTTGGTATAGCCATTTCTATAGGGAAAAGTGTACTTTCGAGTCAGGGTTAACGGACTCGAGCCGTTTTCTGTTGCCATTGTGCGTATGTTGAATGTGAAAACATAAAGCAGGTTTTTAGTTGATTTTCATTCTTTTGGTTTTCTTGAACTTTGGCCCCCCCCCCCCAGAATTTGTGGGATTGATTAATTTCTCAGTGTGAGATTCTAAGATGTAATCTCCACTCACCTGGGGTATTGTATTTTTAAAATTCAATATTTCCATGTTTGCATGTTAGTTACAATAATGATAACAATAAGGGGTTTCTAGCCTTTACTCGCCGCGCTGGCCAAACGTCTTGGCAAGTTTTAGATATCTAGCATACCCCGTCCTTCCAAGGACATGTCATAAATCTTTTGAAAATTAAAACGGCAGCGGAAATTTTTTAATAAATTTTCAAAGCTTTACTGGTTGCCAGCAATGCAATATTTGGATACTGGTGGGCGTTCCACACCCCCCCAGAATCCTCGGTTATACCATTTTATTTTTTATCAGGAGTAAACTGAAGAGCTCCTTTGCAGGGGCACTGAAGGATGTCCCACACCCCCCACACCCCCGGATCGAACAGTTTATTTTTATCAGCAGTAAACTAAAGATCTCCAGCTGCAGATGCATTGGAGGGTATTCCACATCTCCCCAAACTCCCGGATCAAGTAGTTTATTTTAATCAGCAGTAAGCTAAAGATCTCCAATTAGAGATGCACTGGAGGGTGTTCCACACCCCCTAAATCCCCAGGATTAAATAGTTTTTTTTATCAGAAGTAATCTGAAGATCTCCAGTTGCAGATGCTCTGATGGAGGTTGTTCCACACCCTCCAGACCACCCGGATTAAGTAGTTTATTTTTATAAGAAGTAAATTGTAGATCTCCAGTTACAAAAGCACTATAAGATGTTTACCCCCCCTTCCACTCCGAGACCGCCCGGATCGATTAGTTTATTTTTATCAGAAGTAAACTGAAGATTTACCGTTGCAGGGGCTTTCACACCTCGAGACTCGGCAGATTGAGTAGTTTATATATTATCAGAAGTAAACTGAAGATCTCCCATTGCAGAGGCATTGGAAGATGTTTCACACCCCGGACCCCCCGATTCTATGGTTTAATTTCTATTAGAAGTACACTGAAGATCTCCTATTGCAAAAGCACTGAAGGGTGCTCCACACCTCCTAGACTCCCCGGAAGGAGTAGTTTATTTTTAAGAGAAGTAAACTGAAAATCTCCCGTCGCAGAGGTACTGGAAGGTGTTCCACAGCCCCTAGATCCCCGGAACAAGTAGTGTATTTTTATTAGCAGTGAAATGATGATTTTGAGTTGCAGATGCATTGGAGGGTGCTCCACACTTCCCAAACCCCCGATTTAATAATTGTACTTTTATCAGAGTAAACTACAGATCTCCAGTTGCAGAGGCACTGGAGAGTGTTACACATCCCCCCAAACTCCCCGAATCAGTAATTTATTATAATTAGCAGTAAGCTGAAGATCTCCAATTGGAGATGCATTGGAGGGTGTTCCACACCCCCCAAACCCCCCGGATTTAATAGTTTATTTTTTATAAGGAGTTAGCCAAAGATCTCTTGTTGCAGAGGCACTAATGAAGGTTGTTCTACACCCCCACACCCCACGGATTAAGTAGTTTATTACTATTAGCAGTAAACTAAAGATCTCCAGCTTCAGATGCACTGGATGATGTTCCACTTCCCCCTAAAACTCCCCGGATCAAGTAGTTTATTTTTATCAGAAGTAAACTGAAGATCTCCCGTTGCAGGGGCTTCCACACCCCAGACTCGCCGGATTGAGTAGTTTAAATTTTATCAGGAGTAAACTAAAGATCTCCCGTTTCAAAAGCACTGGAGAGTGTTTCACACCCCGGACCCTTGGATTCAGTGGTTTATTTTCTATTAGAAGTAATCTGAAGATCTCCTGTTGCAGAGGAACTGAAGGGTGTTCTACACCTCCCAGACTCCCCGGATGGAGTAGTCTATTTTTTATCAGAAGTAAACTGAAGTTTTCCTGTCGCAGAGCCACTGGAGGTTGTCTACCCCTTCCCCCCCTTCCAAATACCCGGATCGAGTAGTTTATTTTAATTATCAGTAAGCTGAAAATCTCCAATTGAGATGCACTGGAGGCGTTCCACACCTCCCAAACCCCCTGAATGAAATAGTTTATTTTTTATCAGAAGTAAGCTGAAGATGTCCAGTCGCAGAGGCACTGATGGAAGTTGTTCCAAACCCTTCAGACCTCCCGGACCAAGTAGTTTATTTTTATTAGCAGTAAACTGAAAATCTCCATCTGCAGATGCACTGGAGGGTGTGCACATTCCCTCCCTAGATCCCCCCGAATTGAGTAGTTTATTTTTATCAGAAGTAAACTGAAGATCTCCGTTGCAGAGCACTGGAGTTGTCCACACCCCAGACTCTCCGGATCTAAGTAGTTTATTTTTATCAGCAGTAAACTGAAATCTTATGAGGATCACATGGAAGTTACACCTCCCAAATCCCGAGAGCACAATGGTTATTTTTATCGAAGTAACTAAGATTCCGTGCATGGCCAACCAGACTGGATAAGTGTATATTTCAGGATAAAGAACTTGATGGTAAATGAAGAAGGGGCGGTCACCCAACAATTCATAGACCAACATGGGTAACCTCATGGCTACCAGTACCTGAAATGATGCAGGAAAGCCGAGGAAGAAGCTGGCGCACCGTGGTATCTAGACTAACTGATTTATACAGGTCAGGACGTTCGAATTCGAACAACGACGAAGAAGAAGAAGAAACTGAAGATCTCCTGTTGCAGAGGCACTGGAGTGTGATTCACACCTCCCAGACTCCCCGGATGGAGTAGTTTAATTTTTATCACAAGTAAACTGAAGATCTGCCGTCGCAGAGGCACAGCCCCAAGACCTCCCGGATCAAGTAGTTTATTTTTATTAGCCGTGAACTGAAGATTTCCAGTTCCTGACACACTGGAGGGTGTTTCACACCCTCAGACCCCCGGTTTAACAAATATATTTTTGATCCGAAGTAAACTGAATATCTCCCGTTGCAGAGACTCCTCTTCACCACCGGGGAGCTTCAGGCAACAGTGGCCGGCATCACACGGACAGGGGAGGCAGTCCTGGGTGGAGGCACTCGAAACCATGGCTGCCGAGTTTGGGTACATCTTCTTAGCCTCCTGGAACAACATGTCTCTTGAGATGGATATATACAACCTTGATGAACATGATGAACTTTCACCTTACGCAGGTCCTCGGCGGCCACGGGTGCTTCAATTGTACTATCTGCACGGAATCTAAAAATTCCAACTCCTTCTTCCGGCCACCATGATGCTGATAATACTACCAAGCCCGCAATCTTTCACTGCTAGAGTTGAGAACGTGCTAGAGTAGTAGTAAAAAAACTTGTTATACTGAAGAACCAGGCAGACTGGAAAACCATAAACATAATCGTGCGAATAGATGAGAGAGTGGGAATGACAGAAGAGAAGGCAACGGGACGCGCAAGAGAGGCCGCGATCCGCCTCTGACACGATGGTAATCATTAGATCAACTCGACTGTAAGCCTCTGAAGGTCATCCCCCTCCCACTCTCGGTAGTAATGTTTTCTTAGAATGATCCCTGTGGGGACCCTAAAGGGAGATTTTAGTCAATGAAGTCTGACACTACGTTAGGATATCAAGATGAATAATTATCTGATGTTATATAATTAATTCAACCAATGAAATCCACCTATCAATCAAAAGTGTAATTATACCACGTGTCAAAATCCAATTGTCATGTCAATCAAATACTTAATGAAAGGATTGATTTATGACCACATTAAACTACATAATTATCAATGGTTACTACCGATTAATTAAAATGTCGGATTAAACTTACATAGTCAAAATTTCAATTACAGTAAAACCTTGCTTATCCAACCTAAACGGAACCAATTTAAGGTTCATTAAGCAAAAAGTCGAATAATTGTGAAAACTGAAATAAATATCAAAACATAAAATTAAAGTCTGTAGTCTTATCCTGATATTCTCGATTAGGATAATAAATTACATAATTATCGAAATTTTAATAAAATATAGTTCGTTTTTTGGACACTGCATTTTAATTATTATTTTTGTTTCTTAGTTTGCACAAAAATAGTACAATTAAAATACAATTTGGTGAACATCATTGGATAATTCACATATGATTCAAATAAAGTTTAAAAAATGAATAAATTTAAAAATTTGTCTTCGAGTTGGTGAGAACCCGGATAAGTGGGGTTTTACTGTAAACAAAGTTGGACTTGAATTTAAAAAAGTGAGCTAAAAGTCCCCTAACTCCACTACTACTTTGGACGTAAGAATGCATTCTACCCCACAAACTGGGGAAGTGCTAAAGTTTGTATTATCATTTTCCTCCCCGAACGAAGTATAATCGATCGATGCTCTGTTTATTTAACTCAGTTTAAAAAAAATTAATAATAATTTCATTTATTTTTAAATTTCGTTTTTCAGACTTTATAGCTTTTGTTTGTTATAGCTTTTAAAAGCTTTAGATTTGTTGGATGCTGTACTGCTTTTAGGTTCTTTTGCATCTAAACCGAAAATTAAATTGTTGATTATAAATTGAAAAGTTTTCGATTTTGTTAAAAAAATAAAACAATTCGATTTAAATAACAAAAGAAGTTGTAAAAGATAGGTCCAATTGGTAGTTGTAAAAAAATTCGAAAATTTAAATTTCAAATAAAAGCGTACATAATAAAATAAAGGAAATGTAAATTTTCGTCGTTGCTTTTAAAAGCCAATAATATCATCTTGTTTACAGTTGTTCAGTGGTCTTGAAATACAAATTTATCTAAAAAGTTTTATGTTTGAAGAGGTGGAAAAAGAAGTAAAGTGTATTCTACGTCCAGCTGTGTTCAAAAGCGGAAAACAAAAGTTTTTAAGAACTCCTCATGATTTTCTCCCGTTTCACTTCCAAACTTGGGCACATAAATCTGTTTGTTACGAGTTGATCTATAAAATACATAAACATTCTTTAAAAATTTTATTTCGTGGCGGTGTGGTGGTGCAAAGTTCGAATTAGGTAACTTGATTATAATCCTTAATATCCTTTTCTCGTGAGCGACATTTTAAATTGCCTTTCCCCAAAACTTTTTGAATAACATTTTCGTGTAATTAATCAACAATTGAGGCCATTATCGGTTTAAACTTGTCTTGGAAAAAGTCGGACCACTTGATTGCAAAGTTGGTCAAAATTATAGGAATGCCCTTCGGTTACGGTTAAGTTTGCAATCTTTAATCGAAACTAAATTAGACTTCGGCTTTACCCACTAACAACCTCAAGATAAAGTCGAATTGCCAAAACTTTTATTATCCTGTCGCTCCTTGTCTCGTTCAGTAATTAGAACCAAATTTTTAATTCTAATTAAACTTTTTTATTCCTTCAAATGGTGACCCCGACGAAACGAAATTATATTGATTTATCTTGCAAAAAAAACTTTCGGCCAGCCAGTTCTATTGTTCGCGATAATAAATCTTGCTCGGAGTGGTTTTCACTTAAAACGACCAATTATGTAAAAACATATTGTCCGTTTCTGACGGCGAACCAGTACAATGCCACAAAATAAGATGTCCTGATAGCATAATAATTTTTATTTGAAAAAGTTATAAGAAAACGAAAATAATCGAGCCCATATATCTTATGTAAGCCTTAGAATGCAGAACCATTTAAAAACTTTTATGATTGTAGGAGTTCGAAGTCTTCGAGACGTGCTTTTTCAAGTTTAGTTTTCCCGAGTTTTATAAGATTTTAGAATAAGTTTTGTGGAACAAGAAGATTAAATTTGTATTTTAAATGCAACAAAACACTTATATCGTAATCTATCAGAAAACTCAAATTGTCTTCATAAAACGAAACCGCAAAAATCATAATTGTTAATTTATAATTTCGAACCTAAAGGTTCGAAACTGTACTAACCCCTTCCTAAGAAAATCTACGCATTAATCGTATAATTAATGATTTTTACCTGAGCCCCTTTTTATTCTTCCAGCAAAAATACCAAATTTTGCAAATAATTTGAAAATATATCCAAAACTCAAACTTGCGCCATCTCGTGGTGGGGAGACAAAGCGCTTCAAATGCACTTTCTACTGTTGGAAAAAACATTACGAAATTTATATTTATATTTAGCAAATCGCCCCAATTCAAAAAGAATTTATTCAAATTATCGTCGAAGGTTTCAAGAAAATTCTAATTTAGAAATTCCTATACCTTCGCTTTTCCATTTCCCGATTAATAGCTCCATCTACCGCACCTACCGATCACCCTGCAAAATCAATACTGCAACTTTTTATTACAAATAAAACAAACGAAATCTGTCAAAATAAAAAGAAAACTGACGAATTGTTTCCACATCGCGAATTTCACCTTAAAACTTGAATTATTTTATTGTTGGGAAATTCTTTGATAATTGAAGCATTCAAATGAAAATTACGTCGCAAACAGAAACAAAAGTGATTTTCACTTGTTACAAAATCCGATAGGTTTTCTTTGTTTGTAAATGAAAATTGCTACAAAAAGTTCCACGCCTCATGAATTACACCGAAATGGTAAATCGGATATATTCTTTTGTTTTGATTTTCCTGCTATCCATCTAAGGTTAAAAGGTTTTTCCTTTTTGTAAATTACTCACGCTTGAAATATTTGTGAAGTTTATTAAAATTTCCGTTTACACTTCTGAAACTTTCAATTTGTTAAAAATTTTAATTAGTTTTTCGACAAACCTGAATTCTTCTGAACTTTAAAAATAAACTAACATTTTCATTGGATTTTCCAGTGCACAGACGACGGGTTATGGTCTGGTTGTGGAGTTTAATTTTCCAACTTCAGTTTAACTGTAAATACTGTAGTTGTTAATAAAACTAACTGCTTATCAAAACTTTAGTTCATGCAAACTTTGGTAAATTGAGTTCAAAGTTTCAAGTGTTTTCTTAGGATATTAATTAACTGAAAAAAAGAAAATTTTACTTAAAGAAATGGATTAAGTAAATTATACTCAAGTTTTACCAGAATCACAACTTATTTATGTATATTTAGCAGTGATAATTTTACTTACTTGTGCTCGGTAATGCCCTTGCAGTTGGTAATTGGGCGCCATAAAATATGCAGTGGTAATCTCTATTGCACTATGAATTGTTAATTGCCCGTTTGTATTAACTGAATGAATAAATTATTATTTACTTACCTAAAATTGAATGTAAAATTCTACGAAACAACCCCAAGGAAGATAGAGAAGAAACCCACAGTGGCGTCTTGTAGGCAAGAGAGGCATGGCCTCACCAGGCCAAGCTTTACCAAACATAATTTTGAGTATAATCTGTTTTCAAATATTATATAAAATTACTTTTCTTACTCAAGAAATTGATTGGTGCAAGCAAAATTGTCGAAGGTCTACCGGTTAGCATTTTATGGCCACGGACAGCCCCAAAAGGTAAAAATTTTAGTAAAATTTGATTCGATTTTCGATAAATGTTTTATTTAACCTTAAGGATTTTATTGAACGCTTAGGTCCGATTGTTCAGTCAAGGTTTAAAACTTTGGTTAACTAAACCGGTTTATCGATATTCAAACCACGCCCACGTTTTGATTTTTCAGTAAGATTAATTTCATAAATGGAAATGTCAAACGATGAGATAGCAGAGGTTGTTCCTTAATTTACTATATTTTCAAAAAATAAAATACACAATAGAAATTAATAATTGAAAAAACTTTGGGTTAACCTAAATATTTTAGTTTACGCTTACGCCATACCCTCACTAAACAACAGCTTTTATTTAACAAATTAAAATCATTTTTAAAAATATCATAGCAATATATAGACTTTTATAATTCCTATATTAACTACCTACCGGGGGTATAGAATACCCTCCAGTGCACCAGTATCAGCCGGGATTCTGATTCCCGAGAACTAGAACATTTAATGTTTACAGATTGTGCAAAAGCCTTATGATAACTCTTTAGTGCTCTAAGAAATGATAATATTAGGGGTATGCCATATACTCTAACCCCCACCCCCATTTTTTATCTTTCTTTTTACGCTGTTAACAGCTTCACTTTGATCTATTTTGGAAAAAAACTTGTTTTAATATTCTAGGCTGAAGAACAACAATATGGTTTTAATACCCCCGACGTATTGCTTATTATTTGTTGGTTCGGCTCGAGTTAAGATTCCCAAACTCGAAAATACATTTTTTTTTAAAATTCTTTTAACTTAAGAATAAATTTTGTGGGTCTTTTATAACCCAATAATTTAACTTTGAAAATCACGAAATTTCTATAAGAAACATAATTGTATCATTGCATTAATCCAAAAGCATTATTGCGCAATAGTAGGGCGGTATAGGGAGATATTTGTAGTTAGTAAAGCGTTCCTCGGCACCCTCTGCTTCGGTCCATTTTCGCTCCGGGTTGTTTTGACAAACGCAACCACGAAAAATCTTAGATTTACCCTAAAGTGTATTTTTTTTAAATTTGTGGTCCGACCACAAATTTTATTCTTTTTATCGGTTAATTAGACCCTCATCTTTCATAATTCGCTTTACAAATCTAAATTGGGGAATCTTGACTCTGTCACCAAAACATATTTTAATTTTAATAGGCGGGGTTACAGTTCAAAAGGGACAATAAAGAAATTGCATTCCAAATTAATTTTTAAAGCCGTTTTTTCTAAAATTTGTAGACCGACCGCAAATTTAATTTTTTTTATCTACTAATTATTCCCAATTTCTTTACCTAGATTAGATTAGATTACCAAATTTGTCTATTAAATAAATTAACGCAGTAACCAATCAGAGGGCAGCAAAACAAAACAATCGGAAATACGACTGGCTACTTCGTTAATTTATCTTATAGATATCTAGATTTATCTAAGAGATATCTCTAGGTGAAAAAATTGGGTATTTGACCCTTATCCTTCATAATTCACTTTATAAATCATAAAAATCCAGAATCGGGTATCTTAACTGTCACGCGTTGGTTCCATCGAAACACTGATGAAAAATGTCACATCACCATCACCATCACCAACAGCAAATATGCTAAAATCTTCAATTCAGCACTAAAAACTTAAACTGTACAAACCGGGGAGTCTGGAGGTATGGAATACCCTCCAGTGCACCAGTACCGGGAGCCAAAACATTAAATGTTTAAAAACTGTGCAAAAGCCTCATGATAATACTTTTCAGCGTTTTAGTGAAAGATAACACTGGGGTATTTCATACCCCCCCAAACGGGTTTCATTTTTCATTTTACGTTGTTAACAGGTCCACTTTATTTGAGCTATTTTTGAAAAGATGCCGCTTCCATGTTTTAGTCTAAGAAATACTGACATAGTTTTACTCTCTCCCGCCAATTACAGATTGTTTATTTGTCGATGGTTCTATCACAACACTAATAAAAAATGTCACGTTACCATAGTAACGGTTATTATATTGAAATTTTCAATTTCCCACTGAAAACATAAAATGAAAATGAAATAATACAATACCCCAAGTCAAAACAAACAAAAACACCGAAAACAAAAACGTCGAAAAGAAAACCACCGAAGTCAAAATACTAAAAACAAAAATACTGAAAAGCAAAAACACTGAAAAACAAAAGCACCAAAAACACGTCGAAAACAAAAACGCCGAAGTCAAAATACTAAAAACACGTAAACAATAACTCCGAAATCAAAATGCCGAAAATAAAAATACTGAAAAGCAAAATCACCGAAAAACAAAAACACCAAAAACAAATACGAAAACGTCGAAAACAAAAACGCCGAAATCAAAATACCAAAAACAAAAACGAGAAAACAATAACGCTGATGTCAAAACGCCAAAAACAAAAATACTGAAAAACAAAAACACCGAAAACCAAAAATACCAAAAACAAAACCACCGAAAGCAATAACGAGAAAGTCACAATACCAAAAACAAAAACGCTGAAAGCACTAACGCCGATGTCACAACGCCAAAAACAAAAATACTGAAAAGCAAAGCCGAAAATTAAAATACCAAAAACAATAACGTCGAAAACAAAACGCCAAAGTCAAAATACCAAAAACAAAAACACCGAAAACAATAACGCCGATGTCAAAAATTATTTGATGGTTCTATCGCAACACTAATAAAAAATGTCACGTTACGCCGTAAACGCCACAAACGCCGAAAACAAAAATACTGGAAAGCAAAAACACCACTAAACATAAACACTGTTAGTTATTCGCGACATTACGCAACTGGTCGGAGCTTGTAAGATAAGAAAGGGTAGAGTCGGTAATTATCATTACAGCAAGCACATGTACTTTAGCAAGAAGTAATATTTGTATTTTTCAATTAATAAATGTTTAAGTGCAAATGTTCTTTTATCAAAAAACTCAACAACAAACACCAAAAACAAAAGCGCCGAAAACAATAACGCCGATGTCAATAATTATTTTATGGTTCTATCGCAACACTAATAAAAATGTTACCATAGCAACGGTCATTGTAATAAAATTTTAAATTTCGCACTTAAAGAATAAAATGTGGAAACCGGGGGGTTGGGGTATGGAGTACCATCCAGTGCACAAGTACCGCTAGTCAAAACAAAAACATCAAAGCCAAAACTCCGAAAACAAAAATACTGAAAAGCGAAACACCGAAAACCAAAAACACCAAAAAGAAACACGTCGAGAACAAAACCGCCGATTTCAAAACGCCGAAAACAAAAATACTGAAAAGCTAAAACACCGAAAAACAAAAACGTCGAAAACAAAAACGCTGCAATCCAAATACCAAAAACAAAAGGGTCGAAAACAATAATGCCGATGTCAAAAATTATTTGATGGTTCTATCGCAACACTAATGAAAAATGTCACGTTACCTTAGCAACGGTGATTATAATGAAATTTTCAATTTCGCACTTAAGAATAAATTGTGTAAACCGGGGTCTGAGGGGTATGGAGTACCATCCAGTGCACAAGTACCGCGAGTCAAAATGAAAACATTAAAGCCAAAACTCCGAAAACAAAAATACTGATAAGCGAAACACCGAAAAAAAAAGCACCAAAAAGTAAAACGTCAAAAACAAAAACGCCGAAAATAAAAATACTGAAAAGCAAAATACCGAAAACCAAAAACACCAAAAAGAAACACGTCGAAAACAAAAACGCCGATTTCAAAACGCCGAAAACAAAAATACTGAAAAGCTAAAACACCGAAAACCAAAAACGTCGAAAACAAAAACGCTGAAATCAGAATACCAAAAATAAAAGCGTCAAAAACAATAACACCGATGTCGATAATTATTTGATGGTTCTATCGCAACACTAATAAAAAATGTCACGTTACCATAGCAACGGTCATTGTAATAAAATTTTAAATTTCGCACTTAAAAAATAAAATGTGTAAACCGGGGGGTCTGGGGGGTACGGAGTACCATCCAGTGCACAAGTACCGCGAGTCAAAACAAAAACATCAAAGCCAAAACTTCGAAAACAAAAATACTGCAAAGCGAAACACCGAAAAACAAAAACACCAAAAAGTAAAACGTCAAAAACAAAAACGACGAAAATAAAAATGCTGACAAGCAAAACACCGAAAACCAAAAACACCAAAAAGAAACACGTCGAAAACAAAAATGCCTATTTCAAAACGCCGAAAACAAAAATTCTGAAAATCAAAAACACCGAAAACCAAAAACGCCGAAATCAAAATATCAAAAACAAAAGCGTCGAAAACAATAATGCCGATGTCAAAAATTATTTGATGGTTTTATCGCAACACTAATGAAAAATATCACGTTACCCTAGCAACGGTCATTATATTGAAATTTTCAATTTCTCACTGAAAAAATAAAATGTGTAAACTGGGGGGTTTGAAGTATCCTCCAGTGCACAAGTATCGCGATTCAAAACAAAAACGTCAAAGCCAAAACGGCGTAATCTCAAAATATTGAAAAGCAAAATCACCAAAAATCAAAAACGTCGAAAACAAAAACACTAAAGTCAAAATACCAAAAATAAAAACGTCGAAAACAATAACGCCGATGTCAAAACGCCGAAAACAAAAATACTGAAAAGGAAAAATACCGAAACACAAAAATACCAAAGAGAAAAACGTCGAAAACAAAAACGTCAATGTCAAAACGCCAAAAACAAAAATACTGAAAAGCAAAAACACCGAGAAAAAAACGCCGAAGTCAAAATACCAACAACAAAAGCGTCAAAAACAAAAATGCCGATGTCAAAACGCCGATAACAAAAATACTCAAAAGCAAAAACACCGAAAAACAAAAACGTCGAAAACAAAAACGCTAAAGTCAAAATACCAAAAGCAAAAGCGCCGAAAACAATAACGCCGATGTTAAAAATTATGTGATGGTTCTATCGCATCACTAATAAGAAGTTTCAAGTTACCATAGCAACGATTATTATATTGAAATTTTCAATTTCCCACTGAAAAAATAAAATGTGTAAACCGGGGGATATGGGGGGTATTGAGTACCATCCAGTGCACAAGTACCGCGAGTCAAAACAAAAACGTCAAAGCCAAAACGCCAAAACCAAAAATACTGAAAAGCAAAAACACCAAGAAACAAAAACACCAAAAACAAAAACATCGAAAACAAAACACCAAAGTCAAAATACTAAAACATAAAACGCCGAAAACAATAAAGCCGATGTCAAAACGCCGAAAACAAAAACACTGAAAAGCAAAAACACCTAAAAATAAAAATATCAAGGAGAAAAACGTCGAAAACAAAAGCGCCGATGTCAAAACGCCGAAAACAAAAATACTGAAAAGCAAAAAGACTGAAAAAAAAAACGTCAAAACAAAAACGCCGAAGTCAAAATACCAAAAACAAAAGCGTCGAATACAAAAACAGAAGAAAAAAGTTTCGCTAGGCCAAAAGCTCACCTGGAAGAACCACCTCACATACACCACAATCCAAGCCAAGGGCATCCTCAGAAAATTGTACCCCATGATAGGAAGACGCAGTAAACTGTCTTCGTCAAACAAGCTTCACATCCACATCGGGCCTACTATGGCCTACGCGGCCTAAGCCTTGGGGCGTGCAAATGTCTCCCACTTAGATGCACTAAAAAAGGGACATCAAATTGATAAAACTGTTCATCATATTGATGAAAAAATCATCAATTTTTCGCCGAAGAACATATTTATCAATATAATGATTAAATGTTCATCAATCTTCTGTTTTATAAATAGTATGAACACGTTCATCAATATGATGAATATGTCCATTGGCCAAAAATTGATGAATCTTTTTCATCAATATGATGAACAGTTTCATCAATATGATGTTACTTTTTAAACATTTGTATAGTACGGATAAACATGTACATAAATACGATAAATGTGTTCATCAATATGATTAAATGAATTCATTGATTTGAAGTAGTAGATCATCATATTGATGATTGCATTCATAATTATGATGACCACTTGTAGTTTATAAACTACAACGGTACAAAACAAGAGACTCCGAGCAATTTTCGATGCTTCGTGTTATAACACAAACCGCACACTTCGCTCCGACGTCTTCCTAAAATCCATAGAAGAGCAAAAAAATGTTATTGAAGGCCTTCAAGGCAGAAATACAAAGCGCTCCAACCAAGGTGTCCACGAGAGTTCTAAAAGGCTTCGGTGCTGGAAATATCACCTTCTTGACAATAATGGCCTAAAATTCCACATGTATATATGATTTCCTTTTAAAAATTCTTTTTTACAGAAAAATTCAATGGAATAGCAGGTTATGGACCTCGGTCAGTCAAGCGTTAAAAATTTAATCAAATATTTTAGATACTTTTCTATATCTCTAGTGGACGTGTTTATCTCTAAGTTTATGTTATGCTATTATGTTAATGTTAGCTATTGTAAATTGTTATGTAGAGATTGCCCTGTCCACTAGGGAGAGCACAAAAGCCATTCATCACATTGAGTAGTAATCAAAATATTTATGACAGGTAAGCGCATAGAAGCAATTCCTTTATATGCATTGAAATGGATCTCTTTATCAAATTCGAGTATTTTATTTAGTTATGCAAATTTTACGAACTTAAAATTAGTTACAACAGTAAAATACAATGTCTCTGATTTTTTTATTAAGCAAAAATTAACAAAGTTTCTTAAATTTATTAAAAGTTTCACTGTTACATAAATTTCATCTTGAACTTTGTATTTAAAATAAAATGAAAGAACTTTGTTGAACCATGTGTTTCACTGCATGCTACGTTCAATGTTTCTTTCAATTTACGTTACAATGCAATTTATTCTTACATTTTTTGTAAAAAGCAAGTAAAGTTTATTGTTAATTCCAATCTCATAAAATCGATGTGAAAGAGACCTTCAGTGTGCAAAGCCACCTTTCGAAACAAAGTCGCGCAAAAACATAGCAACATATTATTATATAAATTAAAATTTCCAAAAAGCCTTACTGGATGATCGTAGATTCACAATAGCCATAAAATTGATCTCCTTAGACTTAAACTGACTTTCATTGAATCATTTTCTCAATTCTCTCTACTCCAAACTTTGAACCAATCCTCAGTTTGTTTGTTGCAATAGTTTTTCATTCAAAAATGTTTTTAAAGACAGCTCTGTACGTTGGATATCTCATTTACAGAGTATACACAAACATAATCTACTTTGTAAATAACAATGACCAATTTTCAACTATTTTACTTTAAATTTAATTTAAAAAAAAATTAAATTTATTTATCTTCTAGTGGTAATCATTGAAATTCCGCAAAAATCATGAATTCCTTTGAAATCACTTCGTTTTACCGAACATATTTGGAATTCTAAATCTTGAGGACAGAAATTTACATTTTATTTACGACTATCTGGACATACCAATTTTTCAAAGTCTTTGAAATTCCATAAATTGATTTGGAATTTTTTGGATTTTTTTGAAAAATTTGAAAAATCTTTGAAATCTTTTGAAAATTCCAGATAATCTATGAAATTTCTTAGACAACTGTAAAATTCTCTAAAAATCTTTAGAACAATTCCAAATTTGTTGAAACAATTGTAGATTTTTTTTTTAATTTCCTAAAATTACTTTTCAGGTTTTGGAAATCTTTAAAAATCAATGTATCTGCCTTTTCCAAATCATATTTCTTTAAACTTCTTGAATTCCAAATAGATTAATTTAGAATTCTTTATAAATATTTGAAATATGTTGCAAATCTTTGGAATTTTCTGAAAATCTTTAAAATTTCTCGAAAATCATGGGAATTTAATGAAAATTTTTGTAATTTAAAATCTGTGAACAAATGTTTTAATTTACATATTTATATGATCTCATTTTTCTTATTTGTTTATTTTATTTTTAGAAAAGAATTTCCAAAATTAATTTAAAAATCTATATTTTTTTTGAATTTTCGAAAATATTTCTGAAAAAATTGTTATTCCTTAGAACTCTTGGAAAATTTTGTAATATAATAATATCGTCCAGCATCTTTAAAAACATCAGATTTTTAAAAATGCTTGGCGTTCTCAGATATTAATTTAAAAATATATTAATATTCTCAATATCTAGAGAATAATTAGGAAATCTTCTTAAATTTTTAGAATTTTTTAAAATTCTAGAATATAGTTAGAAAATAGGAAATATGTGGAATTCCAAATCTTGCCTAATCAAATTTTTTTATTTTAGCTTTTTGTAAGACATCACATCCTTCCAAATTCTTGAAATTGTTAAAAATACTTTAGAATTTTTGGAAAGTTGAAGTTTCTTCTAGATATCTTTGGAATTATTGTGTATAATAAAATTTATTAAGATAGTAAGTTGCATCTTACGGATGATCACATTTTCATAAAATTCTTAGAATTTTCAAAAAATAAAAAAGATCCCAGTAAGACATTACATTTATTCAAAATTCTCAATAATTTGGAATTCTTTGGATTTTTGTAACTTTTTAATAGAATTATTTGGGATTGGTTAAAAATTCTGGAAAATCTTTGGAATTTTTTTAAAATCCTAAGAAACCTTTGAAATTATAAAAAATCTGTGGAATTTCAAATCTTGTCTAAACAAGTTTTTCTATTTGCCTTTTGCAAGACATCACATTTTATAAAATCCTTAATATTCCTAAAAATTTCTTAGGAATTCTTAGGAAATTTTTTAATTTCTCTGGATATCTTTGGAATTAACTGAAAATGTTTAGAATTCCAAATTTAGCATAATTAAATTTTTAGAATATATTTGCTCCTTACAGGCCATCGCATTTGTGCAAAGTTTTTAAATTCCCAAAAGATTTGTTTATAAATTTTCGGAGTTTTTACAACTCTTAAAAAAACTTAAAAATTTCAGAAATTACTTGCAAACCTTTATAAATCATTGTAATTTTTTGAAAATCCTTGAAATTTGTTGGAAATCTAAAAAATTTATAATCTTGTCAGCAAATATTACTGTTTTAGCTCTCCTGATAGACATCATATTTTTAAAATTCTTTTAAATTCTTACAAATTGTTTTAAAATTTTTAGAAATCCTTGAAAACTTTTTTAATTTTCTGGATATCTTTGGAATTACTTGCTTTGTAATTCCAAATCTGGTATAATCAAATTTTTCGATACATTTGCATTTTGTGGAATATGGAATTTCTTCAAAATTCTTAGATTTTCTATAAACTACAAGAAAATTTTTTAAAATTGTTTAAAACTCCGATTTTTGAGTGCATATATGACCTTAATGAGTCAAAATTTATTTGGAAATCCTTAGAATTCTTTGAAACTCTTTAATATTTTTAGGAAATTTTTGAAATTTTTTGGAAATCTCTGGAATTCTTTGAAAAGCATAGCAAATTTTTGAAATTCACTAAAAATCTTTAAAATTCCGCAACATTGATTTGAAATTCTGTAAAAATTCTTGGAGATTTTTTTAATTCGCAAGATAATAATATACTATCATTAGGAGTTGTTATCTTTGAAATTCTGAATCTATTAAAACCACATTTTTTAAATATGTATTTGCCGTTTGCTTGACGTCAAATTTGTTCTTAATTTTTGCAATTCTCAAAAATTAAAGCAGAATTTTTTTAAATCTTTGAATTTATATTTTTATTCACATACATTTTTCAATACATATTTGCCATTTGAACGGGATATTACATTTGTTCAAAACTCATAAAATACTCAAAAAAATAATTTGCAAATTTTTGCAATTCTTTAGAATTCTAAGGAAGCTTGATATTATTTGTAAATCTTTAGAACTCTGTAGAATTTTAAACTTTTCGAAATTCATTGCAAATTTGTTGAATGCCTGGAAAACCGCCAAATTCAGAATTTTGTCTAAAAAATTATAACATTTTTTATAATTTTTTAAATTCAAGAATTTATTTCGGAATTCCTGGAACGTTTCTTTAATTCTTTGAAAATTTTTTCAATTCCAAAATTTATGCAATCAACTTTTTTAAATATATTTGCTACTTGCGGGACATCGATGTCTTCAAAATTTCTGCAATTTCCAAATATTAAAGCAGAATTCTTTGAAATCTTTAAAATTCTATTCTTGTGCATATATTCTTCAATATATTACATTATTTGTTCAATATTCTTTAAATAGCTAAAAAAATAATTTGCAAAACTTTCAAATTCATTAGAATTCTTAGGAAGTTTGAAATTATCTGTAAACCTTTCGACACCTGCGGAATTTAAAAAACCTAAAATTTTATTGCAAATTTTTTGAATATCCAGGAAAACTGCTAAATTCTAATTTTGTCTAAAAAATTTTCTAATTCACTTTGGTAAAATATTACATTTTATCATAGTTCTTTAAATTCCAAAATTTGTTTTGGAATCATTTGGAAATCGTTGAAGGTTTTTATAATTTTTTGGAAGTTTTTCAATTCCGAAGTTTGTGTAATCAAATTTTTTAAAAAAGCATATTTGCTTCTTGCAGTACATCAAATTTCTTCAAAATTTTCAAAAATTAATGCAAAATTTTTGGAATTTCCATTTTGTGCATAAAGTTTTCTATGTATTTGACTCTAGTGGGACATCCCATTTGTTTAAAATTCATCAAGTACCCAAAAAATAATTTGAAATCTCTGGAATTCCATTAAAATCCTAGAATTTTATTGCTAATTTGTTGAATATCTTGAAAACTGCTGAATTCGATTTTGTTTAAAAAGTTTTAAAATTTACACTGGCAAAACATCACATTTTTTATAGTCCTTTAAATTCCAGAATTCGTTTTGGAATCATTTGGAAATCTTTAAAGGTTATTTTAATTCTTTGGAAATCTTTTCAATTCCGAAGGTTGCGTAATCAAATTTTTTAAATAAGCATATTTGCTTCTTGCGGTACATCAAATTTTTTCAAAATTCCTAAAAATTAAAGCAAAATTTGTGGAATTTCCATTCTAGCGCGCATAAAGTTTTTTATATATTTGACTCTAGTGGGACATCACATTTGTTCAAAAGTTATAAAATACCCTAAAAATATTTGAAATCTCTGGAATTTCTTTTAAAATCCTAGAATTTTATTGCAAATTTGTCGAATGTCCTGAAAAACTGTTGAATTCCGATTTTGTCTAACAAATTTTATAATTTACACTGGCAAAATATCACACTTTTTGTAGTTCTTTAAATTCCAAAATTTATTCTGGAATCATTTAGAAATCTTTTGAATTCCAAAGTTTGCGTAACCAAATTTTTTAAATATTTTTGCTTCTTGAGGGACATCGAATTTCTTGAAAATTTCCAAAAGTTAAAGCAAAATTTTGAAATTTCCTTTCTTGACCGTATTAAGCTTTCTATATATTTGATCCTAGCGGAACATTACATTTGTTCAAAATTCATAAAATACCCAAAAGCTAATTTGGTAATCTTTAGAATACTTTTTAAAATCTTGGAATTTTATTGTAAATTTGTTGAATGTCTTGGAAAACTGTTGAATTCCAATTTTGTCTAAAGCATTTTTATTTTATCCTAGGACATACAATTGTTCAAAATTCATAAAATACCAAAATAATTTGGAATCTCTGGAATACTTTTATAATCCTAGAATTTTTTCAAATTTTGAATGCGGAAACTTTGTTCAATATTCATGAAATAACCAAAACAAAATAATTTCCAAAACTTTGGAATTCTTAGGAAGCTTGAAGTTATTTATAAACTTTAGACATCTGTGGAATTTAAAATTATAAGAATTCATAGAAAATTTATTAAAAGTCTTGGAAATCTGAGGAATTCCAAATTCCAAATTTTATTTGGATACAAAATTTATAAAATACTAAAAAATTTGAAATTTTGAAATATTTTCTAAAATCTTAGAATTTTATTGCAAATTTGTTGAATTCTGATTTGCTTAAAAATTTTCTAATTAACTTTGGAAACCATCACATTTTTCATAGTTTTTAAATTCAAAACTTCATTTTGAATCATTTGAAAACTTGAAAATTTTTCAATTTTTGAAATCTTTTCATTTCAAAGTTGGTGTAAACAATTATTTAAATTTGTTTACTTCTTGCGTAACATCAATTTCTTCAAAATTCCCAAGAACCTAAAGCAAGACTTTTAAAAATTTTGAAATTCCATTCTTGTCGCATAAAATTTTCTGTATATTTGACACTAGCAGGATATCGCATTTGTTTAAAATTCATAAAATTCTCAAAATCAAATTTAGAAATCTTGGAATTTCTTGAAAATTTGAATTCATTTATGTCTAAAATTTTTAATTTATTCTAGCAAAACATCACATTTTCAAATTCTTTAAATTTCTAAAATTGAAATTCCATTTTGGAAAATCTTTGAATGTTTTAATTCTTTAGAAATTTTTCTAAATTCTTGAACATCTTGAACATCAAATTTTAAGTTCTCTGAGATGTTTGAGTTACTTGAAATTCTTTGTTCCGAATTAGATCTTGATTTTAAAATTCTATATTTGTTCTGAACATCACTTTTTCAAATATTTTTATTTGCAAAAATTAATCATTTGGAATTTAATTTTAAATTCTTTAGAATTTTTCAATTTGATATCTTTTAAAATTTTATTTTTTCTAAATTTAATTGCTTATAAATTCATTTGTAAATTCTAATTACTTGTCAAAAATAATTATTTCAGGTTTTTTAATTTTGAAATTCTAGAAACTGTTTTGAAAATTTCAATTTGGAAAAATTTGAATTTTTGAAAATCTATAGAATTCTGATTCTTGCCTAAAAATTATTTCAATTAACCTCTTCAAAATAGAATTTTTAAAAGTTCTTAAGATCCTAAAATTCATTTTAAATCATTTAAAATCTCTTAAAATCTTTTAATTTTCGGTAAATCTTTAGATGTTCGTGTATTGCTTGTAATAACCATTTTGTTAATATATTTGCCTTCCTGTCTTGAGATTCTTAAATCAATTCATGAATTTTAAAATAATTTTAATTATTTCAAAATTTAATTTTGGAAATTATAAATATCCTTTGAATTCAATTTTTGAAATTTTAAATTGTTGAAACCATTATTTATTTTCAAATTCTGATTTTGTGTAGCTTTAATTTGTTATATTTGTTAACTATTCACTTTTCTAAAAATTTTGAAATTTTCAAAATTAATTTGTAAATCGTATGCATTCTTCGTAACTCTTTAAAAGATTAAAGAATTCCGGTTGTTGCCTTTAAATTTTTTACTATACCTCTTGAAGATTAAATTATTTCAAATGTTGAGATCCTAAAATTCATTTGAAATTATTTAAAATTCTTCAACAAATTTTAATTTCTTGGAAATTTTGGAATTTCGTGTAGCTTGTATAACCAGATTGTTCATTATTATGTATTTGCTTCTTTCGGGCCTTCACATTTCTTCGAAATTCTTTTATTTGCAAAAATTTCTTTAGAATTTTCTGAAAATCTTGAAATTCAGAAATATCCTTGGAATTTTTTGACGTCTTTAAATTCTATATAATATCTTTGAAATTTATTTAAATCTTTAAATGCTTAAAATTTTATAATTCCGATTTTTGTGTGCTTAAATTTTCAATTTCTTCACTTTTCTTAAAAATTCTTGATATTTCAAAATTAATTTGAAACCGTGCATTCTTTAAAACTCTTTAAAAATTTAAAATTGTTAAAATTTAATGGAAATATGTAGAAAGTTTTGCAAAATCTGTAGAATTCAGATTTTGCCTAAATTTTTCTATTTGCCTCTTGCGAGCATCAAATTATTTCAAAATGTTTGAGATTCTAAAATTCATTTTGGAGACATTTAAAAATCCTTCAACACCTTTTGAACATTTTCGGAAATTTTGGAGTTCCGTGTAACTTGTATAACCAGATCGTTCAAGATATTTGCCTTTTCGGACAACAAATTCCTTTACATCAAGAATTTATTTAGAATTTTCTGAAAATTTTTGGAATTTCATAAATATCTTTGGAATTTATTTGAAATCTTTAAATGGTTGAAAATATTTGGAATTCCGATTCTTGTGTGCTTAAATTTTTCAATTTGTTTATTTTACTTTTGTTAAAATTTCTTGAAATTTGCAAAATTAATTTAGAAATCGTCGATTCTTTGTTATCTTTAAAATTAAAATCTTTAAAATTAATGAAATATGTAGAATGTTTGAAAATCTGTAGAATTCCGATTCTTGCCTACAAATTTTTTCTATTTAGCTCTTGCGAGGCATCAAATTATTTCAAAATGCTTGAAATCCTAAAATTCATTTTGGAATAATTTAAAAACCCTTAAACATCTTTTCAATTTTTGGGAAATTTTGGAGTTCCGTGTAGCTTGTATATACAGACTGTTCAATATATTTGCCTCTTGCGGGACATCACATTTCTTTAAAATTATTTTATTTCGCAAGAATTTATTTGGAATTTTATGAAAATTTTTGGAATTTCATAAATATCTTTGGAATTTATTTAAAACGTTTAAATGCTTAAAAATATTTGTAATTCAATTCTTGTCCTTAAATTTTTCAATTTCTTTACTTTCACTTTTGTTAAAAATTTATGAAATTTTCAAAAATTAATATTGAAATCGTCTTTTGTAAATCTTTAAAAATTTTAAAAATCTTTGAAATTCAATGGAAATATGTAGAATGTTTTGAATATCTGTAGAATTCGATTCTTTCTTACAATTTTTGTATTTACCTCTTGCGAGGTAAAATTCACTTTGGAATTATTTAAAAATTCTTCAACGCCTTTTTAATTTTCGAGAAATTTTTGGAGTTTCGTGAAGCTTGTATTACCAGATTGTTTATTATTAAGTATTTGCTTTTTGCGGGACATCACATTTCTTAAAAATTCTTTTATTTGCAAAAATTTTTTGGAATATTTTGAAAATGTTTGGAATTCCATAAATATATTTGGAATTTATTTAAAAACGTTTAAATGCTTAAAATATTTGTAATTCAATTCTTGAGTCCTTTAATTTTTCAATTTCTTCACTTTCACTTTTGTTAAAATTCTTGAAATTTCAAAATTAATTTGAAGTCGACACCATTCTTTAAAACTTTAAAATTATAAAATCTTTGAAATTTAATGGAAATATGTAGAATGTTTTGAAATCTGTAGAATTTCAATTCTTCTCTTAAATTTTTCTATTTACCTCTTGCAAGGCATCAAATTATTTCAAAATGCGTGAGTTCCTTAAATTCATTTAAAATCTTAAACACCTATTTCATTTTGGGAAATTTTGGAGTTTCGTGTAGCTTTAATACCAGATTATTTAATATTTTTCCTTTGCGACACATCACATTTCTCAAAATTCTTTCATTTAGCAAAAATTTATTTGGAATTTTTTGAAAATTTTCGAAATTCCAAAAATATCTTAGAATTTATTTGAAATCTTTTAAATGCTGAAAATATTTGTAATTCCGATTGTTGTGTGCTTAAATTTTTCAATTTCTTAACTTTCACTTTAGTTAAAATTTTGAAATTTCAAAATTAATTTGAAGTCGACACCATTCTTTAAAACTTTAAAATTTTAAAAATCTTTGAAATTCAATGGAAATATGTAGATTGTTTTGGAAATCTGTAGAATTTCAATTCTTCCCTTCAAATTTTTACTATTTACCTCTTGCGAGGCATCAAATTATTTTAAAATGCGTGAGATCCTAAAATTCATTTTGAAATCATTTGAAAATCCTTAAACACCTTTCTAATTTTCCGGAAATTTTTGAAGTACCGTGTAGCTTGTAATACCAGATTATTTAATATATTTTCCTCTTGCGACACATGACATTTTTTAAAAAAAATTTAATTTTGCAAAAATATTTGAAATTTTCTAAAAATCTTTGGATTTCCATAAATATCTTTGGAATTTTTTTGAAATTTTTTAAATGCATGAAAATATTTGTAATATCAATTTTAAATATTTTAATTTGTTGACCTACCCGAACATCACAGTTGTTCAAAATTTTTGAAGTTTCAAAAATAAATTTGTAATATTTTGCGTTAGTTGAAACTCTTTAAAAATGCAAGAAAATTTTTGAAATTTATTGAAAAAATATTAAATACTTTGGAAATCCATGGAAATCCGATGCAAGACATAATCATTTTTTAAAGTTCTTTAAATTCATTTTGGAATCATTTAAAAATCCTTAAACACTTATTTCATTTTTGAAAAATTTTTGGAGTTTTGTGTAGCTTGTATTACTAGATCGCTTCATATGTTTTGCTCTTGCCACACATCACTTTTCTTCAAAATTCTTTTATTTCGCAAAAATTTATTTGAATCTTATGAAAATTTTTGGAATTTCATAAAAATCTTGGGAATTATTTGAAGTTTTTAATACTTCAAAATATTTGTAATTCAATGCTTTTGTGTTTAAATTTTTAATTTCCTTACTTTCACTTTTGTTAAAATTCTCGAAATTCCAAAATTAATTTGGAAATCGTCACCATTTTTGTAACTTTAAAATTTTAAAAATCTTTAAAACTCAATGGAAATATGTAGAATGTTTTGAAAATCTGTCGAATTCAAATTCTCCTTCAAATTTTTTATTTATCTCTTGCGAGGCATTAAATTATTTCAAAATGCGTAAGTTTCTTAAATTCGTTTTGGAATCTTTTAAAATCCTTAAACTCCTATTTGATTTTCGGGAAAATTTTGAAGTCCGTGTAGCTTGTAATACCAGATTGTTTTATGTTTTCCTCTTGCGACACATCACATTTCTTCAAAATTCTTTTATTTTGCAAAAATTTATTTGGAATTTTTAGAAAATCTTTGGAATTCCATAAATATTTTTGGAATTTTTAAAATCTTTTAAATGCATGAAAATATTTGTAATATCAATTTTAAATATTTTAATTTGTTGACCTACCGAACATCACATTTGTTCAAAATTTTGAAATTTCAAAAATAAATTGGTAAATTTTGCGATTTTGTAACTCTTTAAAAATTCAAAAAAATCTTTGGAATTTATTGAAAAAATATTAAATGCTTTGGAAATCCATAAAATTCCGATGCAAGACATAATCATTTTTCAAACTTTTTAATATCTTAAAATACATTTTGGAATCATTTAAAAATCTTTAAACACTTTATTTCATTTTTGAGAAATTTTTGGAGTTTTGAGTAGCTTGTATTACTAGATCGCTTCATATGTTTTGCTCTTGCCACACATCACTTTTCTTCAAAATTCTTTTATTTCGCTAAAATTTATTTGGAATTTTATGAAACTCTTTGGAATTCTGTAAATATCTTTGGAATTTATTTTAAATATTTTAAATGCTTGAAAATATTTGTAATTCCGATTCATTTGTGCTTAAATTTTTCAATTTCTTCACTTTCATTTTTGTTAAATATTCTTGAATTTTCCAAAAATTAATATGGAAATCGTCGGAATTCTTTATAACTCTTTAAAAATTTTAAAAATCACTAGGATTCTGATTCTTGCCTATAAATTTTTTCTATTTACCTCTTGTGAGGCATTAAATTATTTTAAAATGTTTAAGATTCTAAAATTCATTTTGGAATCATTTAAAAATCTTTAAACACTTTTTAATTTTCTGTAAATTTTTGGAGTTTCGTGTAGCTTGTATAACCAGATTGTTTATTATATTTGCTTTTTGCGGGACATCACATTTCTTCAAAATTCTTTTATTTTGCAAAAATCAGTTTGGAATTTTTTGAAAATCTTTGGAATTCCATAAATATTTTTGGAATTTATGAAATCTTTTAAATGCTTAAAAATATTTGTAATTCCGATTCTTATGTGCTTAAATTTTTCAATTTTTTACTTTCACTTTTGTTAAAAATTCTTGAAATTTGCAACAATTAATTTGGATGTCGTCGCCATTCTTTATAACTCTTTAAAAGAATTTTAAATTTTTGAAATTCAATGGTAATATGTGGAATGTTTTTGGAAATCTGTAGAATTTTGATTCTTGCATAGAAATATTTCCTATTTACCTCTTGCGATTTAAATTATTTCAAAATGCTTGAGATCCTAAATTTATTTTAAAATTTTTTGAATCAGAATTTCCTGAAATTGTTTAATATAGTTACCTCTTTTGGGACATCACATTTCTTTGAAATTTTGTAATTTTTTGGACTTCTTTGGAATTTCTTGGCAAACTTTTAAATCTTTAGAAATATTTGTAATTCCGATTCTTGTATACATAAATTTTTTTACATTCCTACAAAGTTCTTGAAATTCTCAAAAATTATTTGGAAATCTTTAGAAATTTTTAAAATAATACCTAACCTTAAAATTAAAATATAAAATTATTTAAATTCTCGAAAACTAATTTGTAATTTTCGGCAATTTTGGAATTTTCTTGAAAATTTTCTTAAAATTGAGAAAATTAAAAAATGTTTTAATGCTTTTTAGGAGTGTAGTTTATCATATTAATGTTAACGACTACCCTCCCTTCGTTTGATTTATATTTTTTATCGAACTCGAGAAGTATTTGTTTTACAGCTGTTTCGAAACTGTCACGAACCACATTCAAGAAATGAGTTAAGATTACTGTAGGTCCTTTGGTTATGATCCAAGCAATTAAAATAAAGCTTTCTGGTTACGCCATTTGAATAAATTACGATAATCCTGTAATCAATTATTGTCCTGGAATTACAATCGAGTGCACTTCGCTTAGTAAGCAGGAACTCAACATTTGCTTTACTTCTCGAATTACTTGCACGAGAAAGTCAGGAAGTATCTAAAGGTATTAAAAGCGATACTAAAACTCACCCTGCAACCTCACACTCAGTAAATGACAAAAACAATCTGCGTGCTTCTTGTAAAGCTTCCATTCAAATATTTAATTTAAATTTTAAAAATAAAGATTTTAATTGGAAGATAACCTTAAAATAACAAATTATAATTTATTTGCTGAAGAATATATTTAATTGGGTGAACATAAATGTACAGGTTCAAGGTTCAAAGTTCAAGCCCAAAGCAAACTCATTAGATGGGTTGTTAAGGTAATTGAAAAAGAAAGCAAAATCCACGCTGTTCAAATTTCCAGACAGAAAATTATAACCTAAATACGAAAATATTAATCTATGTCGTCGATCGTTAACCATGAAAGCACAAAGTAACTAACTTCTGTAAATGAAGCGCTGGAACCTAATTAATGTTTGCGGTGCAACTGCAAACCACCGGTCGTCTGCAAATATTTCACTACTAGTAAAGTTGTAACTTCTAAATAATCCTCTGTTATATTGTTTAACTGAACAAATAAAGTATAAAAAAGTAAATTTTTACATGTTTATTGCTTCCACTCGACAGGTTATTTGCATTGCTATCGGATCGTGGGTTCAACCACTTTAGAATTTTATTTTGTTACAAACCTCCGTGTTCGATTTATGGGGTTTTGAAAAAGAAATTGGAGGTCTGAGTTATTTAAAACAAAATAAAATGGCATTGGTTTTTCTAATCTTTCAAGTAGGTACAGTTTTTATCTGAACCTCCCTGGTATGTGACGAAAAGATTAATTCCTTCAAGTATTTCATCTACCTTGTAAATCTAGCACGCACTACAAATAATAAATTCATAAGTAATGCAATAGTTAACATTATTTATTTATATAATGGAAAAATAAACATGAAATTGGTGATAAACGATTACTATTATCTTAAAAGTGAAAGACTTCAGTTGCGCCATACTCGACGTGAAGTGCTTTAAAATTTCAGTTCGAATTTTTGGAAAGTGAAAATGTGCACGAAAGTGACCGAAAATGGTAAATTTAATTGATTTAAAGTTAAAGTTGTAACGTGGGCACAAATTTTCAAATTGGTTTGTTTGCTTACCTCTTGCGCCGATGATTTAGTTTCATATTTGTTTATACAGCAAAGTAAATATTTGAAACATGGAAAGACGACGTGCAGACGTTTGCATAAGAATAAAAAATTCAAGAATATCATATAAATATTTTTTTTCTTATTTTAGCTAACAAATTTCGGTTGAACACCAGGACCGTACTCTGGTTCTTGGTTTTCACAGGATTTGCAGTAAATTACATGATTCGGATCAACTTGAACATTGCCATTGTCTCGATGGTCAAGCCCAAACTGAAGACGACAAACATAACTTCGAGTAACGAATGCTTTGTTCTCCCAAACCAGACTTCAGCGGTAAGCATTTACCCCCCTTTCATTGGTTTCAAATTTCCCGCATTTTAGATCCTTCCAGATAGTAATTCCACGGTAATGGAAAAAATCGAACCGGAAGGATTCGAATGGAACGAATACCAGCAGAGTGTAATTTTGGGTTCCTTTTTTTGGTTGCACTGGACGACGCAAATTCCTGGCGGGATTTTAGCAAACAAATATGGCACAAAATTAATATTTGGTCTTGCTAACTTCGCTGGTGTATTATTTTGCTTTATTATACCCTTAGCAGCTTACGGAAGTTATAATTATTTAATTATTGTGCGAACACTGCAAGGAATTGTTTCGGTAAGTAACAAACTTTCGTCAAATTAACAATAGAAAAATTTAAATTCCGCTCATTTGAATACGTTCAAGTTTTCAGCATGTTCTTGCTAATTTAATTACGCTTTTAGTCGCACGTAGCAATGATCTTCGAATTACAAGGTTAATTTTATTTATTTTTTTGACGTAATCTGGGGCGGACCGGTTACATAAAAAATAAAACATGAAAAATCCCACATAGCGATGATCTTAATGCCATTTTGCGATTTAACTATTTAATTAGTTGTCGGTCTCAAATTTATTGTAAGAAAACTTTAAAACTAACCAGTAAGTTTAATTATCTACCCAATAAGTACATATTTTGATAAAGTTTTTGTTTGAAATTATGTTACGGTTGCTTTGGTATGTAACAGCCCCAGGGACGTGATAAAATTGAGATATTCGCAAAAACAGTCTGTGCATTATAAACTCTGCTTTTGGTCAAGTTATTTTTACCAGGTTGAAGGTCTGGGTGAATCCTAAGCTCTAACATTCGATTGGAAATCTGCTCTTCCAAAAATATACTGCTTCTTATTTCTTGAAATATTAGAAGTTAGCTCTTCTGTAAAATTCAACGACGAAACGGATTCACTAAAAAGCTTCTATTACAGGCTTAATTGGGGTAAAATAATTACTTTTTTTAATGACTTTCTATACCTATACAATTATTATATATTAAAAAGTTACCTAATTTTGGTACACCAATTAGTTCTTGTATGTCCTTTACGCTAAAAATACAAATATTTTTTATTGACAACAACTTTTAAAATGTCCGAAAAATAATTATCTAAAAGTTTTCGTAGTGACTCACTTCGCATCTTATGTTATAAAAACAATATTCCAAAATGGCGCTTTTAAAATGACAAATCGTAATAAGCATTCAGCTCATAGAATGTTAGGTATTTTTATCTTTCCCCCGGAACAAAAAATTGTTTCATAAACTGTGATTCTTAACCAAAAAGATTTAAGCCAAGGGATCAACCGCTAGAGGAAATAGTGTACAATTAACTTCACACTTCACGTACTTCATCATAATTCTCAATACTTCTTTGTACTTTATATAATTCAGCAGTAATCCACGGGATTTCACGTACTTCACAAGTAATTCACCGTACTATCACCTAATTCATCGATACTTCATTGTATTTCACGTACTTAATCGGTATTTCAGAGACTTGCCGAAATTTCAAAATTTGAGCACTGGAGGGGTTCTACACTCCCCGGATTGAGTAGTTTATTTTTTATCAGAAGTAAACTGAAGATTTCCAGTTGCAGTGGCACTAGAAGGTGTTCCACACCCCAGACCCTCCGGATTAAGTAGTTTATTTTTTATTTTGTTGCAAAAATCTGCCTCCGAGGGGTATGGAATTTATAATTACGCAGTTTATAATTAATTGTTAGATTACGAATTAAACACGTTTACTTGGTCATAGCTAATTTTAATAAACTTGAGATATGCTTAAATACTTAATTGACTTTTAATAAAAATAAATTATTTAAACCGGGGGTCTGGGGGTGTGGAACACCCTCCAGTGCCTCTCAACGGAGATCTTCAGTTTACTTCTGATAAAAAGTAAACTACTCGTTCTGGGGTTCTGCATTTTTTCATTGCACTGGAGGGTGTTCCACACCCCAGACCCCCGGATTGAGTAGTTTAATTTTATTAAAAGTAAACTGAAAATCTCTCACACCCCCACACCCCTCGGATTGAGTAGTTTATTTTTATCAGAAGTAAACTGAAGATTTCCCGTTGCAGTGGCACTAAAAGGTGTTCCACATTCCCCAGACCCACCGGATTAAGTAGTTTATTTTTATTTTTTGCAAAAATCTTCCCCCCAAGGGATACGGAATTTATAATTACGCAGTTTATAATTAATTATTAGATTACGAATTAAACACATTTACTTGGCCATAGCTAATTTTAATAAACTTAACATATGCTTAAATATTTAATTCACTTTTAATAAAAATAAATTATTTAAACCGGGGGTCTGGGGGGTGTGGAACACCCTCCAGTGTCTCTGCAACGGGAGATCTTCAGTTTACTTTAACAAAAAAGGTAATGCGAAAATAAATTATGTACAAACATGCACAAACAATTATTAAGACTATTTTTAATATCGAGAGGGTGGAGCTAGCAAGGCTCCAGCCCCCAAACTAATTTTTAAACTGAAAACATTTGAAAATATTTGAAAACAAAAAAGGTCCAGCTGAAAATAAAGAATGCACAATAGATTTGGACTTTTTTGAAATAAAAACTTGCAATGGAAGGGGGCTGATGATATGCATCTTAACCAATCCCATCCAATTAGACCACAACAAAATAACCAAGTACATAACCAAACAAAAACAAATCAAACAGCTCATTGGTAATTTCGTCAATTTAACTTTAATGTATTTTAACTGATAGATAACTATAGTTGAAGAGATCGGGCATAAGAAGATAGTTTAAATTGTATTATTACATTCTGGAGCCGTCTCTGTAAACCAGGGATTAATTAATTAATCACGACGAAATGGTGAATTACCAAAGCTTTTTTATTGAGCTAGCAAACCTTCATGATATTCAAACAAATGAGCTATAAGAAATTACAAAATTAACTAAAAAAATGTAAGTTTAATTTAATTAATTAATTCTATTAAACTGGCAACTAACAAAACTTTTAATTAGTAAAATAATGACTGCCAAAGGTCTATTCAACGTATAAGATAAAAAAAATGTTAAGAAAATCTACTGATGTAAGTTAATTTGCTATCAAATAATTATTATTGAATACACGTGTTTTATCTATGATATACATTGACCGTAGCGCATGTGCATAAGCCAAGTTCAACTTCATGTAATTCATCAAAAATTTACTAACTTCGTGATACTTCACTTGTACTTCAATATCTTCTTCATCGTTTTGCTTCTTGTCAGAAGCGTCGTGACCCAGCTTGGCCGAAGCCAAGATGAATTTTCATGGGAGTATAATTCATGGGGTGGTTTCCCGTTGCCTTCCCCATGGTCTACAGATTGATATTGGACCTTTGATCACAGCAGTGCATCCGACTCGACTAGGAATCGAACCGCGGTCTACCGCTTTCCAGTCGGCCGGTGTATGCTTTACGCTACACTGCTGATCATACTTCAATATACTTAACACGTATTTTATCTACTTTATATGTACTTCATGTATTTTACCAGTACTTCATGTACTTCACATAAGATGTCATGTACTTCATGAGATGTGTACAAAAAAACTTCACCAGCGGTTAACTTCTCGGTTTAAGCTAAATATTCTTTCTAATTATTATTCATTCAATGAAAATACCTAAAATCGTAGATTCAATTTCTATACTTACTGAAATCTCAAAAACAGCGGTCCGCAGGACATTTAACTGTTATAATTTGAAAATATTTTAATATTATTATTATTGCTGAAATCTTACAAATAATTTTGTTTCATTGTTTATTTAATCTATTAATTTTGAAAATTTTAATCTAATATTAATTTCAGAGGTTAATCATATTTTATAAAATTTGCAATATTTTTATCTTAAATTTGACCATTTTGAAGGCGCCATTTTGTATAATTGCTTTTACAACAATGAGCTACATCGAAAATTTAAAAAGGTGTTTAAAAAATTTCCAATAAATTTCTAAAATTTAAAAAAAATTTAATTTAATTTTAAGGGCTTGCAAATGAATTTCTGGATTCCTAAGAATTCTAAAGAATATAAATTATTTTTTTCTAAAATAAATGCTCGCTAGGGCCAATTTTTCATATTAAAAAATTTATCTGCATAAGAATGGGAATTCCAAAGATTTAAAAAAAATCCGCTTTAATTTTTGGGAATTCCAAGAATTTTAAAGAAATATATATGAAACAAATTATATTTGAAATATTTGATTTTATTAAATTCAGAATTACAAAAATTTTCAAGTAACTAAAGATCCTGAAAATTAAAAAAAATTTTAAAGGCTTTTATATAATTCTTAAACAATGTTTGAGAATTTTACAGATTTTCAATTAATCCTAAAGATTTTTAAAGATTTGTAAATGTCTTGAAAAAATGGTTACACAAGAATCAAAATTGCAACTTAAATCAAATAATTGTAAAGATATCTAGGAAATTAAAAATTTTCAAAGAATTCCTAAAATGATTAAATTCATGGAATAAAACTTCTAAAATTTTCACAAAATTACAAATATTTCTAAAGATTTGCAAAGAATTTCAAAAAGATTCTAAGTATACAACTCGGAAGATTTCTAAACAAATTTATGGAAATTTCAAAATAATTTGAACAAATGCGATGGCCCACTAGGATCAGATTTTTATTTCAGAATTTACAAAAATGTGATGTCTTGCAAAAGGTAAAATAGAAAATTTTGTTCAAGCAAGATTTGGAATTTTTAAATTATATACATATATTATTAACCTGTGAAGTTAATATAAAAGTAAATTTTTAAAAATTAACAGCTTCATTAAACAATAAAACAAAATTATTTGTGAGCTTATACTGCTTGGGAAATTTTATCTTGACTCGGGGGATATTTACACTCCCCCCCCCCCTGAGTATATTGCTACAGTTCAAAATAATTTTTGCCACTATAATTGTAATAAAATGGGCACCATGAACCAATTTGATTAATTAAAATTTTACCTCGGCTTCTATTTAATACTCCTCGGTGGCATGAACTCTTAAGTTAAAATGTGATTTTTGTTGTTACTACTTGGTTTTTTCAGAAAAAAATCAAATCTTTTTGCTTTAAATTTATAACTGAACAATTTTTGAGTTTTGAATCAGGTACAGTTTGCTCACTGTACTGAAGTTTTTCGAAATTTGGCTCTTGCCAACTTTTTAAAACCAAACTTTGACTTTGTTATCACATTTAGAATTCTTTTTTCACTTTTCGTTTGTTTTGATACAATTTTTTTTAAGTTATAGCATTTTGATTTTTTAAGCGTCAATCCCAGTGTAAAAATTAAATATCAAAAATGGGGGACAGTCACAAAACCCGAATTCGGATTTTCATGATTTTTGAAGTGAATTATGAAAGAGGACTACTCTCAGTGGTTAAGTTTTTTTTTGGCTAACTTAAAATTATGAGCAGTCAATCGAGTTGCAAAACAATCGAGTTCTACTGTATTTACTCACCAGGAGGTCTGGGAAAATTCTAACCTCATAACTTCTAACCTACATATAGCCATATGCACAGTGGCGGTGTTTGGAATAGGTGTATAGCAGCTCATCCTAAGTAAATGCCCCCTTTCGACGACACAGTCTTTAAATTTTTAGTTTACTTGTAATCCCATAACAAAACTTCTTTCTTTGACATAATGGTACAATAAATGTAATTTTTTAACTCAAGTCAGCGGAAGTAGCGTGGCGGGGGTTCGGGTCGTGCGTGTTTTTAAATTCGTAGTTTATACCTGATGTTATATAATTACATTTGAAAATTACATAATTTATACAGATTAATTTACTTGTATTCGTGAGTAACCAAAAATTTTACATTTTTAAATCTCTAAAATAAATTTTTTTCATGCGATCGATTGCTACGATTTTTTGGCAGGCGCAAAATTGCTGCGACTTGTCACATGTTCACTTTACACAAGGTAATTATTTTTAGAAGACCATGCAATAAATGATGTATTTGCTGCAGTACCAACCTATAGTATCAACTTGAAAAAATACTAGTCAGCTTAAATTTTTGAAATAGTTAAAATTTTATAAAAAAATGTTCAAAAATAAAATAAAAATAATTTATTTTATAGCATACTTTAACAAATACATGGTTGTAAGTTAAGAAATTGTAAAATGACAACATAATGTGGTTTTGTAACACATTTTTAAGTTGGCAGAACAAAATCGCACTAAAAAATCGCAAGGAATTAGAACATGTTCTAATTCAAAAAATCACACGTGCGATAGGTTGCAGGGACCAATCGATTTTTGCCAATATTTTTGTAAATTATGATAGATAATAATGCCACAAACACATAAAAAAATTAAATTTGCGGACGCTCCACAAATTTGGTTAAAAAACGGCTTTAAAAATTAATTGGGAATGCAGTTTTATCATTGACTCTTTTGAACTGGAACTCCGCTCACCAAAATTAAAATGGGTTGTGGCGACAGTAAATATACAAGAATCTCAGTTTTTACAACGAATTATGAAAGATAATGGTGTAATTAGCGAATAAAATAAATCAAATTTGTGATCCGACAATAAAATTTGGAAAAAAGTCACTTTTTGTGTGAATTCGACTGTTGATATGGTTAAACCTACTCTCCGCACCCTACGCGACCCTCTAGGTAGCTTCGGGTGCTCCAAGCGGTTTTGACACGCCTTTAACTTACTAAAAACATCTCCCAAGTAACCAGAACTCGAAAAGTTTGGAAGTTGACGCGATGGATCTCAGAGAGCGACTGGTATCTCGCCACCACTAGTTACTGTCAACCTAGGCACAGCACACGTACCGTCAACAGAATGTTTACCATATTTGGCATTTTATGACACAAAAATACACTTAAAAATTCCCCTTGTGTAAAGTGCACTTTAATTACCTTAAGAAAAAAAGTAGGTGACGGTTGAGAATCCCGAATTTGGATTTTTACCATTTTTGAAGTGGATTATGAAAGATGATAAACTCAACTGATTGGTTTAATAAATTCACTGCAATTTGTTAAATATTTTGTTGTTTTTGGTTCAATAATGCAATTATCCTTGACTCAACAATTTAATTTTTCGTGATTTAATCGTTTTATGCAAAAATCTACTAATTTGTAAAAAAAGTTGTTTTGTTGAATAAATTCTCCTAATTAATTCAATAACTCAACTGCCTTGTTTAAAATTTTAATTACTTTTAATTATATAATTCAATTATTTTTTTAAAAATAATTCAATTGATTTTGGTTCAACAATTCAATTATTCCTAATTCAACAATTTAATTTTTTGTGATTCAACGATTCAACTGTATCTTTAAAATTTTAACAAATTTTTTAACAATTCAAATGTTTTATGCAAAAAGCTACTACTTGGTCAAAAATTCAATTGTTTTGTTTAATAAATTCGTCTAATTGGCTCAGTAATTCAACTGTTTTTTAAAGATTTTAATTGTAGTTGGTTGAATAATTCAGTTGATTTTGGTTCAACAATTCAATTGTCCTTGATTTAATAATTTAATTTTCTGTGTTTCAACACTTCGACTGTTTCTTTAACATTTCAAAAAAATTTTCAACAATTTAATTGTTTTATGCAAAACGCTACTTTGTCAAAAATTCAATTGCTTTGTTTAATAGATTCGTTTAATTGGTTCAGTAATTCAACTGTTTTTTTAAAGATTTTAATTGTTGTTGGTTGAATAATTCAATTGATTTTGGTTCAACAATTCAATTATCCTTTAATTAACAATTTACTTATTTTTTAATATTTACACAAATTTTTCAAAAATACAATTATTTTATTCAAAACGCTACTACTTTGTCAAAATTCAATTGCTTTGTTTAATAGTAGATTCGCCTAATTGGTTAAATAATTCAACTGCTTTTTAAAGATTTTAATTGTTCCGGTTGAATAATTTAGTTGATTTTTGTTCAACAATTCAACTGTTTCTTTAACATTTCAACAATGCAATTGTTTTATAAAAAAACTACTATTTTCTCAAATAATTTAATTTTTTTGTTAAATAAATTCGGTTAATTGGTTCAATAATTCAACTGTTTCTATAACACTTCAACAATTTAATTGTTTTATGCAAAAAATTTCTACTTTACACAAAAAAATGCAATTTTTTTGTTTAATAAATTCGGCTAATTGATTAACAATTCAACTGCTTAGATTAATATTTTAATTATTTTAAGTGTAATTATTCAATTGTTTTTTGTTGAATAATTCAATTAATTTTGGTTCAACAATTCAATTATCCTAGATTCAGCAATTTCATTTTCGTGATTAAACAATTAAACTATTTTTTTGCCATTCCAACAAATGTTTCAAAAATTCAATTGTTTTATGCAAAAAGCTGATACTTTGTCAAAAATTGAATTTTTGTTTAATAAATTCAGCTCATTGGTTCAATAATTCAAATGCTTTTTTTATAATTTTATGTATTTTTAGTTTTGTAGTTAAATTTGGTTTTTGTTGAATAATTCAATTGATTTTGATTCAAAAATTCAATTATCTTCGATTCAACAATTTAACTGTCTCTTTAACTTTACAACAAATTTTTAAAAATTTAATTGTTTTGCAAAATACATTCTTCTCTCTTCGTATGTATCCGGATGTTGATCAACTTAGTAACATTACTGACTTTACAAATATAATTAATTGTTGTTTCAATTCCTTCCATGGTCCACAGATTGATATTGGACCTTTGATCACAGCAGTGTAACCGACTCGACTAGGAATAACCATGGTCTTACCGCTTTTAAAGTCGGTCTTGTATGCTTTAGCTACACTGCTGGTCTACTACTAAAAACTACTACTTTATTAAAAATGCAATTTTTGTTAAATAAATTCAGTTAATTGGTTCACAATTTAACTAATTACTGTATGATTTTAATTGTTTCTAGTTTAATAATTCAATTGTTTCTTGTTAAATAATTCAACTAATTTTATTTCAACAATTCAATTATTCTTGATTTAACAATTCATGTATTCTTGATTCAACACTTTAATTTTCCGCCATTGAATAATTCAATTGTTTTGAATAACAATTCAACTGTTTACATTAATATATTAATTATTTTTAGTTTAATAATTTAATTGTTTTTTTTAAATAATTCAATTTATTTTGGTTTCACAATTCAATTACTTATTTTTGATTTAACAATTTAATTCAACAATTAAACGGTTCCTTTAACATTTCAACAAATTTTTAACAATTCAAGTGTTTTATGCAAAATGCTACAACTTTGTCAAAAGTTCAATTGTTTTATTTAATAAATTTGTCTAATTGGCTCAGTAATTCAACTGCATTTTTAAAGATTTTAATTATTGTTGGTTGAATAGTTCAGTTGATTTTGGTTCAACAATTCAATTATTCTTTTGATTCAACAATTTAATTTTATGCAATTCAACAATTCATCTGTTTCTTTAACATTTCAACAAATTTTTTAAAAATTTAATTGTTTTATAGAAAAACTACTACTTTATCAAAAAATACAATTTTTTGTTAAATAAATTCAGTTGATTGGTTCACGAATTTAACTAATTACTTTATGATTTTAATTGTTTCGAGTTTAATAATTTAATTGTTTCTTGTTAAATAATTCAACTAATTTTGTTTCAACAATTCAGTTATTCTTGATTCAACAATTTATGTATTCTTGATTCAACACTTTAATTTTTCGTGATTGAACAATTCAATTGTTTTTGATTAATAATTCAACTGCTTAGATTAATATATTAATTATTTTTAGTTGAATAATTTAATTGTTTTTTCTTAAATAATTCAATTGATTTTGGTTTCACAATTCAATTACCTATTTTTGATTCAACAATTTAATTCAACAAATAAACTGTTCCTTTAACATTTCAACAAATTTTTTAAATTCAATTGTTTTATGGACAAAAACTACTACTTTGTCAAAAATTCAATTTTTTGTTTAATAAATTCAGTTAATTGGTTCAATAATTTAACTACTTACTTTATGATTTTAATTGTTTCTAGTTTAATAATTCAATTGTTTCTTGTTAAATAATTCAACTAATTTTGGTTCAACAATTCAATTATTCTTGATTCAACAATTCATGTATTCTTGGTTCAATAATTTAATTTTCCGTGATTGAACAATTCAATTGTTTTGATTAACAATTCAACTGCTTAGATTAATATATTAATTATTTTTAGTTTAATAATATAATTGTTTTAGTTTAATAATTCAATTGTTTCTTTTAAATAATTCAACAAATTTTGTTTCAACAATTTAATTATTCTTGATTCAACAATTCATGTATTCTTGGTTTAATAATTTAATTTTCCGTGATTGAACAATTCAATTGTTTTTGATTAACAATTCAACTGCTTAGATTAACATATTAATTATTTTTAGTTTAATAATTTAATTGTTTTAGTTTAATAATTCAATTGTTTCTTCTTAAATAATTCAACTAATTTTGTTTAACAATTTAATTATTCTGATTCAACAATTCATGTACTCTTGGTTCAATAATTTAATTTTCCGTGATTGAACAATTCAATTGTTTTGATTAACAATTCAACTGCTTAGATTAATATATTAATTATTTTTAGTTTAATAATTTAATTGTTTTAGTTTAATAATTCGATTGTTTCTTCTTAAATAATTCAACTAATTTTGTTTCAACAATTTAATTATTTTGATTCAACAATTCATGTATTCTTGGTTCAATAATTTAATTTTCCGTGATTGAACAATTCAATTGTTTTGATTAACAATTCAACTGCTTAGATTAATATATTAATTATTTTTAGTTTAATAATTTAATTGATTTTAGTTTAATAATTTAATTGTTTCTTCTTAAATAATTCAACTAATTTTGTTTTAATACTTTAATTATTCCTGATTCAACAATTCATGTATTCTTGGTTCAATAAGTTAATTTTCCGTGATTGAACAATTCAATTGTTTTGATTAACAATTCAACTGCTTAGATTAACATATTAATTATTTTTAGTTTAATAATTTAATTGATTTTAGTTTAATAATTCAATTGTTTCTTCTTAAATAATTCAACAAATTTTGTTTCAACAATTTAATTATTATTGATTCAACAATTCATGTATTCTTGATTCAATAATTTAATTTTCCGTGATTGAACAATTCAATTGTTTTTGATTAACAATTTAACTGCTTAGATTAACATATGAATTATTTTTAGTTTAATAATTTAATTGTTTTAGTTTAATAATTCAATTGTTTCTTCTTAAATAATTCAACAAATTTTGTTTCAACAATTAATTATTATTGATTCAACAATTCATGTATTCTTGATTCAATAATTTAATTTTCCGTGATTGAACAATTCAATTGTTTTGATTAACAATTGAACTGCTTAGATTAATATATTAATTATTTTTAGTTTAATAATTTAATTGTTTTTCTTAAATAATTCAATTGATTTTGGTTTCACAATTCAATTACCTATTTTTATTCAACAATTTAATTCAACAAATAATCTGTTCCTTTAACATTTCTTTAAATTTATTAACAATTTAATTGTTTTATGCAAAAGCTACTACTTGTCAAAAATTCAATTGTTTCGTTTAATAAATTCGTCTAATTGGCTCAGTAATTCAACTGCTTTTGTAAAGATTTTAATTGTTGTTGGTTGAATAGAGCAGTTGATTTTGGTTCAACAATTCAATTGTTCTCGATTTAATAACTTAAGTTTTTGTAATTCGACAATTCAACTGTTTCTTTAACAGATATCAGATCTAACAGATTTAACAGATATTCTAATGAATTAGAAAATTCATTAAAAAAATTTTGCGAATCATGCGATCGATCGCATGAAAAAATCCTCACGTGTAAAGTGCAATTAGGCAATATTCCTGGAAAGGGGGTAAATATAAACGTGAACCTTAAACGGAAAACTGTTTAAAAGTATTATAGCCTGATGTTATGAAAAGGAAAATTAATAATTTAAAATGAAATTGATTTTTGTTTTCATTGCGAAATAGTGAAATTGACTTTGTAATAGTGGAAGAATATATATTTTTTAAATATAAAAAAATTCTTACATTTTTTACCGTTAAGGCCACCCTTTATTTAATTTTTTTAGGGGTTTGCATGGCCAGCGATGCACACCATGACAGCGCGATGGATTCCACCAAACGAACGCAGTAAATTCGTTTCCGCTTATTTGGGTAAGTGTAATTTAGGTTTGAATCCAAATTGCATCAATATGGTTAATAGGCAGTCGCAGATATTTCAATTTGATGGTAATTAGACCCCACAAGCAAGTCAAGGATGTAAACTTTGCTTAAACTAATTACCGGAACGTCTAACTTAATCAGTCTTGCCTGCTTAAGGAAAATTTTGCTTTTCATTAAGTTGGTTTTAAAATTATATACTCTGGTGCCTTATTTGTGTTTACAAGACTTAAGCTTTCCTTTCCCCTAGGACTTAAATTTTACAAAGGCTTTAAACTTTATTATTTTTGGATTACAGGAAGTTCGGTCGGAGCTGCCTTAACTTTTCCAATGTGCGGCTACATCATCGCGCTATGGGGCTGGGAGCTCGTTTTCTACGTCTCAGGAATTTTGGGCACTGCGTGGTTCCTTGCATGGTACATGTTAGTATTCGATTCCCCTTCCGACCATCCGCGAATCACGGAATCAGAAAAAAATTACATTCTGAACAGTTTAGGTGAAAGCATTTCAAAAGAGAAGGTTGGTAATTTAAATTTTTCGACTTTTTTTTATTAAATATACCAAGTTTGAATTTAAATAAAAAAAAATCAATTTAAAGCGACGTGGCATGCTAACAGATTTAATACAATGTCAATTTGTGTCACAAAATAACCTATAATAACAGTAAATCGATTTAAAATGAACGACAGGCAGATTAAAGGAAAAAAAAGCAATTTTTATCATGAAAATCTGACGAAAATTAACCTGCAAACGCTTTTGCTAGCTTATCAAATATAAATTTATTTTTTTGTATTTTTATTATAAAAGGTGACCCCGATTTGTCCATTTCAGGCTCCTGTTCCGTGGCGACACCTGCTAACTTCAGTGCCCGTATTAATGTGCGCTATCGCACAGTTTGGAGGCTTATGGGGACTTTTCACTTTGATAACGTACGGACCAACTTACATTAAAATAATTCACGGTCTGGACATCAAACAGGTAAGTACATCATTTTTACGCCAATAAAAACAAAGCGAAATGTAGTATTTTTCAGACGGGAATTTTATCGGGTTTACCGCATATTTTAAGAATGGGTTTCGCATATATTTTTCATTGCTGGGCGATCATCTCTTAGCCACGAATAAAATCAGCCGGACAAACGTAAGAAAATTTGCAACAGCTGTCTGTAAGTATCGCAATTTTCACTGAACTTTATTATACTAAATTTTTTGCCTTAATAAAATGAATATGTTTCCTTTATTATGGCTGTCCGAACCTGAACAAATTTAATTCCATTTAATTGAAATTTCAATTAAATCCAACGACGCCTGAATGTGGCACATCTTTGATGTTGGTTTTGATTTTCGTTTCAAGACTGCTAAAGCCATTTCAACTGACAATAAATGAAGAAAATAAGTTTTAATTTTGTTTTGTGAAATGCTTGTGTTGGTTTCAAAATAATTTTCTTGTTATTTATACAGCGAGAGTTGGGGCGGCCGGAAAATTTTCATAAAATAAGCATCGTAAATCACTCCTATGCTAATCTAACGAAGATGGGAGTTCTGACTTGGCCATTCGCTCACCGACTCACTCATTAGAAAATTTTGATTTGATTAAAATGAACCAATCAACGAACTTAAAATTGTATTTATACACATGTAATTAATTATTCTAAAAGCCATCACAAAATCAGCAATTCCAATAATAATAATAATAATAAAATCCTTTATCCTGCCAAGTTTACAATCGAAACATTTTGTTAATTTTTTTCTTTTCTAAAATTTTGATTTAAGTCGATAGAAATGGTGTCCCAGATTAAATTAGTAAAACAAAAGAAGAAAATGAAACATAGCCGTTTGAATATGAAATAATACTTGAAGAACAGAAAATTTTTAAAAACCTCCAGTTTGTCACCACAAGTAAAGTTAATTCGGCAGTCAAGGTTGAAAATATGACCATATGGCATCTGAATTATCATATCGTTTAAATCGATCCAATCAGGTTCGATACAAATAAAATAGTACATTTCGATGCCACAAAAAGATCCAACACATCCTACATTAGTCCGCCATATTTTTTTTTCCACAGTATTATTTCCCTCATAGTTGAATTGTGTACAAAGCAGTTTAATAGTTCAAAATCCTGCTGAATTACAAAAACAACGGTTGAATTATTAAATCAAGGATAATTGAATTACTGAACAAAAATCAAATTAATTATTAAGTCAATTAAATTTTGAAACTAAACCTTTATTGGATTTTTTAACAAATCAGTTAAATTATTGAACAACATCAAGGATAATTGAATTCTTGAATAAAAACAAATGCAACTAAAAACAATTGAATTATTAAACTAAAAATAATTGAAATCTTGAACAATTGAATATTATGGAAACAATTACCTGAATTTATTAAAAAACAGCGAAATTTATTTATAAACTAAATAAACAGTTGAAGTTTTTAATAAAGTAATAGAGTTTTGCAATAAAAATTGTTGAATCGCAGAATATTAAATTTTTAAATCCAAGATAATTGAATTGTTGAACCAAAATCAATTCTTTTTGCATAAAACAGTTAAATTGTTAAAAACACAGTAAAATTGTTGGAAAATCTGTTGAATTCCTAAAGAAACAGTTGAATTTCGCAATCACAGAAAATAAAATTGTTGAATCAAGGTTAATTGAATTGTTGCATCAAAAACGATTGAATTATTCAACAAAAAACAATCAGATTATTAACTAAATTTAACGCATTTAAATTGTTGAACCAAATAATTAAATTTATAAAACATTTTCAATTTTTAACAAATTATGGTACCTTTTTACATAAAACAATTGAATTGTTGAAAAATACAGCAAAATTGTTGAAAAAACTGTTGAATTCTTAAAGAAACAGTTGAATAGCGTAAACACAGAAAATTAAATTCTAGGATAAAATATAATTAAATTGTTGAACTAAACTATTTGACAAAATATTATAATATTATTATTATAATAAAAATATTAAAAATAAAATAAAGCAAACAGTTGAATTTATTGAACTAAGCAATTGAATTATTGAATAAAGCATTTAAATTATAAAATAAAACGATTTCATTGTAAAACCAGAAACTACTAAATTATTAAACCAAAACAAATTAATTTCTTATAAAATCAATAATTCTTGAATTGTTGATTTGATTACATTATTTAACAAAACTATTGCACCTTTCCTCATAAAACAATTGCATTGTTGAAAAATCTGTCTAATAGTTGAAGAAGCTGTTGAATTGTTGAATCAAAAATAATTGAATTAATAAACTAAAAACAATTACATTATTCAACAAAAAAGAAGTTGAATTATTAAACCAATCAGCTGAATTTATTTAACAAAAAATTGAATTTTTTGACAAAGTAGTAGTTTTTTGCATAAAACAATTGAATTGTTAAAAAATTTGTTGAAATGTTAAAGAAACTCTTAAATTGTTGAATCAAAAATAAGTAATTGAATGGTGAAACCAAAATCAATTGAATTATTTAAGAAAAAAAAATTGAATTATTAAACTAAAAATAATTAATATATTAATCTAAGCAGTTGAATTGTTAATCAAAAGCAATTAAATTGTTCAATCACGGAAAATTAAATTGTTGAATCAAGAATAATTGAATTGTTGAACCAAAATTACTTAAATTATTTAACAAGAAACAATTGAATTATTAAACTAGAAACAATTAAAATTATAAAGTAAGTAGTTAAATTATCGAACCAATTAACTGAATTTATTTAACCAAAAATTGCATTTTTGCATAAAGTAGAAGTTTTTTTTCTATAAAACAATTAAATTTTTAAAAAATTTGTTGAAAGGTTAAAGAAACAGATGAATTGTTGAATTACAGAAAATTAAATTGTTGAATCAAAAGAATAATTGAATTGTTGATCCAAAATCAATTGAATTATTCAACCGACAACAATTAAAATCTTAAACAAAACAGTTGAATTACTGAACCAATTAGGCGAATCTATTAAACAAAGCAATTAAATTTTTGACAAAGTAGTAGGGTTTTGCAAATTATTAAACTAAAAAGAATTAAAGTTTTGAACAAAACAGTTAAATATTATCGATACAATTGTATCGAATTTATTAAAAAAACAGCGAAATTAATTTATAAAATAACTAAACAAACAGTTGAAAGTAAATAGCGTTTTTGTAACAAAAATTGTTGAATCGCAAAATATTAAATTTTTAAATCCAAGATAATTGAATTGTTGAATCAAAATTAATTCTTTTTTGCATAAAACAGTTCAATTGTTAAAAACAGAAAAATAGTGTCGGAAAATCTGTTGAATTCTTAAAGAAACAGTTGAATTGCGCAATCACAGAAAATAAAATTGTTGAGTCAAGGTTAATTGAATTGTTTCATCAAAAACGATTGAATTATTCAACAAAAACCAATCAAATTATTAAACCAATAATAAACAAACAGTTGAACAACGCATTTAAATTGTTGAACCAGATAACAAAATTTATAAAACATTTTCAATTTTTAACAAAATATGGTAGCTTTTTAGATAAAACAATTGAAGTGTTGAAAAATACAGTAAAATTGTTGAATTCTTACAGAAACAGTTGAATAGCGTAAGCACAGAAAATTAAATTCTTGAGTAAAATATAATTAAATTGTTGAACTAAACTATTTGACAAAATATTAAACCAAACAGTTGAATTTATTAACTAAGCAATTGAATTATTGAATAAAACATTTAAATTATTGAATAAAACAATAGCTTTGTGGAACCAAAAACTACTAAATTAAAAAACCAAATCCATTGACACTTAAATTAAATAATAAAACTATTGCACATTTTCTCATAAAACAATTGCATTGTTGAAAAAACAGTCTAATAGTTGAAGAAGCTCTTGTTGAATTGTTGAATCAAGAATTGAATTGCTGCACCAAAAAAAATTGAATTATTTAACAAAAAGCAATGAAATTATTAAACCAAAAAAAATGTTGATCAAATTATTGAACCAAACAACTAAATTTATAAGACATAACAGCTAACTTTATTGTACCAAACGGTAACAGTTTTTAACAATGCATAGCAGCCTTTTTACATAAAACAATTAAATCGTTGAAGAACACAGTAAAATTACTAAAAAATAAATTGTTGAATCAAGGAGAATTAAATTGCCAAATCAAGGATAACTGAATTGTTGAACAAAAATCATCAAAATTAGATTATCCAACAAGAAACAATTGAATTCTGAACTAAAAACTATTAAAATCATGAACAAAGTAATTAAATTATAGAACCAATTAATCGAATTTATTAAGCAAATTAAAAATTAATAGTTTTTTTGACATATTTATGTAGTAGCTTTTAAGTATCAAATAATTGAAATCGTTATAAATTTTTTGCAAAATTAAAGTGATAGTTGAATTGTTGAATCACAAAAATTAAATTGTTGAATCAAGGATAATTGAATTGTTGAATCAAAATCAACTGAATTATTCAACAAAAAAATATTGAATTATAAAACTAAAAATAATTATACAAAACAAAGCTGTTGAATTATTACATCAATTAGCCAAATTAATTAAGCAAAAAAACTGAATTTTTTAACAAACAAGGAGTTTTTTGCATAAAACAATTGAATTGCTGAAAAATTTGTAAAATGTTGAAGAAACAGTTTAATTGTTTAATCACAGAAAATTACATTGTTAAATCAACGATAACTGAATTGTTAAACCAAAATCAATAGAATTATTCAACAGAAAACAATTAAATTAGAAAACTAAAATTAATTAAAATCATAAACAAAACAGTTGAATTATTAATCAATTAGGCGAATTTATTAAAAAAAAATTGAACTTTTTGACAAAGTAGCAGCTTTTAGTATAAAACAATTGAATTGTTGAAGTGTTAAAGAAACAGAATTATTTTGAATCACGGAAAATTACATTATTAAATCAAGGATAATTTAATTGTTGAACAAAAATTAATTGAATTATTCAACTAAAAGCAATTAAAATTTTAAAGAAAGCAGTTGAATTATTGCACCAATAGACGAATTTATTAATCAAAAAACTTTAATTTTTTACAAAGTAGTAGCTTTTTGCATAAAACAATTGAATTGTTAAAATTTGTTGAAATGTTAAAGAAACAGTTTATTTTTGAATTAAATTGTTGAATCAAAAATAGGTAATTGAATTGTGAAACCAAAATCAATTGAATTATTTAAGAAAAAACAATTGAATTATTAAACTAAAAATAATTAAAATATTAATCTAAGCAGTTGAATTGTTAATCAAAAAATAATTGAATTGTTGAACCAAAATTAGTTGAATTATTTAACAAGAAACAATTGAATTATTAAACTAGAAACAATTAAAATCATAAAGTAAGTAGTTAATTATTGAACCAATTAACTGAATTTATTAAACAAAAAATTGCATTTTTTGATAAAGTAGTAGTTTTTTTCTATAAAACAATTAAATTTTTAAAAAATTTGTTGAAATGTTAAAGAAACACATGAATTGTTGAATTACAGAAAATTAAATAGTTGAATCAAAGAATAATTGAATTGTTGAACCAAAATCAATTGAATTATTCAACCGACAACAATTAAAATCTTTAAAAACAGTTGAATTACTGATCCCATTAGGCGAATCTATTGAACAAAGCAATTAAATTTTTGACAAAGTAATAGCGTTTTGCAAAAAACAATTGAATTGTTTAAAAATTTGTTGAAATGTTAAAAAAACAGTTTAATTGTTGAATCACGGAAAATAAATCAATAGAATTATTCAACAAAAACAATTGAATTTTATAACTAAAACTAATTAAAATCATAAGCAAAACAGTTGAATTATTAATCAATTAACCAAATTTATTAAGCAAAAACATCAAGATTTTTGACAAAGTAGCAGCTTTTGCATAAAACAATTGAATTTTTGAAACATTTGTTGGATTGGCAAAAACAGTTTAATTGTTTAATCATAAAAAATGAAATTGCTGAATCTAGGATAATTGAATTGTTGAACCAAAATTAATTGAATTATTCAACAAAAAACAATTGAATAATTACACTTAAAATAATTAAAATATTAATCTAAGCAGTTGAATTGTTAATCAATTAGCCGAATTTATTAAACAAAAAAATTGCATTTTTTTGTGTAAAGTAGAAATTTTTTCATAAAACAATTAAATTGTTGAAGTGTTATAGAAACAGTTGAATTATTGAACCAATTAACCGAATTTATTTAACAAAAAAATTAAATTATTTGAGAAAATAGTAGTTTTTTCATAAAACAATTGCATTGTTGAAATGTTAAAGAAACAGTTGAATTGTTGAACAAAAATCAATTAAATTATTCAACCGAGAACAATTAAAATCTTAAAAAAGCAGTTGAATTATTTAACCAATTAGGCGAATCTACTATTAAACAAAGCAATTGAATTTTTGACAAAGTAGTAGCGTTTTGAATAAAACAATTGAATTCTTGCAAAATTTGTGTAAATGTTAAAAAATAGGTAAATTGTTGAATCACAGAAGATTAAATTGTTAATTAAAGGATAATTGAATTGTTGAACCAAAATCAACTGAATTATTCAACCAACAACAATTAAAATCTTTAAAAAAACAGTTGAATTACTGAATCAATTAGACGAATTTATTAAATAAAATAATTGAATTTTTAACAAAGTTATTGCATCTTGCATAAAACAATTGAATTGATAAATAATGTGTGGAAATGTTAAAAACACAGTTGAATCGTTTAATCATGAAAAATTAAATTGTTGAATCAAAGATAATTAAATTGTTGAATCAAAATCAATTGAATTATTTAAAAAAAAAATTAAATTTTAAAATTGATAATAATTAAAATGTTTAACAAGTCAGTTGAGTTATTAAACTAATTAGCAGAATTGATTCAACAAAACCATTTTTTTTGACAAATTAGTAGCTTTTGCATAAAACGATAGAATTGTTGGAATGTTGAATAACGGAAAATTAAATTGTTGAGTCACGGATGATTGCATTATTGAACCAAAACAACAAAATATTTAAGAAATTGCAGTGAATTTATTAAACCAAACAGTTGAATTATTGAATAAAATATTTAAATTATTGAAACAAAACAGTTGTATTGTGGAACCAAAAACGATTGAATTACTAAACCAAAACCAATTAAATTATTCTGAAGCCAAAATATTTAAATTGTTGAATTATTAAAGAAATCAGTTAAATTATTTTCAAATCAATTGCACTTTTGGTATTACCTTTTTCATAAGGTAATTAAATTGTTGAAAAAATAGTTTAATAGTTGAAGAACCTGTAGAATTGTTAAATCAAAGATAATTAAATTGTCGAATCAAGAACAATTGAATTATTCAACAAAAAATTAAATTATTAAACCAAAGTATTTGAATTGTTAAACAAAATAGTTGAATTATTAAATACAATAGTTGAATTGTTGAACAAAAACAAATGAAGTATTAAACAAAAATAATTAAATTATTGAACAAACCAATTGAATTATTGAACCAAACAGTTAAATTAATTATTAACGTTAAATCAATCATAATTTAATGAATATTTAATTTATTAAGTATATATTAATCAATTCATTATTACAAAGCAATGGAATTTTTTAACAAATAAGTTGCATTTTTAACCAAAAACAATGATTGAAATGTTCAACAAAAAATCATTGTTATAAAACTAAAACTAATGGGGATGTTGAATAAACCAGTTGAATTATTGAACCAAATAGTTTAATTATTAACAAAACTGTTGAATTTCTTAAACAGAACATTTAAATTCGTTCTTTAACTCAGCAATTGTTCTTAGTTTGTTCGCGTAATAACACGTGATTTTACGTATCCGCACAGAGAACATTCATGCGGCGTCAAGTCGCACGATCTTGGTGGCAGCAATTTCCCCTGCAAAAGTTCACGCGTTTTCTGCGCAGTATAAGAAATGGCACCATCTTGCTAGAACCACTAGATCTATTCTTTCCAATTGGTGCCAAAATAACACACTTATCATGTTGCGATAATGTACGCCATTCATCAACACTGCTTTACCTGCTGCAATCTCAAAGAAGTAACGCTCAAGCCCGTAGCCGGGAAGGGGCACGCAATATGATTGCTCCCCCCCAAAATAAAATCCTGGCTACGGTCCTGCGGGAAAGGTTTATTATAGCGCTTTGGTTTCTTGAAAACGATGGCATATTATCCTGGGGGGAATTCATAATCCTCTCTCCCACAGATTTTCGGTCTCTGCTTTATATTTCTTGTGCTATAAACTTTCACTATTAATCACTTAATACTGAAGACCATAGGTTTGCAAATTTATCAATTACAGTTTGAGTGTACCCTGAAAGGGGGATGATTCATACACCTCAGAACCCCTAATAGTCTCTAAAAGTATGGTTTATAATTTGGGCTAATTGAAATATTAGTTACTTGAGTGTAACTTGTTAATGTTAGGATTTTTTAGTTTTTCTAGAGATTTTTCTAGATCGGCTATGCTGATATCTTCAATTTATTTCTAAAAAAATACACTGCTTAAACCGGGGGGTCTGGGGTGTGGAACACCCTCCAGTGCCTCACTATTAAAAGGCAAATATTTAATGTTTACAGATTATGAGTAGAGTTTATTATAGCGTTTTGGTTTTCTTGAGAACGATGACATATTATACTAGGGAATTTCATAATCTTCTCCCCAAATTCTGGGTCACTGCTTTATATTTTTTGTGCTAAAACTGTCACTATTGGTCGCTTAATACTGAAGACCACAAGTTTGCAAATTTATTTATCACAGTTTGAGTATTCCTGGGGGGTGCTCCACACCCCCCAGACCCCCGGGTCTCTAAAAGTGTGGTTTATCAGTTACTTGAGTATGGCTTGTTAAAGTTAAGATAACTTCTTTTTTCTAGATCGGTTATGCTGACATACTCAATTCATTTCTGATAAAAAATAAACTGCACAAACCGGAGGGTTTGGGGGGAACATCCTCCAGTACCTCGCTGTTAATAGGTAAAACATTTAATGTTTATAGAGTAAGCAGGCCCGTAACCAGAGTGGGGGGGGGACTTGGGAGCACGTGCCCCCCTCTCCAAAATGTTAAAAAAAATCATTTTTAAAAGTAAAAATTTGAGTTTTAAGATAAATAGGTGTAGGTATTTTAAAGTTGGAAAATTTTTAAAAGTGCCCCTCGAAATGAAATCCTGGCTACGGGCCTGATAACGCGTTATCATTTCGCCTTCCCAAAATCCGCACCAAGCAGTGCCTCGTGATGCGTGTATTGGTTGTTGAAGTGCTATGTTAAGATTCTCGTTGCCCCAAATTTCCCTTCCCAAATAGCGAAAATGCTCCTGATTGCTAAAAATGTTACTCCTCGCAAAATTGTTATCTGCATTTTGGTGTTCAAACACCCAATCGACAAATTCACGCTGTTGGATATGGTCGGTTTATAGCAGTTTCTGTGTTAATTAAAGCTTGCCAGCAGCATTATTGAACTGACTAAATTATTAAACAAAACAGTTGCATTGTTAAAGAAAAAGTTAAATTGTTAAATCAAAAATAATTAAATTGCTGAACCAAAAACAATTGAAATATTCAACAAAAATCGATTAAATTATTAAACCAAAAGTAATTGAAATCTTAAAGAAAGCAGTTGAAGCAGTTGAATTGTTAAGGCAAAAACAATTGAATTATTCAACAAAAAAAACAATGAAATTATTAAACCAAAAATAATTAAAATGTTGAACCAAACAGTTGCATTATGAACAAAACAATTGCATAGATGCACCAAAAACGATCGAATTATTAAACAAAAGATTGAATTATTCAACCAACACCAATTTTGCGGTTGAGTCAGGCCCTTCATTTGTCGGATGAGTGCTAACCTTTTATTACTAAACTTTTGCTTCGATTTCAAATTTTATTTGTTTTCACAATGCTTTGATTCAAAACTTTTTCATTTCACCAATCTTTAATTTACTGTTTGATTAAGCTATAAATCAAACTATAACTCAAAATAACAATAGGGATGATGCATAAATTTTTTTTATAGCGTAGTTAGATCAAAAATATCTAAAAATACTGATTAATATTATTTATTTTATTTATTTTGGTTTCGATAATAATTCAAAAAATATTTAAAAATCTATCAATTTTAATAGAAGGAAACCACCGCTCAAGTTGCTATTTGCTAATGACGTCACACGGCTTAGTAACCTTAGTAACTTAAAACGCGGCTAGTTGTTTCGTGCTTGAAAGGTGAAGATTAACCAACCTTACATAGGATTATACTACTTGGAAGAATTCTAGTGGAGGGGACTTGAATTTCGCTAAGCAAACATAGCAAGAAGCTAACAAGTGACGTCAGAACAATAGCGAGCGTGTTTCACGTGACCTAAAACAAAGATATATAATTTTAATTTTGAACTTTTTCAATAAAAAATGACAGGGTGCAAATTTTAATAATAATTCAAAGCTGAATGAAACTTTCCTTTGTTTACAAAATTATTTTGATTTCTTAGGTACCATCGGACAAGGTTTCTGCATGTTGGGTTTAGCATATTCCGGCTGTAATTACACAATGGCGATATTATTCCTCACAGCAGCAATCGCAGTAAATGGAGCCGTTTCGACCGGACCTTTGGCAAGTTTCGTGGACCTAAGTCCAAATTATGCAAGTACGTATCCCTCACTCCAAAATAAAAGTTAATGAGATTGATTTAAGCGCCTCGCTATAAAAACTAAAATTTTTGCTGCGGCACGCTCGGTAAACATTTTGTAATTTATTATTATTTTTTATTGGTATTTCAGGGACCCTAAAAATGGATGCATTTGATCAACTTTACTGCTTAATACGAGCGCTTTCTTAATTTATGAATTTTTAATTTAATTGGGTTAACGTCGGTGTTAAATTTTCAAGATGTGTCAACTTTTATAATACATTTTTTAATCGTTCAATCATTTTCTTTGTAATTATAATTGCAAATTGAATTTGTGGCGCGTATCTCCCTCGTCGTACTTGTTGCTTCTCCGTTCTAATTGAACGATTTCTTTTTCCTCCCCCCATAGTCGACGTCGATTCTTTTAGAGAAAACCTCAATTTTGTATTGCTTAAATTTTCCTGCATCTTGAGGAAATTCCACAATAATTGTCAGTTATCGATTTCAATTTCATAATTTACATTCACATAACAAAGCTTGTTAAATCCCGGAGAAGAGAAGCGTCCTTTAATGTTTCCTTTTGAGAATTTCTAATAATTTAATGTACTCTGCAAATTACAAAGTTAATTAAGCATAAATTTCAATTATCAGATTCAAAATATAAATTTCGAAAAAATAAGTTTCTAATTGATTGTTCCAATTTAGGTATCCTGATGGGCATCGGAAACGGGGCTGCGGTGTTCGGTGGATTTGTTTCGCCCCTTGTGGTCGGCCTATTAACATATCAGAGCGTAAGTACGCTAATTATAATAATTAAAAATAAAAATTAACAAAAGGTCACGTTTTTAACTGACACTATTAACTTAATTGGAATTATCAATGTTGGATCAGTAGTTTGTTAACTTCAGTTACAATATAAACACTCTCACGTAATTGATGGATCGACACGATTAATTATTTTATAATAATAGTTTGCAATAATAATTATACGTCATTATTTAGAAAATATGATAAAGAAAAGTGAATTTGATGAGAAGGAAAGTTACGAGGTGCGATCAAAAAGATTATTTTTTCAGCAAACAGTGGCGCAGTGGCAGAAGGTCTTTTGGGTCTCCACGGTTTTACTTTTCGTTTCGGGTGGTTTCTACGTGGTATTTTCAACATCGGAGCTTGAACCTTGGAACAATCCAGATACCATGAAGTCGAAGAGCAAACAAACGGAAGCCGAAATGGTCAGTCTCAGAGGAGGTGAAATGGACGATGATGATGACGAAGTAAACAAATCTGAAAAATTACCTGTCGAGACGAACGAAAAAGAAATGAAAGTTGTTTAGTTTTGTTAGACGAATTATTTAATTACAATAAAGTGATACATCTTCGTTAATCTGTGGTTTTAACACACCGAACAGTTTCATTTTGATTATTTAACAAGAGAAAACATTATTTATATTTTTAGTTTTTATTGTTATTTTTTTTGTAAAATAAAAATAACTTCAACTTTTGCACTTATCCTTACGAGAATAAATCAACTAATAATGGCTGCGTTATTGCAAGAGTTGACAGTTTTTGGTAACCATTATAACACGTATTGTTAAATTTAATGATGGGGTGGTTATTGTAATTATTGGATTTTGTTCTTTATCGCAGATATTTCGCGTTTCGACAGCGAGGGTTAAGCACCCTAGTAGCTACTAAGCAGAATATTTAAAATAAATTAAATACCTACGTCGCATCCAATTGCTTAATTTTCTAGTTACCCCTTCTGACCGCACATTAGCGCAGTTTACACAATGAAAAGCATCAAGACCTACTCGATGGGGTTTAAATAATATCATTTAAGGGTATACTTAATTAAGGGTTCTAAAATTTAAAGGTCGAAAAATAGAAATATTAAAGAATTTTTATCGAATTTGCTATATTTATTGTTAAATAAGACCTTTGGAAGTATGAAAAACATATTTGTAATAATAAAAAGTGTAGGCGATAGGTATCAATAAAAATATTGTTAAAAACAGGCGCACGCACAAAGGTATTACTTCATGGATAAAATGAGGTTAAGTGAATGCCATTCGGAGTTCACAGCGCATGCGAAACTGATTAATTCTTGATGGACATGAAAATTTGAATAAAAATATTGCGAAGAATATCATCTTAACCAATGAGGCGCATTTCCAATTGGACGGCTACGTAACAAGCATTTCTTATTGAATTTGATCTGATGCTGCACCACAAGCCACTGTTTGGAGCGGATTTTAGGCTGACGGACTAATTGGGCTTTATTTCTTTGAGAATGCGACAAATAATGATGTGACGGTGAATGGCGTACGTTATCACAACATGATAAGTGAGTTTTTTGGCCTTAATTACAGAAAATGGATCTTGAAATCACGTGATTGCAGTAAGATGGCACCACTTGTCATGCTGCGGAAAAATGCGTGAATTGCCGCAGGAGAAATTGTTGTCACCGAGATCGTGCTACATGACGTCGTATAATTGTTTTCTGTACGGTTACGCGTTTAGGCGAACAAACCTAGATCAATTCCTAAGTTAAAGACCAAATTGAACGCATCATTGCAAAAATCAAGCCAAAAATGTTTTTAAAAATTTTGTAAAAAGAGTAAGAGTTTGTCACCAATTTCTTGACGGATATTTTTCCGATATTGTTTTCCACACATCACCGCATTGTATTCAAGTCACTAATGTGTTTTATTAAAAAATTAAAATGTGTATTCTTATTGAAAAACCCTTAAATTGGTTTTTGTTTTTAATTCAATTATTTTCAGTTTAATAATTTAGTAATTTTTTTTTTAAATAAATTTAGTTGTTTTGCTCTATAAATCAGATGCTTGGTTCTATAATCAATTGGTTTATTTGACAATTCAAATATTTTAATTTAATAATTTTTGGTTTAACAATAGAAATATTTATTCAAAATTGCCACCGTTTTTTTTTTGTTTTTTTTTGTAACTGCTATGTTTTTAAACTTAGGTTTGGTTAATAATTCAACTGTTCAATTCTTCATTTCAATTATTTTTAGATTCAACTGTTTGGTTTATTAAATCAATTGTTTTGTTCAATAAATCAACAAATCAAATAATTCTTGTTTGATATTTTAATTTGTTTTAGTTTAATGATTAATTTGTTTTTGGTATAATAAATCATTTGTTTTTTGGTTTAACAAAGCAATTCTTTTGTTCAAAATTGACAATGTTTTTTCAATAATTCAACTGTTTTGTTTATTAATTCAACTACTTTGTTTAATATATTCAGCTGTTTTGTCAATAATTCAACATTTTGGTTTAATAATTTCATTGTTTTGTTTAATAATTTATTAAGTCAAATATTTTTGGTTTAATAATTAATTGATTTTGGTTCAATAATTTAAAGATTTTCTTATTTTTGGTTAAAAATTACCCATTTTGTCTAAAATTCCCACTGATTTGTTTCCTAATTCAACTGCTTTATTTAATAAATTCCGCTTTTGTTTTGATTCAACTGCTTTGTTCAAAACTTCAAATATACTTCAAATTAATAATTAATTCAACTGTTTGGTTTTTTAATTCAATTGTTTTGTTTAATAATTTCACAAGTCAAATATTTTTTGTTTGATAATTTAATTTTTTCGTTTAATAATTTTGAACAATTTTCAAGTTCTTGGTTTAACAACGCAACTGCTTTGTTAAATAAATAATTCAACTGCTTAGTTATTTTGTTCTTAATTCGTTTGTTTAATAATTCAACAAGTCAAATATTTTTTGTTTGATAATTTAATTGGTTTTAGTTTAATAATTCATTTGTTTTTGGTTTAAAATTCACTTCACTATTTTGTTCAATAATTTACCTATTTTGTTTCGGACCCTCCGCTCCGTCTACGGGCGCTACAAGCGGTTTTGACAAACGCAACTACGTGAAGAGTCGGATTCACACAAAGTGAATTTTTCAAAATTTGTGATCCGATCACAAATTTAATTTTGTATTAGTTAATTTAGACTGTCATCCTTCATAATTTGTTGTAAAAAACAATATTTTGATATCTTTACTGTCTCCACAAACTATTTTAATTTCGGTAGACGGGGTTACGGTTCAAAAAACCCAATGACAAAATTGCATTCGAAATTAATTTTTAAAACCGTATTTTTACAAAATTTGTGAACCGACCGCAAATTATTTTTTTATACGCCAATTAGACCCTGATCTTTAATAATCCACTTTAAAAATGGTAAAAATTCCGATCCGGGAATTCAAACTGTCACCCTTTTAGATTAATAATTCAATTGTTTGGTTCATTAATTGAATTGTTTTGTTTAACAATTCGATAAATCAAATATTTTTAAACCGATAATTTATTTGGATTTGGATCTAATAATTTACTTGTTTTGTTGTTTTATAATGCAATTTGTTATTTTCAAAATTGCCACTTTTTATTTATTAATTCAATTGTTCTGTTTATTAATTCAACTGTTTTGTTTAGTAATTCGACGGTTTTGTTTAATAAATCTAGCTTTTGTTAATAATTCAACTGCTTAGTTCAGCATTTCAATTATTTTTGGATTATTAATCCAATATTTTAATTCATTAATTCAATTGTTTGGTTCAATAATTCAACAAAAGTCAAATACTTTAGATTTGACAATTTAATTGGTTTTGATTTAATAATTTACTTGTTTTTGTTTAAAATTGCTACTGTTTTGTTTAGTAATTTAAGTGTTTTGTTCGATAATTCAACTGTTTTGTTTAATAATTCAATTTCTTTGTTTATTAATTCAACGGTTGTGTTCACAAATTTGCAACTGCTTTGTTTAATTAATTTGGCTATTTTTAATAATTCATCTGTTAGGTTCAATAATTCAACTGTTTTATTAAGCATTTTAATTATTTTTAGATTAATAATTCAACTATTTGGTTAGTTAATTTAATTGTTTTGTTCATAAATTCAATAATTCAAATATTTTTGGTTTGATAATTTAATTGGTTTTGGTTTAATAATTCAACGATTTACTTGTTTTTGGTTTAACATCAATAATTCAACATGTTAAATACATTTGGTTTGTTAATTTAATTGGTTGAAGTTTAATAATTTAACAATTTACTCGTTTTGGTTTAAGAATGCAACTTTTTTGCTTAAAATTTCCACTTTTTTGTCTGATAATTCAAATATTTTGTTTATTAAGTTAACTGTTTTGTTTATTAATTCAACTGTTTTGTTTGATAAATTCCGCGTTTGTTAATAATTCAGCTACTTATTTCAGCATTTCAATTATTTTGAGTTAGCAATTTAACAGTTTGCTTCATTTCAATTGTTTTGTTTAATAATTCATCATAACAAATTTTTTGATTTGATAATTTAGTTGGTTTAGGTTTAAAAATTTAACAATTTCTTCGTTTTTTGCCTCTGTTTCGTTTAATAATTCAAATGTTTTGTTTATTAATTCAACAGTTAACTGTTTTGTTTAATAAATTCAGCTTTTTTTTAATAATTCAACTATTTGGTTTAATAATTCAACTAATTTATTAAGCATTTCAATTATTTTTAGATTAATAAATAGTTCAACTGTTTAGTTTGTTAATTCAATTGTTTTGTTCATTATTTCAACAGTTCAAATATTTTTGGTTTGATAATTTAATTGATTTTAGTTTAATAATTTAACAATTTATTTGATGTTAGTTTAACAATGCAACTGTATTGTTCAAACTTGTTTCTATTTTGTTTATTAATACAACTATTTTGTTTGTTAAGTCAACAATTCAACTGCTTTGTTTAATTAATTCAGCTGTTTCGTTTATAATTCAGCTGTTTTGCTAATAATTCAACAGTTTGGTTCAATAATTCCATTGTTTTGATCAATACTTCTATAAGACAAATATTTTTGGATTGATAATAATTAATTAATTTTGGTTTAATAATTTAACAATTTACTTGTTTTTGTTTTAACAATGCACCACTTAGTTTTAAATCTCCAATGTTTTGTTTACTAATTTAACTGGTTTGTTTAATAATTTATTTAATTTAATAATTCAACTGGTTTTTTTAACAAATTCAGCTTTTGATACCAATTCAACTGCTTTGTTCAGCATTTTAATTATTTTCAAATTAATGATTCAACTGTTTGGTTCATTAATTTAATTGCTTTGTTCAACAATTCAACATGTGAAATATTTTTCGATTGTTAATTTAATTGGTTTTATGTAGTTCTATAATTCTTTTGGTTTTGTGTTTTGTTTTTGTTTTTGTTTAACAATGCAATTATTTTGTTATAATTTCCACTGGTTTGTTCAATACTTCAACTGTTTTGTTCAATAATTTAATTGTTTCGTTAAGCATTTCAATTTTTTTTAAATTAATAATTATTTGGTTTCTTAATTCAATTGCTTTGTTTATTAATTCAACTACTTTTTTTTTATTAATTCAACTGATTTGTTTAATTAATTTGACTGTTTTGTTAATAATTCAACAGTTTGGTTTAATAATTTCATTGTTTTAATCGATACTTCTATAAGTCAAATATATTTGGTTTGATAATAATTAATTAGTTTTGGTTTAATAATTTAACCATTTACTCGTTTTTGGGTTAACAATGCACCAATTTGTTCTAAATTTTCACTTACTGTTGTGTTTAATAATTTAACTGGTTTGTTTACTAATTTAACGACTTTATTTATTAATTCAACTGGTTTATTTTACAAATTCAGCTTTTGTTACTAATTCATATACTTTGTTCAGTATTTCAATTATTTAAAAAAATTAATAACTCAACTGTTTGGGTCAGTAATTTAATTGTTTTGTTCAGTAACACAATAGTTTTAGTCAATTATTTTTGTTTAATAATTTAATTGGTTTTAGTTTTTGTTTATTTGTTTCATTTCATTTCAATTCATTTGTTATGTTCATAATTTTCACTATTTTGTTCAATAAATCACCTGTTGTTTATTAATTCAACTACTTTGTTTAATAAATTCAGCTGCTTCGTTAACAATTCAACGTTTGATTCAATACTTCCATTGTTTTCTTCGATAATTCAACATGTTAAATATTTTTGTTAAATTTATTAAACTAAATGTTAAATTTAATTGGTTTTGGTTTAATAATATAACAATTTATTCGTTTTTGGTTTAATAATGCAATTGTTTTGCCCAAAATTACCACGTTTTTGCCTAACAATTCAAATATTTTGTTTATAAATTTAACTGTTTGATTTAATAATTCAACCGATTTGTTAAGCATTTAGATTAATAATTCAACTGCTTGGTTTATTAATTTAATTGTTTTGATTAACAATTCAATAAATAAAATATTTTTAAATTGATAATTTAATTGGATTTGGATCAAATAATTTACTTATTTTTGATTTAATAATGCAATTTTTTGTTCAAATTGCCATTTTTGTTTTATAATTCAATTGCTTTGTTTATTAATTTAACTGTTTTGTTTAGTAATTTGATGGCTTCGTTTAATAAATTCAACTTTTGTTAATAATTCAACTGCTTAGTTCAGCATTTCGATTATATTTAGATCAATAATCCAATTTTTTGATTTATTAATTTAATTGTTTTGTTTAATAATTTAACAAATATCAAATATTTAAGATTTGATAATTTATTTAGTTTTGGTTTTATAATTTACTCGTTTTTTGTTTTAACAGTGCAACTATTTTGTTTAAAATTGCCATTGTTTTGTTTAGTAAATTAACTGTTTTGTTCGATAATTCAACTGTTTTGTTTAATAAATTCAGTTTTTGTTAATAATTCAACTGCTTAGTTCAGCATTTCAATTATTTTTAGATTAATAATTCAACTAATCGGTTTGTTAATTTAATTGTTTTGTTTATTAATTCAACAATTTAAATATTTTTGGTTTAATAATTTAATTGGTTTTGGTTTAATATTTTAACAATTTACTTGGTGTTAGTTTATAACAATGCAACTGAATTGTTCAAAGTAGCCTCTATTTTGCTTATTCGTTCAACTGTTTTGTTTATTAATTTAGCAATTCAACTGTGCGGTTAATTAATTCAACTGTTTTGATTAATAATTTAACTGTTTTGTTTAGCACTTTAATTATTTTTACATTAATAATTCAACCGTTTGATTCATTAATTCAATTATTTTGATCAATAATTCAATAAGTCAAATATTTTTGTTTTCATAATTTAATTTGTTTTGGTTTAATAATTTGCTTGTTTTTGATTTGACGATTCAATTGTTTTGTTCAAAATTGCCACTGCTTTGTTTAATAATTCAACTTTAGTTAATAATTCGACTGCTTAGTTCAGCATTTCAATTATTAATTGGATTAATAATTAAATTCTTAGGTTCATTAAATCAATTGTTTTGTGCAATAATTCAAATGTTTTGTTTATTAATTCAACTGTTTTGTTTATTAATCCAATTGTTTTTTAATAAAATCAGCTTTAGATAATATAATAATTCAACTATTTGGTTCTATAATTTAAGTTTTTTTTGAGCATTGCAATTATTTTGAGATTAACAATTCAACTGTTTGATTCATTAATTCAATTGTTTTGTATAATAATTCAACAAGAATTATGTTATAGGACGCTTTCAAACTTTCTCGCACACACATTTACCACGTGACATTTTTAAGGTTAGGGTCATTCGAGCTTCGGATTCGGTTGCAAGTAGATTTTGTATTTTCTTTATCAATCTGGGTCTGAGAAGTTTAATTCCACTTTGTGGATAAAAACAAAACCTTAGGCCATCCAGGAAGTTGTAAATTATAATTTTTGTTTGTTTTTTTTTTATTCGACGGAGTTGCTGAATGCGACTGTGATTTTTTGAATGTTTACGTTGGTAGTGTGTTGTGAAAAAGGTGTCTACTTGTTTGATTTTTATTGGCCTATCACCTCTACTATATTTTCGTTTCAATTAATAATTAAAATGTTTTGTTGATTAATTTAATTGTTTTGTGCAATAATTCAGCAATTCAAATATTTCTGGTTTAATAATTTAATTGGTTTTGTTTTAATGATTAAACAATTTTCTCGTTTTTGGTTTATGAATGCAGCTATTCTGTTGAAAATTGTTACATTTTTGTTTAATGTTTGAACTTGTTTTGTTTATTAATTCAACTGTTTTGTTTATTAATTCAACTGCTTTGTTTAATAAATTCAGCTTTTGTTAATAATTCAAATGTTTGTTTCTATAATTTAACTGTTTTTTGGCATTTTAATTATTTTTAGATTACTAATTTAATTGTTTGGTTTATTAATTCAATTCTTTTGTTTATTAATTCAACAAGCGAAAAATTTTGACTTGATAATTTAATTGGTGTTGGTTTAATAATTCATTTGTTTTTGGTTTAATAATCCACTTGGTTTTGGTTTAACAATGCAATTGTTTTGTTTTAAAAGCAACTTTTGGTTTAATAATTCAACTGTTTTGTTCAACATTATTATTTTTGGTTTAATAATTTATTTAATTTTTTTTAATTGAATAATTTACTTCTTTTTAATTCAACAATTCAATTATCCTGGATTTGACAATTCAACTGCTTCTATTAATAATTCAACTATTTTGTACAATAATTCAGCTGTGTGGTTTCTTAAAATTAAAAAACTTTCAACAGTAATTACTGTCTTAGAGAGAGTACCTTACTATTATTGGGTGATAGATGATTATAAGTAGGAAATGCAGGAAAAGGATGATACCGTATCACGTTTTATGAGTTCCCCCGGTTTTAACGTCAAAGAGGCAATGGCACGTCGAGATTTCTAATCCGGTAAGCAAAGGAATAGAAAAGGGCCAATTGACTGTGTACTCAAATTCGTCGAAAGGAATTGGAACTGCAGTAGATTTCGTTATCCTCTATGTGGATTTATCCTTAGCAGATTTGTTTTGAAAACATTTATAGTTTTTTATTATTGTTTGCAAACTAAAATATGCCATAAAAATAACTCACTTATACGCTTCTCCCCCACAAGAGAATAAATCAAACAATAATTGCTGTTATTACGAGAGTTGACAGGTTTCAGCTGCCATTAAAATTCTTATTGTCAAATTTAACAATGCGTCGTTATTATAATTATTATGTTTTGTTTATATTTTGAGTTTTGAGAGTGAGCGCTAATCCACTACTCCTCGATTCGAGCGTAGCGTACCTGTCTCATTTGTTGCTATTTAAAATCTAAATTGACTATTACAATTTTAAAAATAGCTACGAAAATAAATTAAATGAATTTCTTAATAATGGAAGGAAATTTCAAAGACGAGCGAATCGATTTATAAATTTAAATTACATTTTTGATGCGATTGTTGAAACGAAATATGTTTCGGGTAATTTACTTTCGTTACATTCACATTTTTCAAAAACGCCAACACAATCGGAGGTTTAAACAATAATAAATGCTCGATTTTCCCCAAAAGACAGGACAGGACTGAGCGATGTTATTATCATCAAGTCGATAACTGTGTTATTAGGGGGAAATAATTCCTGGTTTTGTGTTGGCTTTAGAAACCCCACAAATGCATTCCTAATGGCTTCTCGTCCCCTAGTCAAACAAGCTAATATTTCATTCCCAGATTAATTTTTCACGACGAAAGCCTGGTTATTGCTGTCACGATAACATTAACGTTCGTTTAAAACAAAAAATACATAGGTCCTCCAACAAAACGCTTTTTGTTATTATGAAGACATCAAAAAGATGCTGAATTTATCTCCATTAAGTTGGTTATACGGAAAAGCACTTTGTTGTTCTGGATTCATTTCTGGAACTATTTTGTTATTCATAGCGATCGCTCAAAAGTTATTTCGTCATTATGTTATTCAGATTATTTTCATGAATACTTGAAACTCACAGAATAAAAATCTGAATGATGCAGTAGTGACTTTGTATTTTATCAACTCGTAAATTCATTGAAATTCTGCTTCATTTGTGATGCAAATGATAGATTGGGCAATTTAATTGGAGCGATAAAGTCAAAATTGAAAAAATAATTTATAAAAAATTATTCTACGACCCTCGTAGCGTAATATAAAAATTCCTGACGAGTAATAGAAGTATGATTTTTATTTATTTATTTTTTGATTCGTAAATCAAATTAAAGTACCGGATTGCATTGGATAAGGTGATGAAGTTTCTGACAAGTTTTAATTCCATCTGCAACTGAAGACACACAAAAAATTTAATTTTTCAACCAATAGCTGAGTTTGTCTTTATTTTTCACCACTATTTTGATTATTTATTATCGATTCAGCTGCTACTTGAACAGACGCAGCATTCCCTAGAGTATACCCATCCAAAAACTAATCACATTCTCTGACGGTTAATTTTGGTGAACTAACGAGAACCAATCTATCGAAACACTGTTGTCTTTATATCCAAAGTTTTGCTTCTAACTTATTTGCCGTCTTTGTTGTCTTTCTTCGTAATGTGCGTTAAATTCGATCAGGGCATTTTTAATCCGGCTAATCCAATCGATTTAGCGTACCGTCAGTTACCTGACCTTTGCTTTCATCAAATGACAAGAAATTCGAAATTTATGAAAGTTGAGAATCCTTTGAAGTAGCTAAGAAACTTTACATCAAATAATTATAATTTCAGCAAGGTGAAAAGTAAGTTTCTCGATCTGGATTGGACCGCACTTACAGCTACAAGAAGTAAACATGCGGTGCTACTAAGGCTATTTGTTTTCAGTTGCGTGGAATTTCTATGTTCTAATTCGGTAGATCTCTCCTCTTGAAACTATTCATAATAACGAAGAGCCGCGGGCGCCGAGGACTGAAGGTAAACTCATTTCTGTATGCCGACTTGCTTAGAAGTTAATGAATGTGAGATATTAGCAAACCATGTCGGTTGCGAATAGCCTATCTGTTCCAAATTAAGACGGAAAATAAACTCCTTGCAAGGTTTAGTTTGGCAGTTGCAATTGAAAAAAAGAAAACAAAATATTCCAGCAATTTAAAAACAAAAGTGAGAATAGAAATTAAGTTTTTAGAACAAAAGCTATCTGATGCAATTAAGCAAAATTTAAAATTTTGTTTCTGTTTTTTTTTTTTATGTTTTATTAATTGCGTCTGTCGCTCATCAACGCCAGCATTTTATTTTATTAACGCCCGATTTCTGCACTTAGAGATATCTATTAGATAATTTATCTATTAGATAAATTAACAAAGTAACCAATTATATTTATGATTTTTTTGTTTTGCTGCTGTCTGATTGGTTATGTTGTGAAGAAATGGTGAAGAAATTGAACATAAGTGAAATAAGACTCTTGTGCTGGTGACACGAGGTAACTGAAAATTAATTAATTATGTTTTAATTAAAAATGTACCCAAAAATAATCGCAAATTATGCTTTTGTAAACTACATAATTTTACTGTCTTTGATTTTTAATTTAACTAAAATTTATCTGAAATTTATTGGCTATGTTTGCTCAACGTTTGATGAGCACTTAATTCTTTTCTGCAAAATCAACACCTGTCAGCCTTGAAATATTTTTACCGAAGTAATAATTATTATGTCTTTTCCATAATTTAAACTTTGAGTGATGTGGGAATACGCGGAGATGTTTTCATTTTAATTTGACTTTTATAGATATAAAAAACTCACCCTTCGGACTCCAAGCGCCCTCCAGTCGCAATTGTTACATTTAAATAGATTTTCTCAATAAAAATAAACAAAATGAGATCTTATACGAATTACCACATAAGCTTCGTTTATCCAACAATGATAATTAGAATTACATTTTTTCAAAAGTTCAAAACTTAAAATTTTTCCTCCCTATACAAATTAGGCTAGCTAATCGAAAGTAAAACCTGTAAGGTTTAACATAAAGAATATAGAAATAATATAGGATAAAGGTTGTGATTTTTAAAGTTGTGACTTTACAAAAAAACTTAAGAATTTAAAAAGATAGACCACTAAAAACTCTATTCGCCACCTAAATTATATTATAAAATTTCCATTGGTCGTAGAGTTTCTATTTATCAACCGAATTTTAATTTTCAAACGACTGCGAATGCATTTCCGGACGCTTCATAAAATTAGTATTATTTTATTTTGTCGTATCTCCAACAGGAAAGCCGCAACTCTGAAAACAAAATTAAAAATTATCTTCATCATGCTCATTTGCCGTGCTAAAATTTAATACCATTCTTTTTTAACTTTAAAATTTTGAAAATTTAATGGCGTTTAGTTTTAAATTAAGGTGACTAAACAAAAGCCAAAAGATTCTATAACATTTTTTGAAAATGTGTTTCGCTCCGCTATAAACTGACTATGTGACTTTTGACTAATATAAATCGAATTTTAATTAAAAATCTTGTCCTGGTAAAAATTGTGACCTTAATTGACGCTTTTGAAAAAAATAAAGAATTCGAAAAGATAGACCACTAAAAACTCTATTTGCAACCTAAATTATATTATAAAATTTCCATCAGTTGCAGAATTTTTATTTAACAACCGAATTTTAATTTTCAAACGACTGCGAATGCATTTCCGGACGCTTCATAAAATTAGTATTATTTTATTTTGTCGTATCTCCAACAGGAAAGCCGCAACTCTCAAAACAAAATAAAAATTATCTTCATCATGCTCATTTGCCATGCTAAATTTTAATTCCATATTTTTCAACTTAAAATGTTGAAAATTTAAAGGCGGTCAGTTTAAATTAAAGGTGGTAAATAAAAGCAAAAGATGTTATAACATTTTTTGAAAATGTGTTTCGCTCCGCTATAAATTAACTGTGTAATTTTCAACCTAAAATAAATCGAATTTCAATTAAAAATTTTGTCCTGGTCAAAATTGTGACCTTAATTGACGCTTTTGGAAAAAAATAAAGAATTCGAAAAGATGGACCACTAAAAATCTATTGCAACCAAAATTAGATTATAAAATTAGGTAGGCAGGGGAGCAATTGACTTCCGAGGATGACTCGGATCGTGTCTCTGAAGTCCTCCGTAATAAAAATAATGTTTTAAAATTAAATACGTTTTCTTCAAATGTTTTGTTTTTGAAATTTTGTCAGGTATCTCTTTGCAACTGACAAGCATGAATAGATTAACGAGAATCTGAAAAATCATTTGGCTTGCCCCCTCCATAGGCATTTTTTAAATACATCACTGATTAGTAGGCTCTATAATTGTGGAAGTAGATAATTGGAAAATTCTTCATTAACTGTCAAGTTCTAAGATATGGATTAATTTTTAATTTTTAAACGGCTACAAATGCACTTCTGGACGCTTCATAAAATTAGTAAATTATCATTCTTTTATATCTCCAATAGAAAAGCCGCAATATCCAAAACAAATTCAAAAACCGTTTTTATCTATATTCGCTTTGATAAATTTTAATTCGAATTGTTTGGAGACTTGAAAAATGCGCATTTCTTTGATTCTGCCGACAATTTAGAGAGAGAGTAAGTAAAGATTCTAAAATAATCTTTCACCTAAAAATGCCAAAATATAATTAAAATTCTACCATTTTCATGAATTAAAACAAATAAAAAAAGAATCGATTTGGAATACTTTATATACAGGGTGTCCCTGTTACCATGGCAAACCTTTAAGGTAGTGATAGAAGACACTTTTCTAAGAGATATTTTTAAATAAAATTTTCGTCCTACTCTTTAAAGCAATTTTTTGAATTTCTGCCTTCAAACGGTCATAGCACCATAACTATTGATTTTACGGTATTAATGAAGTAGTAACTTTTTAAAGAAAATTTACTTATCTACAAACTACTTTATAACCTCTATTGTCTAGGATAAACGGATTTTGGGTTCTGAATTAAAGTAGGAGAAGAAATGTCAAAAAAATTCCAAGTTTTATTTTTTTCTATTTTGTTGCAAACCCTGCATCTTTTAAACGAAACTTCTTACCAAAAAACTACCAAATTTAACAGGCTATAACTTTAGTCTATTAATTTTTTTTAAAAAACCATCCTATTTTACCGAAAATCTCAAAATAATGAAAAAATTTGATACTAAAAATATAATACATTCAAGAAATTATTAAAAATCTGAATTTGATCGACAGCTACATTGTGGTGGAAATTAATGATAAAAAGTGCCGTTATAAATAATACTGTTTTACACTTTTCAAAAAGAGCACCTTAGTGTGTTAAAAATGAGGGTGGCAATTTTGAAAATTTATAAAAATAAATTTTTGAATTTTTCATCTTCTTTTTGTTCCGGCTTTGTTTATTATTTTAATTTTTTTTGTAAAATGGGTTGGTTTTCCAAAAAATGTTACTAAACTAAAATTATAGCCGTTAAATTTTCTGTACAAATTAGCCGTTAGTTTTTTTGTAAGTAGTTTAGTTTAAAAGATACAGGATTTGCAACAAAAACGAAGAAGAAAACACTAAAAAATGAGAAGTTGAGTCAATTGTTCGCATGAGTTTTGATTATTTCGTTCGGTTACAAGTTTGTAAAATCTGATAGAACTTTGGAAAGTGGAGGGAGGATTGTGAAACCCAAACTGAATTGGAAGATACATATAATTTTTTCTCACGTCCTGTATACCGGGTGTTTATTTTAAAACTTCCAGCAATTAACATCTCAAAAACCAAAAGTCAGATGAAAAAATGTTTCGAACAAAAGTTGTATGATAGCGAGGGGAACAGAATATGGCATAATTGTTTTCTTAATTTATTGACCTTTTCAAGGTCATTTGAAGGTCAACTTTGGTTTTTGAAACGGCACCTTAACTTTTTTTGGCAGATTCATATTTTGCATGAAAGAATAAACAACTTTTGTTGGAAATTTTTTTTTATCCCACATTAGGATTTTCGAGTAAGATGCGTTGAAACAAAATAAAAACATTTTAATAAACTGCAGTTGATTATATCGAAATTTATTTTTTTAAAAGTTAGAAGGCTGTTATTGCTTTTGTTATTATTCAACTTGAATAATTTTAGGACAATGAAAACAAAACACTGTCAAAACAAATAAATTGACATTAGTTTCTTCAACTATTGTTAGTTTTGTGATTTTCAGTGAGTTTTATTTTCCCGTTCGCTTTAGATCTGATAAAAGTTCGCAATTAGATCATTAAAATGGTTTATACTGTAGAAGAAAGAATCGAATTAATTTTCTTGTACGGAGCTCAAAATGAAAATGCTGCAAGAACTGCAGAATCTTATAAGCGAGACAACCTGGTAGAAATGTCTCTCATAGGTATGTTATAGACCTTGTTTCAAAATTTCGGAAACAGGATCCGTCAAAATAAAACACGCAAGAATTCTACTAGAATATTGGATGACTTAGCTCAAATTGAAGTTATAGGCCATTATGCTTCAAATCCTAATAGTTCGGTGCGTGAAGTTTCTGCTATTAGTGGTCTATCAGTGGGCACTGTTCATAAGGCGCTAAAATTGCATAAATTTCACCCATATAAAATGCAGATTCATCAAACTTTGACCGAGGATGATCCAGACAGACGAGTGGAGTTTAGTGAAGAAATGCTTCAATTATTAACTACACATCCACATTTATTGAAATCGACTTGTTTTTCTGATGAGTCAACCTTTTTTAAATGGATTTGTCAATAAACACAACTGTCGATATTGGTGTGATGAAAATCCTCATGTGTTTACTGATGGACATACACAGTGGCCGCAGAAGGTAAACGTGTGGGCTGGTATACTTGGTGATACAATTATTGGACCATTATTTATTGATGGAAATTTAACAGGTCAAAAATATCTAGAAATGCTTGAAGATACAATCTATCCTTTAATAGTTGATGCGTTAGAAAGTCAAAGTGACGAAGAAGGACACCTGGAGCTCGATGAAACTGTTTTGCATTTTCAACAAGATGGCGCACCTCCTCACTATACTATTCCTGTTCGAAACTGGTTAGATGATAAATTTCCAGGGCAGTGGATCGGCAGACGAGGACCGATAGAATGGCCAGCTAGGTCCCCTGACTTAACTCCTCTTGATTTCTTTTATGGGGACATTTAAAATCTGTAATTTATGATACAATACCAGCTAATATTGAAGAGTTAAAATTTCGAATCACAGTGGCTTGCAAAAATATTACGAAAGAAACTTTTGAAAATGTTAGAAACGAGTTTCAACAAAGGCTGTATCATTGTTTAGCTGTAAATGGGGAACATTTTGAAAACTTGTTATGAAAACACTCGCTTACAAACATTTTTCTACTGTTTAATACTAATAAATAGCCTTCTAAAACATGTAAATATTAAATTTTGATTAACAATGGTTAGTTGATAATAATGTTTTATTTTGTTTCAACGCATCTTACTCGAAAATCCTAATGTGGGATAAAAAAAATTTTCCTACAAAATATGTTTATTTTTTTATGCAAAATATGAATCTGCTAAAAAAATTAAGGTGCCATTTAAAAAACCAAAGTTGACCTTCAAATGACCTTGAAAAGGTCAATAAATTAAGAAAACAATTATGCCATATTCTGTTCCTTCGATATCATACAACTTACTTTAAAATATTTTTCATCTGATTTTTGGTTATTGAGATATTAATTGCTGGAAGTTTTAAAATGAACACCCGGTATATTAATTATTATATTGTTTAAACTTTATAGTTAGTATAAATGCATGCTAAATTTATTTAAAATGTTACAAAGTAATAATTGCAATAAATTAGATTTTACAGTCTGAATAAATTGGTAATTTCAGATATTTTATTGAAAAATATATTTCAATTTACCTATTAAGCTCACTCACAGAGCATTAGGTAAACGACACGTACCTGGCAATAATTGCTTACTTGCTACCATTTCCACATTTATAATTAGCAAACAAAATGAGTTTCTTGCAAATTTACATAGGTTCAAAATATGCATACAGTAATATGTTTTTCGGTTCGCCACATTGTAACGTAAATTACATCTTGGCGTCAAAATCTTTATTTGCCTAAGGGTTAGATGTTTTCCCCTGGCTCATCAAATGGCACACATAGTAGCTTTATTTTTAAATACCGTAGTTCAAAATTTAAAACCTGACTGTATAATAACGTTCTTATTTTTGTTCCTTTTGTTTTGGTTTTAGCGTAAATCGTAAAAAACCTTTACTTATTTTAAATCGTGTTACTTGTACTAAATTTTATGATGGCAAACGATATAATAAACAACTAAGTTGTTTGGTTATGTCGAATTATCTTAATCTGCTCTCACAAAATGTTCCAGAAATTTTGAATATTAAACATGATTAGTTCAACCGTTAAAATTTTACTGAAATCCAGATTTACTAACCTCTTGATGATCCCAGGAAATACTGATAAATAAAAAATGTTACTTAGTTAGCTCAATTTTTTGAAACCCTTAATAACCGCCCTGAAAACAAATAAAATCTTATTGCTAGTAATGAGAATGGAAAAAGGAAGGAAAAGAAAAGAAGAAGAAGGAATTGCGGTGTTGTACTAAAATATGTGTTTATTCCAAGTCGAGCGTCTTTTATAAATCCAAATTCATCGAGCTCCATCCAAATGCTTTAAAAATAGTAAGCAATAATCATAGTTCAAAATTATTCCAACTCAATTAAATTTTTCAATTGGAATAACTTTCGCGTTATTTGGTTCTATCAAAACTTTTCCAATCATTTCTTTCATCAATTTAACACAATTTACACTACCGTAGACTTCAACATTAAAAATCACTTTTAGAAATTTATAATGCGTTCGTATCAATTGCTTGGACGAAAATGCTATCACTTCTAACCAGAACTTGGACAAAATGTTACTTGGTTACTTGGGTCTTTAGAGCACTCAGGTTACCGAAGTTACAAACCCGAACATAAGCAATTAGCTGCATTAGTATAGCGTATTCAACGAGAGAGTACTTAAGATTACAATTCAGCTTATGTCTTGACGATGTTGCAATGTTAAAGTTACTACAGACCGTTAATCATTGGTTTGGTTTCTTGGTCTTTAGAGCACTCAGGTTAGCGAAGTTACAAACCCGAACATAAGCAATTAGCTGCATTAGTATAGCGTATTCAACGAGAAAGTACTTAATAATTACAATTTAGCTCATATATTGAGGATGTTTTAATGTTAAGCTTATTACAGACTGTTGATCACTGTTTGGTTACTTGCGTATTTAGAGCACTCAGGTTAGCGAAGTTACAAACCCAAACATAAGCAATTAGCTGCACTAATATAGCGTATTCAACGAGAAAGTACTTAGGAGTTACAATTTAGCTCATGTATTGAGGATGTTTTAATGTTAAAGTTATTACCAAAGGGTTAACCGCTGGTGAAGTTTTTTGTACACATCTCCTGAGGTACATGACATCTCATGTAAAGTACATGAAGTACTTGTGAAATACATAAAGTACTTGTGAAGTACTTCAAGTACTGGTAAAATACATGAAGTACGTGTAAAGTAGGTAAAATAATACGTGTTAAGAATATTGAAGTACAAGTGACGTATCATGAAGTTAGTAAATTTTTGGTAAATTACATGAAGTTGAACCCAGCGTGAACCTACGTACAATCAATAATAAGTATTTGATAGCAAATTAACTTACATCAGTAGATTTTCTTAACAATTTTTATCTTAAACGTTGAATAGACCTTTCGCGGTCATTATTTTACTAATTAAAAGTTTTGATAGTTCCTAGTTTACTAGTAATCAATTAATTAAATTAAACTTAAATTTTATTAGGTAATTATGTAATTTTTTGGAGGTTTGGTACCTCAATAAAAAGCTTCAGTAATTCATTATTTCTTCGTGATTAATTAATTACATAGATCCTCCGTTGTAATGCCGTCTCCGTGCTTCGGAAGGCACGTAAAGAAGGTGGTCCTCTCACAAGATGCTTGCAACATCTTTGAGATATTAATTGCTGGAGTACCCTCTTGAGGGGACGGGTAAACGACCTTGGTTGTATCCTTACATAAGGAAGCCGAAATATATAATATATATATCCTCCGGTTTTTGTAGTTTCTTTTTTATTACAAGTAAACTAAAGACCTCCCGTTGCAGAGGCACTGGAGGGTGTTCCACACCCCCCAGACCCCCCGGTTTAAATTATTTATTTTTATTAAGAGCGAATTAAATATTTAAGCATATCCCAAGTTTATTAAAATTAGCTATGGCCAAGTAAATGTGTTTAATTCGTAATCTGACAATTAATCATAAAGAGCATAATTATAAGTTCCGTACCCCTGGAGGTAGATCTCTAAAACGGAGATCTTCAGTTTACTTCTGAAAAAAATAAACTAATCAATCCGTGGAGCCTGGAACACCCTCCAGTGTCTATTCAACGGAAGATCTTCAGTTTACTACTGATAAAAATAAACTAATCAATCCGGGAGTCGGTAGAGGGGGGGGAGCGTAGAACATCCTCCAGTGTCTCTGCAACGGGAGATCTTTAGTTTGCTTCTAATAAAAAATAAACTACTCAATCCGAGAGGTGTGGGGGATGTGGGAGATCTTTAGTTTATTTTTAATAAAAATAAATTACTCAATCCGGGGGGTCTGGGGGTGTGGAACACCCTCCAGTGCACAAATTTTAGAATGAAGAATATTGCAGAATATGCAGAACCTCCAGAACTCCCAGACCGAGTAGTTTACTTTTTATCAAAAGTAAACTGAAGATCTCCCGTTGCAGAGGCACTGGAGGGTGTTCCACACCCCAGACCCCCGGTTTAAATAATTAATTTTTATTAAAAGTGAATTAAATATTTAAGCATTTTTCAAATTCCTTAAAATTAGCTATGGCCAAGTAAATGTGTTTAATTCGTAATCTGACATTTACTTATAAACTGATTATTATAAATTCCGTACCCCTTAGGAGGCAGATCTCTGCAACTGGAGATCTTCAGTTTACTACTGACAAAAGTAAACTACTCAATTCGGGGGGTCTGGAACACCCTCCAGTGTTTTGTCAACGCAAAATCTTCAGTTTACCTTTGATAAAAAATAAACTACTCGATCCGGGAGTCGGTAGAGGAGGGGGGGAGCGTAAAACATCTTCCAGTGTCTCTGCAACGGGAGATCTTCAGTTTGCTTCTGATGAAAAATAAACTACTCAATCCGAGAGGTGTGGGGGATGTGGGAGATCTTTAGTTTATTTTTAATAAAAATAAATTACTCAATCCGGGGGGTCTGGGGTGTGGAACACCCTCCAGTGCAAAATTTTGGGAATGAAGAATATTGCAGAATATGCAGAACCTCCAGAACTCCCAGACCGAGTAGTTTACTTTTTATCAAAAGTAAACTAAAGATCTCCCTTGCAGAGACACTGGAGGGTGTTCCACACCCCAGACCCCCGGTTTAAATAATTTATTTTTATTAAAAGTGAATTAAATATTTAAGCATTTCTCAAATTTTTTAAAATTAGCTATGGCCAAATAAATATGTGTTTAATTCGTAATCTGACAATTAATCATAAACTGATAATTATAAATTTCATACCTCCTGGAGGTAGATCTCTGCAACTGGAGATCTTCAGTTTACTACTGATAAAAATAAACTACTCAATCCGGGGGTCTGGAACACCCTCCAGTGTTTTTCAAGGGAAAAGATCTTCAGTTTACCTTGATAAAAATAAACTACCCGATCCGGGAGTCGGTAGAGGAGGGGGAAAAAGCGTAGAACATCCTCCAGTGTCTCTGCAACGGAGATCTTCAGTTTGCTTCTGGTAAAAATAAACTACTCAATCCGAGAGGTGTGGGGATGTGGGAGATCTTTAGTTTATTTTATAAAAGATAAATTACTCAATCCGGGGGTCTGGGGTGTAACACCCTCCAGTGCAAAATTTTGGAATGAAGAATATTGCAGAAATGCAGAACCTCCAGAACTCCCAGACAAGTATTTACTTTTATCAAAGTAAACTGAAGATCTCCGTTCAGAGCACTGGAGGTGTTCCACACCCCAGACCCCGGTTTAAGTAATTTATTTTATTAAAAGTGAATTAAATATTTAAACATATTCAATTCTAGAAATTAGCTATGGCCAAGTAAATGTGTTTAATTCGTAATCTGACAATTACTTATAAACTGATTATTATAAATTCCGATACCCCTCGGAGGCAGATCTCTGCAACTGGAGATCTTCAGTTTACTACTGACAAAATAAACTACTCAATCCGGAGGTCTGGAACACCTCCAGTGTTTTTCAAGAAAATCTTCAGTTTACCTTTGATAAAAATAAACTACTCAATCCGGGAGTCGGGAGGTGGGAAGATCCTCCAGTGCTCAACGGAATTAGTTTGCAGAACATAAACTCTCAATCCAGAGGGAATAGATTTATTTTTATAAAAAAATACTAACGGGGGTCTGGGGTGTGAACACCTTCCAGTGCACAAATGGAAAGAAGAATATTGCAAACATGCAAACCCCAGAACTCCCAGACCGATAGTTTACTTTTTATCAAAAGTATACTAAAGATTTCCTTTGCAGAGCACTGGAGTGTTCACACCCAGACCCCGGTTTATTAATTTATTTTATTAAAAGTGAATTAAAAAACATAACCAATAATCCTAAGGTGCGGGGTGTGGAACACCTTCAGTGCCTTTCAGGAAATCTTCAGTTTACTTTTGATAAAAAAAAACTACTCCATCCAGGGGGTGTGAAACACCCTCCAGTGCTTAAGTTTTAAAATCTCGGTAAGTGTCTAAAATACCAATGTAGTACGTGAAATACAATGAAGTATCGATGAATTAGATGAAGTACCGTAAATTATTGATGAAGTACGGTGAATTACTGGTGAGGTACGTGAAGTCCCGTAAATTACTGCTGAATTATATGAAGTACGAAAAGTATGGAGAATTATGATGAAGTATGTGAAGTTAATTATACACGATTTCCTCTAGCAATTAACCCCTCGGTTATTACAGACCGTTGATCACTAGTTTGGTTACTAAATTTAAAAAGTTAAACTGTAGATTGACGCGATGGACTGTAAAGATTCAGCAAATTGAGTTAAGTTAAGGTTGTGTATTATAATGTAGAATAGACGAAATATACTATTAAATTGGGCTGTTCCGCTGAAAAATTACGTTTACTACATCCAAAATTTTAGTGATTCAATGGATTGCAAAAATGAAAAACGCAGTTTACAAATATAACTTTCTGCAATTTTCGGACTGTTGAACAGGTTTTAAATTAAAGTACTATGTTAAGCGTCGAGGTTTTGCTTAGCTTTTTTACTGTAAGCAGCTTCTGGACTTTGAAAAAGCAATTTACAAAGTCTTTTAAAGTATTTCCAGTGGAAAGTTGAAAATAATGTGTTTTACATAGTATACCTACGTCCTGAGCACTCAATGTTAGTGATGTGAAAACAAATTATTGTTGGTAAAGCACAGAAGCTCAATTTAATTATTGAAATCATAGCTTATTTAACCTCTACCTTACTTTAGAATACGGAGAGGCAGCGACAAGGATAACAGCAGCAAAGAAAAATTAAAGTTAAGAATTTTAATTTTTTTCTCTCTTTTTTATTTCTGACAACGCCAATTCTAGGGTTTTCGAGGCACTGGAAAATAATATTACAAGCTTTGGATTTTTTTAAAGCGTTTTAAGGATAAAATTGATGCCGATTGGGACGTTTCAAAGCCACGAGGTCGTTTTGACGCAAGACATTTCGACCCAAGAATATTTCGCGCAAAGATATTTCAACGGGAAGACATTTTTCTGATGCAAAGAAATTTCAGTAGTCCATTCCTCATCTCATTTCTAAAAGTATTTTTGTTATAAATTTAAATATGATACGCTCTTGCGTAAAATTTTATGGCCTTGACACTCCCGAGCGTTGGTACGGTGGCGCCCCGCAGGTGTAGCACTTGGTGCTAGTAGTACAGCTAGAGATCTTGTGCACCAGCTCTCCGCAATTGAGGTAACTGTCTCCTTCAGGTATTTGCCGGGTGTCCTTCTCCCAACGTCTTGGGCAGAAGTCAAGAAAATTCTGCCGGACTTTACAGCCTTGCACCATTCCCACCTTAATCTTCCTCAGTTCTATCAGCTTATGGGCTTCGATTTCACCGTATCTGACTACAGCCATTTCTGTGCCGCCAAAGGCCGCAGGAAGCGCACAGTAAGTGCAGCTCTGGCTCTGGCTCTCCTTTGTCTCGCTCTCTTTTGAGGATCGGTAAAACCACCTTTGTCTTTGGAAGAGATGCTGCCGGCCTACTGCATCACCACCTCAGCCATTATCGGCTGCTAGCAGCCAAGGGTTCCGTCGTTCGTCGCATCGCTCTTTTCACATAGGTTTCAGGTGCAGTACTTTTAGTCGTAACGACGGGTAGCTCCGTCGCCAAGTCCGTAACGCTGGAGAACTGGTTAACCAAGACCTTTTTGGCTTTATTTTGGCGAGGTTCGATTCTCTCAAGTCCATCAGATTTATTCGATCTTTCGCCGCCGCCAGTTCTTTCGCGCAAATTATGGCCTGCTCGAAAACGTCCACTTGCGAATTGAGCAGCGATGTTTCTAAGCCCAATTCTCTAAAATCGCTGAACCTTGTCTCAAGCGCGGCGACCAGAAGCTTGGTCTCGTTCACGGTCGACTTATGAAGTGATCTCTTCCATCACTTTTGTCTACCTTGCCGGTCTGTTCTGTCTGGACTTAAGTTTGATCTTGATTATGTCCGCCTGTATATTTACTAAGGTCTTATCAATTGTTACCTGCTGTTTGGCCATCACAGTTTGCATAGTTGGGTACTGGGTATTAATGGCTACGAGCGATAAATCTTGTAGTTCTTTTGCGTGTGCCTTCTCACTGATTTAAATCTCCTTAATCTTTAGAAGTTTCCTGCTTATCCTTTTCTTCAGCACCTTACAGTCGGCCGCTGAGAATCCTCCCTCTTTGTTCTGAGTTTCTTGCTGCACTCAGAGATAGCATCGGTGCTGTTAGAATTGATGTTATCATCGAAACCGCTATTTTGTGAAGTCAGAGGTAAATTCCCGCCAATTTTGATTTTTCCTACATGTTTGGGGGAAGTAATAATGTACCCGTCCTTAGTGCCAAAGTGGTTCTAGTTATCTTCTCAGCTTCAGCTAAGTTCCTACTCAAGTCTACTGGGGATCCGAACCCCTGCATCGTAAACGCATTCTCCGTTTTGCTATCCGTCATATTTGCCTTTTTGGAGATTTTTGGGGCCTCCTACCCTTAGGAATTAAAGAATTACTTAAAATCCCTAACTGTCAATTTTCTGTTTGGTTTTGTAAATCATAAATTACCTTTTCCCCTTCTAACAAACTATTAAACGAAACCTAACAGTAACAGTAGTAGAAAATAAACTGAATTGCTGGCGCGCATGCTCTAATATGGAAAATATTTATTCCAAGAATACAAGATTTCTACGACCATGATGTAATCTGTGAATCCAGTTAGAGTTACTCTATCTAAGAGCTCTAATCTGAGGACGCGGTTGTACCGCTGCCTACCCTCCTGACAGAGTCTCTTCAGCTGATATGCAGCACACATCTGAAAATCCCACCTAAATTTAAAGGCAAAAATTTTACCTTACAAACAATAAATACAAGTTACGTATACAAGTCCCACCCTTCCTGCTGAGGATCAGGATCAGTGCTCTCACAGAGCAAAAGAATTTCAAGTTTAGTTATGGCTAAAAGATATTTTTCGTAAGATTTACCTTTTCTCAAATCCCGGGCTTGAATTTTATATCGAGAAATTATGCTTATAAATGATAATAATTATCGATGAGCAGAGTGACTAAAGGTAATAAACCTGAACTCAAAAGTACACTTTTTTATAAAATTTGCTTCATCAAACGAAAGAGCACAAAAACACGAAGGTGAGAATGAATTTGGTAGAACTTCAAATAAGGCGACAATTCATATTTAAAATCACAATATTCCTATTCTGTCACCAGTCCGTGAGCTGTAGGTGAGTCGACACTGCAATCGAGGAGGAGCTTGTACCGCAAAATGCTGCCAAATCAAATCTAGCGTTGGGTACCTCAGGGTGGTGGGAATTTTCCAAACCCCACAAAGGGGTGGTACAGAAGGTTACCCTAAAACTAGCTCAGACGCTACACACTCAAAAACAATGACTGTACTGTTAAAAAAAATTGTAATTCCACCAAAGGATTCCAGGGGAGTGAGAACCAGCTTGACAGTAAGGATGCCCAAGCCAGCGTTATAAGTGGACGGCCGGATGTAAGATGGAAGGTAGCGCCACGTATTTTAACGAAATCCTTACTGGCAATGTAGGTTGGTCCCGTGCTTCCTAAAACACGAAACTGAAGCTACCCCCCGAATCGGAAATAAAAAAAATACTAACCAAGTCGGTCAAAATAACAAAGGTATATTTACAAACTTTTTAACAAACATCTCCCGAAACATATATATTTTAAAAACATATAAACAACTCGTATAACAATATCCCCGACAGAGGCACCAGTTTTCCAAACAGTAAGGTTTTAATTTTTAAACTATAAACTTGTCTCCAAGAAGCCAGAAGGGCCGACAATCTTAATAAAAATCTTATACGCACACTAATTTTGTGCGGTTCATCCACAATTATATAATCAATCGGACGCAGATCGATCGTAATGGTATCAAGTAAAAAGAATAACAAATATTTTTACCAAATTGTAAACAATACTATGTATACTCGAGCTCGTAATGTACAGTGCACCGTATAATACGCTTACAACGATGGAATTCAAAATATCGGTAAATTAGAAATTTGTCAATTAAAAAAACAATTACTTAATAATGCGCCCTAAAAGTTATCAAATGTTTCGCACAAAATATAGCCGTTATTCGCGCAAACTCGTCAAATCCAAAACCAAAATTTAAATTAAAACCCACTTATCTTTCGGCTGATTCCTGATGGGGTAGGTAGAACGATAGCCAAACCAAAATCCAAAATATCCGTATAAGCTGGTGGAAGGGCTTTCCATGGAAAACGAAATAAGGCTCGAACACGATGGAGTGAGACTAGTACCAAAGAAACTTCCAGGATATCTTACAGTAAACCAATCATCAATAATCCAAAAAAACAAAAACGCAACATCCAGTTCCAAAATCAACAATCGTCAATAACCCAAAAACAAAAGACAACCAAAACGCAACATCCAATTCCAAAATATCATTGATTGCGTAGGTGTTAAACGTAACTACGTGAAGTTCTTCTCTTGCATCAAATTCAACCACTTTTCCAGAAAATTTAAATCCACAAACAATGTGATATGGTTTCCCTTGCCAGACTACCAAAGCCATACAGCGCAAAGAAAAAACCAATTATTCTGCTGTCCACTTTAAATCCGCAAATAGTGCGAGTCCAAAAATCGAATATTCCAACATAACTCCAAATAGGACATAAAAAGTATTACAGCAGTTTTCTTGAAGGTGATCAAAATTTAAAACTTTGAGAATTTACCAAATTATGCGTTACTCGTGCAATCGATGCGCTCTCTCAATCTTATCTCCACATTTTCCTAACCTCGAGCAGAGTTAAAATCCCGCTAGAAAACCTAATAAACTAAAATTTGAATATACAAAATTTTAATGTAACAAGCTATCAATTGTTTCCTGCTATCTATCCGGTTAGCATCCCCAATTTTAAGAATAGAATCCGTCTAGGGAATATTTTTAGCGAGAGGTCAACCGCTAGAGGAAATCGCATACAATTAACTTCACACTTCACTTACTTCATCATAATTCTCCATACTTCTTCGTACTTCATATAATTTAGCAATAATTCGCGGGACTTCACGTACTTTACCAATAACTCACCGTACTTTATCAATAATTCACGGTACTTTACCCAATTCATCGATACTTCATTGTATTTCACGTACTTTATCGGTATTTCAGAGACTTACCGAGATTCCAAAATTTGAGCACTGGATGGTGTTTCACCCTCCTCCCAATTCATTAGATTATTTTTCATCAGATGTAAACTGAAGGTTTCCGTTGCAGAGGTACTGGAAGGTGTTCCACGCCCCTCGGATTAAGTAGTTTATTTTTATTTTGTTGCAGAGATCTGCCTCCCAGTGGTACGGAATTTATAATTACGCAGTTTATAATTAATTGTTAGATTACGAATTAAACACATTTACTTGGCCATAGCTAATTTTAATAAACTTGAGATATGCTTAAATATTTAATTCGCTTTAATTAAAAATAAATTATTAAAACCGGGGGTCTGGGGTGTGGAACATCCTCCAGTGCCTCTGCAACGGAAGATCTTTTGTTTACTTCTGACAAAAAGTAAACTACTCGGTCTGGGGTTCTGCATGTTCTGCAATATTCTTCATTCCAAAATTTGTGCACTGGAGGGTGTTTCACACCCCCGGATTGCGTAGTTTATTTTAATCAGAAGTAAACAGAAAATTTTCCATTGCAAAGGCACTGAAAGGGCTTCCACACTCTCAAGACCCTTCGAATTAAGTAGTTCATTTTTATATTGTTGCAGAGATCTCCCTGCGAGGGGGTACGGAATTTATAACTACGCAGTTTATAATTAATTGTCAGATTACGAATTAAACACATTTACTGTGCATTTTCAACGGAGATCTTCAGTTTACTTCTGATAAAAACTAAAGTAATTGGTTGGGGGTTCTGCAAAGTTCTTCTTTCCCTAAATTTGTGCCCCAGACCCCGGACCCCCGGATTAAGTATTTTATTTTTATCAGAAGTAAACTGAAGATCAAACTTTGCAGAAGCACTGGAAAGTGTTCCACACCCCCAGACCTCCCGGATCTAGCAATTTATTTTTTATCGGAAGTAAACTGCGTAATTATAAATTCCGTACTCCCTGGGAGGTAGATCTCTGCAACGGGAGATTTTCAGTTTACTTGTGATAAAAAATAAACTACTCGATCTGAGGGGTCTGGGGGTGTGAAATACTCTTCAGTACCCAAATATTACAATGCAGGCAAACATATTAAAGGTTTGAAAATTTAGTAGAAACTCTCCGCTACCGTTTTAGTTTTCAAAAACAATTATAACATATTCTCGGCGGAGAGGGGGAAAAAAAAAGTGTTAAACGAAAATAAATTATGTACAATCATGCACAAACGATTACTAAAATTATTTTTAAAATTGGGATGGTCGATCTAGCAGGTCTCCTGCCCCTTCCCCAACAAATTTTCTAAATAATTCAAAAACAGAAAAGGTCCAACCGAAAATAAAAAATGAATAATTGATTTAGACTTTTTTGAATTAAAAATTCGCAATGAAAAAAGGCTGATGATATGCACCTTATCCAATCCTATCCAATCAGACCACAACGAAATAACCAAGCACACAACAAAACAAAAACAAATTAAACACCTCATTGGTAATTTCGTCAATTTAACTTACTGTATTTTAACCGATATATAACTATAGTTGAAGAAATCTGGCATAAGAAGTTAGTTTAAATTGTGTTATTAGATTCTGAAGCCGTCTCTGTAAAACCGGGATAAGCGTTATTTTCGATTCAATGTAATTAATTAATCACGACAAAATAATGAATTACCAAAGCTTTTTGGCGGAAGCCAAAATTTTCCCGGATTTGAACCGGGAATCTCGGTTTAGCAGTTGACGCACTTAAGCGCTAGGCCGCGACCGTCTTCACTTCAATATACTTAACACGTATTTTACCTACTTTACACGTACTTCATGTATTTTACCAGTACTTCACAAGTACTTTATGTATTTCACAAGTATTTCATGTACTTCACATGAGATGTCATGTACTTCATGAGATGTGTACAAAAACTTTACCAGCGGTTAACCCCTCGATTTTTAGTTACTAAAGAGTTTGTCAAAATAGCTTGAAGCGGTCGGAGCAAAAGGGAACAAAGCGGAGGCTGCGGAAAGTTGGTTTAAACTAACGCAACTACAGCCAATCTCGGATTCACCCTAAAAATATGCGCTACGTTACATTTTTGCTCAGAGCAGAGTTCACAATTTTTTTGTTTTTTAGTATATTAAAAATATTTAAAAAAAACTTATTTACAATAAATTTGTTTTAGCGCTAAAACCTATTGTAATTGTCGATGGGCGGGGTACAGTTCAAAAAAGCCAACAATAAAATTGCATTGTAAATACATTTTTAAAGCCGTTTTTTTTCAAATTTGTGAACCGACCGCAAATTTTATTTTTGATCTACTAATTAGACCCTCATCGTTCATAATTTGTTTTATGAACGAATCGGGTATCATAATTGGGGTCGAGGTAATAAACCTGAACTCAAAAGTAAACTTTATGCTCAAAAGCATAAAAATGCGAATCATTTATGGTGAGGATAACTTCTAATAATAAGGCCACAATTCAAATTTGAACATTACAATTTTTCCATAAGAAATACAGGTAAGTGTATTATTGCGATGTATTGCGTCATTAGAGCGGCCATTCTTGACAGTGACTAGCGGTGGGGAGATACCCTGATATCCGTCGGATCAACATCCACACTTTTTCGAGTTGAATCGTTCTTGGGAGACGTCAAAACCAAAACGCCAAAAACAAAAATACTGAAAAGCAAAACACCGAAAACAAAACCGTCGAAAACAAAAACGCCGAAAACAAAAACACGAATTTTTAAAAATAATATAGTTTTAAAAGTGTGGTTAAATTTTGCGATTTTTAGCTCACTTTAGGTGGTTTAATTTTTTTTACCAATCTGGGCATTTAAAAAAAAGTTTTATCAACCTCAACCAAATACTACGTAAACCATCGAATACCACAAAATATTCAATATTCAGTTTTAAGCAAGAGTAATAGTTAACCATGGATTTACGTTTTACCAAAAGCCAGCAATATGGTCAGCGTCGGCCAAATAGAATTCAAAAAATTCTAGAAGAAATTTTAGGAAAAGGAACCACATGAACACTCGACCTCTCCCTCTTGCTTACAATTTAGCGCTAAAAACTTATTTTGATTGTCGATGGGCTGGGTTACAGTTCAAAAGAGCCAATGAGAAAATTTCATTGTAAATACATTTTTAAAGCCGTTGGTTAACCGACCACAAATTTTTGTTTTAATTTGTTTAATTTTAGTTTTTTTTATCCTTCATAATCACATTTAATTATAATGTCACTTGTGGTTCGTCGTACCGCTCAAAAATTCCACTTTCCAACCTAGTTACATAAACTACTATTAATTGTAAAATGATGTTCATTGTCGTTTTAAAAGTGCTTAGGGTAGTTTTGACAATTTATTATAAAATAAAAGCAGGGTAAATCTAAATTAATGCTCAAGGACTACTCGTGGATATGAAGTTTCATGATAAAATGCACTAGAAACTGTATTTATGTGATGTACACAGTATAACATCGCATAATGTAGGTACTATTTGAAGTGCCGCGAAAGAAAAACTAAAAACTCGCTTTAAATTACTGGAAAGTTTTAAAATCGTAATTTTCTCTTTATTTGTTTTTTTCCTTCGTTTTCCTCGTAATTAAGCAATCTTTCGTGCCTTTAATTTTTTCAATATTTTATTAGCTGTTGAGTGGTTTACGCCAAGTGCTATTATTAGGGTAATAAAATTAAATAACCCAAAAGTTGTAAAAATAATTTGAGAAGTGGCCCATAGATATCCACAATGAGTTTGCGTCACCCTTTGGGCACGAACGCTAACAAGCGTCTTGACGCTTTAGTGGTAGTTCCTCATCGAACACCGCGCAAGAAGGAAGAAGAGTTCTTGTTAACGCCTACTTCCGAAATTTTCGAAATTTTTTCGTAAAAAGTGAAACATGTAGTCAGATTTTCTATCGCTTATTTTTTATTACAGGAAAAGTGTTTATAAAATTTTAAGGAAAACTCGAGTCGCGCACGCCGCTTTCCATTAAAATTCCAAAGTTGTCTGCAAATAAACTACCGTAAGTTGAAATTTTTTCCTCTATTTAATTTTTCTATTTACGCATTTGCTTAACAAAATACCCAAATAATTGAAGCGATTGCTTGGTGCGATTAGCTTAATTGAGCAAATATTTTCTCTTCTGTGAGAAGTCCCATTTTCAAAGTCGACTCGGAATCGAATACTTCAGAAAGTTATCAAGTCAATTTTAATTAACTCCAAAACGAGTTCATCCAAATATTTGAACTAATTTATCAAAATTTAAAGTTTTAGATTACTCAAGTTAGTGTTTTATTGATTGGAAAATCGAGAAAAGCTACTTTCGCAAAAAAAAATTATATTACGAAAGCGACTCGCACCTGAACATATTTTTCTGGTTGCTGTCTTTTTTAATCCGTAAAGTAAAAAATCGAAAAATTTAATTACGAAACTTTTAAAATTATTTTCTTTTAATTGGAATTTTTATGATTTCCGCAGGCGCTGTGAAAATTAAGTAATTTTCGAAACACCGATAATTAAGAAATTTAAAAATTTTCTCACGAACTTCTCGCATCGAAACTTTTTTTATTCCAATGTTTGGTTATTTTTATAACCTCAGTGTAAAGTCTCTGCAATGCTTTTATGCTTTTGTCAATTTTTACGAGAGCCTTCAATGTTTTATAGAAATTTCTGTCCTGTCGTTTTAAGTGATTTAATCACATTTTCTGCACTTTTGGGAATAAACTTTCCTGTGAAAATTGTTTATTTAAAGTTGTTTCCACTATTTGGAAAAGTAGAGTAACACAATTTTCTCGTAATTTCATTAAAAAAAAAAGTATAAATTCTTAAAGTTGGATAATAATAGTACATCACACACTAAGGGCCTAAAGTGTCATTTTTAAAAAAGCAAGAAAATATTCAACATTTTAGATTGATTCTTCTTCATATAAACGAAAACTAATTTATTGCAAAGTTAAAACTGCCATATCCGGCTATTTTTTATTTAATTTTGATAATTACATTCCACATTATACGCTTCGGTTTAACCTTTAAACACTACGAACTTCCTGGTGATTTATATTCATTACTTGGTAGCTCTTCTAGCACAAAACTTAATGATTACAAAAACTTTTTGAAATAGTTTCGTCGAAACTTAATTACAATTTCTTTGAATTAATAATTAATACACTACACTTAACATCTCTGAAAATAAGCGGTTAAGTGAAAACAAGTTTTAGAAATTTCATAAAAAAAATATCTGGAACTTCTTTTATTTATTAATTTGCAGCGAGCGCAGCGAGCAACGCTGACAAACTCAAATGTACGTTACAAGCCACCGGTTAAAATTTTTATTTCATCAATGTCACATTTGCCATTTGTAATCTTCCGTGTGCTACAATGTCTTTTAGTTAAATTTAGTTTTGATGGGCGTACGCAGTACCATCTCTCGGGGAATGGTGGAATATTGGGATGCAAAGCTGTTAAAGTTGTAAATGTGGTTTTTACGAGAAGATTTTTTAATTCGGTTTTTCTCTTAGTACTTTTTCGTAAAGGTAATAAAAGCCATTAAGTATCCTCTATTAGTTTTACGAGAAAGTGCTAAAAGTAAAACCCAATTAAGAATGTTGAAACTATCCTAATAGATGGCGCTATAAACGCTATATCAAATAGATTTTTGTTACTCTGCAAAACAAGAATGAGTGTAAAATGTGAATGTGTATGAGTGAACAATGGTCACATCTAATTCTTTAATTAACTTTATTTTGATTAAAACTTCTATTTTATTGAAACAAATGAAGAGAGAGGTAAATTGACTACTTAAACTTTTGAAGTATTATACCCGTAAATCCCCCTACAACAAGAACAAACATCACTATTTGTTTTTGGCCGCCAATTGTCAGTTTATATTAAATCAAAATAAATTAATGGTAAGCTTTTAACTTGAATGAAAATATGAATATTAAAAATATGAAAATATGAGAGCTGTCAAGTTGGCCAATAAAATTAATACATTGTTAGTAAACATTAATGCAATTATGTATTTTAAAATGCATGTAATTCTTTAAATTTTTGCATCATCGGGTATGATTTTAAAGTTTTGGTTATAACATATTAAGTAGCGTATGCAGATGGTACCCCCTTCCCAAAGATATGGTAATGGCCATTGTATTATAAATAATAAATTATACCTACAATTGTTTATAGAATTGATTAAAGGAGCCCTTCCCCCCCAAATTATTTATGGGTACGGCCTTGGATATGGTAATTAAATTTTGCAAAAGGAAGTCCATAATAAAAAAAATACTAGTAAACAGTAATATTTTTGTTTTGGGTGTTTTTGTTTTACGTTAATTTTTATTCGACGTTTTGTTTTCAGTGTTTGAAAATATGTCAAAACATCAAAACAAAACACCGAAAGTACCACTAATCTAAGTAAGATGTCGATAAATGACGTAAGTTAAATTGTTGGAAAAGGAAACCCAAAATAAAAAAAAATTGCTAGTATACCGTAATATTTTTGTTTTGGGTGTTTTTTTTTTGGTGATTTTTTATTTGACGATTTTGTTTTCGGCGTTTTGAACTCGGAGTTTTTGTTTTCGGTATTTTTATTTTCAGCGTTTTGACGTAGAATTATTTTGGAGGTAATCCTAGCAATTCATAGATGTACAATTCCAAAGCAACAATTGTGATTCCATGTCAAAACACCGAAAACATAAACGCCAAAAGTCAAAACGCCGAAGTCAAAACGTCGAAAACAAAAACTCCGAAAAGGGAAAAACACCGAAAACAAAAACGCCAAAGTCAAAACACCGAAAGTTCCACTAATCTAAATAAGATGCCGAAAAACGACATATGTAAGTCGTTTTTTTTTCTTGCCAAAGGAAGTACAAATTAAAAAAAATTGCTACTGAACAGTAATACTTTTGTTTTGGGTGTTTTTGTTTTTTGGAAATTTTTTATTTGTCGTTTTTGTTTTCGACGTTTTAACCTTGGAGTTGTTGTTTTCGGCGATTTTTTTAGGTATTTTTAGCATTTTGAGTGGAATTATTTTTGGGGGCAATCCTGGCAATTAATAGACGTACGATTCCAAAACAACAATTGTGATTCCATGTCAAAACACCGAAAACATAAACGCCAAAAGTCAAAACGCCGAAGTCAAAACGTCGAAAACAAAAACTCCGAAAACGGAAAAACACTGAAAACAAAAACGCCAAAGTCAAAACACCGAAAGTTTCACTAATCTAAATAAGTTGCCGAAAAACAACATATGTAAGTCGTTTTTTTTCTTGCCAAAGGAAGTACAAATTAAAAAAACATTGCTACTAAAGAGTAATACTTTTGTTTTGGGTGTTTTTGTTTTTCGGAATTTTTATTTGTCGTTTTTGTTTTCGACGTTTTGACCTAAGAGTTGGTGTTTTTGCGATTTTTTTAGGTATTTTTAGCGTTTTGACGTGGAATTATTTTTGGGGGCAATCCTGGCAATTAATAGACGTACAATTCCAAAACAACATTTGTGATTTCAAGTCAAAACATCAAAAACAAAAACGCCATAGTCAAAACGCGAAGTCAAAACGCCGAAAACAAAAACACCGAAAACAAAAACTCTGAAAAACAAAAACACCGAAATTAAAAACGCCAAAGTCAAAACACCGAAAACAAAAATACCGAAAGTACCACTAATCTAAATAAGATGCCGATAAATGACGTAAGTTGAATCATTGCAAAGGAAACCCCAAATAAAAGGAAATTGCTGGTAAACAGTAATATTTTTGTTTTGGGTGTTTTGGTTTTACGGTGATTTTATATTCGGCGTTTTGTTTCGGTATTTTGACCTTGGAGTTTTTATTTTCAGCGTTTTGACGTGGAATTATTTTAGGGGGCAATCCTGGCAATTCATAGATGCTCTATTCCAAAGCAACAATTATAATTCCATCTCAAAACACCGAAAACAAAAACGCAGAAAGTCAAAACGCCGAAAACAAAAACACCGAAAGTACCGCTAATCTAAATAAGTTGCCGATAAACGACGTAAGTTAAATCCTTGCTAGAGGAAGCCCGAAATAAAAAAAAATTGCTGGTAAACAGTAATATATTTGTTTTGTGTGTTTTGTTTTTCGGTGATTTTTTATTCGACGATTGTGTTTTCGTAGTTTTGACTTTGGAGTTTTTGTTTTGGGTATTTTTATTTTCAGCGTTTTGACGTATATTTTTTTTTGGGGGGCAAACCTGGCAACTATTAGACGTACATTTACAAAGCAACAATTCTGAGTGCATGTCAAAACATTAAAAACAGAAACGCCCAAGTCAAAACGGCAAAGTCAAAACGCCAAAAACAAAAACTTTGAAAGTACCATTAATCTAAATAAGATGCCAATAAATGACGTAAGTTGAATCCTTAGAAAAGGAAGCCCGAAATAAAAAAATATTGCTAGTAAACAGTAATATTTTTGTTTTGGGTGTTTTGGTTTTTCGTGATTTTGTATTCAACGTTTTTGTTTTCGGCGTTTTGATCACTGAGTTTTTGTTTTCGGTGTTATTATTTTCAGCATTGTGGCGAGGAACTATTTTTGGAGGCAATCCTGGCAATTCATAGACGTAAAATTCCAAAGCAACAATTGTGATTACATGTCAAAACATTGAAAACAAAAACGCCAAACATCAAAACGCCAAAATCAAAACGTCGAAAACAAAAACACCGAAAAACAAAATCTCCGAAAAAGAAAATCTCCGAAAACAAAAACCGAATAGTCAAAACACCGAAAGTTCCACTAATCTAAATAAGTTGCCGATAAACGACGTATGTAAGTCCTTTTTTCTTGCCAAAGAAAGCCAGAAATAAAAAAAATTGCTAGCAAACAGTAATATTTTTGTTTTGGGTGTTTTGGTTTTTTGGAAATTTTTTATTTGTCGTTTTTGTTTTCGACGTTTTGACTTTGGAGTTGCTTTCGGTGATTTTTTTAGGTATGTTTAGCGTTTTGACGTTAAATTATTTTTGGGGGCAATCATGGCAATTCGTAGACGTACATTTACAAGACAACAATAAATTGTGAGTTTATGTCAAAACATTGAAAACAGAAACGCCCAAGTCAAAACGGCAAAGTCAAAAACGCCTAAAACAAAAACACCAAAAAACAAAAATTTCGAATAAAATAATCTAAATAAGATGCCAATAAAGTTGAATCCTTGCAAATAGAAGTCCGAAATAAAAAAATATTGCTAGTAAACAGTAATATTTTTGTTTTGGGTGTTTCTATTTTTCCGTGATTTTTTATTTGTCGTTTTTTCTTTCGGTGATCGTTTTAGGTATTTTTAGCGTTTTGATGTGGAATTATATTTGGGAGATATCTTGGCAATTAATAAACGTACAATTCCAAAGCAACAATTGTGTTCCGTGTCAAAACAACAAAAACAAAAACGCCAAAGTCAAAAAGCCGAAAACAAAAACACAAAAAAACTCCGAAAAACAAAAACACCGAAAGTACCACTAATCTTAATAAGATGCCAATAAATGCAGTAAGTTGAATCCTTGCAAAAGGACGCCCGAAATAAAAAAATATTGCTAGTAAACATAAATATTTTCGTTTTGGGTGTTTTTGTTTTTTGGTAATTTTTTATTTGTCGTTTTTGTTTTTGGAATTTTGACCTTAGAGTTTTTGTTTTCGATGATTGTTTTAGGTATTTTTATCGTTTTGACGTGGAATTACATTTGGGAGAAATCGAAATAGGCGTACAATTTCAAAGCAACAATTGTGTTCCATGTCAAAACACCGAAAACAAAAACACCGAAAGTATCACTAATCTAAATAAAATGCCGAAAAGGACATACAAACGTATGTAAGTTGTTTTTCTTGCCAAAGGAAGTACAAATTAAAAAAAACATTGCTACTAAACAGTAATACTTTTGTTTTGGGTGTTTTTGTTTTTAGAAATTTTTATTTGTTGTTTTTGTTTTCGACGTTTTGACCTTGGAGTTGTTGTTTTCGGCAATTTTTTTAGGTATTTTTAGCGTTTTGACGTGGAATTATTTTTGGGGGCAATCCTGGCAATTAATAGACGTAAGATTCCAAAACAACAATTGTGATTCCAAGTCAAAACATCAAAAACAAAAACGCCAAAGTTAAAACGCCGAATTCAAAACGCCGAAAACAAAAACACCGAAAAACAAAATCTTTGAAAAGCAAAAACACCGAAGTCAAACCACCGTAAACAAAAACACCGAAAGTATCACTAATCTAAAAAAGATGCCGATAAACGACGTAAGTAGAATCCTTGCAAATGAAAGCCCGAATTAATAAAAAAATTGCTAGTAAGCAGTAATACTTTTGTTTTAGGTGATTTTGTTTTTCGGTGATTTCGTATTCAACGTTTTTGTTTTCGGCGTTTTGACCTCGAAGTTTTTGTTTTGGAGGCAATCCTGGCAATTCATAGACGTACAATTCCAAAGCAACAATTGTGATTCCATGTCAAAACATTAAAAAAAAAACGCCAAAAGTCAAAACGCCCTAATCAAAACGGCGATAACAAAAACGCCAAAAACAAAAACTCGGAAAACAAAATCACCGAAAACAAAAACGCCGAAGTCAAAACACCGAAAACAAAATCGTCGAAAGTACTACCAATTTAAATAAGATGAAGATAAATAAAGTAAGTAGAATCCCTGTAAAAGGAAGCCCCAAATAAAAAAAAATTGCTAGTAAACAGTAATATTTTTGTTTTCGACGTTTTGACTTTGGAGTTTTTGTTTTCGGTGTTTTTTTAGGTATTTTTAGCGTTTTGACGTGAAATTATTTTTGGCGGCAATCCTGGCAATTCATAGACGTTCAATTCCAAAGCAACAATTGTAATTCCATGTCGAAACACCGAAGTCAAAATGCCGAAAACAAAAGCACTGAAGTCAAAGCACCGATAGAACTAAAATTAAAAAACTTGAAAGTTAGTAATTTAATTTTTAGTTTTAAGTTTGGAAGTTATTAATTTAATTCTGAATCATAAGTTAATGATTTTAAGTTCTAAAGTTGTGAATTTGAAAATCTTAACTTCAAGTTAACTTTAAGTTCTGAAGTTATAAATTTAAAAACATAATTTAAAGTTATTAATTTAATTCTGAATTTTAAGTTAACAATTTTCAGTTCAGAAGTTGTAATTTTGAAAATCACAGCATTAAGTTATTAGTATAATTTTAAAATTTAAGTTAATAATTTTAAGTTTGGAAAATGTTAATTTGGAAATCATAACTTTAACTTATTAATTTAAATTTGAAACTTTAAGTTAGCAATTTTAACTTCGGAAGTTGTGTACTTGCTAAGTATAACTTTAAGTTATTAATTTAGTTCTGAATTTTAAGTTGGGTACTGGAAGTTCTGTAGTTGTAAACCCTCGGTCTGTGTAGCTTATTTTTATCAGAAAAGGATAGAATATTTCAGCATATCCGCTTGACCGTTGATATGGTAACCCCAAAATTTTACGTTTACCATCAGCGGTTTGCGAAACTGCTTTGGACTGATAATTATTGTTGTTAATAATAAATTTAATTTGATTATCTGTGATCTTCATGAGTACCTTCGTGATAAATTTATGAAATCGTTTGACTACAGATAGATTTGATTTCCGCATCATAGTAATGCCTTTTCGGACGTTTTTAAACACATCCAGTAAATACTGCGGCCGCAGGCCGCACGTAGAGACTCTTTGCAGATACAAAACCGAACCCTGAAAGTTAAATAGAAAAACGGAAAGAATGTTACCCGTTTTGCCTACTTTTGATATAAACTCTCAGAGGGGATAAGAGATAAATAGGGCAATAAAACGAAATTCTGGTTTTTAAATAACTTTTTGATTTTATTTTCTTTTTCGTTCGATCGATCACCTTTTCATTATTTTTGGATTTTTAGTAAAATCGGTTGGTTTTCTGAAAAACTTTATTGAAGTGAAGTTGTAACCCATTAAATTTTCAATTCAAATTTATCGACTAATTTTTTTGTATTTTGATTTTTACTTTAAAGATGCAGGGATCGCAAGGAAAACAATAAATGAAATTTTTAACATTTCTTCTCTTAATTTAATGCATAACTCGAAAACCGTTAATTCTAGATAATAAGAGTTCCTAATCTAATATGTAGAAAAGCGATTGCTCTTTAAAAAATTACTAACATAGTAATGCAAAAAAATCAACAGTTTCGGTGCTGTGACCGTTTGAAGACAGAAATTTAAAAACCCCAGAGGTTTGGACTTGGAGAAACATTTTATTTAAAATTTTTTTCTATCACCAACTCGGAGATAAATCAATTGATATACGCTACGTTGGGCTCTCAAATAATTGCTTTTATTCAAATAGAAATTACAAGTGAAAGAAATAAAAGTGAAGCTCCCAAACTCTTTATTTTATCAAACTTTGTTTAAGTTTTAAGTTGACTGTAAGTTAGCCGACATATTTTCACTTGAATAACTTTTCATTTGACTTATGATTGTATGTCTCTGTATTTTCACTTCTGACACTCTGTGCAAGTGAAATATTCAAATAAAAACAATTTCCCTGCGGATTAAAGAAAATGTCAAGCGTTTATCGTAAGCTAAAGTTCCAAACAAATGATAAATCATAGTTTCCCAAAATACTTAAAGTTTTAGTTTTGCGATAAACAAAACCTGCATTTTCTTCTTATTTACTTACTGGAGTAGAAGTTAAACTTGGGTAATCCCTCGTTAAGAATTAATTAGAGCATCGGGTAACATTTACTTAAAATTTTCACCCCTTTATTTGGTAATTCGGTATTAAAACGATGAAAGGTGGGAAATTTACACATGCAAACGAGAAGACTTAGCGTGCTCTTTGTGTTAAAAATATTTTGTTTTTTTTTTTATATTTCTAAATATTTAAATTTCGCCGCACTTGCTATTTCTCATGAGGCAGTAAATAGGCGTCTCGTTTGACAATCACACATCACGTAAAATGTTTGATGGGATCTCATCCCAACCATATCTCTCATTCTGATGCCGCTTAAATTCTTCAAAGAATAAATTAGTCTTTTCAGTCCATTTTGCCCAATAATCATTTCAAATTTCTTATCGATAGTGACATCGCTTCATACGTTTCGATTGCTGCTCGCTCTCATACTTTACAAATTGTATTAAATATTTTCAAAAGAATAAAAATGAATAGCACAAGCAAAGAGTTAATTTAAACTGAAATTAAATTTTTTGATTAAATTTTCATTTTGAATTAGAAGAAAATTTAAGGCAAGCTTAGTTGGTCCATTTAAATAAGCCAATTCTTTAAATACTTTTCTCGTTTCATATTTAATCCATAATTCGTAAATTTTGTTATAGTATATTAAAAAATACTTAAATTACTCAATATAAAACAGCAGCTTAAAATTTGCTGACCTACATTTTTTGGACCACAGAATAATAAAGATTTTCCCGCACGCAATCCATCTCAAAACTTCCCTAAACCATCACCCACGCACAAAGTTATAAATATTTCAACACAATCACTTCGATTCCACTATTTTAGCACAAGAATTTAAACGCCAATATATATTTCCAATTCGTATTTGCTAAATTTCTAATCGACACCGTTTTGGAAACGCCTGGTATAATTTGAAAAAAATTTGTTTTTATTAAAAGGATGCAACTTTTCCCCGCTCCACTTTTTTTAACAACAAACAGTCATAACTAACCCAATTTTTATCGTAGCGGGATAAAGAAGCAACGAAATTACTGGGAATTAAATTAAACTTTAACTTTGTATTTCACATTTTTTTCGTAGGGCCTTTACTTAACGCATAAATCGCGAAAAACACGCTTTGAAATTTATCTTTACTTGAGAGTAAAAAACACTAAATTAAAAAAGAAATTTTTTGATAAAATTAGACTAACTTTATTTTAAATGAAAGGTAATATAATTTAGAATAACTTTTATTTTTGTGATTTTTTACTAAATTCGATATAAAGTTAGTTATTTAGGTGTATACAACTGATTTTGTAAATACTATACTTTTTCTATGTAACATTAACCAGACTTGACAATTTTGTCACCATTTTTAATTACATGACATTCAAAATTTTAATTTTGACAGTTCTGATAATTATGTTTATTGTGATTGGTCAACTAATACTGTTGAGTAATGAATTATTACTCATACCATGATTATTGATTATCATTACCTTACAAAACCCTCAAGTACATTAAACATGTTAGGGATCGTCCATAAAGATTACTGCAATTTTTCCAAAAATTTTAATTCCCCATCTCCGGAACATTCAGTAGTCACAAATCAAGAACCCCCCTCATTTATTATCATCATATTTTAAAATTTTAAAATTATACGAAAAAATACTCGAGCACGATTTTTTTACAAATCCCAAAAATGAAATTTTATGTGGACGTCACATTTGGCTAACCCTCCCCCTTTGTCACATTTTGTAATCCCCTTCCCCTTCCCCAAGGCAAGGACCTCTCTTATAGACGATCTCTTCTTCAATAGCAACAAGAAAATGCAATTAATTAAGTGATTCACCTGGCATTTCCTAGGAGACCGCACCACTTCGTATTAGGTGATCTTTGGCGAGGGTAGGGGCAGGCCCGTAGCCAGGGCTTCATTTCGGGGAGCGTTTGTAAAAATTTCCCAACTTGAAAATACCTATACATCTATTTTATTTTCAAATTTTAAATTCTTTACTTTCAAAAATTTAACATTTCGGGGGAGCACGTGTCTCCCCTCCTGCCTAAAACCTAAGTAAGGTAAACCCTTCAATCAAATACAGCACAAAAAATAAAAGGTTTTGGAATACAAATTGCTTTTTAAATTTATTGCACTAAGCGCGGCATTCGGGCCGCACAATTTTGGAAATTTAGAAAATTAATATCAGAATTATACACAAAAGTTTATTTGTTTTGGTTTTTTTAAATTATTCTACTAAGCGCGGCGTTCAGACCACACAATTTTGAAAATTTAGTAAATAAATATCAGAATTACGCACAAAAGTTTATTTGTTTTGGTTTTTTAAATTATTCCACTAAGCGCCATTCAGGCCACAATTTTGGAAATTTAGTAAATAAATATCAGAATTACACACAAAAGTTTATTTGTTTTGGTTTTTTAAAATTATTACTCTAAGCGCGACATTCAAGTCGCACAATTTTGGAAATTTAGTAAAAATGTATCAAAATTATATACAAAAAGAGCGGCATTCAGGCCGCACAATTTTGAAAATGTAGTAAATAAATATCAGAATTACGCACAAAAGTTTATTTGTTTTGATTTTTTTAAATTTTTCTACTAAGCGCGGCATTCAGGCCGCACAATTTTGGAAATTTAGTAAATAAATATCAGAATTACACACAAAAGTTTATTTGTTTTACTTTTTTTAAATTATTCCACTAAGGGCGCCTTTCAGGCTTCACAATTTTGAAAATTTAGTAAATAAATATCAGAATTACACACAAATTTTATTTGTTTGTTTAATTGTTTTTTAAAATTATTTTACTAAGCGCGGCATTCAGGCCGCACAATTTTGAAAATTTAGTAAATAAATATCAGAATTACACACAAAAGTTTATTTGTTTTGATTTTTAAAATTATTCCACTAAGCGCGGCATTCAGGCCGCACAATTTTAAAATTTAGTAAATAAATATCAGAATTACACACAAAAGTTTATTTGTTTTGGTTTTTAAAATTATTCCACTAAGCGCGGCATTCAGGCCGCACAATTTTGAAAATTTAGTAAATAAATATCAGAATTACGCACAAAAGTTTATTTGTTTGTTTAATTGTTTTTTTTAATTACTCCACCAAGCACGACATTCAGGCCGCAAAATTTTGGAAATTAGTTTAGTAAATAAATATCAGAATTACACACAAAAGTTTATTTGTTTATTTTCAACTTACCCCTCTCAAAAATATCCACCATCTGGAGACTGATTACCATTTTCAAATCACTCACATGTTATAACATCAGTTTTACCTAAAAGAACGTACTTGCAGGAAAGAGGGGGTAATTAAATAACCAACCAATTATATGTACTCCAGATTAATCTGACACGCGAAATAAAGCTTCTGTTCATTGGTTATTTCTTTTACTTCCCTTCTCTGGATTGGCTCTTGCTCAAAATTCTTTTTAATTGTGATTAGGCAATTCATCTCCGATTGATCAAAGAAGGTTTTTGGGCAATGTAATTAATAAATATTACGCACAAAAGTGTATCCGTTTATTGTTATATTAGGTGGCACACTTTTATTGTGGCGCTAGTATCGTACCTTGTTTTGTCAAATCTTCGAAACTTTTTTAGTCAAATTTTTACCCTACAACCTAAGACGTTACCATTTCCACTAGAGGGCGTATATCTTAATGTTTGATCTAAATAACTTACTTGGAACTGAAAATTTTTGTTTTTCCTGACATGAAAAAAGATGATTGCCGATTATGAAATCATATAACCTCGCGCCGAAAATTGTTTCCAAATCATTCATGTACTAGGACATCAGTTTTACCAAGAGATTACCCGATTTTCTAATAATAAACATAAGAAAAATTTTGCCATGCATAAAACTCTCTCATAATTCGAATTACTTAATCCACCTTTGATTGACCAATATTCGTCCTAAAATGTAAATATAAAAATTACAAACAAACGTCAATCGGTATATTTTTCTATAATCCACCTCGGATTGGAGAATTTTGTTTTTTCGTCTTAAAACGATGGCGGGCGATAAAACTCTCTCTAATTGAATTACTTAATCCACCTTTGATTGACCAATATTCGTCCTAAAATGTAAATATAAAAATTACAAACAAACGTCAATCGGTATATTTTTCTATAATCCACCTCGGATTGGAGAATTTTGTTTTTCTTGTCTTAAAAGCGATGCCGGCCGATAAAACTCTCTCTTAATTCGAATTACTTAATCCACCTTTGATTGGCCAATATTATTCCTCCAATGTAAATATAAAAATTAAAACAAAAGTCAATCGGTATATTTTCTATAATCCACCTCGGATTGGAGAATTTTGTTTTTCGTCTTAAAACGATGCCGGCCGATAGAACTCTCTCTTAATTCGAATTACTTAATCCACTTTTGATTGGCCAATATTATTCCTCCAATGTAAATATAAAAATTAAAAACAAAAGTCAATCGGTATATTTTTCTATAATCTACCTCGGATTGGAGAATTTTGTTTTTTTTTCGTCTTAAAAGCGATGCCGGCCGATAAAACTCTCTCTTAATTCGAATTACTTAATCCACCTTTGATTGGCCAATATTCTTTTCCAATATTAATGTAAAAATTAAAAACAACAGTCAATCGGTATATTTTTCTATAATCCACCTCGGATTGGAGAATTTTGTTTTTTTCGTCTTAAAAACGATGGCGGCCGATAAAACTCTTCCTTAATTCAATTACTTAATCCACCTTTGATTGGCCAATATTCTTCCTCAATGTAAATATGAAAATTAAAACAAAAGTCAATCGGTATATTTTTCTATAATCCACCTCGGATTGGAGAATTTTGTTTTTCCTTCGTCTTAAAAACGATGGCGCCCGATTAAACTCTCTCTTAATTTGAATTACTTAATCCACTTCTGATTGGCCAATATTCTTTTCCAACATTAATGTAAAATTAAAAACAAAAGTCAATCGGTATATTTTCTATAATCCACCAGGATTGGAGAATTTTGTTTTGTTCTTCGTTTTAAAAACGATGGCGGCCGATAAAACTCTCTCTTAATTCGAATTACTTAATCCATCTTTGATTGGCCAATATTCTTCCCCAATGTTAATATAAAAATTATATACAAAGTCAATTGGTATATTTTCTATAATCCACCTCGGATTGGAGAAATTTGTTTTTTGTTTTAAAAACGATGACGGCCGATAAAACTTTCTCTTAATTCGAATTACTTAATTTTGATTGGCCAATATTATTCTTCCAATGTAAATATAAAAATTAAAAACAAAGTCAATCAATATATTTTTCTATAATCCACCTCGGATTGAAGAATTTTGTTTTTCTTTTTTCTTAAAAACGATGGCGCCCGATAAAACTCTCCCTTAATTCAAATTACTTAATCCACCTTTGATTGGCCAATATTATTCTTATAATATAAATATAAAATTAAAACAGAAGTCAATTGGTATATTTTTCTATAATCCACCACGGATTGGAGAATTTTGTTTTTTTTTTCGTCTTAAAAACGATGGCGCCCGATAAAACTCTCTCTTAATTTGAATTACTTAATCCACTTCTGATTGGCCAATATTATTCCTCCAATGTAAATATAAAATTAAAACAAAAGTCAATCGGTTTATTTTTCTATAATCTACCTCGGATTGGAGAATTTTGTTTTTGTTTTAAAAACGATGACGGCCGATAAAACTTTCTCTTAATTCGAATTACTTAATCCACCTTTGATTGGCCAATGTTATTCTTAAAATGTAAATATAAAATTAAAACAAAAGTCCATCGGTAGATTTTCTATAATCCACCTCGGATTGGAGAATTTTGCTTTCTTTTTTTGTCTTAAAAACTATGGCGGCCGATAAAACTCTCTTTTAATTCAATTACTTAATCCACCTTTGATTGGTCAATATTCTTCTTAATGTTAATATAAAATTAAAAACAAAAGTCAATCGGTATATTTTCTATAATCCACCTCGGATTGGAGAATTTTGTTTTTCTTCGTCTTAAAACGATGGCGGCCGATTATTACCTCTATTCGAATTAAAATCACCTCTGATAAATAATTTCCAACTCATGTATAGAAATTAAAACAAAGTCAATGGTATATTTTCTATAATCCACCTGTTGAATTTTGTTTTTTCCTTAAAACGATGGACGAAGGATTAAACCTTCGTCTTAATAGTTCATAATCACTGAAATATGAATTAACTAGCATTTGTTAAATGATACAAAATTTTGTACATTTGTTTAACTTTAAATTGTTTATTTTGAAAAGCGTAATTTAATTTTTTAATTCAAAATGATTTTAAAAGGGTAATTGTATTAACAGCAAACCGAAGATTTAATTCAAATATACGAAATTTATAATTGTTTAAGAATTCGGTCCTGGCGTCGAAAATTTATCTTTTACATACTTATTAGCTATTACAAAAAGATCATAGCAATATATACAAAAGCTAAATTAAAATAAAGCGCAAAATACAACGTGTCGCCGCTTGCTGAAAACTAGTGAGTATTTTTTCAATTTTCAATTCAGTTTTCAATAGGTTTTAAAGTCAATAGGAATATTTACAGTATTAATACCCCAAAATGTTTAAAATTCTCGTTACCGATACAACGGTATATTTAATTTCATAGTTAACGGTTTACAACTACGTGTACCGTTGGAAAGTAATTATCAAAAGATTTAATGCTTTTAAAGATTTCTTAAATACAACGGTATTGCCATTACAGTTTACATAAAACTATATTTTGTTTTAATCCAAAATTTAGTCAAAAGTTGCCTTAATCTGATTTTCTGTCCGGAGACTTACACCTGAAAACACAGAAATAAAGCAATTTTTTTGTTAGAAAATAGAAAATTAAGTTTTTAATTTTAAAATTAAAATTTTGTTTTAAAGCTAATTTTAAAAACTCGACAGCATTAAATAGGAATCTCCAAAGTTCAAAAAAACTTCAAAAGAAAATTTTTAATGGAAATTCAGAAAAAAATATTTTTTTTTATTTTTATTCGCTGGTTTTTAATTGTTTTGTATTGCATTGATGTGTAATATTATTTATAATATCAAAGTTTTGTATAACAATGGCGACTTTTCATAGGTCCGTTGGTGTATGTTTGAACCAATCGTAGGGTGCGGTGCCCTGCAGTGACTGAAGACCACTTAGAGGCTGTTCATAAAGGACGTTTGTAATTTTTTCCAAATTTTTAACTCCCCTTCGCCCCTTTGTCTTAGTTGGGAACATTATTTTAATTGTAACACTACAAAATTTTTAAGTAACAATCGCTTTTGCATAGCAACAAAGAGTGTCACTTTGACAGTTTAAAAAAATTATTATTATTATTACATTTCACAGTTCGTGTGGTATTTAGTGAGATTATTTTATATAAATGTGTAATATAAATAGAAATAAAATTTTATTGCTAATTTTACGGATGAGCTGATTGTGTACTTCAGAAAACTTTTGTACGACCACAGGGACCAATTAATACATTAACTGAAAAAATTAAAATTGTTGTATTTGACAAAAAATGTATATAAAAAAAAAATCTAAAGCAACGTGAAAATTTATTTAAATTAGAAAAAAAAATTATCCCTCTGGAAATCTTCACCCCTTCCGATTGATTGTTGACAACTCAAAAGTTAGCGTTCCAATGTCAATACAAGCGGGAAATTCGGATATCGTGTTCATCCAATCGCAGTTCGCTGAATATGTCAATAACTTTATCGTGCTGTACTGTGTCAATTCTATGTCATAGTACTAAAACAATTTTTCTAAATCTAATTTAAAAAATTCCATCGACCTAAAATAATATGAAAAAAATTATAAAAAGAAAAATGGTTCAAAATAAAAACAAAAGCTTCGTGTTTTTATTTAACAGATACTTTTAATTTGAGTGTTTTTTTCTGCCTTCTACACATTTTTAATACAACAAACCTACATGCCAATGATATTGAGTTGTTTACATTGAATTCGGTTGGCTGCCAACAATAATAATTGGTTCAAGCACTCGCCCGCGGAGTCATAATAATTCACGGGCCAAATCACCAGCGCTAGAAAGCTAAAATTTTGCATGCGCCTACAATCGCTTTAAATAAACAGAAAAACTTTAGAAAAAGAAACCCCGTTTTCATTCCTTTCTACCGACCGATTTTCAATTTTTTGTTTCGTTTTGTTCTTTTTAACATTTTTTAAGTTGGAATGAGCGCGGGCTTGGCACGTCAAACTAAGAAAAAATTCTGAAAATCTTAAAAAGGGCACAGTATTTTTTTGAAATTGCTCCAAAAATTTAACATCCTTTAATCGTAATTCTGTTATTCTTCGATGGATTTTGATTTTTTTTTTCTACTTGATCTTTTCGATAATTTTTCAGTTTTGAACCTCTGATGCCCGGTTGCACCGCTTTTGACTTAAGTAAATCTTAAGTTTTTTGACAGTGTCAAATTTAATATTATAAAAATTTAAAACTTTTAATTAGTTTGCCCGTTTGTATTTTAGAAAAGTTGAAGATCCAGAAAGTCGCACCGTTAATAAAAATGTTTGAATTATACAACATAAAAGCAAAAATTTAATTATTTTGTATCAATAATTTATAATTTTTACGTCAAAACAGTACTCGTATTTGTTCGTAAACACGAACAACATACGAACGCTAAAAAATCTTAGATTTAAGATTTTTTTTCAAGTTTGTTCCGCTCGCAACTCAAGTATTGTGCTTAAATATAAGCTTTTTTTAGCGCTCGCATTTTGTTGGTCTTTACGAACGATTACGAGTATATTTTGACGTAAGAACAATTAATTTATTTTAAGAATAATTTTTTGCTTTTATATTGTATAATTCAAATATTTTATTAGAGGTGCAACTTTGTAGTGCGATGAAACGGAAAATTTAAATTTAAAAAGTTTTTAAATTTCTGTAATATTAAATTTGGTGCTGTCAAAGAAAACTTAAGATTTACTTAAGTCAAATGCGGTGCAACCGGGCAGGAATGTTCAGTACTTAACTTCTTAATTTCGCGTACGATTAGCTGTAAATGATACATTCGAGGAAGTTTCTGCAGTCCAGATCCAGAGCAGGACAAATAAGTTTGCAGCGGAGTTTGTCGGATAGCAAATTTTATAGAAAAATCCATGCAAAATTTGAAAATTTTACTTAGTTCTCTAAACATTTTCAAATATCCAAATAAAAATTCAGATTATAATCTAGCAAGGCAAATAAATGAAAATACTTTTTTTAATTTGTTCAGGAGATACGACAATATTTTAGAAAGCGTCCGGAAATGCATTCGTAGCCGTTTTATTATCACATTTATCATATAGTTCAAATTAGTTAGAACCTCGTTAATCCACTCACGCGCATTTTTATTTTTTCGTCTTTTTTTTACGCAAATAATAGGCGGGGACTTATACGGTTGCTCCGCAAAAAATATTTAATATAAATATACATTTTATTATTGCAATAACAAGCAGCAGCTTAAAACGGGCAGACGATGATGATTATGATGATGATTATTGCAACTAACACATCTTCGCTCTGATGATGTGATAAAATAACAAGCATATCTAATAAACACCAATATACAGGCCCGGAATGGTAATGATTTACTTACCAAGCAACTTCTTTCAAAATTTTTTTTAAAATATGGCACAAAAAACAAAACGAAAAGCTTATAGATTTTCAATATAAAACCGTTTTAAATTATATTGACTTCAAAAAATAAGTTTCGTTGACGCAAAATAAGAATTTTTTTACGCTTAATTTTTTAATGTTTAATAATTATTAAAACCATAATTTTTATCTAGTGGTTTTATTAATCAACTTTTTTTTAAAAACCTCAACGGTTTATTTCTGACCGTCTCTCTTCGGAACGCAATGGCAAACCACAAAGGTGCAGCTGCATCATCTCGCGTAAATACTGCCATTGGTTAAACCGAAAGCAGCTACCGTCATTAGTTAGGTTAGTATGACGTAGGTAACAAGTTAAAAACATCTTGCTATATTACACTTCCGTCGTTTGAACGGAAGTGCATAATGGCAAAAGTGTTCAAATATTTTATTTGAATCTGTGTCATTTTGTGTCAATTTTATGGTTATTCGCAGTATTTAATAATAAAATTTAAAGCAGTACTCTTACGATAATTTTACTTGCGCTTATCGATTTGTTTGGCCAAACTGCATAATGGCAAAAGTGTACAAATATCTTATTTGTATTTCTGTCATTTTGTGTCAATTTCATTTTTTTGCAATATTGGATGATAAAAATTTAAGCAGCAGTCCTACGATAATTTTAGTTGCGCTTATCGAGTTATCTGGCAAAACTGCACATGGCAAAGTCTTTAAATATTTTCTTTGTATTTGTGTCATTTGTGTCAATTTTATGGTTTTAAAGTATTGGATGATAAAATTTTAAGCAGTAAACTTACGATAATTTAACTTGCGCTTATTGATTTATTATACCAAACTGCATATGGCAAAAGTGTTCAAATATTTTATTTGTATTTGTGTCATTTTGTGTCAATTTTATGGTTTTTCGCAGTATTGGATGATAAAAATTTAAGCAGTAAACTTACGATAATTTTACTTGCGCTTATCGATTTGTTTGGCCAAACTGCATAATGGCAAAAGTGTTCAAATATCTTATTTGTATTTCTGTCATTTTGTGTCAGTTTTATGGTTTTCGCAGTATTGGATGATAAAAATTTAAGCAGTAAACTTACCATAATTTTACTTGCGCTTATCGACTCATCTGGCGAAATTCCACATGGCAAAAGTGTTAAAATATTTTATTTGTATTTGTGTCAATTTTATGTTTTTGCAGTATTGGATGATAAAAATTTAAGCAGTAAACTTACGATAATTTTACTTGCGCTTATCGATTTGTTTGGCCAAACTGCATATGGCAAAAGTGTTCAAATATTTTATTTGTATTTGTGTCATTTAGTGTCAATTTTATGGTTTTTTTCAGTTTTGCATGATAAAAATTTCAGCAGTAAAGTTACGATAATTTTACTTGAGCTTATCGATTAATTAATAAAAACTGCATATGGCAAAAGTGTTTGAATATTTTATTTGTATCTGTGTCATTTTGTGTCAATTTTATGGTTTTTCGCAGTATTGGATGTTAAAAGTTTAAGCAGTACACTTGCGATAATTTTACTTGCTTTTATCGATTTGTTTGGTCAAGCTGCATAATGGCAGAAGTGTTAAAATATCTTATTTGTATTCCTGTCATTTTGGGTCAATTTTATGGTTTTGCAGTCTTGGATGATAGAAATTTAAGCATTAAACTGACGATAATTTTACTTGTGCTTATTGATTTGTTTGGCCAAACTGCATATGGCAAAAGTGTTCAAATATTTTATTTGAATTTCTGTCATTTTGTGTCAATTTTATGGAGTTTCGCAGTATTAGATGATAAAATTTATACAGTATAATACTTATGATGATTTTAATTGTGTTTATCGATTTGCTTGGCCAAACTGCATTATGGCAAAAGTGTTCAAATATTTTATTTAAATATGTCATTTTGTGTCGATGTTATGGTTTTCACAGTATTGGATGATAAACATTTAAGCAGTAAACTTACGATAATTTTACTTGCGCTGATCGATTTGTCTGGCAAAACCGCATGTGGCAAAAGTGTTCAGATATTTTATTTGTATCTGTGTCATTTGTGTCAATTTCATTTTTTTTGCAGTATTGGATGATAAAATTTATGCTGTAAACTTAAAATAATTTTACTTCCGTCTATCGATTTGTTAGGACCAACTGTATATGGCAAGAATGCTTAAATATTTTATTTGCGTTTGTGTCATTTTGTGTCAATTTTATGGTTTTTCCCAATATTGGATGATAAACATTTTAGCAGCATACTTACGTTAATTTTACTTGCGCTTATCGATTAGTTTGGCCAAACTGCATATGACAAAAGTATTCAAATATTTTATTTGTATCTGTGTCATTTTGTGTCAATTTTATGTTTTTGCAGTATTGGATGATAAAATTTAAGCAGTAAACTTACGATAATTTTACTTGCGCTTATCGATTTGTTTGGCCAAACTGCGTATGGCAAAAGTGTTCAAATATTTTATTTATATCTGTGTCATTTTGTGTCAATTATATAGTTTTACGCAGCATTGCATAATTGCAGAAATTTTTAAAGGGACTAAACTTAAGCAGTAACCTTGCGTTAAATTTATTGCACCTGAAAAATTTTCAAGTACTATTGAATTGTCATCTGTGTCAACTTATGCCAGTTTTATGGTTTATCGTAGTATTGGATGATAAAAATTTAAGCAGTAAACTTACGATAATTTTACTTGCGCTAATCGATTTGTCTGGCCAAACTGCATATGGCAAAAATGTTCAAATATTTTAATTGTATCTGTGTCATTTAGTGTCAATTTTATGGTTTTACCCAATATTGGATGATAAAATTTTAACAGTAAACTTACGATAATTTTACTTGTGCTTATCGATTTGTTTGGCCAAACTGCATATGGCAAAAGTGTTCAAATATTTTAATTGTAACTGTGTCATTTAGTGTCAATTTTATGGTTTTACCCAATATTGGATGATAAAATTTTAAACAGTAAAGTTACGATAATTTCATTTGTGCTTTTCGATTTGTTCGGCTAAACTGCATATGGAAAAAATGTTCAAATATTTTATCTGTATTTGTGTCATTAGTGCCAATTTTATGGTTCTTCCCAATATTGGATGATAAAATTTTGAACAGTAAACTTAGGATAATTTTACTTGTACTTATCGATTTGATTGCCCTAACTACATATGGCAAAAGTGTTCAATTATTTTATTTCTATCTGTGTCATTTTGTGTCAATTTCATCTGTTTTGATGTATTGGATGATAAAAATTTATGCTGCAAACTTAAAATAATTTTACTTCCGCCTATCGATTTGTTTGGCCAAACTGCATATGGCAAAAGTGTTGAAATATTTTATTTGTATCCGTGTCATTTTGTGTCAATTTTATGGTTCATCACAGTATTGCATGATATAAATTTAAGCAGCAAACTTACGATAATTTTACTTGCGCTTATCGATTTATCTGGTCAAACTGCATATGGCAAAAGGTTTCAAATAATGTATTTGTGTCATTTATTGTCAATTTTATGGTTTTTTTCAGTTTTGCATGATAAAAATTTCAGCAGTAAAGTTACGATAATTTTACTTGAGCTTATCGATTTATTAGGCCAAACTGCATAAGGCAAAAGTGTTTAAATATTTTATTTGTATCTGTGTCATTTTGTGTCAATTTTATGGTTTTTCGCAGTATTGGATGATAAAAATTTAAGCAGTAAACTTACGATAATTTTACTTGCGCTTATCGATTTGTTTGGCCAAACTGCGTATGGCAAAAGTGTTCAAATATTTTATTGTATCTGTGTCATTTTGTGTCAATTTCATTTTTTGCAATATTGGATGATAAAATTTAAGCAGTAAACTTACGATAATTTTACTTGCGCTTATTGATTTATTATACCAAACTGCATATGGCAAAAATGTTCAAATATTTTATTTGCATTTGTGTCATTTAGTGTCAATTATATGGTTTTCGCAGTATTGGATGATAAAAATTTAAGCAGTAAACTTACCATAATTTTACTTGCGCTGATCGATTTGTCTGGCCAACATGCATATGGCAAAAGTATTCAAATAATTTATTTGTATCTGTGTCATTTTGTGTCAATTTTATGGTTTTCACAGTATTGCATGATAAAAATTTAAGCAGTAAACTTACGATAATTTTACTTGCGCTTATCGATTTATTAGGCCAAACTGCATAAGGCAAAAGTGTTTGAATATTTTATATGTCTCTGTGTCATGTTGTGTCAATTTTACGGTTTTTCGCAGAATTGGATAATAAAAATTTAAGCAGTAAACTTACGATAATTTTACTTGCGCTGATCGATTTGTGTAGCCCAACTGCATAAGAAAAAAGTTTTCAAATATTTTATTTGTATCTGTGTCATTTTAGTGTCAATTTTATGGTTTTACGCAGCATTGGATATTTGCAGAAATTTTTAAAAGGAGACTAAACTAAAGCAGTAAACTTGCGTTAAATTTATTGCACCTAAAAATATTCTAGTACTATATTGTCATCTGTGTCAACTTATGCCAGTTTTATGGTTTATCGTAGTATTGGCTGATAAAAATTTAGTCAGTAAACTTACGATAATTTTCCTTACGCTTATCGATTTGTTTTGCCAAATTGCATGTGGCAAAAGTGTTTAAATATTTTATTTGTATTTGTATCATTTTGTGTCAATTTTATGGTTTCTCGTAGTATTGGATGATAAAAATTTAGGCAGTAAACTTACGATAATTTTCCTTACGCTTATCGATTTGTTTTGCCAAATTGCATGTGGCAAAAGTGTTTAAATATTTTATTTGTATCTGTGTCATTTGGTGTCAATTTTATGGTTTTCGCAGTATTGGATGATAAAAATTTAAGCAGTAAATTACGATAATTTTATTGCACCAATCGATTTGTCTAACCAAATTGTATGTGGAAAACGTGTTCAAATTATATTATTTGCATCTGTGCCATTTTGTTTCAATTTTGTGATTTTTCGCAGTATTAGATAATTGCAGAAATATTTAACGGGCAATAAAAAGTTATCCAGAGAAGATACGTTAATTTTGCTTCTTCCAATCGATTTGGTTGACCAAATTGCATATGAAACAAATATCAAAGTATTTTATTTGCATCTGTGTCAACTTTTGATGATTTTATAGTTTTTCGGGTAGGGATTTTTGTGGATGATTTCATTAAACTGCTTCTGGCAATAAGTAGACTTATGGCAATTTTGTTTGCGCCAATCCTTACCTGTTATTATTTTAATTTTTCGTATTTTGTAAAGACAAAAACGGCAAACGTAGAATTGTTATTTATTTATTATATATAATCAGCTTAGCTTTGTCATTTTTAAATCAAATACAATTATTTTGAGATAGGAATTGAATTTGTATCGATTTATTTATGAAATACTGCTTAACTAATCCTTCATATTTAATCGATAGATCAAAAATAATTGTTTTTGATATAAAATAGTTTCAAGCTTTTGTTTGGTAAAATAGCAATTTTTATATTCCCTGTTTCTACATTTATGGAAAAAATTAAAAGCAATAACATGTTCGGATGCAGTACTTTTTTTCTCTAAAAAAACGGATTTGCAATTTTTCTGTAAAATAATTAAAGGAGATATTAATTCAGCATTAAAACTTTAGCATTGAAAATCCTATGGTGATTCACCACCCTGTTTAGCATGATTCCCAAGATGTCTAAAGCTATGTCATACAACTTTTGCATTAATTTTTAAACATTTGATGTCTGACAGAAAAAAAACACACGTGTCAAGTGTAAGCGTGTTAACTTTTTAAAACAAAACAAAATGCAAATAGTAAACAGGGGGTAGGGGACCTACTGTTAAACTTGGGATTATTTTAATGTCGAAACTTCTCTCAAAATAATTAGCATAATTTGTTAAAATATAAAACCACACGAAATTCTTAATTTGTAAAAAAAATTAACAACTAAAATAAAAAGTAATGGTAGAATGTTTTTTCCATCTACACTTTGCAATTATTATGCCTAACAGGTTGGGCAATAAAAAGGAAGTTATTTTAAGTAATTAAAAGAGACGAGTTTGGGCAGGCATCACAAAAAAAGGCAATTGAGTTTTAATTGCACAAGGGCTTCCTGAAGCTGTAACTTAAAAATGTGTGATAACCAATGAAATCGATTTTTGAAATCAAAATGAGGAAGACAAAACTTGTTTTAATTGTACGTCCGAATTTTCTTAATTGGGGTCCTTGATGAAGCTTACCTAAAATATGGTTTACAGAAATCCTTAATAGTTAAATCGATTAAGCAACTAGCAGTGACACTTAAGAAATGACCATAACAATTAATCAACCACAAAATGACAAAGGCTTAATTAATTCTGTTAAATCTTGAACAATTGCTGCGCATTTGTACAGTTGGTGACAAAGCAAACAAAAAGATTGTCAAACGTCCCATTATTACATATAAATTGGTTTCGTTTAATGTTAAAGCAAAAAAAGTTGACTTTAATTTACGTTTAAACTTCAGATCTACTAAAAAAAATAATGTGAAAAAATTAGCACAAAAATTTTTTTGTTCCTATCGAAAATGAAACACACCTAGTACCTCAGCTACATTTTTAAAATAACTCGGTTTCTAACAATTTTACAAAAAAATAGCAAGATTGCAATATTGTAGAGCTTAAAATTTGATACCAAACGGTACTTTTTTTTCTCAAATTGGATAATAAACAAGGAAGTTATGACGTTTCTGCAGCAGTGGGCTTTAACTTTCTGAGTTTTAGTTTATTCAAAAAATTTTACTTCGACTTCTTGAAAATTACCAAGTCAATAAATTCTCTATCCTTGTACATTTTCATCAATAACGAAACTTTTTTTAATAAAGCCACAGGTTTGTATATTGTAATCCAAAAATTAGCATTTTTAATTAAACTTCACCGCTGTTTGCTTTCGGTTTTCTGTAAAATAGATTGATTTTTCCAACAAGTTTACTAGAGTAATGTTATAGCCCGTTAAATTTACTATCCGGAGGGAAAGCGTTTATTTTTTTATTAAACGTTCTGTTTAAGAGGTTTTCAACAAATATGTACATAAACATAAAACATTTTTTTACGTAACTTGATCCATAACTCGAAATCCGTTGATTCTTTGCAATAAAGAATTAGAACCTAGTTTATAGAAAATTTCAAGCTCTTTAAAAAGTTACTGCAATATTTACACTGAAAAAATCAATAGTTTCGGGGCTAAAATTTTTTAAATAATTGTTAATAAGGCGTCGGCACTCGAAGTGTTACCAATTAAAAATGCTGTAATTTTGTAATTATGTGAAGTGTGAAATTTTATTTGCTGATGGGACAGGTACATACTCATAGAACGGATGTTTAGAGGTATTCAACTCTAAAAACGCTGATCACGTTATTTTGGTTGACGTCAATAAACATGCGTATTTTAAAAATGCAGTTAGTTGCGAGTTGTAGTTGTTAGTTTTAATTTTGTTCACGGACGGTATAACTAAATGCCGCTCGATTATGTAATTGTTAACCAACTAAATAATTATTAACTCAACTGGCATTTTTCTGAAAGAACCAACGAATCTTCTGATAATCGATGGCGATCCAAACATTTCATTAAAACAGATCATATTCTTCCGTGAGTTTGTAAACAACATAACAGACGGACGCATGTCAAAATCTAAGTCCGCTGTCATTAGCCGTTTAGTTGCTACAACATCGTGAAGTTGGTAATATTTGAAAATACATTATTTCTTATAAAATTTTCCAAAAAATTCAATTTTAATCGAAAGATATCGGTAGCTTTTAAACGTAAAACCAGTTAACAAACCAGAATGTAGCCAGGATTTTTTACTAAACAAAATTTACATTTAGTAAAAACATTAGTCATAAACTGTAAACATTAAACCACACTTTTAAAGACCGGGGGTCTGGGGGGTGTGGAGCACCCCAGGAACACTCAAACTGTGATAGATAAAATTTCAAACCTATTGTCATCAGTATTAAGCGATTAATAGTGAAAGTTTTTAGCACAGGAAATATAAAGCAGTTACTGAGAATCTGGGAGGGGGGGGAGAAGATTATGAATACTCCACAGGAAAGTATGTAATCGTTCTCGAAAAAACTAAAACGTTGTAATAAACCCTACTCATAATTTGCAAACATTGAATATTGTGCCTTTCAACAGTGAGGCACTGGAGGGTGTTCCACACCCCCCAGACCCCCGGATTGTGCAGTTTATTTTTTATCAAAAATTGAGTAGAGTTCGAATGCCGGAATCGAAAATTAGTCATAAACTGTAAACATTAAACCATACTTTTAGAGACCGGGGGGTCTGGGGGGTGTGGAACACCCCACAGGAATACTCAAACTGTGATAGATAAAATTTCAAACCTATGGTCATCAGTATTAAGCGATTAATAGTGAAAGTTTTTAGCACAGGAAATATAAAGCAGTTACTGAGAATCTGGGGAGGGGGGGAGAGAAGATTATGAATTCTCCACAGGAAAGTATGTAATCGTTCTCGAAAAAACCAAAACGTTGTAATAAACCCTACTCATAATTTGCAAACATTGAATATTGTGCCTTTCAACAGTGAGGCACTGGAGGGTGTTCCACACCCCCCAGACCCCCCGGATTGTGCAGTTTATTTTTTATCAAAAATTGAGTAGAGTTCGAATGCCGGAATCGAAAATTAGTCATAAACTGTAAACATTAAACCATACTTTTAGAGACCGGGGGGTCTGGGGGGTGTGGAACACCCCCCAGGAATACTCAAACTGTGATAGATAAAATTTCAAACCTATGGTCATCAGTATTAAGCGATTAATAGTGAAAGTTTTTAGCACAGGAAATATAAAGCAGTTACTGAGAATCTGGGGGAGAAGATTATGAATTCTCCACAGGAAAGTGTGTAATCGTTCTCGAAAAAACCAAAACGTTGTAATAAACCCTACTCATAATTTGCAAACATTAAATATTGTGCCTTTCAACAGTGAGGCACTGGAGGGTGTTCCACACCCCCCAGACCCCCCGGATTGTGCAGTTTATTTTTTATCAAAAATGGAGTAGAGTTCGAATGCCGGAATTGAAAATTAGTCATAAACTGTAAACATTAAACCATACTTTTAGAGACCGGGGGGTCTGGGGGGTGTGGAGCACCCCCCAGGAATACTCAAACTGTGATAGATAAAATTTCAAACCTATGGTCATCAGTATTAAGCGATTAATAGTGAAAGTTTTTAGCACAGGAAATATAAAGCAGTTACTGAGAATCTGGGGGGGGGGGGAGAGAAGATTATGAATTCTCCACAGGAAAGTATGTAATCGTTCTCGAAAAACTAAAACGTTGTAATAAACCCTACTCATAATTTGCAAACATTGAATATTGTGCCTTTCAACAGTGAGGCACTGGAGGTGTTCCACACCCCAGACCCCGATTGTGCAGTTTATTTTTTATCAAAAATTGAGTAGAGTTCGAATGCCGGAATCGAAAATTAGTCATAAACTGTAAACATTAAACCATACTTTTAGAGACCGGGGGGTCTGGGGGGTGTGGAACACCCCCCAGGAATACTCAAACTGTGATAGATAAAATTTCAAACCTATGGTCATCAGTATTAAGCGATTAATAGTGAAAGTTTTTAGCACAGGAAATATAAAGCAGTTACTGAGAATCTGGGGAGGGGGGGAGAGAAGATTATGAATTCTCCACAGGAAAGTATGTAATCGTTCTCGAAAAAACTAAAACGTTGTAATAAACCCTACTCATAATTTGCAAACATTGAATATTGTGCCTTTCAACAGTGAGGCACTGGAGGTGTTCCACACCCCCAGACCCCCGGATTGTGCAGTTTATTTTTTATCAAAAATGGAGTAGAGTTCGAATGCCGGAATTGAAAATTAGTCATAAACTGTAAACATTAAACCATACTTTTAGAGACCGGGGGTCTGGGGTGTGGAACACCCCCAAGAATACTCAAACTGTGATAGATAAAATTTCAAACCTATTGTCATCAGTATTAAGCGATTAATGGCGAAAGTTTTAGCACAGGAAATATAAAGCAGTTACTGAGAATCTGGGGAGAGAAGATTATGAATTCTCCACAGAAAAGTATGTAATCGTTCTCCAAAAACCAAAACGTTGTAATAAACCCTACTCATAATTTGCAAACATTAAATATTGTGCCTTTCAACAGTGAGGCACTGGAGGGTGTTCCACACCCCCCAGACCCCCCGGATTGTGCAGTTTATTTTTTATCAAAAATGGAGTAGAGTTCGAATGCCGGAATCGAAAATTAGTCATACACTGTAAACATTAAACCATACTTTTAGAGACCGGGGGTCTGGGGTGTGGAACACCCCAGAATACTCAAACTGTGATAGATAAAATTTCGAACCTATGGTCATCAGTATTAAGCGATTAATAGTGAAAGTTTTAGCACAGGAAATATAAAGCAGTTACTGAGAATCTGGGGAGGGGGGGAGAAGATTATGAATACTCCACAGGAAAGTATGTAATCGTTCTCGAAAAACTAAAACGTTGTAATAAACCCTACTCATAATTTGCAAACATTGAATATTGTGCCTTTCAACAGTGAGGCACTGGAGGGTGTTCCACACCCCCCAGACCCCCGGATTGTGCAGTTTATTTTTTATCAAAAATTGAGTAGAGTTCGAATGCCGGAATCGAAAATTAGTCATAAACTGTAAACATTAAACCATATTTTTAGAGACCGGGGGTCTGGGAGTGTGGAACACCCCAAGAATACTCAAACTGTGATAGTTAAAATTTCAAACCTATTGTCATCAGTATTAAGCGATTAATGGCGAAAGTTTTTAGCACAGGAAATATAAAGCAGTTACTGAGAATCTGGGGAGAGAAGATTATGAATTCTCCACAGAAAAGTATGTAATCGTTCTCCAAAAACCAAAACGTTGTAATAAACCCTACTCATAATTTGCAAACATTAAATATTGTGCCTTTCAACAGTGAGGCACTGGAGGGTGTTCCACACCCCAGACCCCCGGATTGTGCAGTTTATTTTTATCAAAATGGAGTAGAGTTCGAATGCCGGAATCGAAAATTAGTCATACACTGTAAACATTAAACCATACTTTTAGAGACCGGGGGTCTGGGGTGTGGAACACCCCAGGAATACTCAAACTGTGATAGATAAAATTTCGAACCTATGGTCATCAGTATTAAGCGATTAATAGTGAAAGTTTTAGCACAGGAAATATAAAGCAGTTACTGAGAATCTGGGGGAGGGAGAGAAGATTATGAATTCTCCACAGGAAAGTATGTAATCGTTCTCGAAAAACTAAAACGTTGTAATAAACCCTACTCATAATTTGCAAACATTGAATATTGTGCCTTTCAACAGTGAGGCACTGGAGGTGTTCCACACCCCCAGACCCCCGGATTGTGCAGTTTATTTTTATCAAAATGGAGTAGAGTTCGAATGCCGGAATCGAAAATTAGTCATAAACTTTAAACATTAAACCATACTTTTAGAGACCGGGGGGTCTGGGGGGTGTGGAACACCCCCCAGGAATACTCAAACTGTGATAGATAAAATTTCAAACCTATGGTCATCAGTATTAAGCGATTAATAGTGAAAGTTTTTAGCACAGGAAATATAAAGCAGTTACTGAGAATCTGGGGAGGGGGGGAGAGAAGATTATGAATTCTCCACAGGAAAGTATGTAATCGTTCTCGAAAAAACCAAAACGTTGTAATAAACCCTACTCATAATTTGCAAACATTAAATATTGTGCCTTTCAACAGTGAGGCACTGGAGGGTGTTCCACACCCCCCAGACCCCCCGGATTGTGCAGTTTATTTTTTATCAAAAATGGGGTAGAGTTCGAATGCCGGAATCGAAAATTAGTCATAAACTGTAAACATTAAACCATACTTTTAGAGACCGGGGTCTGGGGGGTGTGGAGCACCCCCCAGGAATACTCAAGCTGTGATAGATAAAATTTCGAACCTATGGTCATCAGTATTAAGCGATTAATAGTGAAAGTTTTAGCACAGGAAATATAAAGCAGTTACTGAGAATCTGGGGAGGGGAGAGAAGATTATGAATTCTCCACAGGAAAGTATGTAATCGTTCTCGAAAAACTAAAACGTTGTAATAAACCCTACTCATAATTTGCAAACATTGAATATTGTGCCTTTCAACAGTGAGGCACTGGAGGTGTTCCACACCCCAGACCCCCGGATTGTGCAGTTTATTTTTATCAAAATGGAGTAGAGTTCGAATGCCGGAATCGAAAATTAGTCATAAACTGTAAACATTAAACCATACTTTTAGAGACCGGGGGTCTGGGTGTGGAACACCCCAGGAATACTCAAACTGTGATAGATAAAATTTCGAACCTATGGTCATCAGTATTAAGCGATTAATAGTGAAAGTTTTAGCACAGGAAATATAAAGCAGTTACTGAGAATCTGGGGGAGGGGAGAGAAGATTATGAATTCTCCACAGGAAAGTATGTAATCGTTCTCGAAAAACTAAAACGTTGTAATAAACCCTACTCATAATTTGCAAACATTGAATATTGTGCCTTTCAACAGTGAGGCACTGGAGGGTGTTCCACACCCCCCAGACCCCCCGGATTGTGCAGTTTATTTTTTATCAAAAATTGAGTAGAGTTTGAATGCCGGAATCGAAAATTAGTCATAAACTTTAAACATTAAACCATACTTTTAGAGACCGGGGTCTGGGGTGTGGAACACCCCAGAATACTCAAACTGTGATAGATAAAATTTCGAACCTATGGTCATCAGTATTAAGCGATTAATAGTGAAAGTTTTAGCACAGGAAATATAAAGCAGTTACTGAGAATCTGGGGAGAGAAGATTATGAATTCTCCACAGGAAAGTATGTAATCGTTCTCGAAAAACCAAAACGTTGTAATAAACCCTACTCATAATTTGCAAACATTAAATATTGTGCTTTTCAACAGTGAGGCACTGGAGGTGTTCCACACCCCAGACCCCGGATTGTGCAGTTTATTTTTATCAAAATGGGTAGAGTTCGAATGCCGGAATCGAAAATTAGTCATAAACTGTAAACATTAAACCATACTTTTAGAGACCGGGGGTCTGGGGTGTGGAACACCCCAGGAATACTCAAACTGTGATAGATAAAATTTCGAACCTATGGTCATCAGTATTAAGCGATTAATAGTGAAAGTTTTTAGCACAGGAAATATAAAGCAGTTACTGAGAATCTGGGGGGGGGGGGAGAGAAGATTATGAATTCTCCACAGGAAAGTATGTAATCGTTCTCGAAAAACTAAAACGTTGTAATAAACCCTACTCATAATTTGCAAACATTGAATATTGTGCCTTTCAACAGTGAGGCACTGGAGGGTGTTCCACACCCCCCAGACCCCCCGGATTGTGCAGTTTATTTTTTATCAAAAATGGAGTAGAGTTCGAATGCCGGAATCGAAAATTAGTCATAAACTGTAAACATTAAACCATACTTTTAGAGACCGGGGGGTCTGGGGGGTGTGGAGCACCCCCCAGGAATACTCAAACTGTGATAGATAAAATTTCAAACCTATGGTCATCAGTATTAAGCGATTAATAGTGAAAGTTTTTAGCACAGGAAATATAAAGCAGTTACTGAGAATCTGGGGGAGAAGATTATGAATTCTCCACAGAAAAGTATGTAATCGTTCTCCAAAAACCAAAACGTTGTAATAAACCCTACTCATAATTTGCAAACATTAAATATTGTGCCTTTCAACAGTGAGGCACTGGAGGTGTTCCACACCCCAGACCCCCGGATTGTGCAGTTTATTTTTATCAAAATGGAGTAGAGTTCGAATGCCGGAATCGAAAATTAGTCATAAACTGTAAACATTAAACCATACTTTTAGAGACCGGGGGTCTGGGTGTGGAACACCCCAGGAATACTCAAACTGTGATAGATAAAATTTCGAACCTATGGTCATCAGTATTAAGCGATTAATAGTGAAAGTTTTAGCACAGGAAATATAAAGCAGTTACTGAGAATCTGGGGAGGAGGGAGAGAAGATTATGAATTCTCCACAGGAAAGTATGTAATCGTTCTCCAAAAACCAAAACGTTGTAATAAACCCTACTCATAATTTGCAAACATTGAATATTGTGCCTTTCAACAGTGAGGCACTGGAGGGTGTTCCACACCCCCCAGACCCCCCGGATTGTGCAGTTTATTTTTTATCAAAAATGGGGTAGAGTTCGAATGCCGGAATCAAAATACACTTTTTCCTATAGAAATAGCTATACCAAACGAAAGAGGACAAAATACAAGCTCTTTAAGGTGAGGATCAATTTTGTCGGAATTGTAATAAGGCCACAATTTAATTTTTAAAATTGCAACATTCCCATAAGAAATATATGTAAGTGTATTTTTGTGTAATAAAATGCTAAATATGGAATACATTCTGTAGACAGTACGTGTGATGGGCCTGGGTTAACAGTTACTAGTGGTGGAGAGATACCAGTCGATCTCTGAGATCCGTCGCGTCAACTTTCAAACTTTCGAGTCGGGGCTACTTGGGGGATGTTTTTAGTAAGTAAAGTATTTAATATCACGTTACCATAGCAACGGCTAAACAGGTATTCTAAAATTCTTTACTAATAATAAAAATTTAATAATAAAAAACTGTGCAGGCCGGGGGATCTGGGAGGAAAATGAGATATTTCTTTTTGATTCCTATTCTCATTTCCAAAAGAATTTTTGATTTTTATTGTAAAATCAAGTATGATTCGGTCTTGAGATAGATTTTATGCGTTAGGTTAGTCTATGATCTTTTTATATATTTTTCAGTCCTCCTTAACTCTTTTATGAAATTTTTAGTTTTGCCATCTTGGTTGTCCCAAAAATATCTAATTTTTTAATTTTTGAAATTATTTTTTGAAACGTGCTGTCATCTAGTCAAGGGGCGGGGAAATGAAGGCGTCGAAATGTCCTAGATCGATACCCTCGATTCTTTACATATAAATTGGTATTTTTTCCTAATCCAAAACTGAGTTTTGTAGTCTGACGGCTTTTTTTCGAGAGGAACAAAGTGAAGGTTTAAAAAAAATAATTTTATTTTACCCCCCCCCCCCCCGGGATACAAAAATAAAGCTTAAAGCAAATTTTTCCAGTTAAATGTCTTACAAAAGTGAACTAAAACTAGAAAACTAAAAAAAGTATAGGGGCAAACCAGATTATTTTCAAAACCTCGTTAATCTATTCTTACGCGTCTGTGGTAAAGAGATACATAACTGACAAATTAAAAAAAAAGCTTATTTTAAACTCAAAATTTTAAAACTGCGTGGGAAACATCACTTTTGTCACTGAGGAGTTCCGGGATACAATCCGAGTCATCCGGGGGAAGAGGCAAATACGCCATTGCAAAAAATAGGTTAAAATTCTTAAAAAAATCTTTTTTTATCAAAGTTTCTCTTATCAAAATTATAATTTTCCATTAAAGTTTTGAAACCTTCGATAGCAATAAATAGGTTAAAAATGTTAAAAAAAATCTTGATGAAAGAAATTTATTATATAACATTTTTGAAAAACTTTAAACACGTGCTTTAGAGGGTATGAAAATACGGGGGCCCCCCGTCCTTTATAACTGCCAACTTCAAAAAAAACAGTATCACAGGATTCCCGAACTCAATTTCAATAGGGAGCATTTTTAAATATTAAAATTTAAAAATCTTAATTAATATGAAAATCGATCATGATTCATCAAGGGGGGGGGAGAATTGAAAAAAGAGAAACCCTTCAAAAAATTTACAGACTTTGTTTTGGCCGATATCTAATTTTGTCTATTATTTTGTAATTTTCCAGGAGTATGCAATTTAAAGCCCCACAGTACGTTTTGCGGTTTTTGTATTCTTTTTGACAATTAAAAAATTAAAATTATCTATGAATTAATGTTCCTAATTAAGAATCCAAGTATTTGCATTCCGGCACGCCGAAAGTAGTTTCCACATCATTCACGCACTAGGTGGTCAGGGCGGCTAGCAGCAGGACGCTACTGGTAGTTATCTAAACCGTTTTATCAGATGATTAACGAATAAACAATTTTAATTTAAAGATTTTTTCTTCTAAGAAGAAATTCTAATCTGATGATCTAGGTCTTTCGGTACGGCTATTAGGACCAAACCTGGTTCTTAGACGCGCTACCCATTAGATACAATTCGATGTATGCCGTAAGATAAGGTTACGAGAATAATTTAGAATGATTTTGAACGACAAAAAGTTATTAAAAAGTGAAAGGGATCACAGCACCCTTGTGCTAGCGTGGCACTTACCTTTATGTATAAATAAATAAATTTTACTTTGAAACCTGGATTTGACAGGCATTTTAAAATTTTTAATTACCCACATTGGAGGACATGCTGTTTATTTAAATTTTTTCTTGTAAATTTTGTTGGAGAGCACTGACCGTTCCAAAATTTTCCGCAAACTAACTTTCTCTTTAGTCTTCCATGGTTTAGAAGCGCGGCAAACTTGAACACTGAAGTGTGTTGCTCAAGTTTAAAATTAAATATTGATGTTCAAAGAATTTTCCCTAAAACGTAATTAATTTTAGCGTAAAGGAAAATCGTCTATACAAATAAAAAATTTAATTGTAAAAGTTATGAAAATTCTTAGGTTTTTTTATGACGAATACACCATTAGCTACACTCCACTAAGCTTAACCTTCTTTAACTACCATTGTTTTCGTATAATTTAGTAAACTTCGATATTGTAAAGTTTCGAACTTTGTAACTTAAAGTTTATTTAAATTTTTATTTACTAAAAACTTAAAACATTCGGGGATTGGCAAATTGTTGCCCACGTAGGAAAATAGATTTTAGACTAAGCGATTTACTGTCAAATTAGTTCCCCTCCGTTTTAGTTTTATTGAAATAACTTTGCTATTATTTATTTTAGTTTAAATTTTTATGCAGGATAATTTATGCATTTTCGAGCGATGAAAGGAAACTGAAAGGATGAAAGTGAAGTCAGTCAGTCAGTAAGAAGTCAGTCAGTAAGTTTAAGCTTAGCACAGAGGGTACAAGTTGTTATGTGCAGCAATGGGGAGTATTGCCCAAGCGATGTTAGTAATTTAAGTCTTTTTCAGTAAAAAGTTACACGTTTCAGGCCTGCAGCCAAAGGGCACCTGGGGGGCACATGCCCCTTCTCGAAATGTTAAAAATAATTCTTTTTGAAAGCAAAACATTTCAATTTTTAAAATAAATAGGTGTAGGTAATTTTAAGTTGGAAATTTTTTACATGCGCTCCCCCCACCCCACCGAAAAGAAATCCTGGCTACGTGCCTATAGGTAAGGTTTATTATAGCGCTTTGGTTTTCTTGAGAACAATGACATATTATGCTAGGGGGAGTTCATAATCCCTCTCCCCTAGATTCACCGTCGCAGTTTTATATTTCTTGCTAAAAACTGTCACAATTAATCGCTTAATACTGAAGACCATAAGTTTGCAAATTTATCTATCACAGTTTGAGTGTTCCTGAGGGGTGCTCCACAACCCCAGACCCCCGGTTTCGACAACTTTGGTTTATAATTTGGGCTGATGACTAGTTAAAGTTAGGACTAATTACTTTTTCTACAGATTTTTTCTAGATCGGTTATGCTGATATCTTCAATTTATTACTAGTAAAAATAAAATGCTCAAACCGGGGGTCTGGGGGGTGTGGAACACCCTCCAGTGCCTCACTGCTAAAAGGTAAAACATTCAATATTTACAGGTTATGAGTAGGGTTTATTATAACGTTTTGGTTTTTTTGAGAACAATGACTTATTATACTGGGGAGAATTCATAATCCCCCAATTCTTGGTCACTGCTTTATATTTTTGTGCTAAAAACTTTCACCATTATCGCTTAATACTGATAACCATAAGTTTGCAAATTTATCTATCACAGTTTGAGTGTTCCTGGGGTGCTCCACACCCCCCAGACCCCGGTCTCGACAACTTTAGTTTATAATTTGGGCTAATTGGAATATTAGTTACTTAAGTGTGACTAGTTAAAGTTAGGACTAATTAGTTTTTCTACAGATTTTTCTAGATCGGTTATGCTGATGTCTTCAATTTATTACTAATAAAAAATAAACTGAACAAACCGGGGGGTCTGGGGGTGTGGAACACCCTCCAGTGCCTCACTGTTGAAAGGTAAAACATTCAATGTTTACAGATTATGAGTAGGGTTTATTATAGCGCTTTGGTTTTCTTGAGAACAATGACATATTATACTGGGGGAATTCATAATCCCCCAATTCTTGGTCACTGCTTTATATTTTTTGTGCTGAAAACTTTCACCATTATCGCTTAATACTGATAACCATAAGTTTGCAAATTTATCTATCACAGTTTGAGTGTTCCTGGGGGGTGCTCCACACCCCCAGACCCCGGTCTCGACAACTTTGGTTTATAATTTGGGCTAATTGGAATATTAGTTACTTAAGTGTGACTAGTTAAAGTTAGGACTAATTAGTTTTTCTAGAGATTTTTCTAGATCGGTTATGCTGATGTCTTCAATTTATTACTAATAAAAAATAAACTGAACAAACCGGGGGTCTGGGGGGTGTGGAACACCCTCCAGTGCCTCACTGCTAAAAGATAAAACATTCAATGTTTACAGATTATGAGTAGGGTTTATTATAACGTTTTGGTTTTCTTGAGAACAATGACTTATTATACTGGGGAATTCATAATCCCCCCCAATTCTTGGTCACTGCTTTATATTTTTGTGCTAAAACTTTCACCATTATCGCTTAATACTGATAACCATAAGTTTGCAAATTTATCTATCACAGTTTGAGTGTTCCTGGGGGGTGCTCCACACCCCAGACCCCCCGGTCTCGACAACTTTGGTTTATAATTTGGGCTAATTGGAATATTAGTTACTTAAGTGTGACTAGTTAAAGTTAGGATTAATTAGTTTTTCTAGAGATTTTTTCTAGATCGGTTATGCTGATGTCTTCAATTTATTACTAATAAAAAATAAACTGAACAAACCGGGGGGTCTGGGGGTGTGGAACACCCTCCAGTGCCTCACTGTTGAAAGGTAAAACATTCAATGTTTGCAGATTATGAATAGGGTTTATTATAGCGCTTTGGTTTTTTGAGAACGATGACATATTATACTGGGGGAAATTCATAATCCCCCCATTCTTGGTCACTGCTTTATATTTTTTGTGCTAAAAACTTTCACCATTATCGCTTAATACTAATAACCATAAGTTTGCAAATTTATCTATCACAGTTTGAGTGTTCGTGGGGTGCTCCACACCCCAGACCCCGGTCTCGGACAACTTTGGTTTATAATTTGGGCTAATTGGAATATTAGTTACTTAAGTGTGACTAGTTAAAGTTAGGACTAATTAGTTTTTCTACAGATTTTTCTAGATCGGTTATGCTGATGTCTTCAATTTATTACTAATAAAAAATAAACTGAACAAACCGGGGGTCTGGGGGGTGTGGAACACCCTCCAGTGCCTCACTGCTGAAAGGAAAAACATTCAATATTTACAGATTATGAGTAGGGTTTATTATAACGTTTTGGTTTTCTTGAGAACAATGACTTATTATACTGAAATTCATAATCCCCCAATTCTTGGTCACTGCTTTATATTTTTGTGCTAAAACTTTCACCATTATCGCTTAATACTGATAACCATAAGTTTGCAAATTTATCTATCACAGTTTGAGTGTTCCTGGGGTGCTCCACACCCCAGACCCCAGTCTCGACAACTTTGGTTTATAATTTGGGCTAATTGGAATATTAGTTACTTAAGTGTGACTAGTTAAAGTTAGGACTAATTAGTTTTCTACAGATTTTTCTAGATCGGTTATGCTGATGTCTTCAATTTATTACTAATAAAAAATAAACTGAACAAACCCGGGGGTCTGGGGGGTGTGGAACACCCTCCAGTGCCTCACTGCTGAAAGGAAAAACATTCAATATTTACAGGTTATGAGTAGGGTTTATTATAACGTTTTGGTTTTCTTGAGAACAATGACTGAAAATACTGAGGAGAATTCATAATCCCCCCCCCCAATTCTTGGTCACTGCTTTATATTTTTGTGCTAAAAACTTTCACCATTATCGCTTAATACTGATAACCATTAGTTTGCAAATTTATCTATCACAGTTTGAGTGTTCCTGGGGTTGTGGCACCCCAGACCCCGGTCTCTAAAAGTGCGGTTTATAAATTAGGCTAATTTGGATATTAGTACTTGAGTGTGACTTGTTAAAGTTAGAATTAATTAGTGTTTCTAGAGATTTTTTCTAGATCGGTTATGCTGATATCTTCAATTTATTACTAGTAAATAATAAAATGCTTAAACCGGGGGGTCTGGGGGGTGTGGAACACCCTCCAGTGCCTCACTGTTAAAAAGCAAAACATTCAATGTTTACAGATTATGGCTAGGGTTGATTATAGCGTTTTGATTTTGTCGAGAACGATAACATATTATACTAGGAGAAATTCATAATCCTCTTCCCCCCCCCTAGATTTCCGGTCACTGCTTTGTATTACTTGGGTTAAAAACTTTCACTATTAATAGCTCAATTCTGAAGACAATAAATTTTCAAAATAATACATTATTTCCGAAAATCATTTTAATTAATGCCGGTCCTGTACAGTCGGTTACAGTCTAACGCGTCTGTAAGTCGATGCGCGCACGCTATAAAGGGTGTGACGGACGGTTCAGTTTTAACCTTCACGCAAGGCAGACGTATTTGGGGTTCAAGGTTTCAAACCTGGTTTTGAAAGTTCCTGAGTATTATTAATATTTTCTGGAGTAGAGAATATTAAAGTTGCTGTTTCGCCGTATGATAATTAGTTCGGGTTAATTCTAACGCTACTGCGGATTTTCAAATTATAGGAATTAAATATTCAAAAAATTTCAAAGTTAAAATTTTTAGCGTGTTATCTACGTTACTGGATAGCACCTGTGTAGCTCGTTCGCGCACCCAGTCCGCGCTGCTTATTTACTTTTGATATCAACAGCGACGATTTCGAATATTTTTTTGACGGAGCAGCGTTCGATCTTATTGAGAATACATTAATTCTAAGTCGCCGGATGTCCAGCTTCCTGTCGTCAATCACCCAACATCTTTGATTAATCTTAACTGGAACACGAATTCACTGCTGATGGAGACTTTTCAACGTGCCGCAGCCAATAACTACAACGGATCAGTTCCATTTCTACGATCTTCGACTAGTGTTGTTGTGTTTATAGTGCAAGTTTACGGTAGTTTTCATCACAAAATCATTGGGTTCCGGCAGCTGTTAGAATTACACTGTATAAGACATCCAGTTGTAACTTCCTTTCTGATCAGTAAGGTAAGATCTTATTATATTTTAACTGCTGCCACTTTTATAGTTCGATTTGTTTTGGATTCATTAAGAATTGTTCGCAGAGAGGGCCATGGTAACCTTTTAATTTCGGGCAGCAACATTAGTCAATATTTTGTGTTGTACCAACACGTAGGTGCAGAGATCAAGAGTCACATCACTTTGTTTTGTAAACAGAAATTTTTGTTTTCAATAAATTTGATTTTGTTACCTATCTTTCTGGTTTTATTGAGAGAGAGCAAATTATTAATTTTTAGGATCTATTGCCATAGCTCACCGCTAACAGCTAGAGCTAGTCGAAACCACTATCAAGGTCCCAGTCTTAATAATATAAATTTTGTGACTGCAAAGTGTTTGTTCTCTGAGCAAAAATTTTTGTTTTCACTATTACAGTTTAAGTGCTCCGGGGTGCTCCACATCTCCAAGACCCGTCGGTCTCTAAATCTATGGTTTCTAATTTGGGCTAATTGAGATATTAGTTACTTGAGTGTAACTTGTTAAAGTTAGGATAACTTTCTGTTTCTAGACTGATTATGCTGCCATCTTTAATTCATTTCTAATAAAAAACAAACTGCACAAACTGGGGGGTGTGGAACACCCTCCAGTGCCTCACTGCAAAAAGGTAAAACATTCAATATTTACAGATTATGAGTAGAATTTATTATAACGTTTTGGTTTTCTTGAGAACAATGACTTATTATACTGGGGGGAATTCATAATCCCCCCCCCCCAATTATTGGTCACTGCTTTATATTTTTTGTGCTAAAAACTTTCACCATTATCGCTTAATACTGATAACCATTAGTTTGCAAATTTATCTATCACAGTTTGAGTGTTCCTGGGGGGTGCTCCACACCCCAGACCCCACGGTCTCTAAAACTATGGTTTTTAATTTGGGCTAATTTGGATATTAGTTACTTGAGTGTGGCTTGTTAAAGTTAGGATTAATTAGATTAGCTAGAGAATTTTTCTAGATCGGTGATGTTAATATCTTCAATTTATTTCTAATAAAAAATAAACTGTACCAGCCGGGAGGTCTGGGGGGTGCGGATTTAGAATGGGGAAGGAGTAGCTTGTGTACAGACCCCTCCCCTCCCCCAACTAAATTTTCAAATAATTCTGAAACGAAAGAAGTACAAACGATAATAAAAAATGCACAATCATGAAAAAAAGATGCACAAACGATTTAGACTTTTTGAATAAAAAATTCAAAATGAGGGGGCTGGCGACATTCACCTAAGCTTGAACGACCCTAACCTTAAAAATGTTATCTGTCGGGTCAACATCATATTTTTAATAAGTGTAATACTTTCTACGACCCCGTAGCTCAACTTCTAAAGGCATATTTTTAGATAGTAAAGATTTTGTCAAAACGGCTCGGAGCGCCCAGAACAAAGGGTGTAAAGGGTCGATTTTCAGCGAAATCAGGGTTGATCGACTCTCACCGACACATTTATGTGGACTGCAACGGAAAAACTAATTAAATTCGAAAAAAAATTTCATTTTTTTACTTTTTCCACCTAATTTTGGAGGACAAAAGCGAACAAGGGGATCAATGAAATGATGGCTATTCTTTAATGCCGTTTTTTTTTCAAAATTTGTAATCCAAACAAACTTAAATTTTATTTTTTTTAAATCATCTATTGCATAGTTATCTGTCATAATTTACAAAAAAAAGTGGAGAAAATCGCAATCAGAGTTGATCGACTCTCGCCAAGCATTAAAGTTTTATCGAAATTTTCTGCTGAAGCTTTTTCAAACTTTGAAGGTATTAATTTAACGCTGTCAAGTCTTTAAAAAGCTTTCAAATAAAATTTTAAAAATTGTTTACTTTCTATTTTTCCATGGAGTGAAGAAAAGGTAAACCTTGATTGTGTCTCCAGAAGGAAAGCCGGGGTACGGCACTGAGTTTGGACTAAGTTTATAATTAAAAGAAAATATAGTTTTATGTATAAAGGGGGGTGGGGTATGGAATGCCAATAATAAAACGTTATAATAAAGCTTCTGAAAAAATCTTTCTCGATACTGGTAACCCCCCCCTCCCTTTATCATGGCTATAGGCCGTTGCTATGGTAACGTGACATTTTTAACACAGTTGAGGTAGAAACAATTTTCTAATTTTGAAAAATTTTACTCAGAAGTTTTTCAGTTGTACTTTGTGCTTTATATTAACATACTTTTGTATATATTGCTATGGTATTTTTTTGTAATAGCTACTGTCGATCGACGTTGTTTACCGAATCTATAGTCTTTTCACCGAATTCTTCTTTTACCCCTTTTTGCTATTGAGTCTTTGCAAAAATTATTCTGTTAAGAAAAAATTAAATTACTTTTTTTTAATGCAGAACCTCGAATTGCTTGAACGATAAACTGTGTGACAAAACAAAAAAGCGATAAAATAAAAAAAATCATAGTTTTTTCAGCTAAAAGATTTATAAACGTAAAATTCAAAAATAGAAAATTTCCTTCATCAAAACAATTTTTTTAAGCTTTAAAGCTTCGATGGTATCTGTTTTCTTTCACATATTATCCTTACTCCATTAAATACTTTGTAGCTTTAACAGAAAATGTACATTATGATGTTTTTCGATTGCGGATGAAGTTATTGCAATATGGAATTCGATTTAATTTCAGGTACGTGATTTTCACTACAAAATGTACTTATTAACATTTGTGTCGTGGATTTAGAGCGAATGGGAATCTATTCAGTTATTTCAATGGTCCTTGATTAGTAGTTTATAATGAGCTGTCACTACAAATCAAATAAATCAATATAATTAGTTTACAATAATTTCTATTGCAAACAAAACGTGATTCTGTGTTTTTAGTACGTAAAACTGCACAAATTGCAAGTTTCAAGCTGTGGAGAAGAAGGAGGTAGCTGGAAGCTTCGTAAACGTATGAACGATATATTACTTTCAAAATATGGTAATCCCCGATTTAACTGTCAATTTAAAACTTTTTAAATTACTTCCACCTAAAGTGACTTTTAAAAAGGTTAAAAAGCCATCAAATAAGTAAACCAAACATAGGGCACTTGCTAACAATCGAAGCTTTGATGTTAGCTTTGACGTTATTGCATGGGTAGCCTGTAGGCAGCTTTCAACAGTTTTCCACAAAAAAGTTCGTCGCCAAAATGCTATAGAAATATGTGAATGGAAAATTAAATTAAAAGTCACTAATCTAATTAGATAAAATTGAAACAATGAATTAAAATTGTTTATTTTAGCAAATTTGTGACCGAGCTTAATATTTCAGTAATTTATTAAAAGTTTCAACAAATTATTTCGTTGCGCGGATGTGGAAATTTAATGAAATCGCGAAAAACTAAAAATTTCATTTTTGATTAAATTTGCGTAAATCCACCTTGACTGTCACTTCTTGGCCAAATTTCCGTAAACTCTTTTGTTGACTTCCAATCTTCTGCAAATAAGTGAAACTACTCACTGCATCAACAGCGTGAAAAATATTTTCCTGCTTGAAGCGTAGTTAAATTGTAAAATAATTATTTTTTTCTACGAGGAACGCTCAAGAATAAGCGAAAATTCGATCCATCAATGTTGATGTGGAACACTTCCAGGTGCTTTTTCTATTTTTTATTCCCCTCGCTGCATTGATTTAAACCACCCACATATTCGCACGTCAAACAACCATCACCGCTTTGTTAGTTTTCCTCCAGATGTTCTAAACACGTCTTCGCTCAATCAAGTGTTGGAAAAACTCCCAAGATGCCTAGAAATATCGTAAAAAAATATGCTCCGTTTAAAAAACCATAAAATGTAATCGAGAAAAATTTATTACGTTTATTTTTACCGCACTTGGAGGAAGCTCTTGTGATTTAGAATAAAAATTTTGTTGAATAATTCAAAAATTCAATTTTATCAAGTAAAAATTCTAATATAAATAAAATTTTATAGGCCTGAAATTTAAATTTTCAATGTTGTCTAAAATCACAAGGAAAAATCAAATTGACAACGACAGTTTCAATTATAAAATTTTAAATTATTAAAAAACTTCTAAATGTCAAGGAAATTGTCTTATTGTCGGGATCGTTCCGATTTTCCTGTTTGGTTTTTCCTTTCATGCAGCTTTTTAGTATTAGTTCTACATCCTCGTAAAACTGTTGGGGTTTTATTGCAAGCGTGCGTAGTTGAATTACATAAATTTGCTTGAGGGGAAAATTACAGAATTAAACCAATTAAGAGCATTCTAATCCTTGTTTTAATGTTATCCAACCTAACCGCACTTAAAATGCTTTTATTACATCGAATATGAATGAATGTTAAATAATTACTTTTGCTATTGTCATACCCACTCCATTTACGAGTCATTCATATTCTATGGATTTCCATAAATTTCTAAGCCATTTTCTTCTAGATAAACAAGTAAAATCAAACTGAAAGTCTAAAGGTAATTTTTTACACATAATTTTTTAAACAAAAAGTTTTAAGCTAGAAAACGAAAAGATTTTTCCAAAAAACAATTTTTTTAATTTAAACGTAGGAGATCCGAGAGTTGAGTATATTGAAGAACACAAGATTCTCTTAAAATCAAGAATACTTATTATTTATAATTTAAATCCATCAGTTAAATTCGTCTGTCCTGGGCTTAACCTTAAACTGCATCCAAAATTCCGTATTATTATTTTTGTCAGAATCGGCATAGCCTTTCTACTAACATAAATTCTAGTGTCTCCGACTTGCAAATTACTCAAATTTTGATTAGAATCACAGATTATTTCAGCGGCATAGATCAGGTTCAGGAAGGGGGAGATCGAGGGGTTAACCGCTGGTGAAGTTTTTGTACACATCTCATGAAGTACATGAAGTACTTGTGAAATACATAAAGTACTGGTAAAATACATGAAGTACGTGTAAAGTAGGTAAAATATATGTTAAGTATATTGAAATACAAGTGAAGTATCATGAAGTTAATAAATTTTGGTGAACCAGGCAGGCTTCAAGACAAGTCAGATTAAAAACTGGCTACACAACAAAAAATAAATTCAAAACAATCAATTACAAGAAATGTTTTAAGTAAACCATTTTTTAAATCTTTATTTTTCCAAAAAATTCTAAAAAGATACAGCATCAATCACAGCACCAATTAATAAACATCAATCCTTCCATTGCGAATTTTCAATTCAAAAGTTTAAATTTATTGTACATTTTTATTTTAAGTTGGATCTTTTTGCTTTTGAATTATTTCGAAAATTAGCTGGGGGAAGACCTATTAACTCCTCTCTAATTTTGAAAATAATCTTAATATTCGTTGGTGTTTGATTGATAATTTATTTTTGCTTTATCCTTTTACCACTCCCCCAAAATATCTCATAATTTTTTTAAAAAACTAAAACGGTAGCTGAGAGTTTCTACTAAATTTTCAAACTTTTAATATGTCTCCCTGTATTGTAATATTTGAGTACTGAAGGGTGTTTCATCCCCCAGACCCCCGGATCAGTAGTTTATTTTTTATCAAAAGTAAACTGATGATCTCCGTTGCAAAAGCACTGGAGGGTGTTCCACACCTCCCAGACCCCCGAATTAATTAATTAATTTTTTATCAAAAGTGAACTGAAGATCTCCCGTTGCAGAGGCACTGAAGGGTGTTTCACAGTCCCCAAACCCCCCGTATTAATTAGTTTATTTTTTATTAGAAGGAAAATGTAGATCTCTTCATACTTGGGCACTGGAGGATGTTCCACACCCCCCAGACCCCCCGAATTGAGTAGTTTCTTTTTGTCAGAAGTAAACTGATGATCTCCCGTTGCAAAGACACTGGAGGGTGTTCCACACCTCCCAGACCCCCGAATTAATTAATTAATTTTTTATCAAAAGTGAACTGAAGATCTCCCGTTGCAGAGGCACTGAAGGGTGTTTCACACTTCCGAAACCCCCGGATTAATTAATTTATTTTTATTAAAAGCAAAATTTAAATCTTTTATACTTAGCACTGGAAGGTGTTCCACCCCCAGACCCCCCGGATTGAGTAGTTTCTTTTTGTCAGAAGTAAACTGAAGATCTCCCGTTGCAGAGGCACTGAAGGGCGTTTCACACTCCCCAAACCCCGGATTAATTAGTTTATTTTTTATTAGAAGCAAAATTTAGATCTCTTCATACTTGGGCACTGGAGGATGTTCCACACCCCCCAGACCCCGGATTGGGTAGTTTCTTTTTATCAGAAGTAAACTGATGATCTTCCGTTGCAAAGACACTGGATGGTGTTCCACACCTCCCAGACCCCCGAAATAATTAATTAATTTTTATCAAAAGTGAAATGAAGATCTCCCGTTGCAGAGGCACTGAAGAGTGTTTCACACTTGAAACCCCGGATTAATTAATTTATTTTTATTAAAAGCAAAATTTAAATCTTTTATACTTAGCACTGGAAGGTGTTCCACACCCCAGACCCCCGGATTGAGTAGTTTCTTTTTATCAGAAGTAAACTGAAGATCTCCCGTTGCAGAGGCACTAGTAGGTGTTCTGCACCCCCCAGACCCCCCGGTTTAAATAATTTATGAGAGGTAGATCTCTGCAACGGAAGATTTTCAGTTTACTTCTAATAAAATAAACTTCTCAATCTGGAGAACCTGGGGGTTTAACCTAATTCTTTAACGGAAGATTTTAAGTTTACCTATGATAAAAATAAACTACTTAATCCGAGGGATACGGAGATCTTCAGTTTACTTCTGATTAAAAATAAACTAGTCGATCCGGGGGTCTGGGGTGTGAACACCTCCAGTGCACAAATTTAGGAAGAAAAACATTGCAGAACATGCAAAACCTCCCTGGACCCCCGGATCAAGTTTATTTTAATTAACTATAGATAAACTATAAGTAGTTTATTTTTATCAGAAGTATACTGAAGATCACCCGTTGCAAAGGCACTGGAGAGTAATTATAAATTTCATACACTCTTGGGAGGTAGTGGGGATCTCTGTAATGGAAGGTCTTTAGTTCATCTCTGATAAAAATAAACTACTTAATTCGGGAGTCTGGGGATGTGAAACACCTTTCAGTGCCTCTGCAACAGGAAATCTTCAGTTTACTTATGATAAAAAATATACTACTAGATGCCAGGGGGATCGGGGATCTGGGAGGGGGACACCCTCCAGCGCACAAATTTTGGAATCTCGGTAATCTCTGAAATACTAATGAAGTACGTGAAATACAATGAAGTATTGATGAAGTAAGTGAAGTCCCGTGAATTATTGATGGAGTACGGTGAATTACTGGTGAAGTACGTGAATTCCCGTGAATTACTGCTGAAGTATATGAAGTAAGGAGAAGTATGGAGAATGAAGTACGTGAAGTGTGAAGTTAATTGTACACGATTTCCTCTAGCGGTTGACCCCTCGGGGGAGATGTTAAAAAAATGTGGTTTAAATAATAAAAACGTTGTTAGTAGTGAGGTTATGCCGAAACTGGGACACTTTTGAATTTTACACATTCGATTTAAGTAAGTAAATTTTTAATTATAATAATTAGGATGCCGTCCAAGAGTTCTAAGGGTTGTAGAATAAAACCACAGAAAGATATCTTGAAATCCAATATTAATTTTCAAAGAAAACGGAAAGGTTCAGAGGTTCAAATCAGAGAAAAATAAAGCGGAGCTCGGATGACCTCAGTTCTTAAACTTCTATACAGCTACCTTTCTGGTTTACAATTAAATAATATTTGGTAATAATGTTTTATTTAAATTTTTTCCTATTTATTTTAGTTTTTTTATTCTGAAAATATAAGATAATTTTATTAATAAAATTATGTTCCATTTTGTAAATGTAGTTTTTACGTGAAAGTTTACTCTCTCGCACTTCTGATTGGTTTGATCATTTATTACCAACCCAAAAAAGACAACCAATAAAATAATTTTATAATTATTAAAATCAATTCACGCGTCCGTCTGTCCATCCACATTATTAAATTAAACACCACTCAACCAATTGTATTTTCTTCTTTTCAGCCTTTTTAGCCCACTGCTGGGCCATAGCCTCTTTCTCTAAGAGAAATTTTTTTAGCATTAAGACCCCACGGTTGCTAAATCCGAGTTGGGGAATGTGCCTGTAACCCTTTTCATAGTTGATGCTGGCAGTCAACAACTAAGGGGACCGCCGGCTTTACGTGCCCTCCGAAGCACGGGAGACGGTTCTAGATAGAAAGAAAGTCAGAAAGAAAATTTTCCTTACTAGACTCCTCCGGGATCAAACCGGGTGCCTTTGCATCATCGCTCTAACTACTAGGCCAAGACCGTCTCTCCAGTTGTATAACAAAACCTTTAATTGAAAAATGCGGACGGGGGACGGACACAAACCAGGTTATAAGACTTTACAGTATGAATTAACCCGAGTTCCGACTTTCAAGAGTTTTTTAAATAAATATAAAATAAATAAAATTTTCGGTCGATAGACAAGTTAAAAGAAACAGCTTTAAAGTCTGGCAGAACTCGTGATTATTTAAATTGATCCTACAGATTCGAGTGCCAATGGTAAAACTCACTAAAAATATTATGAAGCGAAAACTAATCTAGAAAATAATAAATATTTGAGCCACAGGGTCCGAGAATGGATTAAACTTATTAAAAATATCCCTGAGTTCGACAGAACTCGAAATTATCAAACTCGAGACTCGGGGACCGAGTGTCAACTGGGAGCTCTATTCGATATCAAAGTACTACCGTTTCTAGCGATGTAATGCTTGGCTCCGCCTACTAGAAGTTGGAAGTAACCCAGAATGCAAGTACCTCCAACAGAATGTTTATACAATAATTATAAGAAAATTACTTTTTCATGTTTCTTATGGCAATTTTGTGCACTTCAAAATTAAAGTATGCCGCTTATCAAATTCTACCACACCTTAAAAGTTTTGTATTAATGTCCTCTTTCGTTTGGTGAAACTATTTATACAGAAAAAGTGTACTTTCAAACCCGAGTTAATTGACTCTTGCCCCGCTTCGGAGCGTGGGAACTTTTATTTCTTTGAATTATTTCAATTCAGTGATTTCAAATATGATCGCCCACGCAGGTGATAATCACAGAAAGTTTTACCGACTTAAATAAAATAGGGAGGGGAAGAAGGGATATATAAGAAAGCGTGGTTTAAATAATAAAAGCGCGGTCAGTAGTAGGGCTATGTTGCAGCTGGGCTACTTTTAATTAAACTTGCAAATTTAATTCCTGTTTAATTCCTGACTGAGACTTTCTGAAAAAATTACTATGTTAAAATTTACAAAATATCTCTTTTATAGTTTTTATTTATGAAAAAATTAACATTTAAAATTTTTATCATAGTAAATAATCAAAAATTTGTAATTTGAACAAAATTAAGTTTAAAAATCTGACAAAAATTGAGCATACTCCATTGAGTTGGGTAAATAATTAAACAAATTATAAACTAAATTAAAGACGATCAGGTCAGAAACTTACATTTCAGCTTTAGTTTTACGTTTTTCCTTCGGTTTTTGATTGTACATAAAATGTATGACTATGAGAATTTTTCAGATTTTAAAAAACAAAGATTTTTGTTTACAAAAGTAGATTTTTCCTCATATCCACTTATGGAAAAGTTAAACTTTTTATCACTGCAATTCAAAAATAATAAGAATCAGCATTAATATTTTTTATCACAATAAATAATCAAAAATTCGTAATTGGGAGAAAAGTAAGTCAAAAAATCTGAAAAAAATTGAAAATATTCCATTTCCTTGGGTGAATAATTAAAGTTAAACTTTGTTATTGAATTGATTAAAAAATGAATAAAGCATTTGAAATTTTTCAGGAAACTTTTTGCTTGTATGTCCTTCTGAGTATAATTTTCAGCTTTTAAGAAGGTTAATATTTTAAGATTTAAAGTCGATTTTTCCTGATTTTTAATTATAGAAAAGTTAAACTTTCTCTTCGATTTAATTAAAAAATGAATAAAGCATTTGAAATTTTTCAGCATACTGAATATTTAAAATTCCAAAATCAAGAAAATCAAGTTAAAAAATTAAAACAAAAATGAGCATATTCCATTGACTTGGGTGAATAATTATAAAACTATAGAATCACAATCAAAGACGATTAGGGGTTGGAAACTAACTTTGAGCTTTTTTTGCAATTTTCCTTCGCTTTTTGCTTGTATGTCTTTCTGAGTATAATTTTCAGCTTTTAAGGAGGTTAATATTTTAAGTTTACAAGTCGATTTTTCCTGATTTTCAATTATAGAAAAGTTAAACTTTCTCTTCGATTTAATTAAAAAATGAATAAAGCATTTGAAATTTTTCAGCAGACTAAATATTTAAAATTTCCAAAATCAGGAAAAATCAAGTTAAAAATCAAAACAAAAATGAGCATATTCCATTGACTTGGGTGAATAATTATAAAAACTATAGAATCACAATCAAAGACGATTGGGGTTGGAAACTAAGTTTGAACTTTTTTTGCAATTTTCCTTCGCTTTTTGGTTGCATGCCTTTCTGAGTATAATTTTCAACTTTTAGAGAGGTTAAGATTTTATGTTTGTAAGTCGATTTTTCTTGATTTTCAATTATAGAAATGTCAAACTTTTTTTTCGATTCAATTAAAAAATGAATAAAGCATTTGAAATTTTTCAGCATAGTAAATATTTAAAAATTCGAAAATCAGGAAAAATCAAGTTAAAAATTAAAACAAAAATGAGCATATTCCATTGACTTGCGTGAATAATTTCAAAAACTAGAGAATCACAATCAAAGACGATTAGGGGTTGGAAACTAACTTTGAACTTTTTTTGCAATTTTCCTTCGCTTTTTGCTTGTATTTCTTTTTGTGGATAATTTTCAGCTTTTAAGGAGGTTAAGATTTTAAGTTTACAAGTCAATTTTTCCTGATTTTCAATTTTAGAAAAGTTAAACCGTTTTTTTTTCGTTTCAATTAAAAATGAATAAAGTATTTGAAATTTTTCAGCAGAGTAAATATTTAAAAATTCCAAAATCAGGAAAAATCAACGTAAAAAATCAAAACAAAAATGAGCATATTCCATTGACTTGCGTGAATAATTTCAAAAACTAGAGAATCACAATCAAAGACGATTAGGGGTTGGAAACTAACTTTGAACTTTTTTGCAATTTTCCTTTGCTTTTTGCTTTTTGCTTGTATGTCTTTCTGAGTATAATTTTCAGCTTTTAAGGAGGTTAAGATTTTAAGTTTACAAGTCGATTTTTCCTGATTTTCAATTATAGAAAAGTTAAACTTTCTCTTCGATTTAATTAAAAAATGAATAAAGCATTTGAAATTTTTTAGCAGAGTAAATATTTAAAAATTCCAAAATCAGGAAAAATCAAGTTAAAAAATCAAAACAAAAATGAGCATATTCCATTGACTTGGGTGAATAATTATAAAAACTATAGAATCACAATCAAAGACGATTAGGGGTTGGAAACTAACTTTGAACTTTTTGCAATTTTCCTTTGCTTTTTGCTTGTATGTCTTTCTGAGTATAATTTTCAGCTTTTAAGGAGGTTAATATTTTAAGTTTACAAGTCGATTTTTCCTGATTTTCAATTATAGAAAAGTTAAACTTTTCTTCGATTTAATTAAAAAATGAATAAAGCATTTGAAATTTTTCAGCAGAGTAAATATTTGAAAATCCGAAAATTAGGAAAAATCTTGTTAAAAATCAAAAATATTAAGCACATTTTATTGACTTGGGTGTATAATTATAAAAACTATAGAATCACAATCAAAGATGATTAGGGGTTGAAACGAACTTTGAACTTTTTGCAATTTTCCTTTGCTTTTGCTGTATGTCTTTCTGAGGATAATTTTCAGCTTTTAAGGAGGTTAAGATTTTAAGTTTACAAGTCAATTTTTCTTGATTTTCAATTATAGAAAAGTTAAACTTTTTTTTCGATTCAATTAAAAATGAATAAAGCATTTGAAATTTTTCAGCAGAGTAAATATTTAAAAATTCGAAAATCAGGAAAAATCAAGTTAAAAAATTAAAACAAAAATGAGCATATTCCATTGACTTGGGTGAATAATTATAAAACTATAGAATCACAATCAAAGACGATTGGGGGTTGGAAACTAACTTTGAACTTTTTGCAATTTTCCTTTGCTTTTTGCTGGTATTTTTTTCTGAGTATAATTTTCAGCTTTTAAGAAGGTTAAGATTTTAAGTTAACAATTCGATTTTCCTGATTATGAATTAAAGAAATGTTAAACTTTCTCTTCGATGCAATTAAAAATGAATAAAGCATTTGAAATTTTTCAGCAGACTAAATATTTAAAATTCCAAAATCAGGAAAAATCAAGTTAAAAATCAAAACAAAAATGAGCATATTCCATTGACTTGGGTGAATAATTATAAAAACTATAGAATCACAATCAAAGACGATTAGGGGTTGGAAACTAACTTTGAACTTTTTTTGCAATTTTCCTTCGCTTTTTGCTTGTATGTCTTTTCAGTTTTTAAGGAGGTAAGATTTTAAGTTTACAAGTCGATTTTTCCTCATTTCCACTTATAGAAAAGTTAAACATTTTTTTCGGTTTAATTAAAAATGAATAAAGAATTTGAAATTTTTAAGCAGAGTAAATATTTGAAAATCCGAAAATCAGGAAAAATCTTGTTAAAAAATCAAAAAATATTAAGCACATTTTATTGACTTGGGTGAATAATTATAAAAACTATAGAATCACAATCAAAGACGATTAGGGGTTGGAAACTAACTTTGAGCTTTTTGCAATTTTCCTTTGCTTTTTGCTTGTATGTCTTTCTGAGTATAATTTTCAGCTTTTAAGGAGGTTAAGATTTTATGTTTGCAAGTCGATTTTTCTTGATTTTCAATTATAGAAATGTTAAACTTGTTTTTCGATTCAATTAAAAAATGAATAAAGCATTTGAAATTTTTCAGCATAGTAAATATTTAAAAATTCGAAAATCAGGAAAAATCAGGTTAAAAATTAAAACAAAAAATGAGCATATTCCATTGACTTGGGTGGATAATTAAAAAACTATAGAATCACAATCAAAGACAATTAGGGGTCAGAAAATTAACTTTTAGCGTTTTTGCAATTTTCCTTCGGTTTTTGCTTGCTGAGAGCATTTTTGAAATATGAAGGAAATTAAGATTTCAATTTTACAAGTTTATTTTTCCTGATTTTTAATTATAGAAATGTTAAACTTTCTTTCAATTTAATTAAAAATGAATAAAACATTTGAACTTTTTCAGCAGAGTAAATATTTAAAAATTCGAAAATCAGGAAAAATCAGGTTAAAAAAATTAAAACAAAAATGAGCATATTCCATTGACTTGGATGGATAATTAAAAACTATAGAATCACAATCAAAGACAAAGGTCAGATAAAGACAAAGACAAAGGTCAGAAAATTAACTTTTAGCATTTTTGCAATTTTCCTTCGGTTTTTGCTTGCTGAGAGCATTTTGAAATATGAAGGAAATTAAGATTTCAATTTTACAAGTTTATTTTTCCTGATTTTTAATTATAGAAATGTTAAACTTTTTTTCGATTTAATTAAAGAATAAAAAGGCATTTGAAGTTTATTTTATCATAGTAAATATTGAGACATTCGTAAATCGGTAAAAAATAAGTTAAAAAATCTTAAAAAATTAAGCAGACTCCATTGACTTGAATGACTAATTAAAAAAATGATGAACCATATCATAGACGATTGGGTTTAGAAACTAACCTTTCACCTTTTTTTTCAGTATCTGTTAGTATGAATTTCTGGAAACATTTTTCAGGCTTTAAAGAATTTAAGAATTTAAGTTGACAAAATGTCGGATTTTCCTCATTTTCACTTATATAAAAGTAAACTTTTTTTCAATATAATTAAATAACGAAAGAAGCATTTTTGAAATGTTTTAGCTTAGTAAGTATTCAAAAATTTGCAAATCAGATCGAAAAGGAAGCTTAAAATTGGTGTGAATGGCTAAATTAATAACGAACCACATATGTCAGGATCTCGAAAGCTTACGTTTCAATTTTCCTTCGGTTTCTGTTCATTACTGAAAAATTTGTTTTTCTTGTAATGGGAAATTATTTGAACGGCCATTAAACCTCTGCGATAAATGTTTTATTTTTTCTTTTTATCCTTCACGCAGTGAAAATTAGCTAAGGTTGATCACCCCGTGATCGTATATAAGCAAACTCCTTTATTGCATTAAGTTGAAAACAAGAGTGACTATCCTGAATACTAATTAAAAGACATCATTTTAAAGGATGTAATGAGCAGCTTGTCGAGACGGGATTACCAATTTTACGTTAACTCATGCATATCAAATTTTTTAAATATTTTTATGGTCTGCACGAAAATCACGGAATCGAAAGGTTTCCTTCTATTTTTAGAAATTACTTTATTATAATAAAACGGGAGAGTTTTTATTAGAATTTAGTACGCTCACCCTTACAAGAAAAGTTCGATAATCGTGGAAGAAAATACAAGCTTGGTTTCTAAATCGGCCAATTTAAAATGACTCGGTCAGAATTAAATTTTTTAACCCTTCGAGAACCAGCAATCGACCGAATCAAGGACTCTGTTATGTAACAGACAAAGGAACGCTTGATAAGTTTTCCAATTGTTTCAACAAGTGAAAAATGATAAAAAGCGACATTTCACGAAAACACTAAATTACGCCCGCCTGGACGCACGCACAGACGCAACTCCTAACATATTCTTATTTAAAAACCAATTTTTTTAAACTTTTTCGTTTTATTGTATGAAGATTTTATCGACCAAATCATGATCCTTCTCGGATTGCGTTTCCCTTGACCTTAGTGGGGTTTCGAGCGCACAATAAACATTTTACTTTACAATATTTACCAATGATATTACTGGATTTTACTTTACCGGTTGTTTTACGGTACTTTGCTTTGATTTAGCGTTTGATGTTATCTGACCATTACGGGAGTTTTACTTGTTTTACGGTTTTGGCACAAAATTTTATTTCAAATTAAGCGGAACGTTGGTTTTATTTTCAAAATTTCAGGGTTAACGATTATTTACTTACGGATAACCTATATTTTACAAAGAACAGGGCGGTATTAAGAGTATCTCCCGCTGGATTTATTGTTACAACTGTTTAATTTACCTACACGACTTTCTCTGGCAACGCTCTGGAGAGTAATTAAAATGTCTGCTTTGATTTCTTGAATTTGCAAAAGTACACAACAATACGAGGTGCAATCAAAAATTCCAATATTGAATGCATATTTAGACCCCTCCGCTGCTGACACCGGGTTCATACACTGGAAAGTCACCCTGTATTTCAAGCAAATGACGCACGTGCGGATATCATTTCCTAAGAGAGCGACAAATTTTGGAGATAAATTTTTTTATGATCAAATATTACGTTTTCGGCTTAAAATTTACATAAAAAATTTAATTTAACGTTCAAGTAATTGAACAATTTGTCTCACACGTTAATCGTACATCCAAAAACTTCCGAGCTTTAACTACACTTGGAAAGTTTTGGGCGACAGAAAAATTAATGACGCAGAATTTGTAATCATTTTTTCGGCTTTAAAATAAAATTTATTGTCCAGAAAGGATTATAAATTTTAAAGCTCTTTGCTAAAATTAGAATAAGTCTTTCTAATTTTTTAAATCCACCACTAACATTAACAATATTGTTAATGATATAATAGTAATGCCCCCCCCCTTGTAACTGTCTTTTATTACCCCGTAATTTTGCGTTTATTTTATTTAAATTTCATTATTAGTCAAAAAATTTACTCATCTGATTGGACCTGCAAGTGTTTTGTATTATTCACTTACTTGGAGATTTTCCCGTCAAGATTAATGGTACAGCCACCTTGATTGACGTATGGAAGTCTAATCTAAGATTAGGTATTTGAAATTTTTACCTTAAGGTATATTGAAAGTAAACTATTATAAAAAATTTGATTCATTTTTGTCCTCCACGATGCACAGCTACATAATCATTCACACGGCGTTTTCGTTATTACGCTAAATTTGAATATTTAAATTAATCTATACATGTAAAGCTAATAATAGTCCTCACCCACGAGGTAGCTATATGAAATAGAATTTCATTTGCTAATAATATGAAATATATTACATTTACTATCTACGTGTAGCAACTTAATATAGTGAATACCTCACAATAAAATCGTATAAAGAATACAGTGGAATTTTCATCTGCAAAAAATTTCAGTCGCATCTGAGTCTATGAAAATAGATCTGTCTTGTGTTGTGAAAAAGTATATCTCTAATATAAATTTCTGGCCACTACGACCTACGTTTGGCGTTAATACAGACCGACGAACAGAATTCGCTCTTCCTCAAAATTGAGGTTGCATTAATAGATTGATTATTTAATAAATATCTCTAGGTAAAGAAATCAGATTTTAATCAACTGTTTTTGTTTAAATAATAAATTAATATATTTATGTATTTCCGTATGTTGAATTTTAGAATATCTTTTCAAGTCTTAGCTCATAAAAAAAAGCATAGCAATATGTACATTAAAATACAGAAATTATTTTTACTTTATTTTCTCAGCCGTATTTAAGCACATAAAATTCCTAAGAGAGTAAATTACAATCATAAATATAAATCTTCTATTTACTACAGAAAAAAAAATTTAGGAATATCCATAATATGTAATATCCCTTAAACTCCTTTTAATTTATACACCGAAAAACAAAAACTCCAAAACAAAATGCCAAAAACAAAATCTCCGACGTCAAAACGTCGAAAATAAAACTTTTTAAAAACAAAAGAGCAGCGTATGAGCGAATTTTTCGGTATCTTTGTTTTCGATTTTTGTTTTTCTGTTGTGTTTTTGTTTTTAAAAATGCCGAAAGCAAAAACACCGAAAAACAAAAACTCTAAAACAAAAACTCCGACGTCAAAACGTCAAAAATAAAACTTTTTAAAAACAAAAGAACAGCGTTTGAGATAATTTTTCGGTATCTTTGTTGTCGGGATTTTTGTTTTCGATTTTTGTTTTTCTGTTATTTTTGTTTTCGAAAATGCCGAAAACAAAAACACCGAAAAACAAAAACTCCAAAACAAAAATGCCAAAAACAGAAACTCCGAAATTAAAACGTCGAAAACAAAACTTTTTAAAAACAAAAGAACAGCGTATGAGCGAATTTTTCGGTAACTAAATTTATCTATCACAGTTTGAGTGTTTCTGGGGGGTGCTCCACACCCCCCAGACCCCCCGGTCTCGATTACTTTGGTTAATAATTTGGACTAATTGGAATATTAGTTACTTAAGTGTGACTAGTTTAAGTTAGGACTAATTAGTTTTTCTAGAGATTTTTTCTAGATCGGTTATCCTGATGTCTTCAATTTATTACTAATAAAAAATAAACTGAACAAACCGGGGGGTCTGGGGGGTGTGGAACACCCTCCAGTGCCTCACTGCTAAAAGGTAAAACATTCAATATTTACAGATTATGAGTATGGTTTATTATAGCGTTTCGGTTTTCTTGAGAACGATGACTTATTGTTATTATACTGGGAAATTCATAATCCCCCAATTCTTGGTCACTGCTTTATATTTTTGTGCTGAAAATTTCACCATTATCGCTTAATACTGATAACCATAAGTTTGCAAATTTATCTATCACAGTTTGAGTGTTCGTGGGGTGCTCCACACCCCAGACCACCCGGTCACGACAACTTTGGTTTATAATTTAGGCTAATTGGAATATTAGTTACTTAAGTGTAACTAGTTAAAGTTAGGACTAATTAGTTTTCTAGAGATTTTTCTAGATCGGTTATGCTGATGTCTTCAATTTATTACTAATAAAAATAAACTGAACAAACCGAGGGGTCTGGGGTGTAGAACACCCTCCAGTTCCTCACTGCTAAAGGTAAACCATTCAATACTCACAGATTATGAGTAGAATGTATTATAACGTTTTGGTTTTCTTGAGAACGATGACTTATTATACTGGGGAAATTCATAATCCCCTCCCAATTCTTGGTCACTGCTTTATTTTTTTGTGCTGAAAACTTTTACCGTTAACGCTTAATACTGATAACCATAAGTTTGCAAATTTATCTATCACAGTGTGAGTGTTCCTGGGGGGTGCTCCACACCCCCTAGACCCCCCGGTCTCGACAACTTTGGTTTATAATTTGGGCTAATTGGAAAATTAGTTACTTAAGTGTGAATGGTTAAAGTTAGGACTAATTAGTTTTCTAGAGATTTTTCTAGATTGGTTATGCTGAAGTCTTCAATTTATTACTAATAAAAATAAATTCCACAAACCGGGGGTCTGGGGGTGTGGAACACCCTCCAGTGCCTCACTACTGAAAAGTAAAACATTCAATATTTGCAGATTATGAGTATGGTTTATTATAGCGTTTCGGTTTTCTTGAGAACGATAACTTATTATACTGGGGAATTCATAATCCCCCCCCCCAATTCTTGGTCACTGATTTATATTTTTGTGCTGAAAACTTTTACCGTTATCGCTTAATACTGATAACCATAAGTTTGCAAATTTATCTATCACAGTTTAAGTGTTCCTGGGGGGTGCTCCACACCCCAGACTCCCGTCTCTACAACTTTGCTTTATATTTTGGGCTACTTGAAATATTACTTACTGGAGTGTGACTTGTTAAAGTTAGGACTAATTAGTTTTCTAAAAATTTTTCTAGATAGGTTATGCTGATGTCTTCAATTTATTACTAATAAAAATAAACTGAACAAACCGGGGGTCTGGGGGTGTGGAACACCCTCCAATGCCTCACTGCTAAAGGTAAAACATTCAATATTTACAGATTATGAGTAGAATTTATTGTAACGTTTTGGTTTTCTTGAGTTATTATACTTATTATCCTGAAATTCATAATCCCCCAATTCTTGGTCACTACTTTATATTTTTGTGCTAAAAACTTTCACCATTATCGCTTAATACTGATAACCATAAGTTTGCAAATTTATCTATCACAGTTTGAGTATTCCTGGGGTGCTCCACACCCCCCAGACCCCCGGTCTCGACAACTTTGGTTTATAATTTGGGCTAATTGGAATATTAGTTACTTAAGTGTGACTAGTTTAAATTAGGACTAATTAGTTTTCTAGAAATTTTTCTAGATCGGTAATGCTGATGTCTTCAATTTATTACTAATAAAAATAAACTGAGCAAACCGGGGGGTCTGGGGTGTGGAACACCCTCCAGTGCCTCACTGCTAAAAGGTAAAACATTCAATATTTACAGATTATGAGTAGGGTTTATTATAGCGCTTTGGTTTTCTTGAAAACGATGACATAAATTATACTGGGGGGAATTAATAATCAAATAAATAAAATGAAAATTGGCAGGAGCTGGATGCAATCCCAGTACCCTTCGCATATGTTTTTGTTTTTTTTTGCAATCTTACGCAATTCCATTAACAACTTCACAAATTTATGTTAATTTTTATGCAGTTCATCAGTAATATATAATTATTCAAATTCAATTTTCTCAAAATTAGCAAAGAAGCGAGCCCTTACACTTGCACCTGTTGAAATCCAATACAAGACCTACACGCACAATGAAAATGAATCAATTCAGTGAGGGAAAGTTGCCGGTCTCCCCTTGTTAGCTCATAAAGAAAAGCATAGCAATATGTACATTAAAATACATAAATTATTTTTATTTTATTTCGTTAGTCGTATTTGAGCACTAAAAGTTTCTAAGGGAGCAAATTACAATTATAAATATAAATCTTCTATTTACTATCAAAAAAAAAATTCTGGAATATACATAATAATATCCCCTAAACTCCTTTTAATTTATATTGTTGCCAGAGTTTGTATTTTGCTTTGCTTTAAAGAAAGGCGAAGATCTGCAGAAAATAGATTGTCTTTACCCAAATGCTTTCGCCAAATTTAGAGAAGGGGATGAATTTGCGCTGCAATTTTTAAAAACATTTTTTTGTACTCTCTGGGGAGATAAAACTTGCACGAGTATTTGGACTGAGGTACCACCAGCCTGACAACTTATACAATTAATTCTAATTCCAGTTTAATTGCAAGAAAATTACTATATAATACAAATCAGTTTCGATAATTTTACATTAATTCTGGCAATTTCCAATTAATTACAATGTAAACTTCAAATTCTGACAAAATGCCTGCATTTTAACAGCAAGTGACTGTGTACAGTTTAAAGTAAAATCCAAAATCTGCTTTGCTTTTGCACTTGCTAAGAAACTAGCGAGTAAAAGTTTACAAAAGTTGCTATTATTCAATGATAGTCGGTAAAAACACCGAAAACAAAATTCCGAAAACAAAAACACCGAAAAACAAAAACACCAAAACAAAAATGCCAAAAACAAACTCCGACGTCAAAACGTCGAAAATAAAACTTTTTAAAAACAAAAGAACAGCGTATGAGCGAATTTTTCGGTATCTTTGTTTTCATTTTTGTTTTTCTGTTGTTTTTTGTTTTCGAAAATGCCGAAAACAAAAACACCGTAAAACAAAACTCCAAAACAAAAATGCCAAAACCAAAAACTCCGAAATTAAAACATCAAAAACAAAACTTTTTACAAACAAAAGCGTATGAGCGAATTTTTCGGTAACTTTGTTTTCGGAGTTTTTGTTTTCGGTGGTTTTGTTTTTGGCGTTCTGACGTGAATTAATAATATCGCGTTACCATAGTGACTGCATAGACTAGATCTTCTAGGGGAAGGACACGGAATGCTTCGATATCGGAAAGCGGAACATTAATTGTTTGTGGAGAGTATTTTTTAACTCCCCACTTCAGGTTTCCACTCTCTATGTTGTATTTTAAGTTGTTTATAAATTTGAGAAAAAGATTTGCTCTTCCTAAAAATATATTTAAAATAATATAAAAACTTTGCTCACAAGGGTTAACTGCGTCAGCTGATGGGGAAGGTTATCAACCCAGAACAAAGGGTCAAAAATTTCCATTCTTCATTTATTACGTCACTGAAGCTTATACTTTTTTGGTGCAAAGTTACCCCCTGTGAGCAAAGTTTGACAGTTTTATGGAACTAAAAATTTCGAAACCAGGAAATTTATTTGTTTAATTATGAGTCGGAAACTAAAACCCAAATTGCAGCTCCAGAAAGCCCAGACATGATTCCACCAAGTGCAATAACGTTGAAGTTTTGTGGAAATTAATGGTAATAAATAATTATTACAAAGTGATTGAAATATTTAATTAAATAATTTTGATTAACAAACTATGGAAACCGCCAGACGTTGGATTTAAATAAAATTGACTGAAAATTAATATAAAAAATGTATAATGGAACATGGAACAAAAAATGGACAATCAACATCTGTGCAATAATTAAAAAAGTCTACACATTTGAAACTTATTACATCAAATTTTAAAATTTTATCAACAAACTTTTTAAATACAACAAAACTAGAAAACAAACTTGATCGTGAAAAACTCATTAACGGAATTTAACAAACTTAAATAAACAGAGGTCATGCAAATTATTACGCAAATTTTGGATTTATTTAATTGTAAAAGTTTTAATTCGAATTGTAAAAACTGGTTTAAAAATAAATTCAATTCGGTAAAGCTTAAACTTTTCTAAAAATTATGTGTGGTACAAGTTTAAATTGATAAACCTGCATATTTAAAATTATTGAATTGTTAATTTCACCAAATAAGAATTTAATTTTCCATCTATCTAAAAGTTAGAATCGTGGAGAAGGCATAAACTTTATTATATATTTTATATAAATATTATGGGCTACGTACATTAGAAGCATTACTGAATAAAAATAATGCTTGAAACGGTGGAAGTTCATTGTACGGGGTCTGAGAGTGTAATAAGCGCTACAAAAACCAGATTTTTTTTGGTTATCAAAATACATAACAATTTTTTAATTTATTTTAATGCCATCTAACTAACAGCGAAAGAATTTTTAAATATCTATAAAACTTTATTGAAATATGTATCATAGCAATATATACAGCTATATTATATTCAGGGTTACCTCCCTCCGACGTAGCAGTTAGCATAGTCAGGGTACTTTGTCAGGTTCTAACTCGGAAGAGTCTATTTTTTTATCAGCGTGTCTGTGCTTCGGAGGGCACATGAAGACAGCGGTTCCCCTGTGTTAATAACATCAACTTCAAATAAAAGCACGATAAAGGCACATTTTTTAATTCGGTTACTGCAGTGGTGACGTTCAAATGCTAGAATCTTATTTTTATAGAAAAGATTGATTTTTCAAGAGTGAACAGAAAGCTCGAATAAAAAGATTTCACGGTCCCCCCCCCCAATTTTTATAACTATTTAAAACTGTAGTTTCTTAAATGAGTACAAAATGAGAATAATAATTATTAAATGAAGCAGTCAAGACCCTGGGATACTCAAAACTCTGTGCCGTAATTAATGCGTTTTGACAAAAGAGTTTGCTGAAAGATCCAAAATTGTGCAAATTGTTGAATTTTGGAAAAAGCAAACTTTGCTCCTGTACAAAAGAGCGCTTAATCTCATTTGTAAAGTTTGTTACTCAGATTATTGTAATTTATCTAATTGGGAAAGCAAAATGCTTGTTTGGATAAGCACCAGGTGAAATCAATAAAATTTGGATCTGCGCCGAACCGTACTCGCACCAAATGGGGCTTGCGCCAAACTGTACTGGCGCCAAAACAGCTGCGCTAAACTAGGCCTGCGGTGAAACGGCTGCGTCAAAACGGTTGCGCAGAAGCGGTTGCGCCGAACTGTACCTGATCCGTATTACATGACACTTACTTTTCTTCATCGTAGCTCTTTCCCTCTTTCGGGACATTTCTCTTAAAGCATCGTTACCGAAAAAAGAGTATAGTGTTATCTTTTGTCTTTTTTTTAAGCCAAACGGCTTTGACTTTGCAGCTTTTGGTAAAATGGCCGTTTCTACAGCAATGTTAGCACTTGTTCAGTGAATCTTCTCACTTCCAGCTTCTAACGTCATGGTCATATGCGCAACACTTTGAATTTGTTTGGTTTTGCATGAAAGAGGAGAAATCTTAAACAAGACGCCACCAACTCGCAATTGTTTCCCGAGGTAATACTGCAATTCTCCATTATGCATCTGCGTTGATATTCTGCTTGTTCCATCCTTTGGGACTTTTTCTTTGTCTGCTTTTTGATATGGAAACAGTGTTTCTCTATTTTACATTTATTTTCCTCTACTCATCTTTATTAGCTCCAGTTGGTATAAGATGCTAATTTTAGCATCCGGTGCTCGGCCTATAGCTTATCCACTCGGCCCCGTTACAAACGGACATTTTAACTATGGTTCCATCAGTTTGCTAGCACTGGCTATTTTTTTGGCACTTAGAGCATTTGTAGTTCTCCTGTACCATGCTCCATCGTGGAATAGAAAACTCCGCTCACCAATCTTCTTTTGGCGTTCCAAGGCTTTTCTTTAGAGCTGCTGTTGCTGATATAATTCTGTTAATTCAAATCAATCTCGCATATTTCACATTAATTCTGGTAATTCTCGCCAAAACAAAAACAAAAACAACGAAAACAAAAATACCGAAAACAAAATGCCGAAAGTCAAATGAATTCCGCATGTTTTACATTAATTCTGATAATTCCCAATTACAACGCCAAAACCAAAAACTTCGAAAAACTGAAACAACGAAAACAAAAATACCGAAAACAAAATTCCGAAAACAAAATGCCGAAAACAAAATTGCTAAAAACAAAATGCCGAGAGTCAAATCAACTCGGCATGTTTTACATTAATTTTGGTAATTCCAAATTAAAACGCCAAAAACAAAAACTTCGAAAAACTAAAACAACGAAAACAAAAATACCGAAAACAAAATGCCGAAAACAAAATTGCTAAAACCAAAAATGCCGAAAGTCAAATGAATTCCGCATGTTTTACATTAATTCTGATAATTCCCAATTAAAACGTCAAAACAAAAACTTCGAAAATCTAAAACAACGAAAACAAAATACCGAAAACAAAATGCCGAAAACAAAATTGCTAAAACCAAAAATGCCGAAAGTCAAATGAATTCCGCATGTTTTACATTAATTCTGGTAATTCCCAATTAAAACGCCAAAACAAAAACTTCGAAAAACTAAAACAACGAAAACAAAAATACCGAAAACAAAATTCCGAAAACAAAATTGCTAAAACAAAAATGCCGAAAGTCAAATCAATTCGACATGTTTTACATTAATTCTGGTAATTCCCAATTAAAACGCCAAAAACAAAAACATCGAAAAACTAAAACAACGAAAACAAAAATACCGAAAACAAAATGCCGAAAACAAAATTGCTAAAAACAAAAATGCCGAAAGTCAAATGAATTCCGCATGTTTTACATTAATTCTGGTAATTCCCAATTAAAACGCCAAAAACAAAAACTTCGAAAAACTAAAACAACGAAAACAAAAATACCGAAAACAAAATGCCGAAAACAAAATTGCTAAAAACAAAAATACCGAAAGTCAAATGAATTCCGCATATTTCGCATTAATTCTAGTAATTCCCAATTAAAACGTCAAAAACAAAAACTTCGAAAACTAAAACAACGAAAACAAAAATACCGAAAACAAAATGCCGAAAACAAAATTGCTAAAACCAAAAATGCCGAAAGTCAAATGAATTCCGCATGTTTTACATTAATTCTGGTAATTCCCAATTAAAACGCCAAAAACAAAAACTTCGAAAAACTAAAACAACGAAAACAAAAATACCGAAAACAAAATGCCGAAAACAAAATTGCTAAAAACAAAAATGCCGAAAGTCAAATGAATTCCGCATGTTTCACATTAATTCTGGTAATTCCCAATTAAAACGCCAAAAAAAAACTTCGAAAACTAAAACAACGAAAACAAAATACTAAAACAACAATGCCAAAACAAAATTGCTAAAACAAAAATGCCGAAAGTCAAATGAATTTCGCATGTTTTACATTAATTCTGGTAATTCCCAATTAAAACGCCAAAACAAAACTTCAAAAACAAAAACAACTAAAACAAAATACCGAAAACAAAATTGCTAAAAACAAAAATGCCGAAAGTCAAATGAATTCCGCATGTTTCACATTAATTCTGGTAATTCCCAATTAAAACGTCAAAAACAAAAACTTCGAAAAACTAAAACAACAAAAACAAAAATACCGAAAACAAAATGCCGAAAACAAAATTGCTGAAAACAAAAATGCCGAAAGTCAAATGAATTCCGCATGTTTTACATTAATTCTGGTAATTCCCAATTAAAACGTCAAAACAAAACTTCGAAAACTAAAACAACAAAACAAAATACCGAAAACAAAATGCTGAAAACAAAATTGCTGATAACAAAATGCTAAAAGTCAAATGAATTCCGCATGTTCTACATTAATTCTGGTAATTCCCAATTAAAACGCCAAAAGAAAAACTTGAAAACTAAAACAACGAAAACAAAAATACCGAAAACAAAATGCCGAAAACAAAATTGCTAAAAACAAAAATGCCGAAAGTCAAATGAATTCCGCATGTTTCACATTAATTCTGGTAATTCCCAATTAAAACGCAAAAACAAAAACTTGAAAACTAAAACAACGAAAACAAAATACAGAAAATCAACAATGCCAAAACAAAATTGCTAAAAACAAAATGCCGAAAGTCAAATGAATTCCGCATGTTTCACTTTAATTCTGGTAATTCCCAATTAAAACGCCAAAACAAAACTTTGAAAACTAAAACAACGAAAACAAAAATACCGAAAACAAAATGCCGAAAACAAAATTGCTAAAACCAAAAATGCCGAAAGTCAAATGAATTCCACATGTTTTACATTAATTCTGATAATTCCCAATTAAAACGTCATAAACAAAAACTTCGAAAAACTAAAACAACGAAAACAAAAATACCAAAAGAAAATTCCGAAAACAAAATTGCTAAAAACAAAAATGCCGAAAGTCAAATGAATTCCGCATGTTTTACATTAATTCTGGTAATTCCCAATTAAAACGCCAAAACAAAAACTTCGAAAAACTAAAACAACGAAAACAAAAATACCGAAAACAAAATGCCAAAACAAAATTGCTAAAAACAAAAATGCCGAAAGTCAAATGAATTCCGCATGTTTTACATTAATTCTGGTAATTCTCAATTAAAACGCCAAAAACAAAAACTTCGAAAAACTAAAACAACGAAAACAAAAATACCGAAAACAAAATGCCGAAAACAAAATTGCTAAAACAAAATGTCGAAAGTCAAATGAATTCCGCATGTTTTACATTAATTCTGGTAATTCCCAATTAAAACGTCAAAAACAAAACTTCGAAAAACTAAAACAACGAAAACAAAATACCGAAAACAAAATGCCGAAAACAAAATTGCTAAAAAAAAATGCCGAAAGTCAAATGAATTCCGCATGTTTTACATTAATTCTGGTAATTCCCAATTAAAACGCCAAAAACAAAAACTTCGAAAAACTAAAACAACGAAAACAAAAATACCGAAAACAAAATGCCGAAAACAAAATTGCTAAAACCAAAAATGCCGAAAGTCAAATGAATTCCGCATGTTTTACATTAATTCTGGTAATTCCCAATTAAAACGCCAAAAACAAAAACTTCGAAAAACTAAAACAACGAAAACAAAAATACCGAAAACAAAATGCCGAAAACAAAATTGCAAAAAACAAAATCGCCAACACAAAAACGCCGAAAGCCAAAACAACGAAAACAATAACGCCAAAGTCAAAATGGCGAAAATAAATACACACATTTTTCAAAACAAAAGAACAGAATATTAAATATTCCATGACTGGATAAATTTTATCAATGTTTTTGTTTTTCGGTGATTTTGTTTTCGGCGTTTTTGTTTTTGGTGGTTTTGTTTTCGTCGTTTTGACGTGAATTAAAAATGCTTCGTTCTCATAGTAACTCTATGGTCTAGATCTCCGGGAGGGGGGGGGATACGGAATGCGTTAGGGGCCGTCCATAAAGCACATCCGCAATGTTTTCCAAATTTTTGACTGCTCCTCCAGCCTTTGTCACAGTTGGTCACAATATTTTATCCCTCTTTGCGAAATGTCTAATGGTCACAAATCAAAGACCCCCTACCTCATTTATCATCATCATATTTTAAAATTTTAAAATTATACTCGAAAAAAATACTCGAGCACAATTTTTTTACAAATCCCAAAAATAAAATTTTTATATGGACGTCGCATTTGGCTAACCTCTCCTTTCCTCTTGTCACATTCTGTGACCCCCCCCAAGGCAATTACCTTCTTTATGGACGACCCCTTAGTATCTAAAGATAGAACATTAATTGTTTACGCAAATTATGCTGGAAAGTGTTAACTGTGGGGAATAGGTTTCCTCCGCCAAAAAAGAAGTTGTTTATTTTTTGTTTTAATTTTAATATTTTGTGACCACTGAATGAAATAAAAAAATGTAATAAATAATAACAAGTAATGATAAAATAAAGTAAAAAAGTGAAGTTAAACAATAAATTAACTTAAAAATTAAAAAAAAACCTCGAATTTTGCTCACAAGGGGTAACTTTGTATCAAAAAACTTAACGCAATAACATGACCTTGTTGGCCCCTGAAATGCGTTATTTGTTAGGGGAGTTTGTTATCAACCTAAAATCGATGCTCAAAAATTTCCTTTCTTCGCTCATTGAAGTTTGTACTTTTTTGGTGTAGTTTGATAGTTTTACAGTTTTACTGTTTTTTATAACGGGCAGTTTTTTCAGAGAAGAAATTTAATTATTCCAATTGGAAAATTGACAAGTCAGAAATTAAATCCAAAATTGCAAAGTAACAAAATTACAGCTCCAGAAACTTAACGCGCCCCTAAACTTGGGCGAGTTTGTCGCGGTATTGGAGCGCTGCATAGAGCATCATCCAGTGGGAAACTCCGCTCAGGAATCTCCTTTTGGCTTCCCAAGGTCCTTGTTTATGGCTACTGGTGCTGATATAATTCTATTAATTCAAATCAATCCCGCATTTAATTCTGGTAGTTCTTAATTAAAACGTCAAAAACAAAAATGCCGAAAACAAAAATGCTGAAAACAAAAATGCCGAAAACAAAATTGCTAAAACCAAAAATGTGGAAAACAAAATCGCCGAAAACAAAATCGCCGAAAGCAAAAACAACGAAAATAATAACGCCGAAAGCAAAAACAACGAAAACAATAACGCCAAAGTCAAAATGGCGAAAATAAAAACACTGAATTTTTATTCAGATCGGGAAATGGCTACTCGGCTACCCTCGGATCTCCGTGGACTTGCTCGAAAGTGCAAGTTCACATCATTAAGCTTGGATAAATTTGTTTTTAGATTGAAACGAGGATAATCGAAAACCTTCGGTTAAAATTATTCCATACACTGCAGAAAGCAGCTACAAAGTTTAATTACTACAAAAGCACGGTGAAAATTTAATAATCAATTACATACGTGCGTAAATACTTAACTTCTAATTAACTAAATTACTTTAAGTTCTATGTTGAGAACAAGTGACAACTAAAAAGTGTCACACGTTAATGTAATCAATGCCAGAAGGATAATTTGAGGTTATTACAAAACAAAAGAAGTCACACTTCGTATTAGTTACTAAGTATACTGAGTATACTCTGTCTATGGTGTCCCTAAAGTGTTGTCGCATTAATTTTTTTAATTCTCGATTTCATGTTGTAATAGTAAAAATGTATGTTATGTATGCTTAATTCAATATAGTAATTAGTAAAAATATTGTGTCCCTCGTACATCTCATCAACTAGCCTACTTTTCAATTATTATAAAATTAAAGATAAAGTTTTCGAAGAGTCTAGACAAATATCCATCAAAGTAATAACATTAATAATTATTATACGTTTGAGACAAAGCAATAAGCAAACAAAGCCGTGATAAGTAAATTGGAAAAATTAGTGGCGGGTAGATCAGCGACGACGTTCAGACGAGAAATAATTTGATTTTCGCAACTGAAATATCACCGATAAGAATATGCAGTGTTGGCTGGCTGTATTTTATGATTACCTATTTTCTCCTTATTTTTCCACAGTTCGCTGAACACCTTACTAGTGCATTTTGAAATACAATCGTCACGCTTATGTTGATTATGATATAGGGCCAGTCCGGTCCTGCCTCTTGGATAATATATTTTCTGTTTCGTTAACCGTTGCAATTTTAAAATCCCAATTTACATTTTTCTTTTATGTACAAACAAAATTAAGCTCTGGTTCTGTTTTGATAGTGGAATATTCAGTTAAATAAAATGAAAGGTCCACGAGAGGAGACCTTTGACGGATTTTGCTTACAGACAACTTTCAGTTGTCTTATTCATCAAAAGAATTTAAAATTTATTGAAAACATCAATATTTATTCGGCACACAGAAAAATATTTTTGTCTCGTTAAGTGAAACTTTCTACAATCCTGTGTTTTTAAAAACTTAATTTTTTTTAAATCCTGTTTTTCTGTTTGATCGCAATAATCTGATTGATTAAACCACGTCATGAAACCTCGGTTGCTCGCAACATACATAAGTGAAAAAGTTTTATATTACGTTTTTATCGAATTCTTGTAAGGTCTAAAGGGCAACGTCCCTTATAAAAAGGAAATCGTGACGAATGCTGTTACATATTTACTACATCCGAAATTTTTATACCGCCCCCGTATAATACAACCCGTATTTTCACATAATATCAAGACTTTTTGCTTCTGAATCCTTCAAATTACATTGTGCAACTTTAATACAACTTTGAAAAGGCTTAAATCTTTCAATTCAACATTGCGAACTCTGAAATGCTCATTCAAGCTCATAAATTTCATAAAAATATATTTTAATCTAAAAATGAACAAAAAAATTTTATTGGGGTTGGTTTTTCCCCTTCCGATGACTTAAAAATGATGAGTTGTCAATTTAACATTTTAGTTTAGACGTGTGCAAATGGAACCCTTTTCAGAGTTTCGCCTTTGCGATGAAACGTAACCTTTGCGTGTCGCTATCTAAGAAAATCTCGTATATTTCCCTACAGATTTTCTCGAATTAAAACGAACTTCTGTACAACCACCGGTCGATAGAAAAACTTGCCTGAATTAAAAATTAAAGAGGAAACTTTATCCAATTGATTCCAACATGATGATGTGATGGATTTTTTAATGTTTTATGCTTTCTCTCGAGTGGCACACAGCTTCCACCCCGCGCGATTTAAGTTGTAAGTTTTCGTTTTTTGACTTCAATTAGCCTTTGATGCCGATCGTCGTCAACGTTCTTTTGTATAAAATTTCACAAATGAGATAGCGTCGAAATTGATTAATTGCGTCTTTAATATGTGGCACTTGACCTTGCAAAAATAAATCTTTCGTGCGAATAATGAAAAAAAAACGTTAAAAGGAAATTTATCCTGTCGAGTTTTGAAACTGCTCTATCACGGCAAGCGATGATATCGTAGACATCATAATTATAATAAGAGGCCGCATCTCGACAAATTTACTATTTCCGTTTTTGATGTGTGTAATTTGATGGAGGTTCAACAAAGTTTCGAACTAACCGAAGTTTACAAGAAGCATTAAGTAATAACAAAATATTCGATTTTGTGCTCCTCATGTTGAGAATTCAATTACACGAACAAATATTATTATGACCCTTAAGTGTATGTATAAGTGCACAACATTTTCCAACGCCGAAATTTTCAAAATTTTTAACACTTAAATTACCAAAGGAAAAAAACAACAACGTTCCGAAAATGATCACATGCGGTCCGAACCGACTTTCAAATTAGAAATGATTTCTTTTAGCAATTTTAAAAGTTCTTTCGCGATTGAAATCAAACAGTTCACTTTAAAGCATCATAATAAGTTTTTCTACTTTAATGCATTTTATAACATCAAATTACATTAGGAGCAGTAAAATTTGCATTTTTTAACTCTTAATTTTAGTTGCAAAAAAGTATAAAAATTTCAAAAAAGTTAACTTTGCGTTTTTTTTAAAATCTACAAAATTTCTCTGCAATTTTCTTCTTTTTTTTCATAAATTCACGCATTGCAGCGCGCAGAGTTCAGAAAATGCTCCTGGGACAGGCGCAAACGTCGGAAAGTAACTCAAAACACGCTTCATAATAATTTAGATATGAAATCGATCAGTTTTACTTCAAAGCTTTTTAGTTAACAACCAAAATAGCCCACCGTCGCTAATTCTTTCTAGGCCAACGCATTTATAACATTGAAATACATTAGAAGCAGTAAACAAATAATTGCTTGTTTTAAACTTTTAATATTTTATTGCAAAAAAACTACGAAACCATGAAAAGGAAAAAAACCTTTCGTCTTTTTCCAAAAATCCTGAAATCTTCTTTTTATTATATCGATCGACGCATTGGGACGTTTTGAGTTAAAGAAGTGCTTTTGGGACAGGCGCAAACGTCGGAAAGTAACCCAAAACTCGCTTCAAAATCATTCTGATGTAAAATCGAACAGTTTTACTTCAAAGGTTCTTAACAACCAAAATAGACCACTGTCGCTAATTCTTAACGCTTAACGCTTTTATAACATCGAAATACATTAGAAGCAGTACACAAATTGCTTGTTTTTAAACTTTTAATTCTTTGTTGCAAAAAATCGACGCATTGGGACGCGGACAGTGTAGGAATATTTCACGTACTTAATCGGTATTTCAGAGACTCATCGAAATTCCAAAATTTGAGCAATGGGTGTTCCACACCCCCAAATCCACCGGATTAAGCAGTTTATTTTTTATTTTGTTGCAAAGATCTGCCACCCACGGCGTACAAAATTTATAATTATGTAGTTTATAATTTATTGTTAGGTTACGAATTAAACACGTTTACTTGGCCATAGCTAATTTTAATAAACTTGAGATATGCTTAAATATTTAATTCAATTTTAATAAAAATAAATTATTTAAACCGGGGGTCTGGGGGGTGTGGAACCCCCTCCAGTGCTCTGCAACGGGAGATCTTCAGTTTACTTCTGATAAAAAGTAAACTACTCGTTCTGGGGGTTCTGCAATGTTTTTCATTGCACTGGAGGGTGTTCCACACCCCCCAGACCCCCCGGATTAAGTAGTTTATTTTTATTAGAAGTAAACTGAAAATCTCCCACACCCCTCAGATTAAATAGTTTATTTTTTATTAGAAGTAAACTGAAGATTTTCCGTTGCAGTGGCACTAGAAGGTGTTCTACATTCCCCAGACCCACCGGATTAAGTAGTTTATTTTTTATTTTGTTGCAAAAATTTGCCTCCCAGGGGGTACGGAATTTATAATTACGCAGTTTATAATTAATTGTCAGATTACGAATTAAACACGTTTACTTGGCCATAGCTAATTTTAATAAACTTGAGATATGCTTAAATATTTAATTCAATTTTAATAAAAATAAATTATTTAAACCGGGGGGTCTGGGGGGTGTGGAACACCTCCAGTGCCTCTGTAACGGGAGATCTTCGGTTTACTTCTGATAAAAAGTAAACTACTCGTTCTGGGGGTTCTGCAATGTTTTCATTGCACTGGAGGGTGTTCCACACCCCCCAGACCCCCGGATTAAGTAGTTTATTTTTATTAGAAGTAAACTGAAAATCTCCCACACCCCTCAGATTAAATAGTTTATTTTTTATTAGAAGTAAACTGAAGATCTTCCGTTGCAGAGACACTGGAGAGTGTTCCACATTCCCCAGACCCACCGGATTAAGTAGTTTATTTTTTATTTTTTGCAAAAATTTGCCTCCCAGGGGGTACGGAATTTATAATTACGCAGTTTATAATTAATTGTCAGATTACGAATTAAACACGTTTACTTGGCCATAGCTAATTTTAATAAACTTGAGATATGCTTAAATATTTAATTCAATTTTAATAAAAATAAATTATTTAAACCGGGGTCTGGGGGGTGTGGAACACCCTCCAGTGCCTCTGTAACGGGAGATCTTCAGTTTACTTCTGATAAAAGTAAACTACTTGTTCTGGGGTTCTGCAATGTTTTCATTGCACTGGAGGGTGTTCACACCCCAGACCCCGGATTAAGTAGTTTATTTTATTAGAAGTAAACTGAAGATCTCACACCTCTCAGATTAAATAGTTTATTTTTTATTAGAAGTAAACTGAAGATCTTCCGTTGCAGAGACACTGGAGAGTGTTCCACATTCCCAGACCCCCCGGATTAAGTAGTTTATTTTTTATTTTGTTGCAAAAATTTGCCTCCCAGGGGGTACGGAATTTATAATTACGCAGTTTATAATTAATTGTCAGATTACGAATTAAACACGTTTACTTGGCCATAGCTAATTTTAATAAACTTGAGATATACTTAAATATTTAATTCACTTTTAATAAAATAAATTATTTAAACCGGGGTCTGGAGGGTGTGGAGCGAGAGATCTTTAGTTTACTTCTGATAAAAAGTAAACTACTCGTTCTGGGGTTCTGCAATGTTTATCATTGCACTGGAGTGTTCCACACCCCAGACCCCAGATTGAGTAGTTTATTTTATTAAAGTAAACTGAAGATCTCATACCCTCAGATTAAGTAGTTTATTTTTTATTAAAGTAAACTGAAGTCTTCCATTGAAGCACTGGAGGGTGTTCCACGCCTCCCCATGTCCCCCGGATCAAGTACCTTATTTTTATCATAGCTAAACTAAAGATCTTCCGTTAAAAAAGCACTAGGGGGTGTTCCAAACCCCCCAGACCCTCCGGATTGAGAAGTTTATTTGTATCAGAAGTAAACTGAAGATCTCCCGTTGCAGAGATCTACTTCCAAGGGAGTATGGAATTTATAATTATGCAGTTTATGATTAATTATCAGATTATGAATTAAACACATTTACTTGGCCATTGCTAATTTTAAAAAACTTGGGATATACTTAAATATTTAATTCACTCTTAATAAAAATAAATTATTTAAACCGGGGGGTTTGGGGGTGTGGAACAGCCTCTAGTTTTTCTGCAACGGGAGATCTTTAGTTTACTTCTGATAAAAAAGAAACTACTCAATCCGGGGGGTCTGGGGGGTGTGGAACACCCTCCAGTGCCCAAGTATGGAGAAATCTACAGTTTACTTCTGATAAAAAATAAACTAATTAATCCGGGGGGTTTGAGGGGTGTGAAACACCCTTTAGTACCCAAATATTACAATGCAGGCAAACATATTAAAGAATTGAAAATTTAGTAGAAACTCTCCGCTACCGTTTGAGTTTTATAAAAAAATTATGACATATTTTGGAGGAGGGGTAACAAAAAGGTAAAGCGAAAGTGAATTATGTACAATCATTCACAAACGATTATTAAGATTATTTTTAAAATCGAAAGGGTGGAGCTAGCAGGTCTCCAGCCCCCCCCCCCCAACTAATTTTCTAAATAATTCAAAAACAAAAAAGGTCCAACCGAAAATAAAAAATGCACAATTAATTTAGACTTTTTTGAATTAAAAATTTGCAATGAGAGGGGCTAATGATATGCCTCTTATCCAATCCCATCCAATCAGATCACAACCCAATAACCAAGCACACAACAAAACAAAAACAAATCAAACACCTTATTAGTAATTTCGTCAAGTTAACTTTAATGTATTTTAACTGATAGATAAGTATAGTCCTTTTAAATAGACCGGTGGTGGGGGTCTAAGACGTCATCGTTCCAAACAAAAATAATGCACTATTCAAAAAATTTCTTTGTTATTATTAAACATTTAATATTTTTTCTTCCAACACCGATACCCCCGGATCCTCCAGTCAATGCAGTGTATTTTTTTTATAATTTCTGCTTTAGTCGCTGCCATGACAACGTGATTCTTGGTGTAATATTAGAAATTTTTTCATAATTTAAAAACAAGTTGGAATCAAACTTATTTATTTCTTTCGAATAAAACCTAAATAAAAATGCGAATTACAGAAGAGAGAAGGTTAGCATGCGGCTCCTATTTGAATAAACTGGGGGTGTGGGGGTCTGGGGGGCACGTCATCATTCCGAACAAAAATAATGCAGTATTAAAAAGTTTTTCTTTATTATTATTAAACATTTAATATTTTTTCTTCCGACACCGATACCCCGGATCCCCCAGTCAATGCAGTGTATTTTTTTTATAGTTTTTGTTTTAGTCGCTGCCAAGACAACGTGATTCTTGGTGTAATATTTGAAATATTCCTGATTCCTAGTAGAATATTACATTTTCTTTCCGGAAATTCTTTTATTCTTTTATTTCTTTTATTCTTTAGAAAATTAATTTTTACTTATTTTGAATTCACTCATTAAAATTGTAGTGGTCACAATGTTTCAAATTAAATTAACCCTACTTTTACTCATGTCAGACAATATTTACAAATACAAAATGTAAATTCTTTTATTCGCAATCGGTCGGTAATTGCTCGTTTCCCGACTTTTAAAAAGTTTGAAAGTGGCATATTGTTAACTACTAAAATCAACCGGTGTGTAATGAAAATTATTCACTCGTTATATCACGTGGCGGTCAGTAATGAACAAATGGGCGTGGTTTTAACGTAAATAAAGCGCTGATGCAAATGTCAAATATATGTAGTTAGGTTATAACAATAATTAGAAATCATAATTGGGCGTGCAAATTATAAAACATTTTAATTAGAATAATTGCTTATTGCAAGTGATAGCCCTTTTTTAAATTTTCGCTAAGATTTATTTGTTGCTAGTTTAAAAAATATTTGGATGATCCGATAAGTTTAAGCTTCGACATCGAAAAGTTTTGTTAACAATTCCTGGCATTTTATCGTTCAAATTATTGATGTATAAGTACATATTGTGACATTTGAATACTTATTTATGGTAAGTCCTATAATACTTTCTCATTTTCTTGTTAAAATTTATTTGTTACAGTCAGGGTTCGCAGTTTGGAACCGTAGAAGTCTTCTGACGATTGGCTACACCGTCACACTTTATTTGCTACATGACACCAGAAGTGCAACCTAGATTAGCCTAGCTTATCATAAAACCAACCTAGAAAGTTTAAATAATTTTATTATGGAATATTATGCAATTTTGAAAATTATTGAAAATATAAGAAGATTACTTAAGAGTAACTAATGTTTACAAGTTTTCTTCCGAAGATTTACGTATTCTTTAACAATTACAATCCATTCCGGGCGCGTTATTAAGAATGATCGAGAATGATAGTTCACATAGAATGATCACTTCGGCATGCACCGCTAACTCCGATTATTAAAGCAACCTAGAAAGTTTAAACAATTATGTTCATTGTATGTGAGTACAAAATTTATAATTTTACCTTTTGTAGAAGAAATTCTATAGGCGCATCACTTAAAAATCTATCAATTTCAGTTTTATGAAAAACACCTGATTTTTTGGCTTGAACCCAACATTTTGCTTCTTCAAAAAAGCTCTCAATTTCGCAAATTTTGAAATATCTGTATTATCTTTAATATTGAATGTTGTTCGTAGCATTGAATAAGTTGCCCATAACGTAGAAGGTTTTTTGTCTTTCGACAATTCACTAAAATAAGCAAGCACCACACTTTCTGAATTATTCCGTGCTTGTTTATTGTAGGCTTTGTAGGCTTTTTCATACCTTGCCTTACTTTTGTTGGGTAACAAATCACCTACTGCATTTTCTGCAACTTCTCGAAGCTCTGGTGGAGTACAAGATAATTCACTCATAATCACAAAGCGACAAAAACAATAATACTAATTATTGTCAAAAAAACGCACGGTAATTTTTGCTTTGACGCCTACTAAAATAATTATCACTAACGTGATATGAGCTATTAAAAGTAGAGGCGCTGATACAAATGTCAAATATGACATAACTTAATATAAATTTGAAAACGCATTATTTCCATTAAACCAACCCCAACTTCGCGATTGCGAATAAAATAGTATACATGCTTCGGCGTAAAGCGTCATTACTAACTTCGGTTAATTGCTGACCTCCGGCTTCGCCGTCGGTCAGCAGAACAGACCTCAGTTAGTAATGACTTGCTTTCCACCTCGCTATGTAATATACTATTACAAAAATCCCAGTACACTTCATCTGTTAATTTCAATTGTTTTCTAGCTTTAAATTCGATTTAAAAAACTTTTGTATCAATGGCGTATAGACCGAACATTAATAATTAATTTTGTACATTACTATTGGCTTAAAATAAATATACAGGATAATGCCTAATCTATTCACATGAGTACTTTCAAGAAATTTCAGTTTACCAGTTCGCAAAAACTTGATTAAATATTAATTAATTAAACACTTAATATTTAAGTTTTGTAATTTTAATTAATTAATTTAATTGTTTTAATTTACTTTAAGTTATAAAGTTGCAACTCTTTGCCGTTAAGTTGTCGTACTTAATTATTTTAAAAGTTTAGCTCAATGGCTCGTTAATTGTTCGCTCTTGAAAATTCGTATTATGAATCGAGGATTCTTTGCGGCGTAAATATAAACATTTAATTTGTTTCTAATCCTTTAAATTTGAAAGCCGAGAATAAAACTGTGATTGAAAACAGAACTGTATTAATGTGATAATAATCAATGACATACATGACCGTGTATGGGCACTTTAATGGTGTTGTGCATAAATCGAGGCAGTGGCGGTTTTCACTCCCATCAACAGACGTCATCATTTTATTTTATTTCCAAATGAGCCCTCACAGGAGACGCAACTACCCAGGTGCTCAATATTGGAAAGCAGAACATTAATAGTTGACTTAATATGCAGAATCTCCAATTTTCTTAGGAATATAATATATTAAAAAATAATATACTCTCCCAACCCCCGAGCCACTATCCGAGTATTAAGCTAGATAAATTTTAGGTAGACCATGACTTACCCGCCTTACCTTATGGCGACGCCGCTGAATTGTCACCAAAGTTTGTGTGGATGACATTGTGCTTTTCTAACTAAAATTATCAATTACTATTTTTCAATAAAAATCAATGAAAAAAAGTTGGCAGTTTAAAAATAATGAATAATTTAATTTTGTTCGGAGTTTTAACCACAACTTAATGAAGAACAATAAATTCAATGAGAACGAATTTGGCCGTGTCAGATAATTGAAAAAATGTGCTTGTGGCAGGCACACGCATTTATAATTAAACAAATATTTATAATCGTTTAGGCATTGATACCACAAATTGATCCAGTTAATCGTGGAAGAGCGTTGCTTGATGTGATGCTCTGTGTCCCGTTGCTGGGATATGGAGAGTTGTCCATCACCAGTCCAAATCAATCACAACGAGACGTGTCGCCTCTCAATTGTACATTGCATATTTTCATATTATTTTACCGAATTAAATAAATGTTACGACCTTTCCTTAATTTCATCAGTCCACGTTAAACAAGCGACTGTCCACGCTTCGAGACCGTACCACAGTACGAAAACCTCCCTAGTCCACAAGAGATCAGAAACCTTGGTCTAGTCAGGACATGCTTATTAACTCAGAAATCTATAAATTAAAGATCTAAAATTTAAAACGACGAAATTAAAATAAAATAAAAAATCAAACAAAGCAGAATAAAGAAGTTTTGCACGTTTAGACCATTTGAAATAAGAATGCAGTAAAAATATGACCTTGCAACGTGCTTAGTTAAAATTTACACTGCAGAAATTAATTTGAGATTGTCATTTCGTAAATAGAATATTAACGAAATAAAAATTTTAATTTTTCGATTTTATTTTAAATGATGCATTTTGTAGATTTTTAAAGTTAAATCGAGGAGTCAACCGCTAGAGGAAATTGTGTACAATTAACTTCACACTTCACGTACTTCATAATAATTTTTCATACTTCTTCTTACCTCATATAATTCAGCAGTAATTCACGTACTTCACCAGTAATTCGCCGTACTCCATCAATAATTCACGGTACTTCACCTACTTCATTGTATTTCACGGGGGGGGGGGGGGGGGGGGGGGGTAGTTATAATTATTTAGTTTATAATTAATTGATCCAGATAGAATTAAACACATTTATTGACTATGAGCTTTTTAATAACTTCAGATAGTTTAAATTTTTAAATTTCACTTTTAATAAAAATAAATTTTTAAAGGGCACTGGGAAGTGTGATCACCCTTCAGTGCCTTTGGAACGTAGTTTAGTTTTTCGATATAAAATAAACTCCCTTAATCCAGGGTGAACACCTTCAGTGCCTTTAAAGGAGATTTCAGTTTATCGATAAACTAAACTACTTGAATAAGGCTAATTTTAAATTTGCAATGTTATTTTAATTCCAAAAAATTTGTTTACTGGAGGGTGTTCACCCCAGTGCCCTGGAAATCGATTTTAGTTTACTTTTATCAGAATAAACTAGTTATCCGGGGGTAGAACACCTTTCAGGCCCTTAAATAGTTTATTAATCAAAGTAAACTGAAGATCCGTTGCAGAGTTTAAAACTAATTTTAAAAAACTTGTGATATGCTTTATAAATAGTTTTACATTTTCTGCAATGTTCTTTAATCCAAAATTTGTGCACTGAGGTGTTCACCCCGGACCCCCGGTTTAATAGTTTATTATTTATCAAAGTAAACTGAAGATCTTCCGTTGCGAGAAAAACTAATTTTCCAAACTTGGGATATGCTATTAAATAATTTAATTAATTATTAAAAGTGAACCCTTCAGTCCCTTGCAGAGATCTAATTTTAAAAATAAATACTTATATGAGTTTCACCTTGAACAGGCTAGTTTATCGATAAAAATAAACTACTTGATCCGGGGCGCAGGGTTTGCATGTTCTGCAATGTTCTTTAATCCAAAATTTGTGCACTGGAGTGTTACACCCAGACCCCCGGATCAAGTAGTTTATATTTATCAGAAGTAAACTGAGGTTTCGTTGTCGAAGTACTGGAGGGTGTTCCACACCCCGGACCCTCAGATTAAATAATTTATTTTTATCAAAAGTAAACTGAAGATCTCCGTTGCAGAGATATAACTAATTTTAAAAACTTGTGATATGCTTATATATTTAATTAACTTTTAATAAAAATAAATTAGTTAAACTGGGGTCTGGGGGTGTGGAACACCCTCCAGTGCATTAGGTAAGAGAGATCTTCAGATTACTTTGATATAAAATAAACTACTTAATCCGGGGAGGGGCGTAGAACAACCTCCAGTGCCTCTGCAACTGGAGACCTTTAGTTTGCTTCTGATAAAAAATAAATTAATTAACCCGGGGGGTCTGGGGGTCTGGGTGTGGAACCCCCTCCAGTGCCTTTGCACGGAGATCTTTAGTTCACTTTTAATAAAAATAAACTACTCAATCCGGGGGTCTGGGGGTAAAACACTTTTCAGTATCCAAACATTACAATGCAGGCAAACATATTAAAAGTTTGAAAATTTAGTAGAAACTCTCAGCGACCGTTTTAGTTTTTTTTTTAATTATGAAATATTGTTTGGGGGGGGGGGGGTAAAAAAAATAAAGCAAAAATGAATTATGTACAATCAAGCACCGACGAATATTAAGATTATTAAGCCTTCCCTCAACTAATTTTCTAAATAATTCAAAAACAAAAGAGGTCCAACCCTTTATAAATTAAAGTTTTTTACCAAAATAAAGAATGCACAATAGATTTAGATATTTTTGAATTAAAAATTCGGATTGGAAGGGGATTAATTGGTGCTGTGATTGATGCTGTTTCTTTTTAGAATTTTCTGAAAAAATAAAGATTTAAAAAATGTTTTACTTAAAACATTCCTGCCATCTCTTGATTGAAATGATGTTCAAATTTGTATTCCAAATTTGACTATTTCTTGATTGTTTTGAATTTCTTTTTTGTTGTGTAGCCATTTTTTAATTTGATTTGTCTTGAATCCTGCCTGGTTCACCAAAAATTTATTAACTTCATGATACTTCACTTGTACTTCAATATACTTAACATATATTTTACCTACTTTACACGTACTTCATGTATTTTACCAGTACTTTATGTACTTCACAAGTACTTCATGTACTTCACATGAGATTTCATGTACTTCATGAGATATGTACAAAAAACTTCACCAGCGGTTAACCCCTCGAGTTAAATACAAAAGTTTGACGTTTCCCTGTGTGAATCTTCCTGCGCGCCGCGTCGGAAGCGCTCCTACAATTTTTTCCTGCATTCTTATTTCAAATGGACTATAAAAATTTATATAAAAAGAAGCGAAGCTGTAATTGGTTTAGTTCGTCGTTCTTTGGTGCCGTGGTTCAGATTCCATGTAAACTGTAGATCCACGTGCTTCCTGGCAACTAAGATAGACCTACAGACAGACTTTTGCAGTTCCCACTTCTTCTATTCGCATCCAATAAATTACAATGTTAAAATTTAATGTAATTTATTCGACAAATATTTTAGAAAATATAAATATAATCAAATACTGCACATTCATATTTTACTGAGCTGACCACTTGGTCTCTCGTGTAAATAAAACCACGTTACCCAAGTACTTATTTTATCTCTTTTAACTCCCTCGCTGGCTAAAAAGATTAAAATAATAACTTGAACACGTTCGTGTAAAACTGCGTCGCCGTCGTTTGCATGTGACTGAATACTAAATGGTACGTGTTCCTGCCAAACTCCTTGTATAGCTTGCATGTGACTAAAAAAACTTATCATAGTTAATATAAAAAAATAACTAATTGTAGCTTACTTTACGTTGGTTTGCACCGCCCACCACATGCATTTGCGAAAACCCTTTAAAACACTAAGTTTTTCACTTGAGTGACTTAATAACAAAAAAAAAGTCGCAAAATTTTTTATTTTAGTTTAGTTTCACATCTTGGATGAAATTTGACATCTATGACATTACAATAACAAATTATATTGTTGCACAACTCTTATAAAAAAATTTAATTAATTTTAGTTTTGGCAATATTACCAAAAATTTGGTAGTAAATTCAAATTAATTGTTGAAGAAAATAAACTATTCCCTATTTAATTTTATGATCTATGAAGTTCAAGAGTACTTTCGTGATTTTGTATAGGCACTTCAGTGTTGTAAAAATAAGTGCGAGACTAATATATGACAGAGAGGTAGAAGTTGCAGAAACAAAGAAGACAACGCAGAGAACTTGCATAATTTCTATTTTAAACTCAGCCATTTTATAAACCGCCATTTTATATTTTAAATCGGATGACTACAATAATTTCAGTTTATGATAATATTTAAACTATAATTTTTCAACTTGAAATTTAAATATTGGTAAATTTTATTGTACTAATTTACATAATTTTACTTTAAATTCGGAAATTTTAAAGCCGTCATTTTCAAGACAATTATTATATAAATTTCTGTTACTTTTGTTTTGGCATTTTATACTTTAATTTTTAAAATTCAACAAAAGAATTGACAATCTCAAAACCCTTACTTAAACTTGAATAATAAAAATATTTGTAAATATTTACATAATAAAACTTATATGATTGTATTTTAACTTCCGCCATTTTAAAGTATTCATTTTGCATTTTAAAGTTTGACTTGACATCAGAATGACAATCGATGGCTACAATAGCTTCACTTTACGATATTTAAAATTTAAACTTATATATTTGCAAATTATTTGATTGATTTTTATTTTAAATTTGGCCATTTTAAAGCCGCCATTTTGTATTTTTAATTCTTGGTCTCACTTCAAAATGATAATCGATAAGTATAATAACTCAATTCATGATAATTAAATTAACAGTTATGATATTTAAACTTTAAATTTATTTTGATCAACCTTTATTGTAATGAGTGTATAATTTTATTTTAAAATCAGCCATTTGAAGTCGCTATTTTATACTTTTAATTCTCAAAATTATGTTAAATGCTAATCGACGACTACAATAACTTCAGGTTATGATACTTAAACTAATAACTATGATATTTAAGCTATAAAATTAAATTTGTAAATTTCATGATTTTTATCTTAAATTCGGCAATGTTTAAGTTGCCATTTTGTATTTTAGTTCTTGTTCTTGCGTCTGAATGATAATAGATTAATATGCAAACTTCAGTTTATGATATTTTAATTAACTTTAACTTAAAATTTATATTTCGATCAACCCTTATTGTAATTTACGTAATTTTATCTTAAATTTAACCATTTTAAAGCCCCTTATGTTATTTTAATTTTTTGAGAATGATATTATTATATTTAATGATATTTATGATTACATAAACTTTAAATTAAAATATTGGTACATTTTCATTGTAATTTGCTACATTTTGATCTTAAATTCAGCCATTTTGAAGCTGCCATTTTGTATTATTAATTCTCATCGTTACGTCAGAATGATAAATAATTGATGAGAATGTTAACTCAAGTTTATGATAATAAAATCAAATTTAAATATTTAAAATTATCTTTTACTGATTTTTATTTTAAATATAGCCATTTTGAAGCTGCCATTTTGTATTATTAATTCTCATCGTTACGTCAGAATGATAAATAATTGATGAGAATGTTAACTCAAGTTTATGATAATAAAATAATAATAAAATTAAATTTAAGTATTTGAAAATTATTTTTTTTTCTGATTTCTATCTTAAATTCGGCCATATTGAAATCGGCATTTTGTATTTTAATTTTTGCCTTAGTGTCAGAATAATAATAATTAATAATTATTCATAATAATTTCAATTTATAATAATTAAATTAATAGCTATGATACACTGATACTTAAAATTTAAATAATGGTAAATATTGATTGTAATTTGCATAATTTTTAAATTGTAAATTCACTTAACTTGAAACTGTCAAATTCATTCTTAAAATGAATTGTAAATTTTTAATATTTAGTTTTGTTTGTTTTTTTTTGTTTTGTTTAATTTTGATCAACATTTGTCTAAACTTTTGTATTATTCAAATTCTTCCGTTCTATTAACATCGAATACCTGATTATGAAATTCAAATTCGGTGCTTAAGTACTTGTAAGTACTAATACTGGAATTAAGCTAAAATAAATTAAATTATTATGAAACCAAAAATATATGAATTATTGAATCTTGTTCAAAACAGCTGAATTAAATAATATTTAAAAAAATACTTGCATTTTTGGTACTACCTGTTTTTTTATATAACAAATGAATTGTTGAAAAGACAGTACAATGTAGTTGAAAAACCTATTGAATTGTTGAATTAAACATAATTGAATTGTTGAATCAAAAACAATTGAATTATTCAATAAAAAACAATTAAATTATTAAACCAAAAATTATTAAAATTTTTGAACAAAACTGTTGAATTATTGAAATTCAACAGTGGAATTTATAACTAAGTAGTTTGTACTAAGTACAAACTACTAAAAATACTAAGTAGTTGAAGTATTAAACAAAATATTTACATTATAGAACAAATCATTTAAATTATTGAACAAAACAGTTGCATTGTGGAAGCAGGAACAACTCGGTTATTAAACCAAAACTAATAAAATTATTATAAAACCATAAATATTTAAATTGTCAAATTATTGAACAAAACAGTTAAATTATCTAATAAAATAGTTGTACTTTTGGTATTTCTTTTTTTTATAAAACAACTGAATTGCTAAAAAACAATCTAATAGTTGAAAACCTATTGAATTGTTAAACACAGAACAATTGAATTATTCAACAAAATCAATTAAATTAATAAACCAAAAATAATTAAAATGTTGAGCAAAACTGTTGAATTATTAAAGTTCAACAGTTGAATTTATTAAACTAAGCAGTTGAAGGATTAAACAAAATATATAAATTATAAAACAAATAATTTAAATTATTGAACAAAATAGTTGCATTTGTGGACAAAACAGTTGCATTGTGGAAGCAGAAACAACTAAGTTATTAAACCAAAACTAATAAAATTATTATAAAACCATAAATATTTAAATTGTCAAATTATTGAACAAAACAGTTAAATTATCTAATAAAACAGTTGTACTTTTGGTATTCCTTTTTCTCATAAAACAATTGAATTGCTAAAAAACAATCTAATAGTTGAAAAACCTATTGAATTGTTAAACACAGAACAATTGAATTATTCAACAAAATCAATTAAATTAATAAACCAAAAATAATTAAAAAGTTGAGCAAAACTATTGAATTATTAAAGTTCAACAGTTGAATTTATTAAACTAAGCAGTTGAAGGATTAAACAAAATACATATATAAATTATAAAACTAATTATTTAAATTAATGAACAAAACAGTTGCATTTGTGGACAAAACAGTTGCATTGTGGAAGCAGAAACAACTGAGTTATTAAACCAAAACCAATCAAATTATTGTAAAAACGTAAATATTTAAATTTTTGATTTATTAAACAAAACAGTTGAATTATCTAACAAAACAGTTTCACTTTTGGTATCAAAACAGTTGCACTTTTGGTATTACTTTTTCTCTTAAAACAATTGAACTGCTAAAAAACAATCTAATAGTTGAAAAACCTACTGAATTGTTAAACAAAAATCAATTGAATTTTTCAATAAAATCAATTAAAGTTTTAAACCAAAAATTATCAAAATGTTGATCAAAACTGTTGAATTATTGAAGTTTAACAGTTGAATTTATTAGAGTAATCAGTTGAAGTATTAAACAAAATATTTAAATAATAAAACAAATTATTTAAATTATTGAAGAAAACAGTTGCATTTGTGGACAAAACAATTGCATTGTGGAGGCAGAAACAACTGAGTTATTAAACCAAAACCAATAAAATTATTGTAAAACCGTAAATTTTTAAATTGTCGAATTATTAAACAAAAGAGTTGAATTATCTAATAAAACAGTTGCACTTTTGGTATTACTTTTTCTCATAAAACAATTGAATTACTAAAAACAATCAAATAGTTGAGAACCTATTGAATTGCTAAACAAAAACAATTTAATTATTCAACAAAATCAATTAAATTATTAAACCAAAAATAATTAAAATGTTGATCAAAACTGTTGAATTATTGAAGTTTAACAGTTGAATTTATTAAAGTAATCAGTTGAAGTATTATACAAAATATTTAAATAATAAAACAAATTATTTAAATTATTGAACCAAACAGTTGCATTTGTAGACAAAACAATTGCATTGTGGAGGTAGAAACAACTAAGTTATTAAACCAAATCCAATAAAATTATTGTAAAATCGTAAATTTTTAAATTGTCGAATTATTAAACAAAACAGTTGAATTATCTAATAAAACAGTTGCACATTCGGTATTACTTTTTCTTATAAAACAATTAAATTACTAAAAAGCAATCTAATAGTTAAAAACCTATTGAATTGTTAAACAAAAAACAATTGAATTATTCAACAGAATTAATTAAATTATGAAACCAAAAATAATTAAAATGTTGAGCAAAACTGTTGAATGATTGAAATTCAACAGTTGAATTTATTAAACTAAGCAGTTGAAGTATTAAACAAAATATTTCAATTATAGAACAAATTATTTAAATTATTGAACAAAACAGTTGCATATCTAAACAAAACAATTGCATTGTGGAAACAGAAACAACTGAGTTATTAAACCAAAACCAATAAAGTTATTATAAAACCGTAAATATTTAACTGGTCAAATTATTGAACAAAACTGTTGATTTATCTAATAAAACAGTTGCACTTGTAGTATTACTTTTCTCATATAAAACAATTGAATTGCTAAAAAACAATTTAATAGTTGAAAACCTATTGAATTGTTAAACAAAGAACAATTGAATTATTCAACAAAATTAATTAAATAATTAAACTAAAAATAATTAAAATGTTGAACAAAACTGTTGAATTATTGAAGTTCAACAATTGAATTTATTAAACTAAGCAGTTTAAGTTTTAAACAAAATATTGAAATAATAAAACAAATTATTTCAATTATTGGACAAAACAGTGGTATTTATGGACAAAACAGTTGCATTGTGGAAGTAGAAACAACTGAGTTATTGTTTTATTAAACCATTTTATTTATTGAAAACCAATAAAATTATTATAAAACAGTAAATATTTAAATTGTCGAATTATTAAACAAAACAGTTGAATTATCTAACAAAACAGTTGTGCTTTCAGTATTACTTTTTTTTATAAAACAATTGATTGCTAAAAAACAATCTAATAGTTAAAACCTATTGAATTGTTTAACCAAAAACAATTGAATATTTAAACCAAGTTAAATAAATTAAAACTAAGTAAAAAAATGTTAAAATTTAAAAGTTTTATTATTTGTTTCTCTCTCAAACCTCGCATATTAAACAAACCTTTTAAAAAAAAAAGGTGCTTTACCACAGGTGGAGAATTTAATGAGCTAGAACTTAGTATAGAAATTATTTCTAAAAAGCAATCAATTTTAGAGAAAATCCGAAAATAATAAACAAAATGGAAGGCGCAAAGCAAAAATTAATTCGCCAATTTAACAAAACTTATTTAAAAAAAAATTTCTCAGTTATTTAAACGATTTATAAAATTACCCTCAAACCTGTTTTTGTGCGGGAGATAAGAACCGCATAAAAGAAATCCCTTGAAAAATATTTCATTTTTTATTTGTACTATGCATTTGATAAAATTTTTTTAATATACCACCGCCCAAAAAAAAAATCGCGTATAAACAGTTTTACATATAAAAATCGTACAAAAAACACCGCATAAAAACAGGTTTTACTGTACTAAAAGGAATTTTAAACTTAATATTAATTTTATTTGATAAAAGTTGATTTTGTGGACGTTTTTGCTGGACCAATGTTATAGCCCGTTAAATTCTCTATCCAAAATAAGCTGGCGATTTCTTTCGTTTAAAATTTAAAACGATTTTTACATCATAATATTTACTGATTCTTAGGTAGTTATTTTTTCACTTTTCGCATTTTCAATATGCATTGTGAAAATTAAAAAATGTGTTTTTGAGTGAAAAAGGATAAACTAGAATTTCCTTAAATGTGTACTGACCATTGGTCAACCAATTTCTGTGAATTTTGTAGACGTGTCCAGCTACTCTGTTAGAGTGTTTCATTAAAAGTAAAGCACGGGCAGTACTAAAAATGTTAGTTTATCAATCACTTCGTTGCTTCACCTTCGAACCACAGAAATCCATCTTACGCTGTATGACAATAATTTGTAAAAAAATTTTCTCGATGAAGCTCAACGACTGCTCGGCGATCGAACTTCTTAACTTCTTGCAAAAATGAAAAACAAAATTGTTTGTTATTTTATAACTTTTCAAACATGTTCGTGCACTCAAATATTATGCAAATAATAGACACCACACGCGTTCGCTCTCAACTGCTTAAAATCAATGCGACTCGAAATACCAAAGCAAACAATGCAGTCAACTACTTTTACAAAATTCAACACTTCGTTTATTTTAAAATGCTAACATTTTTCAGGAGGTACTTCCTCTCAATTATCAACTTAATGCTTGAATTTGTAAGAAAATTGCAAAGAAGTGCGCTCAATTTACAGTTCAGTAACTCGATCCACTGATTCAAAGACAAAAACAAGTTAAATGATGCGATGACTTTTTATTAGCATAATTTAACTTTAATTGGTCTGATTAAAAATACTAATTAACACGTTTTTTTAATTATTTATTTTCTGCAGTGCTTCTCAAAATTTGAATAGCACATACGCAATTTTCAGACTGATCAATATTATTTGTGCTTTCAGCTGGTACGTTGACTTTATTATAGGAGAAATTACATGTAGGAATAATAATTAATATTATGTACATACACTCCATTATAATTATTACGCTATAGCATCGTCAGGAAGCAACGCATAAGGAATCAAGTGCCCCTTGCGGAGTATTTGAGTTAAATTTGAGGTAAAGGGTTGATTGCTTTCAATAGTATCAGCTGCGAAATTGATTTCATTATGGTTTCGAGTGTAAGGAAAACTTATATTTTTTATATTTATAATAAAATTACATTATTGCCGCCGGTTGAAGTAAATAAATTATTTCATGCAAGATTATGCCTCGATAAATGGTCGTCCATTTATTATCTTAATTACCTCAAGCACAGTAATCATTCGATATTGCATCGATGCTAAACCAAATTACTATTTGAAAACAAAAATTAAGAACAAAGTTTGAAGCAGATTTTCCACAAATCGACTGTTATTATTGGAAATAACGAAATGATAAATCAAAAACTTCTTCTTTAATCTTTCAGCGGTAAACACGTAAAAAACTTGATTCAGCAGATTCCTTTTTGGGTGGATTGGTAATTAATTACATTTGAAGTTTTAAGGTTGTTATATCATACAAAGCAATCTATTAGTTGTGGCATAAAAGAAAATAATTGATAAACCGAGTATTATCTAGTTTTGAAGCAAAGGTCAATTAGCCAGCGCTTTTCAATACAATGAGCTGCCATTAACATTTTTGTTATTAAGCATCATCATTTGTCATCGTAAATTTTTTAAACAGCAGCGCTTATTTTTCATTATCGATTTGAATAAAATGCAATTTTCTGAATTTAAATATGTAAAATAAACTAGGATCTTGAAAAGAAAAAATTCCCGGTTCGAATCCGGGCGAGATGAGAAATTTATTCTGACCGTCTTCCATGCCAACACATGTGGCAAGCGAGGCGTGTATCTACCAGAACCTTTTAACAGAAGAAAACCAATCCATTTAAGAGGAAAAGATTTTACGTCGCTATAAGCAAGATTGGAATTTGCCACGCCAAGACTTCAAGTCCCGAGAAAATAGCACAGGGTTTCCAGTCGTCTTTAATACCTGAAATGCCTAAAAACTCAGGAAATTTTTAAATTATTACTTTAGACCTGGAAAATTCGTTAAAATTTAAAAAAAATAAAAATTTATTTAAAAGAATTATAAAAATTAGGTTTTTGATTTATTTTTTTAACATTTGTATTTCCTATATTGAAATCTTAGGATGTATTTCGTACCATAAATCCATATTCGTATTTAATTTTTAAAATTTTTAAATCTGGAAAAGAGAAGAACCCAGAAGAAGTTCGGTTGAAACTCTGTTTAATTGTTTTTGTTCTAACAATTAAACTACTCTATTCAACATCTTATTAATTTTATTGTTTTTGTTGAATAATTTAATTGTTCTTAGTTTAAGAATTCAATTGTTTTTGATTCAACAATTAAATTATCGTTGATTCAACAATTCAACTGGTTTTTAACTACTAACTGTTTTATGAAAAAAATTGTACCGAAAGTGCAACTCTATTAGATAATTCAATTGTTTTTCAATAATTCAATAATTCAACAATTTATATATTGATGATTTCACAATAATTTATTTGGTTTTGGTTTAACAATTCAGTCATTTTTGATTCCATAATGCAGCTATTTCAACTAAAAACGCAATTGTTTATGTCATATGTTTATATGTTTTGTTCAATAATTCAACTGTTTGGTAAATTCAACTGTTTGATTTAATAATTCAATCTACTTTTTTAACATTTTATTTTTGGTTTAATAATTTAATTGTTTTTTGTCGAATAACTCAATTTAATTGCTTTTAGTTAAATAATTCAATTACTGTTGATTCAACAATTCTACTAGCAATTTTTTTTCAACAATTTTACTGTTTTTTCAAGTAAAAAGGTAGTACTAAAAATGCAATCGTTCAACTGTTTTGTTCAATAATTCAGCAATTCAAATATTTTTAGTTTCATAATAATTATTTAGTTTTGGTTTAAACCTAAAAATAACTCAGTTGTTTTAGTTTTACAATGCAACTGTTCAAACTGATCAACACTTCAACTACTTAGTTTATTAATAAATTCAACTGTTTGGTTTAATAATTCAACAGCTTTGATCAACATTTTAATTATTTTTGTTTTAATAATGCAACTGTTTTTCTTCAATAATTCAAAAATTTAAATATGTTTGGTTTTATATGAATTTAATTAGTTTTAGTTAAACAACACTTTTTTGGTTCCACAATGCAATTGTTTTGGCTAAAAATGCAACTGTTTAGTTCAAATACTCAACTGCTTGTTCACACATTAAAATTATTATTTGTTTAATACTTCATTTGTTTTTTATTGAATTATTAATAATTTGTTCTATGATTTAAATATTTTGTTTAATACTTTAACTGCTTAGTTTAATAAATTCAACTGTTGAACTTTAATAATTCAACAGTTTTGCTCAACATTTTAATTATTTTTGGTTTAATAATTTAATTGATTTTGTTGAATAATTCAATTGCTCTTAGTTTAACAATTCAATAGATTTTTTAACTATTAGATTGTTTTTATTTTGTTTAATACTTCCACTGCTTAGTTTAATAAATTCAACTGTTGAACTTCAATAATTCAACACTTTTTCTCAACATTTCATTATTTTTGGTTTAATAATTTAATTGTTTTTTTTAAATAATTGAATTTTTTTTTGATTCCACAATTCAATTGTATTTGATTTAACAATTTAACAGGTTTTTCAACTGCATTGCACTGTTTTTTTAATAATTCAATTGTTTTATAAAAAACAGGTAGTACCAAACATGCAACTATTTTTTAAATATTATTTAATTAAGCTGTTTTGAACATGATTCAACAATTCAAATATTTTTGGTTTTATAAGAATTTAATTGGTTTTAGTTAAACAACACTTTTTGGTTCCACAATGCAATTGTTTTGTCCAAAAATGCAACTGTTTAGTTCAAATATTCAACTGCTTGTTTACACATTTTAATTATTATTTGTTTAATAATTTTATTTGTTTTTTTTGAATTATTAAATTGTATTTGGTTCAACAATTCAATTGCCCTTGATTTAACAATAATTCAACAGGTTTTTTAACTACTAACTGTTTTTCAACAATTCAATTGTTTTATGAGAAAAGTAATACCAAAAGTGCAACTGCTTGTTAGATAATTCAACTGTTTTATTCAATAATTCATATATTTATAATTTTATAACAATTTGATTGGTTTTGGTTTAACATTTCAGTTGTTTCTGTTTCCACAGTGCAGCTATTGCAACCAAAAATGCAATTGTTTGTTCAATAATTTAAAAGTTTTGTTTAATAATTCAGCTGCTTGGTTTAATAAATTCAACTGTTTGATTCAAAAATTCAACAGCTTTTTTCTGCATTTTAATTATTTTTGTTTAATAATTTAATTGTTTTTTGTCAATTTTACTTGGTTCAATAATTCAATTAACCTTGATTAAATAATTTTACTAAGTTTTCAACAATTTTACTGTTTGTTCAACAATTAAACTGATTATGAGAAAAGGTAATACCAAAAATAAAACTGTTTTGTTAAATCATTCAACTTTTTTGTTCAGTGCTTGTTTCTACATTTTAATTATTTTTTGTTTAATAATTTAATTAATTTTTATTAAATTATTCAATTGTATTTCAATTATCAAAAATTTAATTATCTTTGATAATAGATAGCAGTGCCAAAATTTGAATTTGGAGAAATTAGAAAAATTAATTAAAAAATTTTTTTAAATAATTTTGGAAATTTTTTTGTCTACTGGTTAGACTTTCATTGGCCTATCCACCTCAACTATATTTTCTTTTCAATTATCTTTGATTCAATAATTTTACTGGTTTTCAATAATTGACCTGTTTTTTCAATAATTCAATTATTGTTTTATGAAAAAGGTAGTACGAAATGTACAACTTTTTTGAATAATTCAACAATTCAACAAGTTTTTGGTTTCTTAACTAACTTAATTAGTTTTGGTTTAATGATTTAGTCGTTTTCGGTTCCACTAAGCTACTTTTTTGTTCAATAACATTTCAAATATTTTTGATTTCATGATAATTTAATTAATTTAGATTTAACAATTCAATTGTTTTTGGTTCCATAATAGAACTGTTTAGTGCTAAAATTTAATTGTTTTGATTAATAATTCAACTGTTTAGTTTAATAATTCAACAGTTTGGTTTAATAACTTAACTGCTTTGTTCAAGATTTCAATTATTTTTGGTTTAATAATTCATATATTTTTGTTGAACAATTCAATTGTTTTTAGTTGAGCAATTCAATTGACCGTTATTTGACAATTCAACAGGTTTTTGAACTACTAAACTGCTGTTTTAAGAATTCAATTGTTTAATAATTTAATATTGTAATATTCATTGTATTTTAAACAATATTGTAGTCAATATTGTAATAATAATAAACAATTCAATTGTTTTATGAAAAAGAATAATACTAAAAGTGCAATTGTTTTGTTAGATAATTCAACTCTTTTGTTTGACATATTGTTTTTGGTTCAACAATTCAATCATCCTTGATTATAAAATTTAACTTTAATTCAGTTACTTCTTTTAACAATTCAGAAATTTTTGGTTTAATTTAGTCGGTTTTTGCTTAATAATTCAGTCGCTTTTGCTACCACAATGCAATTATTTTGTCCACAATGCAACTGTTTTGTTCAATAATTTAAATATTTTGTTTAATACTTCAACTGCTTGATGTAATAAATTCAACTGTTGAACTTCAATAATTCAACAGTTTTGCTCAACATTTTATTATTTTTGGTTTAATAATTTAATTGATTTTGTTGAATAATTCAATTGTTCTTGGTTTAACTATTCAATAGAATTTTCAACTATTTTTCAGCGAAATTTTAGAAATAAATTTGAAGTTAGAACTAAATCGGAATTTAGGTAATAAATCCGAAATTACGAAATAAAACCGAGTATAAAAATAAATCCGAGATTACGCAAATAAATCTGATTGTTACGAAAATAAATCCGAGACTACCGAAATAAATCCGTATTTACGGATATGATTTTACGTTTGAAAGTTCGAAATAAATCTGAAATTATGGAAATTAATTTAAAATTACGAAAAAACAAATCTCCTGAAGATTTTTATGTAAATTATACAAATATAAATACAAAATGGCGAATTAAAAATGGCCGAATTTCATGCGAGCATTTAATTAAAGAACATCTGAAATGTTGTTTGGTATTTGAACAGGAAAGTAGAATTATTTATGATCAGAACTAAGCTATTTTAAACATAATAAATGACTTTTTGTTGAACGTTTGAACAGCTATCATTTCATCCAGAAAGATCCTACCAAGATAAGAAAAATCTAAAGGTAATTTTGTCAGTTTAAAATAATTCCTGTATGTTCCTTTCTAATTGTTATATTTAAAATATATGCATATATCCTAGGTTTTTCAAAAGTGATTTTTAAAACATCTATCTAAGAAAATTTTTTTATAAAACTACTATTTTTACTTTACTTGGAAACTTGAATGTTCACAATATCTAAAGTATATCTGCATAAAAACCAATTAACAAAAATAATTGAAGTAATGAAAGCATAACTATATTTTTAATGCACGCTCTATTATTTTAAATTTATATGTATCATCACGCTTTTGCTTGGATAACAAACGGATACTGGACGGTAGGTACTAAAATGTAATAAATAGCTGTTTTGAAATATTACAAGTCAAAATTCAAAAACGGCGCCGCTGGAAACTAAAAAAATTTAAGGGTAATAATAATTATTATTGATATAATCTAATTTATAAACAACATATTATAGATTATTCTCCAAGTGTTAAGTATCCATTAATGGAAACTTAAGCAAAGACCAAGTTTTAACGATCTAAACACTTTATAGTTTCACCTTTGTACATACATAAATAATATACCTGATTTGTTAATTAAGACTAGACTAATTAGTCTAATTAATTAAACTAATTAGTCCGGTCTTGTTATATTGTATCCGTTTTCTTATAATATAATACTTACAAATGGGCCACTCGTATTGTTCTTTCATGTCAGAGAGATAACCTAATGTAGAATGTAAAAACTTTTGAATTTAGAGAAATTAAGAAATTGATTGGTCATATACGTCTAATTAGAAACTCATGCTTATTACAGAGTTTCCACCTAATTTTCTCTACTTTTTCAGGTTTTCCCGATTAAAATAAATAATTTTTTCTTAATTTTCGAATTCTGATAAACAAAAATGAAATATTTTGATAAATAAAAATCGTAAAAATGAGAAAAAACGCGGTAGTTGAATTTGTTGAATTGCTAAACCAAAAACAACTGAATTATTCAACAGAAAGCAATAGAATTATAAAACTAAAAATAATTAAAATTGGTAATTATTAAAAAATTAAAACTAATTTTATTAAACTCAACAGCTAAACTTACTCAATTGTTTAATCACAGATAGTATTGCCGAATTAAGGACGACTAATGAATTATTGAACCAAAAACAATTGAATTATAAAACTAAAAATAATTAAAATATTGAAAAAAGCAGTTCAATTATTATTATTGAACAACAAAACAGATGAATTTATTAAACAAAACAACTAAACTTATTTATCAAAATAGTTGAATTGTTGAATCACGGAAAATTAAAATTATTGAATCAAGGATAATAAATTGGATAATGAACCAAAAACGACTGAATTATTAAACTAAAACCAACTAAAATTCTCATAAAACCAAAAATATTTGAATTGCTAAATTAATAAAAAAAACAGTTGAATTACTTGATAAAACTGTTTTCTTTTCTGATAAAACAATTGAATTGTTGAAAAAATTGTCTAACAGTTAAAAAACTCTGTTGAATTGTTGAATCAAACAAAAAACAATTAAATCATTAAACAAAAAAAGTTGCAATTTTTGACAAAACAAAAACGATTGAATTATTAAGCCAAAAACAATTAAACAGAAAGTGTAAATTTATCATTTTTAAAATAAGAAATTTTAAGATTTCAATTTAGTTTATTTTAAAAATTAAATATGGATTGACTGAACACCGTAATACACTTTTAAAAATCAAAAACGTAATTTACCTATAAATTCGACAAGTAACAAATTACGGCTGGATCACAGCAATAAGTTTGGCGCGACCAGAAATAGAACTGCGGTTACACGCTCTCTAGCCTGTCGGTGTAGGCTGTACACCACACTGCTTCTTATTTATTAAAAATGTGTTAATCTTAATGTATAAAACACTAAGTTTGTATGTCCGTCATAGGTCGCTTCTAACGAAAGCTCCAATACAGTGAAATTTTAAACGGCGATTCAGTTACGAATCTTAAGGCGAACGCCGCTATTCCCAAATTTTATAAAAATTTAAATTACGGTCAAATGCGATGTTGTCAAATATGTCAATAATTTATATAACACAAAGTTTGCTTTTCTATAATGTTACCAAGATGAACGTCGCTATTTACAATGCTCCAAGACGTTTGTTTTGCAATGTCTACAAACATCAAAATTAGAATTCTGAAACTACTTCTATTAGCTAAGTTTTTGCTAACTTAAAATTATGAGCCGTCAATCGAGTTGCTCACCAATCGAATTGCACTGTATTTGCTCACTAGGAGCTATGGCGGCCGATAGTCCGCCTGACCAGCGAGTCAATTTATAAAACAAAGTAGTTGATTTATTCAACAAAATAACTAAATGCTTAAAAAACAGTTGAAGCGTTGAATTAAAGACAATTAAATTGTTGAACTAAAAACAATTGAATTATTCAACCAACAACAATAAATTATATTTTAAACAAAAATCCTAAAATGGACTCTGAAGAGAAACTAAAAATAATTGAAATGTTGAACAAAACAGTTGAGTTATTAAACTAAACAGCTGAATTATTGGCAAAACAGCTGAATTTATTAAAGAAATCAGTTGAATTACTGAACAAAACAGTTGAATTATTGAAAAAAAGAGTTGCATTTTTGAACAAAACAGTTGCATTATTGTACCAAAAACGACTGAATTATTAAGCAAAAACCGACTAAATTAAACCAAAAATTTCTGAATTGTTAAAAGAAGTACACCGGGGTCTCGATTTGCGTCGGGGATACGTTCTGTAAAAGTGCTACGCAATTCGAATCGACTCAAATCGAATCACATTTTTCCATAAGATTCCATAGTAATTCACGAGATGCGTTCTACAATCATCAAAACCTTTTTTCACAATGGTAATAAAATCACATATTATGCTAACAAAAATTTATTTTTTAGTAAAATATCGGTAAAAAACAAATAAAAAAAGATAAATAAAAATTATTTATTACAGAAGAATACTGCTAATTTTAAAGCTTCTCTGACGGTTGCTTTAAACTAAATAATGAAAATGTAATTGCATGTAGAAAACGCATCGTACACAATTATTCATAATATTATGTAGTAGTATGTATACATTACAAGACTTACAAACTTTGCAAGTGGCATGGCGGCGCGATTCATGCAGATATTAATTCTACTTGCAGATAAAAACTATTAAATTACAGTCGTTAGAATTTTACGCATGAAGCAAAAAATTGAATTTGTATTATTTTAAAAGACGCAAATTGAATTATGTGACGCATATAAGATTTTCGGTCCTATATTCGTGTTATTAAGCAAATCGAATCGACGCAAATCGATGCGACGCAAAACGAGACCCTGGTGTAACTGAATTTAAAAATAGATGCACTTTTGGTACTACTTGTTTTTACAAAACAAATGAATTATTGAAAAACAGTGTAATGTAGTTGAAAAACCTGTTGAATTGTAGAATCAAAAAATTTAATTATTCAATAAAAACAATTAAATTATTGAACCAAAAATAAATAAAATGTTGAGCAAAACTGTTGAATTTATTAAACTAAGTAATTGAAGTATTAAACAAAATATTTAAATTATAAAACAAATGATTTAAATTAATGAACAAAACAGTTGCATTTGTGGACAAAACAATTGCATTGCGGAAGCAGAATCAACTGAGTTTTTAAACCAAAACCAATAAAATTATTGTAAAACCGTAAATATTTAAATTGTCAAATTATTGAACAAAACAGTTGAATTATCTAACAAAACAGTTGCACTTTTGGTATTACTTTTTCTGATAAAACAATTGAACTGCTAAAAAAACAATTTAATAGTTAAAAACCAATTGAATTGTTAAACAAAGAACAATTAAATTATTCAACAAAATCAATTAAATAATAAACCAAAAATAAATAAAATGTTGAGCAAATCTGTTGAGTTATTAAAGTTTAACAGTTGAATTTATTAAAGTAATCAGTTGAAGTATTAAACAAAATATTTAAATAATAAAACAAATTATTTAAATTATTGAACAAAACAGTTGCATTTGTGGACAAAACAATTGCATTGTGAAAGCAGAAACAACTGAGTTATTAAACCAAAACTAATAAAATTATTATAAAACCGTAAAGATTTAAATTGTTGAATTATTAAAAAATACAATTGAATTATCTAACAAAACAGTTGCACTTTTGGTATTACTTTTTCATATAAAACAAGTGAATTGCTGGAAACACTCTAATAAACCTATTGAATTGTTAAACCAAAAAGTTAAATTATTAAACAAAAATAATTAATAACTAGACTGAACATAGCAGTTAAATTATTGAACCAAACAGTAAAATTTTGCACAAAACAATTAATTATTGTATTGTGGAAACAAATACGACTGAATTATTTAAACAAAACCCATAAAATTTTTATGTAACCAAATATATTAAAAAATAGTTGCATATTGTTGTTTATAAATTAGATTATATCAATAATAATTATTATTACCCTTAAATTTTTTTAGTTTCCAGCGGCGCCGTTTTTGAATTTTGACTTTTAATATTACAAAAGAGCTATTTATTGCATTCAAGTACCTTCCGGTCAGTATCCGTTTGTTATCCAAGCAAAAGCGTGATGATACATATAAATTTAAAATATTAGAGCGTGCATTAAAAATATAGTTATGCTTTCATTACTTCAATTATTTTTGTTAATTGGTTTTTATGCAGATATACTTTAGATATTGTGAACATTCAAGTTTCCAAATTAAGTAAAAATAATAGTTTTATAAAAAAATTTCTCCTAAGCTAGACGTTTTAGAAAATCACGTTTTTTTGGGAAAACCTAGAATATATGCATATATTTTAAATATGACAAATTTTACGAAAAAAATGTGTAGAACTACAGGAATTATTTTAAACTGACAAAATTACCTTTAGATTTTTTCTTGTCTTGGTACGATCTTTCTGGATGAAATGACAGCTGTTCAAACGTCTAACAAAAACGTCATTTATTATGCCCAAATCATAAATACTTTCACTTTCCTGTTCAAATACCAAACAACATTTCGGATGTTCTTTAATTAAATGCTCTTGTGAATTTCGGCCATTTTGTATTTATATTTGTATAATTTACTTAAAAAATCTTTAGATTTGTTTTTTCCGTAATTTTAAATTTATTTCCATAATTTTAGATTTATTTCCGAACTTTCGAACGTAAAAGCATATCCGTAAATACGGATTAATTTCGGTAATCTCGAATTTATTTCCGTAATAATCGGATTTATTTGCGTAATCTCGGTTTTATTTTGTTATTTCGGATGTATTACTTAAATTCCGAATTAGTTCCCTAACTTCGAACATTCGAACGTACAACCATTTTCGTAAATTCGGATTTATTTCCGTAATTTTGGATTTATATCAGTAATCCCGGATTTATTTCCGTAAAATCAAATTTATTTGCTTAATCAGGGATTTATTTTCACTCTCACGGATTTATTTCGTAATTTCGGATTTATTACCTAAATTTCGATTTAGTTCCCTAACTTCGAATTTATTGCTAAAATTTCGCATTTTTTCCGTAATTTTGGATTTATATCAGTAATCTCGGATTTATTACCGTAAAAATTGGATTTATTTGCTTAATCAGAGATTTATTTTCACTCCCACGGATTTATTTCGTAACTTCGGATTTATTACCTAAATTCCGATTTAGTTCCTTAACTTCGAATTTATTTTCCGTAATTTTAAATTTATTTTCATACATTCAGATTTATTTCCAAAATCCTGGATTTATTTCCATAATCCTAGATGTTTTTGCGTAATCTTGAATTTAGTTTTATACTCTCGGATTTATTTTGTAATTTCGAATGTATTACTTAAACTCCGAATTAGTTCCCTAACTTCGAATTTATGTATTTCCGAAATTTCGAATTTGTATCCTTAATTTTGAATTTATTTCCGAACTTTCGAACGTACAAGCATTTCCGTAAATTTGGATTTATTTCCGTAATCTTGGAATTGTTTCCTTAATCCTGGATTTATTTTCTTAATCTCTGATTTATTTCCGTAAAAATTTGATTTATTCGTAATCGTAATCGGATTTATTACTTAAATTCCAATTTAGTTCCCTAACTTGGAATTTATTTCCGAAATTTTGTATTTGTTTCCGTAATTTTATGTTTATTAATTTCAAATTTATTTCCAAACTTTTAAACGTACAAGCGTTTCCTAAAAATTCGGGTTTTTCTGTAATCTTGGATTTATTTTCGTATTCTTGAATTTATTTTAGCATTTTTTTCGCATTTATATCAGTAATGTTGGATTTCCTTGCGTAAATTTAAATTTATTTCTGTAATTTCAGATTTATTTCCTTAAAAATCGGATTTATTTGCGTAATCTTGTATTTATTTCCGTACTCAAAGATTTATTTTAGTAATTTTTTCGCATTTATATTAGTAATTTTGCATTAATTTTGGAAATTTGTATTTACTCCGTAAATTCAGATTTATTTCGGAATTTTTGAACATACGAGTAGGTATATCAATAAATTCAGATTTATTTTCGTAATCCTGGTTTTGTTACGGAAATTTCTGCTTTATGTTTGTAATCCTGGATTTATTTCCGTAAAAATCGGATTTATTTGCGTAATCTCAAATTTGTTACCGTTCTTTTGAATTTATTTCCCTAATCTCAGATTTATTTCCCAACTTTTGAACCTACGAGTATTTCCGTAAATTCGGATTTATTTACGTAATTTTGGATTTATTTCTGAAATTTTTGATTTATTGTCGTAATCCTGGATATATTTCCGTAGTCTTGAATTTATTTCAGTAATTTTTTCGCATTTATATTACTAATTTCTGATTTATCTCTGTAACTTCGAATTTACTTCCAAAATTTCGCACTTTTATCTGTAATTTTGAATTTGTTTTCTAATTTCAGATTTATTCTCGAGATTTTGAACGTACGAATATTTCCGTATATTCGGATTTATTTACGTAATCTTGGAATTATTTCTGAAAAATCTAATTTATTTCTATAATCCTGCATTTATTTCCGTATTATTAGATTTATTTCAGTAATTTTTTCGCATTTATATTACTAATTTCTGATTTACCTTTGTAACTTTGAATTTGTTTCCAAAATTTCGCATTAAAATCTGCAATTTTGAATTTATTTCCCTAATTTCAGGTTTATTTCCGAATTTTCGAACTTACGAGTAAAACCATAAATTCAGATTTATTTCTATAATCCTGGTTTTGTTACCGAAATTTCTGATTTATTTTCGTAATCCTGGATTTGTTACCGAAATTTCTGATTTATTTTTGTAATCCTGAATTTATTTCCGTAATCTCGAATTTATTTCCGTAAAAATAGGATTTATTTGCGTAATCTCGAATTTATTTCCAGAATTTCGCATTTTTTCCGTAATTTTAAATTTATTTCAATAATATCAGATTTATTTCTAAACTTTCGAACGTACAAATATTTCCATAAATTCGGATTTCTTTACGTGGATTTATTTATGTAATTTCCGATTTATTTCCGTAGTCTTGAATTTATTTCAGTAATTTTGTCGCATTTATATTACTAATTTCTGAAATTTTGCATTTATTTCTGTAAATTTGAATTTATTTCCCTAATTTCAGGTTTATTTCCGAATTTTCGAACTTACGAGTAAAACCATAAATTCAGATTTATTTTCGTAATCCTGGTTTTGTTACCGAAATTTCTGATTTATTTTTGTAATCCTGAATTTATTTCCGTAATCTCGAATTTATTTCCGTAAAAATAGGATTTATTTGCGTAATCTCGAATTTATTTCCAGAATTTCGCATTTTTTCCGTAATTTTAAATTTATTTCAATAATATCAGATTTATTTCTAAACTTTCGAACGTACAAATATTTCCATAAATTTGGATTTTTTTACGTAATCCTGGATTTATTTCCGTAGTATTAGATCTATTTCAGTAATTTTTTCGCAGTTATATCTGCAATTTTGAATTTATTTCCCTAATTTCAGATTTTTTTCCGAATTTTCGAACTTACGAGTAAAACTATAAATTCAGATTTATTTTCATAATCCTGGTTTTGTTACCAAAATTTCTGATTTATTTTCGTAAACCTGGATTTGTTACCAAAATTTTGTATTTATTTTCGTAATCCTGGATTTATTTCCGTAATCTCGGATTTTTTCCGTAAAAATCGGATTTATTTGCGTAATCTCGAATTTATTTCCAAAATTTCGCATTTTTTCCATAATTTTGAATTTATTTTCCTAATATCAGATTTATTTCTAAACTTTTGAACGTACAAATATTTCCATAAATTTGGATTTATGTACTTTATGTAATCTTGGATTTATTTCAGTAATTTTGTCGCATTTATATTACTAATTTCTGATTTACCTTTGTAACTTTGAATTTGTTTCCAAAATTTTGCATTTATTTCTGTAAATTTGAATTTATTTCCCTAATTTCAGATTTATTTCCGAAATTTCGAACGTACGAGTATATTCATAAATTCACATTTATTTACGCAATTCTAGTTTTGTTACCGAAATTTCTGATTTATTTTTGTAATCCTAGATTTATTTTGGTAAAAATCGGATTTATTTACGTAATCTCGAATTTTTTTACATAACTTTGAATTTATTACTATAATTCTGATTTAGTTCCCTAACTTCAAATTTATCGAACGTACGAATATTTCCGTAAATTCGGATTTACTTCGGTAATCTCAGAATTATTTCTTTAAAAATCAAATTTATTTGCGTAATCTCGTATATATCTCGTAATCTCGTACTTGGAAATTTATTTTAGTAATTTTTTCGCATTATATTAGTAATTTCGCATTTACTTTCGTAAATTTGAATTTTTTCCGTAATGTCAATTTTATTTCCGAATTTTTGAACGTACGAGTATTTCTGTAAATTTGGATTTATTTCCAAAATTGATGATTTTTACGCGTAATTATGGATAAAGATTTTAAAAATTACGGATTAATTTCGGATTTATTTTTTTATTTTCGTAAAAATCGGATTTATTTGGGTAATCTCGAATTAGTTTCCGTACTTTTGAATTTATTTTCCTAATTTCAGATTTATTTCCCAACTTTCGAACGGACAAATATTTCCGTAATTTTGGATTTATCTTGGTACTCTTGAATTTATTTCAGCAATTTTGTCGCATTAAAATCAGAAATTTTGGATTTACTTTTGAACATTTGGATTTTTTTCTGTAATTTCAGAGTTCTTACTTAAATTCTGATTTAGTTCCCTAATTTTGAATTTATTTCCAAATTTTCGGATTTTTTTCCGTAATTTTGAATTTATTTTTCTAATTTCAGATTTATTCCGGAACTTTTAAACGTACGAATATTTCCGTATATTTGGTTTTATTTACGTAATCTTGGATTTATTTCTGAAGTTTCCGATTTATTTCCGTAATCCTGGACTTATTCCGTAGTCTTGGATTTATTTCAGTAATTTTTTCGCATTTGTATTACGACTTTCTGATTTTCCTTTGTAATTTTGCATTTATTTCTGTAATTTTAAATTTATTTTGCTAATTTCAAATTTATTTCCGAACTTTTGAACGTACGAGGATATCCATAAATCCAGATTTATTTTCGTAATCCTGAATTTATCCGTAATCTTGGATTTACTTCCGTGAAAATCGGATTTTTTGCGAAATCTCAATTTGTTTCCGTAATTTTGAATTTATTTCCCTAATCTGAGATTTATTTCCCAACTTTTGAACGCACGAGTATTTCCGTAAATTCGGATTTATTTCCGTATTCTCGGATTTATTTCAGCATTTTTTCGCATTTATATCACGAATTTCGGATTTACTTTCTTAAATTTGGATTTATTTCCGTCATTTCAGATTTATTACTTAAATTCTGATTTAGTTACCTATCTTCGAATTTTTTCCGAAATTTCGCATTTTTTCAATAACTTTGAATTTATTTCCCTAATTTTAGATTTATTTCCAAACTTTCAATCGTATGAGTGTTTCCATAAATTCGGATTTATTTCCGTAATCTCAGATTTATTTTCTTAAAAATCGGATTTATTTGGGTAATCTCGTATTTATTTCCGTACCTACTCTTGGATTTATTTCAGAAATTTTTTCGCATTTTTTCGTAAATTTGGATTTATTTCCGTAATTTCAGTTTTAGTTCGGAATTCTTGAACGTACGAGTATTTCCGTAATTTCGGATTTATTTTGGATTTATTTTCGTAATCTAAAATATATTTCCAAAATTACGCATTTATTTCCGAAATTTTTAATTTATTTCCGTAATCTCGGATTTATTTCAAAATTTTTGAACGTACGAGTATTTCCGTAAATTCGGATTTATTTCCGTTCTCTCGGATTTATTTCATCAATTTTTTGTATTTATATCAGTAATTTCGGATTTTCTTTTGTATATTTGAATTTATTTCCGAAATTTCGGGTTTATTACTTAAATTCTGATTTAATTCCTTAACTTCGAATTTATTTGCAAAATTTTGCATTTTTTTTCGTAATTTTGAATTTATTTCTCTAATTTCAGATTAATTCCAAACTTTCGAACGTACGAGCATAAATTTGGATTTATTACCGTAATCTCAGATTTATTTTCTTAAAAATCGGATTTATTTGCGTAATCTCGTTTTAATTTCCGTGCTAAAAGACTTATTTTAGTAATTTTTCGAATTTATATTAGTAATTTCGCATTTACTTTCGGAAATTTGGATTTATTCCGTAATTTCAGTTTTATTTCTGAATTTTTGAACGTTCGAGTATTTTTGTAAATTCGGATTTATTTCCAAAATTGCCAATTTTAATGAGTAATTACCGATAAAGATTTTGAAAATTACGGATTAATTTTGGATTTATTTCCGAAATTTCTAATTTATTTCCCTAATCTCAGATTTATTTCCTATCTTTTAACGTAACACTTTAGGTTTCTTTGCAATTTGGTAGGGGGGGGGGTATAATTAATTTCAACTTTAGATTCTAGACGTCTAGCTTATTTGCATCATAATCAGAGATGCAGTTCAAACTTTTATAGACCGGCGAGTCTGATTTGTTCAAGGGGGGGGGTAACCTTTTCTTTACTTCTTAAGAACATTAACATATAAAAATACCCAATATACTGTACTTTAAAAACAGTTGATTTAGTGCTCCCCTATAGCGAAGGGGGGGGGGTCTTAAATAATGATTAACACACTATAATACTAACGAAATTCCGCTTTAAAATTCCAATGTGAACTCGCGTTGTCGCTTAAAATTGCTCGAAAGCATTACTGTTTACGAGAAGAACGTGCCCCCTGTAAATACCGAATTACTCACCCACTGGGGGCTGTAATCCTTGTACATACCTCGAAGATATTGTATTGTTTGAGTTTCAATTAAACTTAAACTTTAATTTAAAGTAAATAAATGAACAACTTCCTCTTTTAATTCTAACAATAGTTTTCCAAAAACTACAAAAATAAATCAACCAATTTCCAATTAATTTCTTGAAAAGTACTCCAATAAAACCAGATTAGTCGGTCTTGTTCTCACAAAAAATCATCAAAAGGTCGTTCAATTTCAACTTAAGTGGCGATAAAGACAAATCACAGATAATACAATAGAAACGATAAACGTAACAATGCGATACATTAAGATAAACGCAATCCTCTTAAGTGATAAGGTCAATTTTCATGTGTCAAATCTGACAAAAATTAGTAAATAACAGCGCTATTTTTCGATACGCACCACCAAATTTTTTGGCGCAGCAAATGTTCCCTTAGTGTCTGGGGTCCAAATTTGGGTAAGTCATTACAACATAATTTCAGTTTATTTTATTTAAATTATTTAGAAAACGACGAATGGTTAATTATTAAAAAATTGGGATTATTTTTTTCCCGAGTTCGATCTAACCTAACTTTTTAAAGTTTTACTTTTCCCCTTTTGCCTACTCAATTTATTTCATTACCTTCTCCCATTTCGAGCATGAGATTGTTTAAATTTCCATCGAAATCAATAAATTTTGAACTTTAATTCAAGCAATTAGCTAATAATAGCATCAATGAAAATGAGGGGCACCGCCGTAACTTTATTAGTTAAACAAATATGACCTCCAAAATTAATCAATTAAAATGATACCTAAATATTTACAAAGTCTTTAGAAATTATTTTTTAGCGTAAACAATTAACTAATGAAATACTCAAACGGTGCGTTACAGGGTGGTCCCCCTCATTAGGTTAATCGAATTTCTCCGAGCAACAATTGTTCAATTTTAATTTAATTATTTTTTGTTATTAATTGACTTTTATTAATATTCCGATTATTATCAATCTGAATAACTTGATTATTGCGCGATAAGCTACCGCATTTATTAATACTGAGAAAACTCTCACAATTTAATATTCATTAATTTTATCAATTTGATTTGATATACAAAAAATCGTTGATTAGGTTTTGTCAATTATCCTGTTGTTCATCCTCATTTAATTTTGTCAACTGTGCGTCATGCATTTCGAACGCTAATTCAAATTAACCTTACGAGCTTTGAGGTTTCAGTTTCATCTAAATTTGGAAAAATGGGCGCGTTTATAGTAATTGATTAGTTTTTTGTGGTTTCCCCTTACTTGTAAAATAAACAAAAGAATAATTAACGGAAAATGACTCTTTCAAATCAGGATAACAAGGATAATTAAATATAGGTTAGGAGACGATTTTAAAATTTACATTTATCGAACAGCTTAGGATTTGTGAAATTTTAAAAGGATCGGATGATGAAACTTAATTTTTGAATAATTTAACGAAAAGATTAAAATTGAATTAGAAAGGACGAAACGGGCTCGAGTACCTGTTTAATAAGTTGTCGTCTTAAATATTTATGAGAAGTGTTCTGTGAAAATAAGCTTCAAAGTGAAAGATTTAAATTTGATACTTCGTGTAAGTTGCATTTAAGGACTCAAATAAATTTCTAATGGAAAACTTAATCCTTTAAGCCACTAAAGTTCACAATTTTACAATTTTCCAATAAATAATTTTTGAACTTTTTGATGAAACAAATAAACGTGCGTGACTTTTCCTTCGAAATAAGAATAATCAGAATTGAGCTCACGTGAACTCGAAATGAACGTGTAGCGTCCCTAGAGAGTTACCAAAATTCGACAGTTCTGTATGTTCCTTTTTTTTCAGATCATTGAAAGTAATGCTTAATGGAAGTGCAAGAAGTAAACCAATCGTTGGCTTTGAGAAGAGGCGAAAACGAATGCATCAGAACTTACGGAATCAGCGTGGTAAGCGAAGCCACTGAAGCGCTCCACAATGAAAGCGGTAAGTTTCCTTTTATTTTACTTAATTTGCAATAAAAAAAAATATTATCTAACATATATTTTACAAAACAGGGTGGTTTTGTCCGGCTTACTGGGATGGAATATTTTGTTGGCCCATCACGAAAGCCAGCGAATTAGCAATAACGCATTGTCCAACCTACATAGTAGGCTTCGATAATCCGGTAAGTAAAAATTTGTTTTAAATATTTTAATATTAATTTTTATGTAGCACTTACGCACGTTAACCCAAAAATCTCAATTTTTCTTTTCTGTTATTGGGTTTTCATTACCTTGGGGTTTGCATTCGAGTTAGTGTGTAGCGGGCTTTACATAGAATTTTTTAAATTGACGATTACCCTGACACATTAAATAAAAATTTTCACCATTCAAAAAATTAACTTCGGCGTTCTTTTTACCTCACAATAACAAAAAACAATGTTTTCAAAGGTTGTAATGTTAAACTTCAAATTTTTAAAATTTTCCCCGCCGTTGGCTTACAAAACTTAAGCATAAAAAAAATTTAATATTGCAGATAAATAAATATTTTCACCGTTCAAAATACAAACTTCAGCGTTCTTTTACCTTAGAATAACAAAAACACCGTTTTCAAAGGTTGTAATGTTAAACTTCATGTTTTAAATTTCCCGCCGTTGACTTACAAAACTTAAGCATCAAGAAATTTTAATATTGCAGATAAATAAAAATTTTCACCATTCAAAATACAAACTTCGGCGTTCTTTTTACCTCAGAATAACAAAAAACAAGGTTTTCAAAGGTTGTAATGTTAAACTTCAAATTTTAAATTTCCCGCCGTTGACTTACAAAACTTAAGCATCAAGAAATTTTAATATTGCAGATAAATAAAAATTTTCACCATTCAAAATACAAACTTCGGCGTTCTTTTACCTCAGAATAACAAAAAACAACGTTTTCAAAGGTTGCAATGTTAAACTTCAAGTTTTAAATTTCCCGCCGTTGACTTACAAAACTTAAGCATCAAGAAATTTTAATAATGCAGATAAATAAAAATTTTCACTATTCAAAATACAAACTTCGGCGTTCTTTTACCTCACAATAATAAAAACAATGTTTTCAAAGGTTGTAATGTTAAACTTCAAATTTTAAATTTCCCGCCGTTGACTTACAAAACTTAAGCATCAAGAAATTTTAATAATGCAGATAAATAAAAATTTTCACTATTCAAAATACAAACTTCGGCGTTCTTTTTACCTCAGAATAACAAAAAACAAGGTTTTCGAACGTTGTAATGTTAAACTTCAAATTTTAAATTTCCGCCGTTGACTTATAAAACTTAACCTTCAAGAAATTTTAATATTGCACATGAATAATAATTTTCACCATTCAAAATACAAACTTCGGCGTTCTTTTTACCTCAGAATAACAAAAACAAGGTTTTCACAGATTGTAATGTTAAACTACTATTTTAAATTTCCGCCATTGACTTACAAAACTTCAGCATCAAGAAATTTTAATATTGCAGATAAATAAAATTTTCACCAATCAAAATACAAACTTCCGCGTTCTTTTTACCTCAGAATAACAAAAACAAAGATTTCAAATGTTGTAATGTTAAACTACAAATTTTAAATTTCCCGCCGTTGACTTACAAAACTTAAGCATCAAGAAATTTTAATAATGCAGATAAATAAAAATTTTCACCATTCAAAATACAAACTTCGGCGTTCTTTTTACCTCAGAATAACAAAAAACAAGGTTTTCAAAGGTTGTAATGTTAAACTTTAAATTTTAAATTTCCCGCCGTTGACTTACAAAACTTAAGCATCAAGAAATTTTAATAATGCAGATAAATAAAATTTTCACTATTCAAAATACAAACTTCGGCGTTCTTTTTACCTCAGAATAACAAAACAAGGTTTTCAAAGGTTGTAATGTTAAATTTTAATTTTTAAAATTTTCCCCGCCGTTGACTTACAAAACTTAAGCATCAAGAAATTTTAATATTGCAGATAAATAAAAATTTTCACCATTCAAAATACAAACTTCGGCGTTCTTTTACCTCAGAATAACAAAAAACAAGGTTTTCAAAGGTTGCAATGTTAAACTTCAAGTTTTAAATTTCCCGCCGTTGACTTACAAAACTTAAGCATCAAGAAATTTTAATAATGCAGATAAATAAAAATTTTCACCATTCAAAATACAAACTTCGGCGTTCTTTTTACCTCAGAATAACAAAAAACAAGGTTTTCAAAGGTTGTAATGTTAAACTTAAAATTTTAAATTTCCCGCCGTTGACTTTCAAAACTTAAGCATCAAGAAATTTGAATATTGCAGATAAATAAAAATTTTCACCATTCAAAATACAAACTTCGGCGTTCTTTTACCTCAGAATAACAAAAACAACGTTTTCAAAGGTTGTAATGTTGAACTTCAAGTTTTAAATTTCCCGCCGTTGACTTACAAAACTTAAACGTCAAGAATTTTCAATGTTACAGATGACCTGGTCATAAACCTAGACGTTCCATTGTTATCAGTATGGGGAACTCCATCTTTCCACCATCCAACCTCACATAAAAATATACACTGGGGGGGGGGGGAGGTATTTCATACCTAATATAACAGAGATTCTTCGGCTTCTTCTTTTCATTTTACATTGTGAACAGATCCTTAGTTTATTTGAACTATTTTGCAATATTGCAACTGTTTTACAAATTTTTCATTTTACATTTATGTTTTACAAAAACGGTTGGAAGACAATAAAAATTTAAAAAATTATTTTAGGGTTAATTTTTAAGCTACATTTCCTTTTAGCAATGCGCTCTCTACTCGCTTTATTCATTTAAACCTGAACGTTAACCTAAAAATCTCTTCTTGGAAGACAATATCAATTTTTTGTTTTTATTATTGAATTTTCGTTAATATTGTCCTTCCATTCAAGTTAGTATGTAGCGGGCTTTACTTCTCTTTTTTTTATTGATGATTACCCTGACGCATTAAATAAAAATTTTCCACATTCAAAATACAAACTTCAGCGTTCTTTTTATCTCAGAATAACAACACAAGGTTTTTCAAAGTTTGTAATGTTGAATTTCGAAGTTTGAATCTCCCGCCCTCGACTTACCAAACTTAAGCACTAAGAAATTCCAATATTGTAAATAACCTGATCATAAACCCGTACGTTACGTTATTATCAGTACTTTCTTATGGAAAATTTAACTTTCCATCATTGCCAGTGCCGGCTTTAGAGGTGTGAAGGCCCTCGGGCAACAAAGCAGTGGAAGTTCCTAATTTTTTCAAATAGATTGAACAATTTCTATTTATTTATTATTAGAAAAATTTTCCTAGAAATTTCTATTGTGGAGGCCTCAGGGTTGTAGCCCCGTCTACCCTCCCATTAAATCCGGCACTGATCATTGCTTACACCATCAGGAAAAAACGAATAGAAAATTCACGTTTATGGTGGGCAAGATTAAAACCGCGGTCACCCAGTAAGATTTTTGAAAATTTTGTTTACTATTTTTTCATTCGACGATGTTACCGGCGGACCCTACTGATCGACTAGATTGTCAATTTCTTCATTTTTAAAAATTTCAAAAAAAAAATAATTTTTAAATTTCTCAAAATTCAAATTTGGCGCTGATACCGTTTTAATTTTATGATAATAATTTTGATGACATATCCTGGGGGGGGGGGGTGTTATTCCATACAAAGTCCATACCGCATACCTTCGCTCTCTACCATCTATCTGAAGAACAAATCTCTTCGGTGATTTGAAATATTTTGGCTGGTAATGTCTGAATTAAGGGGGGGGGGCACACATGTGTCTTTACCTACAGGTAAAATTAATTAAAAATATTCCGAATTAACTCAGCAAAACATCAATGAACTTAAAAATTTTAAAGATGAAGAGAATTTTTGACTCAAAAGTAACAACAAAATTACAACTTTGCTGTGCTTTAAATGTTAATTGTTTTCTTGCTTGTACCTTTTCTACAAAATTTCTTGCGGTAATTTTCTACTTTGCTTTTTTAACCCCACTCTTTTTTAATGAAAATATTGAAAAATTTACAAAGTTTAAACCAAGAAATGAAACACTCAAAGAATATTGCTTTCCGACTGCCGGTGGGTGGAGTTTTTTTAAATTTTGAAAGACTGACTTTTTATTATTCAATTTAAAGTATATTTATTAAGTTACCATAGCAACTATTTATAAATAATAAATTGCGATGTTTTAACTTCGACGTTTTTGTTTTTGCTGTTTTTGTTTTTGGTATTTTGACTTCGATGTTTTTGTTTTTAGTATTTTTGTTTTCGGCGTTTTGACACGGAATCAAAATTTAAAATCTGTAAAATCGATTGTTTCTGTGTTTAATTTACACCAAGTTTATCTTTACCTTAATAGTCTTGTATTAATGTTGATTCCAAGTCAAAACGCCGAAAACAAATATGCCGAAACCTTAATACAAGACGATTAAGGTAAAGATAAACTTAATATAAATTAAACACAGTAACAATCGATTGAAAGTGAAATATACAGTCCTTATCCCCCGCAGTGACGTATTTAAAAATGCCTTTGGGGGGAGGGGGGAAAGCCAGCTTATTTTTATATTCTCGTTAATCCATTCATGCGCGTCACTGGTGATGACTAACAAATTGCGGTGCCAGTTAAGATACCCGAATCAGGATTTTTACCATTTTTAAAGCAGTTTATCATAGATGAGGGTCTAATTAGCAGATAAAGAAAATAAAATTCAAGTTTACAAATTTTGAAAAAAAAAAGGCTTTAAAAATTAATTTGGAATGAAAATTTGTCATTGGTTCCTACAAACTGTTACCCCGCCTATTAAAATTAAACCAGGTGGTTGTTACAGTTAAGATCCCCGAATCTCGATTTTTAAAACAAATTATGAAAGATGAAGGTCTAATTAACAGTTAAATAAATAAAATTTGTGGTCGGGGTCACAAATTTTGAAAAAGATACACTTTTAGAGTGAATCCGAGTCTTGTCGTAGTTGCGTTTGTCAAAACCGACTTTCCGCAGCCTTCGCTTCGATCCGCTACGGTCGCAGCAAGTCGTTTCGACAAGCCATGTATTTCTTATGATAAATTCGTGATTTTCAAATTTAAATTGTGGGCTTATTAAAGAATCCACCAAATTCATCTTCATCTTAAAAATTTCTAAAATTACTATAAGAAAAAGTGTATTTTCGAGTTTGGGAATCTTACGATAACTCTTGCCTAAATTCCAAAATTCAAAAAATAAAATAAATTCAAAACTTATAATCCGAGTTATCCTGGGGGGGATTGCTCCCATGTCCCTCCTCTCTTAAATACGCCACATACGCAAAAACAGGTCTACAATATAAAATTTGTAGCTTTCCGAGTAGTAACAGCGTTGCCAGGTGTAGGAAATTTTCCTAAATCCAGGGAAATTTCAGTTTCCCACGAAAAAGAGAGTTTCTTTGAATTGAGATTTAGTGCCGGTTGTTACCACTAGTAATGGTATAATTTTAATTTTATAAAACTTTTGCCCCAGATTTACTCAGAGCAAGGGGGAGTGGAAAATTCTTAATCTTGCTTGAAGCGGTATAAAAGCTGGCTCCGGTCCTGCATTGAAAAGCCACCGGCTCGGCTTTTCACCAAATGGCAAAAGTATGACTTTGAATTCCACCTTGATCTACAGCCTGATTCAGGGCCGTTGGAAGATAAACCCGGGCCTGTGAGAAGTACCTTAGGAGCCGCACTATTTTGGACATAACTTTTGGAAAGTTCATAAATTGTCCCTTACTTATTTAGACTAAAATCAAAAAATTAGAATGCCCAACATTACGGGCCTCCTTAAAATTCCGAACCCGGGGGGGATTCCCTCATTCCCCTCTCGTCAGATCTAGCCTGATTTACAATTTTTCAAAATTAAACCGTCTTATTTATTCATTTTGTAGGAATTCAACAGCAATTTTTATCAAATCGTAATTATATTACGGTCAGGAGATGGGGAATTCTGCGTCTTACCATAATTGGCGCCTATGGAACATTGAGGATGCCAAAATTAAAATTATTTAATTTTATTAAAAATGATTTGGAAACAAAATTAACACTTTTGTTTCATTTTGACAGATCAATTTTATATTTACTGTCAAAAACCTAAGGTACAATAGCAAAATTTTATCCGGGGGTACAAAACCTCTTTTGCGGAATGTTTTTATATTTCAAAGTTTAGACCATAGCCCATTACTGATTTTCGTATTCTCTGCCAGGTCTAAAATTGAAAAATAAAGTTAAAAAAATGTTTAACGATCCCCTTCCGCCCCGGGCGCTCCAGGACGTTTTGACAAACGCTTTACTAACTAAATATCCCCTTAGATCAGTCCTCTTTGGTAATGTTTATATGTTGACTCGACAGGTAGCAGGGAGCGACGCACAAAATCGTTATGTTGTACTACTAATTTCCACCCCTCCAACATTTTTAACCTAACTAGATTTACAAGTTCCGTAAAGTGAAAACCTGCATTGCTACACAATATTACGCAATAATTTGTTGGCCTGTGTTTCTTATGGGAAAATTATGATTTTCAAAATTGAATTGTGGCCTCAATAGAAGTCCTACCAAATTCATCTTCACCTTAAATGCCTTATATTTTTGTGCTCTTAACATGCATAACTTAAAAATTTGCAACATGACGTACGGCGTGTGCACACTAGTTACGAACGACGAAATACAATAAAATTTATACCACGTTTGTACTAGACATTGAATTCAAAATTATTATTTTTATTTAATAAACAATGTTGACAAAAAAATATTTAAAATTAATTACTTTAAATTAAATCTTTTTTACTTTTTCCCCCGCTACTAACGGAAGCATGGCTTCTAGTTCCCGTCTTCCCAACGCGACATAATCTACCGGACAATTGTGTTGATCGCTGTATCGATGAAGACCACAATAGTTTCCACCACACCGACATTTCAGTGGAATAAGTCCTAGTTTTTTCTTGCAACCGGACAATTCGCATCGATTTTTCTTCCTTTTTTTCATCACTTCGTCCGGGATAGTTGCAGTTTCTGGGTTATTAGCAACTGCACCTTCTGGTTCTGGTTCTACTTCTGAGAGTTCGAGAGATTTTGCCTGGTCGGTTATTAAATTTACGTTGGATGTTGGTTCCAATACTTTGACCTTCTTAAAACAAACAGAACACAAACCGTCTGTTGATGGATTTCCAAAAAATCCGCAACCTGCTTTACACAATAATACTTGATCGGCCATTTTTATTATTTCTCTTTTAATGTAATAATATAATATTATTTTATTCCAAACTTGATTTTTACAGGAGAATAGGTTGTGTTTTTCAATTATGTATATTATTTCAAACGTCATATTGCCAATATAAAATGTCTGATAGTCCCTCTGTCCGAATATAAGATTCCCATTTGAAAAATTTGGTTTATTTATTTATTAGGAGCAAAAAAAAAATAGAATAAAAATAAATCAAGTCTTCATTGATTTTTGTTTGAAAGTCAAACAAATATGAAATTTCGACAAAGGAATTCTTGGCCAGAAGTTAATCGTCGAATCACGATGCTCCGTGAACCAAGTTCGGTAATTGGTTGGTTTTAAATTTTCATCTTAAATAGCAAACTTTCATTTTTCATGTCACGAATAGCACTGTTAAACTAAAATATTTGTGTGAAATGGGAATCTTATATTCGGGCAGATGAAGTATTAAATTTAGAAGATTTAATAATTTAATTATTCCAATCTCAACAAACTTCACCAATATACAGGGTTTTTAGCGAAAATTTAGTGAAAAAGTGTTTCTAGTTGATTTTCAAAAGGTGTAATTTAAATCATCACTCAATCGTGTACACAATGCGGTGATGTTTTATTCTTACTCACAATTATCTCCCCGACACTCGGTCACTGCTCCATATTCCTTGTGCTAAAAACTTTCTCTATTAATCGTTTAATACTGATTACCATAAGTTTGTAACTTTATCTATCACGGTTTGAGTGTACCTGGGGGGTGCTCCACACCCCCCAGACCCCCCGGTCTCTGAAAGTATGGCTTATAATTTTGGCTAATTAAGATATTAGTTACTTGAGTGTGACTTGTTAAACTTAAGATTAATTAAGGGAAACCGGTTTATGAGGTCGAAATTTTGCTGTTTTTCATGATTTTTTTAACCAGGAAGGAATAATCACAAATTATTTAAACTTGGAGGATATTTTATTTATGTTTTCATGTACACTTTAGAATTTTTTCAAACGATTTCCGCCTTAAATAGAAAAGTTACCGCGTGCAGTCCATGGGCGATTGCCATCCGAGCATTTGGCTTGCGTACATCCCTGACGTTGCAATTTTATCTGTAATCATCAGGATTTTTTTTTCATTAAAAACATATTTTCTAAGAATATGAACCTAATTTTGATCAAACAAATTGAAAATTGCATGTTTTTGAGGTGTTTGAACACAATGTCATGTTTTTATACTATATTTTTTCATCTTTCTTGCATAAAAATATATTTTTAATAACAATATAATCCCAGAATTTGGTTCATGTTACGTGGAATTGAATAAAGAATATCTACACCAAATTTCAGAACGATTGATCAATAACTTTTTGAGCTAGAATGTACGCTAGTCGAAAAAATGTCGTTTCGAGAAAACCGCGTTTGAAATATAATGTAGCGAAATCGAGAAATTCAAGGCAGTATTTAATTATAATTAGCGTGCGCTTTTCACAGAACCGATGGGCGGTCACTTAAGTGCTCATTGCATTCAAACTAATGGGAATTTTGCTTTGAAATTTTGACCACATATTCTTGAATAGTTATACTAACGATTCATGCAATAAAAAAAAAGACGATATTTCGATCGGTCTAAACTGGTTTCCCCTTAAATATTTTAGAGATTTCTTCTAGATCGGTTATGCTGATATCTTCAATTTATTTTTAATAAAAAATAAACTGCACTAACCGGGGGGTCTGGGGAGTGTGGAACACCCTCCAGTACTTCACTGTCAAAACATAAAAACATTCAATCCTTACAAATTGATTATGAGTAGAGTTTAATATAGCAATTTGGTTTTCTTGAGAACAAAACATATTATACTGGGGAAATTCATAATTCCCCCCATCCCTCGATTCTCGTTCACTGCTATATATTTCTTGTGCTAAAAACTTTCACTATTAATCGCTTAATACTGATGACCATAACTTTGCAATTTTATCTATACAGTTTGAGTGTATCTGTGGGTGATCACCCCCCAGACCTCCGGTTTCTAAAAGTATGGTTTATAATTTGGGGTAATTAGGATATTAGGTTCTTGAGTGTGACTTGTTAAAGTTAGGATAACTTCTTTTTCTAGATCGGTTAAGTTGACATCTTCAATTCATTTCTAATAAAAAATAAACTGCACAAACCGGGTGGTCTGGAAGGCCTCATGTTGATAGGCAAAACATTCTAGGTTTACAGATTATGTCTAAGCAAGCCTGTAGCCAGCCCCCGATTTGTTTAAATAATTTTTTTTAAGGTAAAAAATTTTAATTTTGAAAATAGATCGGTGTAGGTATTTTCAAGTTAGAAAATTTTTACAAGTGCCCTCCTCGAAATGAAATCCTGGCTACGGGCCTGTCTACAGGGTTTAGGAATATCTGCGGAATTTTTAAAGATTTTTCTAAGAAAATATTAATTTTAAACCTAACAATACTGTAGGACAATTCCTTTTCACCAGCAACGTAGATACAAAATTGCGTCTAAAAATTAAAAAAATTTTAAAGTTGAATTATTAGTTGGAGTTTTCCACGAATTTGAGGTAACCAGGTGTAACAGTAAAATTAAAATAAACAAGCCAAGATTATGGCCAAGAAACTTTCGAAGTTCTTTGAAAATATTTGAAGTATTTATAATATTTTTGACATCCCTCGGAAATATGTGCAATGTCTTTAAAATCTATAAAGATCGTTGGATTTCTTTAAAAAGATTGGGAATCTCTAGAAAATCTTAAGAAATTATTTAAAAATATATTGAGTTAACTTCGTAAATCCTTAAAATCTTCAAAAATATTTAGAAAACGTTAAAATTCTTTAGAGATCTTTAATAACACAAACATTTGAACATAATCAAAATTTTTTGAAAATATTTGGAGTTTTTAGAGAATTTTTGTAATACCTGAGAAATCTGGTAATATCTTTAATATCCTTGCAATTATTTCTTTAAAATCTTTGGATTATACAGAAAATCTTTGGAATTCTTTAAAACCTACAAAATTCTTTAAACATATTTGGAGGTTCTTAAGCATTTTTAATATTTATTGAAAATCTATAAAAGCTCTGAAAATCTTTGTAATTCTCTTAAAATCTTTGAAATTATTCGAAAATCTTTGAAAACCTCCGAACTTATTTGGATTTTCATAAAAATTTTTTCTGATTTTAGAAGAATTTCAGAAGAAAACTTTAAAAAAGCTTCCTTACTCTTTTAACAACTGAACTTTCCTAAGAAATATTAGGGAGGAAATTTAGGGAAAAGTTGCTGTATCTGGCAACTTTAGTCCAAATACTCGCTTCTAGCTAGGGCAAAATAAAAACTTTATTCTGATCGTTTTCCCCAAATCAGAAAGCAGCAACTATCTATCAAGGGGGCAGGCATGGCATTTGAAATCGAGTTAACGACTTAAAAGAAGAAAATACAAATTCTTCAAAGAAAAAATGAAAGTTTGCTATTTAAGCTGAAAATTTAAAACCAACCAATTACCGAACTTGGTTCACGGATCATCGTGATCCGACGATTAACTTCTGGCCAAGAATTAATTTGTCGAAATTTCATATTTGTTTGACTTTCAAACAAAAACCAATGAAGACTTGATTTATTTTTATTCTATTTTTTTTGCTCCTAATAAATAAATAAACCAAATTTTTCAAATGGGAATCTTATATTCGGACAGAGGGACTATCAGACATTTTCATATTGGCAATAAGACGTTTGAAATAATATACATAATTGAAAAACACAACCTATTCTCCTGTAAAAATCAAGTTTGGAATAAAATAATATTATATTATTACATTAAAAGAGAAATAATAAAAAATGGCCGATCAAGTATTATTGTGTAAAGCAGGTTGCGGATTTTTTGGAAATCCATCAACAGACGGTTTGTGTTCTGTTTGTTTTAAGAAGGTCAAAGTATTGGAACCAACATCCAACGTAAATTTAATAACCGACCAGGCAAAACCTCTCGAACTCTCAGAAGTAGAACCAGAACCAGAAGGTGCAGTTGCCAATAATCCTGAAATTGCAACTATCCCGGACGAAGTGATGAAAAAAAGAAAGAAAAATCGATGTGAATTGCCCGATTGCAAGAAAAAACTAGGACTTATTCCACTGAAATGTCGGTGTGGTGGAAACTATTGTGGTCTTCATCGATACAGCGATCAACACAATTGTCCGGTAGATTATGTCGCGTTGGGAAGACGGGAACTAGAGGCCATGCTTCCGTTAGTAGCGGGGGAAAAAGTAAAAAAGATTTAATTTAAAGTACCTAATTAATTTTAAATATTTTTTTGTCAACATTGTTTATTAAATAAAAAATAATAATTTTGAATTCAAGCTTAGTACAGACGTGGTATAAATTTTATTGTATTTCGTCGTTCGTAACTAGTGTGCACATGCCGTACGTCATGTTGCAAATTTTTAAGTTATGCATGTTAAGAGCACAAAAATATAAGGCCTTTAAAGTGAAGATGAATTAGGTAGGACTTCTATTAAAGCCACAATTCAATTTTGAAAATCATTATTTTCCCATAAAAAACACAGGCAAACAAATTATTGCGTAATATTGTGTAACAATGCAGGTTTTCACTTTACGGGACTTGTAAATCTAGTTAGGTTAAAAATATTGGAGGGGTGGAAATTAGTAGTACAACATAACGATTTTGTCCGTCGCTCCCTGCTATCTGTCGAGTCAACATATAAACATTGCCGAAGAGGACCGGTCTAGGAGGATATTTAGTTAGTAAAGCGTTTGGCAAAACGTCCTGGAGCGCCTGGAGCGAAAGGGATCATTAAACATTTTTTCAACCGGGAAATATAAATTTTAGGCCTGGCAGAGAATACGAAAATCAGCAATGGGCTATGGTCTAAACTTTGAAATATAAAAAAACACTCTGCAAAAAGAGGTTTTATACCCCGCCCCCCCTGACAAAATTTTGCTATTGTACCTTAGGTTTTTGACAGTAAATATAAAATTGATCTGTCAAAATGAAACAAAAGTGTTAATTTTGTTTCCAAATCATTTTTAATAAAATTAAATAATTTTAATTTTGGCATCCTCAATGTTCCATAGGCGCCAATTATGGTAAGACGCAGAATTCCCCATCTCCTGACCATAATATAATGACAATTTGATAAAAATTGCTTATTTCTGTTGATTTCCTACAAAATGAATAAATAAGACGGTTTAATTTTGAAAAATTGTAAATCAGGCAAGAACTGACGAGAGGGGGGAATGAGGGAATCCCCTCTGGGTCCGGAATTTTTGAGGAAGCCCGTAATATTGGGCATTCTAATTTTTTGATTTTAGTCTAAATAAGTAAGGAACAATTTATGAACTTTCCGAAAAGCTATGCCCAAAATAGTGCGGCTCCTAAGGTACTTCTCACAGGCCCGGGTTTATCTTCCAACGGCCCTGAATCAGGCAGTATCTGTAGATCAAAGTGGAATTCAAAGTCATACTTTTTGCCATTTGGTGAAAAGCCGAGCCGGTGGCTTTTCAATGCAGGACCGGAGCCAGCTTTTATACCGCTTCAAGCAAGATTAAGAATTTTCCACTCCCCCTTGCTCTGAGTAAATCTGGGGCAAAAGTTTTATACAATTATAATTATATCATTACTAGTGGTAACAACCGGCACTAAATCTCAATTCAAAGAAACTCTCTTTTTCGTGGAAAACTGAAATTTCCCTGGATTTAGGGAAGATTTCCTGCATCTGGCAACGTTGTTACTACTCGGAAAGCTAAAAATTTGATATTGTAGACCTGTTTTTGCGTATGTGGTGTATTCAAGGGAGGGGGGACATCGGAGCAATCCCCCCCAGAATAACTCGAATTATAAGTTTTGAATTTATTGTATTTTTTTGAATTTTGGAATTTAGGCAAGAGTTATCGTAAGATTCCCAAACTCGAAAATACACTTTTTCTTTTAGAAATTTTAGAAATATTTAAGGTGAAGATGAATTTGGTGTATTCTTTAATAAGCCCACAATTTAAATTTGAAAATCACGAATTTATCATAAGAAATACATGGCTTGTCGAAACGGCTTGCAGCAACCGTAGCGGATCGAAGCGAAGGCTGCGGAAAGTCGGTTTTGACAAACGCAACTACGACAAGACTTGGATTCACTCTAAAAGTGAATTTTTTTCAAAATTTGTGACCTCGACCACAAATTTTATTTATTTAACTGTTAATTAGACTCTCATCTTTCATAATTCGTTTTAAAAATCGGGATTCGGGGATCTTAACTGTAACAACTACCTGGTTTAATTTTGATAGGCGGGGTAACAGTTTATAAGAACCAATGACAAAATTGCATTCCAAATTAACTTTAAAGCCGTCTTTTTCAAAATTGTGTGAACCGACCGCAAATTTAATTTTTTTATACGCTAATTAGACCCTCGTTTTTCATAATTCACTTCAAAAATCATGAAATTCCGAATTCGGGATTATTGACCGTCCCCGGCAAAACATTCAATGTTTACAGATTATGAGTAAGCAGGCCCGTAGCTAGGGAGGCACTTGAACCTCCTCCTGATTAGTTAAAAAATTCTTTTTGACAATAAAAAATTAAAATTTTGAATATAAATAGGTATAGGTATTTTCAGGTTAGAAAATTTTTACAAGTGCCCCCCTCGAAATAAAATCCTGGCTGCGGGCCTACAGGGTTTAAGAATATCTGCGGAATTGTTAAAAAATATTTTAAGAAAATATAAATTTTAAACTTGGCAATATCTTTTTCACCAGCAACGCAGATGAAAAACTGCGTTGAAAAATTGAAGAAATTTAATTATTAGTTCGAGTTTTCCACAAATTTGAGGTAACCAAATGATGACAGTAAAATTAAAATGAGCACGCCAAGATTATGGCCAGGAAACTTTCAAAGTTATTTGAAAATATTTGGAGTATTTAGAGAATATTTGACATCCCTTGGAAATATGTGCAATGTCTTTAAAATCTATAAAGATCGTGGGATTTTTTTAAAAAGATTAGGAATCTCTAAAAAATCTTTGAAGAAATTATTTAAAAATATATTGAGTTAACTTCGTAGTTACTTAAAATCTTTAAAAATATTCGGAAAACGTTAAAATGCCTTAGAGATCTTTGAAATTCTTTAAATACTATAAAAACTTTTTGAAAATATTTGGAGTTTTTAGAGAATTTTTAGAATTCCTGGGAAATCTGGTAATATCTTTAAAATCTTTGTAATTATTCTTTTACAATCTTTATAAATCCTTGGATTATATAGAAAATCTTTGAAATTCTTTGAAACGTACAAAATTCTTTAAACATATTTGGAGGTTCTTGAGCATCTTTAATATTTCTTGAAAATCTATGGAATATCTATAAAAGCTCTGAAAATCTTTGGAATTTTGTTAAAATCTTTGAAATTATTCGAAAATTTTTGAAAATCTTTGAAATTATTTGGATTTTTATGAAAATCTTTGAAAACATCCAAAATAATTTGGATTTTATGAAAATCTTTACTGATTTCAGAAGATTTTCGAATAATTTCGGAGATTTTAAGAAAATTTCAGGAAAAATTTAAAAAAGTTTTCTTAAATTTCCTAAGGGACGTTAGAGAGGAAATTTAGGGAAAATTCCCTGTATCTGGCAACTCTATTCGAAATACTCGCTTCCAGCTAGGGCGTAATAACAGCTTTATTCTGATCGTTTTCCCCCGGATCAGAAAGCAGTGACTATCTATTAAGGGGGAGGTATGGCACTTGAAATCGAGTTAATGGCTTAAAAAGAGAAGAAATAAATGTTAGAAAAATTAATTAAAATGAAAATGTCTGACAAGGAGACCACCCGACCTTACCCTCACCGATTTGCTTGATTTTTGTTTTACGAGCAGGTTATGACTAGAAATGAAGCGGGCCAAAATATTAGAGCGCGATATTCACCCGTTGCCGAGAAAATCTACTTTGAAAATATCGTCTTTTTTCATATTTTATGGGGTACGGCTGAAGGGTCTAGTAATTTTCTTATTGGTATCTGTGGATATAGGGATAACAAAAAATACTATATATAAATTAAAATTATAATATATCAAGTTATACCTATATATCGTTTCGACAATGTCTGACTACAAATTCATGGAAACACTGGGCCCTTCGACAGTTGAAGAAATCGAAACCGATGAAGAATCTCTGTATAGTGAAATTTCTAGGAGGCGATTGAAAGATGCGATGGTGTATTGTCAGCAACTCCTTATTGCAAATAATTTAATGGCGCCAGAAGCTTCTGCGGTAATTAGTGAAGACGCTGTGGTAGTAGGAGAAGACATTTACCATTACATTATAACAACGTTAGGAGAAAAAGCAATTGTGTCGGAGGACGAAATTTTGAAGAAGTAAAAGAAAATATGACCGAAGATTGTTCTCCAGAGAGAAAAGGATGAAAATAGAAAAATCGATAATATTCCACTAGATTACAAAATCAAGGTTTCTAATATTGCTAGGCAACATCCAAAGTGGAGCATTAAAACTCTTCAAAAAGGAGGATGTTCCCGTCTAAAAAGCTTTAAGGATTTGAAGAAATGGAGAAAACAAATTCAAAATGGTGGAACAAAATTTGATAAATTTGAAATTATTGACTCTTGGAGCAATGACAGGTTTGTAGAAGCTCGCAAAAACTCTCAACAAGTATCAACAAGAAACTTGCAACAGTGGGCATTATCTGCAGCGGGTCAGTTTGAGAATTTTGAATTCAAAGCCTCTGAAAATTGGGTTGTTCGATTCAAAAGAAGACACCGAATTGGCCAGCGAAAAATAACCAAATTTGTAAGCCAAAGAGAAACCGCGACACTGGAGGAAACTTTGGCTGCCGCTGAAAGATTTCGAATCCAGACTCGTGCGTTGATACCGAAATTTGACAAAGATCTTGTTATCAATACAGATCAGACTGGGTGTCAATACCAGTCAAATTATAACCGAACTCTCGCGGAGCGGGGATCAAAAGCTATTATTGTTAATACAAAGGACATGAACAAGGTCACCCATTCCTATACAGCACAGTATGCCATTACCCTCTCCGGAAAACTATTACCTCTCGTTTTTGTATGCCTACAAGAGGCGACAGGATCATTTGGGCCGAGGGTTAAAATATGTGTAGAAGAATATGCTAGAAAATATAAAATGTTGTTGTAACTTCTTCAAAGTCGGGAAAGTTGACAACATCTTTGTATAAAGATTATTTAACGAACGTTTTAAGCCATACGTGGGAAAAGAACGTTTTCTACTTATAATCGATTCTTGGGGAGGCCAAACAAATCTAGATCTATACGATGAAGTATTTCAGGATGAAGAAGGTCAATCAACTTGTACGATTAAAGTAATTCCTCCGAAATGTACACCATTGGTCCAGCCTTGCGATGTTTACTTTTATCGACAAGTAAAAAATTTTATCAAACGTCTTCAAAATTGTGCACAGTTGATCGAGACACAACGTGAAATCAATTCTCGGAAGATTGCATAAAATACAATCGATAGTACAACATCAGTTGTCCTCCCCAAATTTTTTTCGGATATGCTGCAGTACGCGTGGTTTGCTTCCAAGCTCACTGACGAGAGAAATGTTTTCATAAATGTAAACCAAATGTGCTTCCCCATAGAAATTTTAAACAATCCTTGCAAGTGTAAGAAAACTGCATTTATAAGGTGCGCTCGATGTAGTGAAACATATTGCTTTTTGTTTTACGACGAATATCACCCTGGCTCCTGCGAATTTTCGGATGATTCCTCCGAAGATTAATAGATAAAAATAAGATTTTTGATTTTTAGTACACAGCTTGATATATTATAATTTTAATTTATATATAGTATTTTTTGTTATCCCTATATCCACAGATACCAATAAGAAAATTACTAGACCCTTCAGCCGTACCCCATAAAATATGAAAAAAGACGATATTTTCAAAGTAGATTTTCTCGGCAACGGGTGAATATCGCGCTCTAATATTTTGGCCCGCTTCATTTCTAGTCATAACCTGCTCGTAAAACAAAAATCAAGCAAATCGGTTAGGGTAAGGTCGGTGGTCTCCTTGTGAATTAAAAATAGCAAAATGTTATTTTGAACTGAATCATTCTCTTATTGGTTAATCTTTACGACTAACTTAAAATTATTACCAGTTAATCGAGTTTTTCATCAATCGAGTTCACAATCACGGCGACCAATATGCCGCTTAACATCTTCAAGTAAGAATAAAACATCACCGTATTGTGTACACGATTGAGTGATGATTTAATTCACCGTCTTTGAAAATCAACTAGAAACACTTTTTCACTCACTTTTCGCTAAAAGCCCTGTACATTGGTGAGGTTTGTTGGGATTAAAATAATTAAATTATTAAATCTTCTAAATTTAATACTTTCTCTGCTCGAATATAAGATTCCCATTTCACACAAAAATTTTAGTTTCCAATTTTAATTTAACAGTGCCATTCGAGACTAAGGAAGAATATTATAGATTGAAGGACATTTTCTTCAAAGGAAAAATGAAAGTTTGCTATTTAAGTTGAAAATTTTAAACCAACCAATTACCGAACTTGGTTCACGGATCATCGTGATCCGACGATTAACTTCTGGCCAAGAATTAATTTGTCGAAATTTCATATTTGTTTGACTTTCAAACAAAAATCAATGAAGACTTGATTTTTTTTTTATTCTATTTTTTTTGCTCCTAATAAATAAATAAACCAAATTTTTCAAATGGAAATCTTATTTTCGGACAGAGGGACTATCAGACATTTTATATTGGCAATAAGACGTTTGAAATAATATACATAATTGAAAAACACAACCTATTCTCTGGTAAAAATCAAGTTTGGAATAAAATAATATTATATTATTACATTAAAAGAGAAATAATAAAAATGGCCGATCAAGTATTATTGTGTAAAGCAGGTTGCGGATTTTTTGGAAATCCATCGACAGACGGTTTGTGTTCTGTTTGTTTTAAGAAGATCAAAGTATTGGAACCAACATCCAACGTAAATTTAATAACCGACCAGGCAAAACCTCTCGAACTCTCAGAAGTAGAACCAGAACCAGAAGGTGCAGTTGCTAATAACCCAGAAACTGCAACTATCTCGGACGAAGTGATGAAAAAAAGAAAGAAAAATCGATGTGAATTGCCCGATTGCAAGAAAAAACTAGGACTTATTCCACTGAAATGTCGGTGTGGTGGAAACTATTGTGGTCTTCATCGATACAGCGATCAACACAATTGTCCGGTAGATTATGTCGCGTTGGGAAGACAGCAACTAGAGGCCATGCTTCCGTTAGTAGCGGGGGAAAAAGTAAAAAAATTTAATTTAAAGTAATTAATTTTAAATATTTTTTTGTCAACATTGTTTATTACATAAAAATAATAATTTTGAATTCAAGCTTAGTACAGACGTGGTATAAATTTTATTGTATTTCGTCGTTCGTAACTAGTGTGCACACGCCGTACAATTTGCAAATTAATATATAATTAATAGATATTAATAGATTAATATGAATGATTTGATGGTTATCAAAGTGATAAAATAATCAACTATTATATTAAAATAAAAATCATTCTTACCTTGGCCTTGATAAGATTACAGAAAACTACCTTATACGGGGAGATCTTAAAGTTGGCACCAGCAATCATCTGAAAATTTAATTGACCCATAATATATCACTTCAGTTTCACTTGTTCTAGTCATGATGATAATAATGCGTTGAAATTCAAGTTCCTGGAACAGTTGAAAGTGCTTGACGAATAGAACTTCAACAATATCCAACGCAGCCAAAGAACGTAATTAAAACAAGAGAGTATTTGGTTAAAACGATTCCTCAACGCACGGCGACTTCATATTATATATTCAGTTGTTAACAGATTTAAAGACTTATAAATGTAACGTTTTAAATTTATCTACGATAGTTCAAAATAATGAAATTTTACTGACAAACCGTAATTCTTAATTACTTTATTAGCACCGTTAGTAAATAACGTTAAGATTAAATTTTAATATTATAAAATATACCTATTCAAATTTAGCGCGATATTAAATTAATTCAATTTTAATCTCATATAGTTGATTTGTCCAGCCCGGTATATTAAAAGAGAAAAATCATAATGTTTTCTACTGATAGTAGTAATGTAAGTAAAGTTTTCTCTTTGGTTCATCTTAACGGTTAAATATTTAAGATTTTCAAAATAAATTAGGACGCCACTGTTATTTAGGTAAAATTGATGTAACTGAAAAGGGAGATAACATACCAAAAAATAAAAGTTAACGAGACGAGACGTGACATATGTGACGTGACTGTTAAGTTCGAAACTTTGAAAATCTACAAAATCTGTCAAATATTCATACTTTGTGTTTTTTCTATTTTTCCTTGAAAATTTACATATAAGCAAAATAATTTTTATTACAATTACAAATGTCACTGTAATTTTACTATATGGTAGCAATAAAGTTTGCTAGTGATTTCCTTCTGCTGTAAAAACTAGAAAAAGCAGTAAAACTACATTTAAAAAGTTTTTACAATTTTTATGCTTTGAGCATAACAATCGATAGCAAAAGTTAAATGTTGCTTGTTCTAGACAAATTGTAAAAAACCAAATTTCTTATATTCAGCTTTAAAGCCTGAATTCTATGGAATCTTTGGCTTGTGCCCAATTTTTCGCTTAGAGATATCTCTTAGATAATCTATCTATTAGATAAATTAACGAAGTAACCAATCAGACGGCAGCAAAACAAAACAATCAGAAATTTATCTTATAGATAGATTATCTAAGAGATATCTCAAGGTGAACAAATCGGGCATTAGACTAACAGTGAAAAATGTAAATGCTGTTGCAGGGCGCCAGATGAAATTAATAAAATAAACGAGGAAAAAATAAAATTGTTTATTCTTACATCAAAATTACCTTATAAACAAAAGATAAAGGTAGCAAATTTTAAATTTCGAAATTCATAATTTAAAAAAATGAACGCTGAAGCTACAATGCCACAAGTAACTAAACTTATAGCTCTCTGCACTAAAAATTGAAGCAACATTAAAATTAGAATATGAAATACTTCGTAACCACAAGTAAATGGAAATAATGCGATTAATTCGCGCGCACAGATGCCTTCGTCATATCAAATTATTGAACAATGGCTTAAAACCTAATGTAAGTCGGTCGTTCAATATCAAGCAGCTCTTATCGTAATTCTAAACTTGCAATTTCACTTTTCTAAGGTGAATTTCGCTTTTAAAAATTTTTTAATTTAGTAATTTTTATCTGTCGCGTTTATTGTGGTTCGATCGCTCTGGACCAAGAAGGGGCTAATAAAAAAAATAAATAACCAAATTTTTTCGTTTAATTAGAAATCTGCTGTTCGGTATGGGCGTGGCTTATACTGAAATATTTTGGTTAATTTCATAAATTGAAAATTTTTCAATTAATTTTTATTTTGTGAAAATAATTACAGTAAATTAAGAAACAACCTCTGCAATCTCACAGTTAAACCAAAATTTTAAACTACAACTGAACAACCGGACCATTTTCACCATTTTTTTGTAAATTATAAAAGATAATAATGCTATATAGGCATAAAAAAATAAAATTTGCCACCACAGACTATCACTATAACTGATAAAAATACGCTCCAAGTTAAGATATTTATGTGTCCATCGATGGGCGGAGCTAGGGCGTACGAATACAGCCAATACGACGTTCGAATTACAAATTTAATTTTTTGAGCCTATATTTTCAAAAATTTTTGAATGATTCATAGCTTATGAATTTCATAATTGTATATTTGATTACAATCATCCATAAATGCTTGATTAAATTTTTGCTTTTTTTGGTTTTGTTTTGTGTACTCTTCCTTACTCCAACCATTTAAATTACGCCCCATTAACAACTCCCTCGTATGTCCTCCCTGAACACTTTATCCAAACCTCTGATTGAAGGTACTTGATAAGGTTGCAAGATAAAGCAGTGGACCTACAGTGTTAACGAGGAATCCGAACCACGGTCGAGGTGTTCCCGTAGGTCAAATTTAAGAACTCGTGTCGAATAGGGTTTGCACTAAACCGTGCTCGTGTCGAATCGAATCTGCACCGAACCGTACTGCGGTGAAACGGCTGTGCGGAATCGGCGGCGTCGAAACGGCTGCGCAGAACTGGACCATTCTCTTCCCACGATGATCGAAACGGCATACCACCAAGCTCTCATGACACACCCACTCTCCATAATTTAATCTACGTCCTTACCTGTAATTTGCTAAGCACGCCTTTCAACACGCCTTTTTGCTTCCACTATTTGCACTACGCCTCCTCCCCATTACTTAATTTATTACCCGGAGGTTATCTGTAACTAACTCTTGAATACTTCCGGTAGCTATATATTATCTTTCTGAATAGATTTATGACAAAGCCTATACAAAAACCTTTATGTAAGATGTCACGTGACATGACTATGAACATTTCTCACCCGCCTTGAACTTACAAGGGGAGACCGGCAACTTTCCCTCACTGAATTGATTCATTTTCATTGTGCGTGTAGGTCTTGTATTAGACTTCATCAGGTGCAAGTATAAGAGCACGCTTCTTTGCCAATTTCGAGAAAATTAAAAACATATGCGAAGGGTACTGGGATCGCATCCAGCTCCTTCCAATTTGTTTTTTTTTTGTATTTGATTATTAACTCCCCCCAGTATAATTTATGTCATCGTTCTCAAGAAACCCAAACGCTATAATAAACCCTACTCATAATCTGTAAAATTTGAATGTTTTACCTTTCAGCAGTGAGACACTGGAGGGTGTTCCACACCCCAGACCCCCGGTTTGTGCAGTTTATTTTCTAACCGATCAAAAAAAAATCTCTAGAAATACTAATTAATCCTAACTTTAACAAGTCACACTCGAGTAACTAATATTCCAATTAGCCCAAATTAGAAACCAAAGTTGACGAGACCGGGGGTCTGGGGGGTGTGGAGCACCCCCCAGGAATACTCAAACTGTGATAGATAAATTTGCAAACTTATGGTTATCAGTATTAAGCGATAATGGTGAAAGTTTTTAGCACAAAAAATATAAAGCAGTGACCAAGAATCGGGGGGGATTATGAATTCCCCAGTATAATATGTCATCGTTCTCAAGAAAACCAAAACGCTATAATAAACCCTACTCATAATCTGTAAACATTGAATGTTTTACCTTTCAGCAGTGAGGCACTGGAGGGTGTTCCACACCCCCCAGACCCCCCGGTTTGTGCAGTTTATTTTCTAACCAATCAAAAAAAAAATCTCTAGAAATACTAATTAATACTAACTTTAACAAGTCACACTCGAGTAACTAATATTCCAATTAACCCAAATTATAAACTAAAGTTGACAAGACCGGGGGGTCTGGGGGGTGTGGAGCACCCCCCAGGAATACTGAAACTGTGATAAATAAATTTGCAAACTTACGGTTATCAGTATTAAGCGATAATGGTGAAAGTTTTAAGCACAAAAAATATAAAGCAGTGACCAAGAATGGGGGATTATGAATTCCCCAGTATAATATGTCATCGTTCTCAAGAAAACCAAAACGCTATAATAAACCCTACTCATAATCTGTAAACATTGAATGTTTTACCTTTCAGCAGTGAGGCACTGGAGGGTGTTCCACACCCCAGACCCCCGGTTTGTGCAGTTTATTTTCTAACCAATCAAAAAAAAAATCTCTAGAAATACTAATTAATACTAACTTTAACAAGTCACACTCGAGTAACTAATATTCCAATTAGCCCAAATTATAAACTAAAGTTGACGAGACCGGGGTCTGGGGGTGTAAGCACCCCGGATTACTCAAACCGTGATAGATAAATTTGCAAACTTACGGTTATCAGTATTAAGCGATAATGCTGAAAGTTTTAAGCACAAAAAATATAAAGCAGTGACCAAGAATGGGGATTATGAATTTCAGTATAATATGTCATCGTTCTCAAGAAAACGAAAACGCTATAATAAACCCTACTCATAATCTGTAAACATTGAATGATTTACCTTTCAGCAGTGAGGCACTGAAGGGTGTTCCACACTCCCAAAACCCCCGGTTTGTGCTGTTTATTTTCTAACCGATCAAAAAAAAATCTCTAGAAATACTAATTAATCCTAACTTTAACAAGTCACACTCGAGTAACTAATATCCCAATAAGCCAAGTTGTTGAGACCGGGGGATCGGAGGGGGAGGAACACCCTCCAGTGCCTCATTGCTAAAAGGTAAAACATTCAATGTTTACAGATTATAAGTAGGATTTATTATAGCGCTTTGGTTTTCTTGAGAACGATGACATATTATACTGAGAGAGATTAATAATCAAATAAATAAAAAAACAAATTGACAAGAGCTGGATGCGATCCCAGTACCCTTCGCATATGTTTTTACTTATTTTGCAATCTTACGCAATTCCATCAACAACTTATCAAATTTATGTTAATTTTATGCAGTTCGTCAGTAATATATAATTATTTAAATTCAATTTTCTCGAAATTGGCAAAGAAGCGTGCCCTTATACTTGCATCTGTTGAAGTCCAATACAAGACTTACACGCACAATGAAAATGAATCAATTCAGTGAGGGGAAGTTGCTGGTCTCCCCTTGTTAGTATAGTAAAAATAACTCGATTTTTGTCATTTACAAAAAATTACTTGACATTTTATTTATACAAAAATACATTATCTTTAAATTCAATTTCTTTTTTTTGCACCATAAAAAGTTATCGACTTACGATGTTTGATGTTTTTTCAATCCACGTTTTTCCCGATTTGCTAGAAATAAAAAGATCCTACAAAAAATTCTTATATACTATCAAGTTAAAAGGCATTTTCCTTCTCTGTAATTTCGATTTCAATTTAAGTTCTACGAAAAACATTTACCAAGTAATGACTATTTGCAGTGGCGTATTTAGAGGTGGGCACGGAGGTAATTGCTCTTGCAAAAAGAGTCGCGGATTGTATTCATGAAGCCCTTCATGATAAAAAAAATAATGTTTAAAATAAGTTTTGAATTTCTTTTGTTTTTTCGATTTTTATTATCACTTTACCACTGACGCGCATGAATATATTAACGAGCATCTGAAAAATAAGTTAGTTTGCCCCTTCCCCCATAGGCACTTTTTAAATACGCCACAGACTGTTGATTGTTAACATAGTAGGTTTTCATTGAAATCAAAATTGTTAATTTTGACAGAGATAATTCATGTACCATTTGCATCAAATTTTGTAATGTGCTAATATCTAATGTAAGTACAAGAGGGGGGACAAGAATCCATCATTTAATTCAAGTTTTCATTTATTCGTTCAATCAAATCAGGCTATAATTAAGTTAAGGCGGCGATTTTTCTCAAGGAAAAACCTGTTGTCAACAGATGGCGCGACAATATAAAAACAAAAACTACAAAGAAACCAAAATATTACTTATTGTTATATTCCTGATAATCTAGAATTAAACGTTATACTTAATAAAACATGGAATAATGCCGTTTTGTTAAAATCTGTTAATTACTTTTTCTGAAAAGAAAAAGTCAATGCTCAAATTATAAATAAAAAGAAATAACTTTCAATAAGGATAGACCACCAAGCCATTCGTACAAAATTTTTTTGTATATCTTGACCTATTTATTTTGTCTCTAGGGGTCGTCCATAAAGGGGACGTCCTTGCCTTTGGAGGAGGGTGTCGCAAAATGTGACAAGGGGGTGGAGAGTGGTTAACCAAATGTGACGTCCGCGTAAATTTTTCATTTTTGGGGTTTGTAAAAAATCGTGCTTAAGAATTTTTTTCATATAATTTTTAAATATTATGATAAATAAGGGGGGGCGGCTTTGATTTGTGACCATTGGAGTTCCGGAGAGGAGAGAATAAAAGATTGTGACCAACTTTGACAAAGAGGAAGGGGTCAATAATTAAAAAAAAATTGCGGACGTCCTTTATGGACAGCCAAATAAGTATTAATTTTACTCAAAAATTCTACTTCGGAAGGGCTGCATTTCTCCAACCGCCCCCTCTAAAAGTTTTCGCTAATAACTCCGCGACAGATGTGGTTCAAACGATGAAAATGGAAGCTTAGGGACGTCCATTAATTACGAGAGGTTATTTTTTCCAAATTTGGACCCTCCCTCCCCCTTGGTAAGATTTGTGAGATGTGGTGGTACTACGTTTAAAATACACAATAACGATTTTAATTAAAGTAATTTTTACAGTGTATGCCCGGAATTGATTTTGTAATACAAAATTATATTTGTTATATAATTTACATAAATATTCTCTTAATTAAAAAGTTGTCGCGAGATTTTCATTGACCCCCATTTTGAGCTCATGTAATTAATGGACGTCCCATTATTGAAGCTCAAACGTTTGAGACCAATTTCAATAAAAAATTCGCGTTGAGGGGAGGCCGACAAAATGTACCTCTGGAAGAATAAGTATTTAACTAAATCCATTCCGAGTTACGGTGATTGCCTAATTTTTTCTACTAAATAACCAAAATTGAGCGGTTTCTCCTGTAGTGCAACTCCGTTGAATTATTGAACGAAACAATTGAATTTTTGTACAAATCAGCATTGTTGAGCCAAAAAACGATTAAATTATTAAATCAAAACCAATTAAACAAAAATATTTGAATTATCAAACTAAAGAGTTGCATTTTTGAAAAAACACAATTACATTGTTAGAACTAAAAACAATTGAATTATCAAATCAAAACAATTCAACAGAACTGGATAAGTAACAAATTACGACTGGATTACAGCGACCAGAAATAGAACCGCTCTCTAGCCTGTAAGTGTACGGTTTTCACCACACTGCTGCTCATTTATTAAAATTATTAAAGATAATTGATGTATTAATCAATTTGTTAAACAAAGCAGTTGAATAGTTGAATTATTAAACAAAACAGTTGAACGATTAAAGAAACAGTTGCATTGTTGAATCAAGAATAATTGAATTGTTAAATCAGAAACAATTGAATTATTCAACCAACAACAATAAATGATAAACTAAAAATAATTGAACTGCTGAACAAAAGAGTTGAATTATTTTATCAAACAGCTGAATTTATTAAACAAAGCAGTTGAATTACTCAACGAAACAGCTGAATTAGTAAACAAAATAGTTGAATCCAAGATAATTGAATTATTGAACCAAAACAATTGAATTATTAAACAAAAATAATTGAAATGCTGAACAGAGTAGCTAAACCAAACACCAGAATTTTATAAACAAAATAATTGAGTTAAACAAAACAGTTGAATGAAATAGTTACATTTTTTAACAAAACAATTGAATTGTAGAACCAGAAACGACTTAATTATCTTAAAAATAATTGAATTATTAAATCAAAAACAATTGAACAGAGTTCTTACTTCATTTTTCAAAACAAATTCTCTGACTACTCCACATTTTCTATTAATAAAATTGATAATTTTCCTTAATTTTTCAAAATTTGGTAAATTTTAAAAATGAAATAATATGGATTGACTAAACGAGAAGGATCTTAATATTACATATAGAAAAATTGCTTAATACAAATTTAAAAAAATTATTTAGTAATTTTAATAAATCCAAAACATAATTTTCATTACTTTTTTAAAATTTTAAAAACAATAAAAAATACCCTGACCTTTTCGTAACAAAATTTACAATTTTAAACTCTCGAACTTTTCCAGACAAGTTAAAAATTAAGTTTGTTAGTTATTGCGTAAACTACGGCCCACCCCTGACGACACCACTATGGTCTTTCCCAGGTAAATGTTGTCATCTAGTACAGCGTACGGTAATTGTCTAATTTGAATTAATTATAAAGTACGGAAAAACAAAAAAATTTTAATTCTAAAATATAAGTAAATTATGATTTGCCAAACTGAATGTCCTTACTCCTTCCATAAAAATTTCGCAAATAGTTCCTTTTTTGGAAGTCGAAATCAAAAATCTAATTTTTGGAGAAGGGGGAGCCCATTTTTCAAGACTGTGGATAACTCTACAGATTGTCGACACTGAAACATTCGGTCGAAAGAGACGGCCACCAAAATTTAAATAAAATCTCTGTACGTTCTTGCATCATCAACAATTAAAAATTTAAATATCTAAAATTATTTATTTAATAAAAAAAACAAGTGAGCGAGATGACTCGTGGTATTCATCGTAAAAAAACAAATAATTATGTACATCACAAATACTATTCATCCATATCTGCATCTTCTGCATCATTTTCTTCTTCCTCTTCTTCGTCCTGATTTTCCATAGCTTCGTCTGCTTGCTCTTGTTTTATTTTTCTGAACCCTTTGTCTTTTATCCAGCAACTTTTTAATACAAAATGAAACTTTGCCATCTGAATGCCCAACAATTCCAACATTTTTGCTTGTTCCGGAGTTAAAATGTCACCTTTTTTGCAAATTGAAAAGTCTTTTATCAAAGTCACCACGCCTAGAAATAAAACACATTTTAGCACTAAAATCGTTGACTCGTCTCCCGTTTACCTTTATCCAGTTTAGTCGGCATCCCAATCTGCCTCAAATACGGCTCTATGGAGTGTGCAAATTGACTCAATGGTCCTTCGTCTAATTTAACCTTCTTGGTGGCTTTAAACCCAGCCCGCGCATACTCATCTTGCGAATAATTTTTAAACCATTCCACAACTTCGTCTTTACTTTGATCGGTAAATAAAACCCCACATTGTCCAGTCAAACATTTTGAAATCTGCAAAATCACAAAATTACCATACAAATCAATGACAAAAATCAAAAAGCACAATAACCTTGAAAATTCCATCTTGCACTTCGTCTTCCGGCGTCCTGCCCAATCCAACCCCGATAATTTTATTTTTACCAATAAAGAACCGACTCGTTTTGAAAGCGTCACGCACTTCTTTCATCTTATTTGTACGAAAATTATTATACGTAAAAACGTAAACGCTTGAGTATTTCTCGGCGCAACTTCGCACATCCTCTATGATTTTTTGTTTCAACGGAAGCCCCTTCTTCTGGGTTTTCCATGGGGTGTTATCTCCCAGGTAAAAATTCGGAACATGTTTTAGTTTGTTCTCCAATCACTTTGGCGCTGTGTGCGCTAATTTTAAAGTACGCCCTTTTTAAGTTGGCAGTTACTTAACCTATAAATTTTTACACACTGCTTTATTTTTGTTGGTGGTGTTCATTATTAACACATATCAAAATGAAGAATCATTTTTATTTATTCGTACATCAGCTTGTTAGTTCGGTCATTCGGAAAACGGAAAAGTGCAAAATGGTTTATTGTTGTGTGATAAATTGTTATAATACTAGTAAAGTTGCAACTTTTCATAGATTGCCATATTTGGACGAAGAGGTAATTAATTGAATGAATATGAATTGAATCATTAATTCACTAACAATGTTGCTAATATTTTAGTTATACAATGAATTAATATGACTCTAAAAGGTCTTGGGATCAGTCAACTTTGAGGACAACACAGATCCAGTCCGAACAATGGCCAATCGGCGCTTTTGAAGTACAAGACGAAAATGGAAAAAATTAAAGATATGAAGAAGCTCATTTAATTGTTATATTTTTATAATATTAAATCTAAATAATATAATAAAATTAAGTTAATTTATTTTTTGTGTTTGTTTTAATCTGTTGGATTTCTTTAATTGTGGATATTGTACAGTAAAACTTAAAATAATACTTGTAATTTCAATATGCAAATGTCAAGTTTCATAGTAACATTTGAAAAATTTCAAATATGCTAAAATTCGCGCTTAAATTTTAGTTCACTCTCCACTCGTTTTGGCGCTGCAATACGTCCCCAAAAATATACGGGGAGTTGCCCATCTATATTACTCTTTCTTATCTATGGGGTTTTCGTTAAAGAAACTAAAACAAAATCAATAAAACACGAAAGCTACAATTTTTCTACTTACCCTTTTTATCTCTCTTCGATTTCGGCATTTTTAAAACACGTGAAGACTTGACAAATGCGAAACTGTGAGGTTAGGTTAGCGCTGGACAAATGAGCTACTACGCACTGGGGTTGTATTGGAACTACTCTGTTTGAATTTAATTATATACAGGGCGAATAAAAACTTTTTTTGTTTCAGTTGCACAACGCATCTCGTCGTTGTATGAACGATGGAACTTGGTTTTATCATCCTGAATTACACAAATTTTGGACAAACTACAGTCAATGTTACGAAAACGACTTAGCTACAATTTTAGTCAGTTTTCAAGACGAATATGCCAGTATTAATGACACCCGTCTGGGTGTAAGTAAAATAACCTTAAAAAAACACAATTATTAATTTTTTTATCTTGTAGGGTTATGTGCCCTTAATCAAGACGATTCCAAGGGTGGGGTACACAATTTCATTCGTTACCCTTCTGGTAGCTTTAACGATTATGTTTGTAATCAAGTAAGACTTTTAAATTTTAAATAATTTAAATAATAATAATATTTTATTTTCAGGAGGCTGCATTGCCCTAGAAACAACCTCCACATGAATTTGTTTGCTTCTTTCATCTTCAGAGCTTTCATTTTGCTTCTAAAAGATTTAATTTTTGTCGAGGGGGTCGGTTTTCCATCCGAATTGAAACATAAAGAAGGAAAAACTTTTTTTTACGAAAATACTCAGGTGGGTATTTCCCTGCCTTTCTACTATTTCCATAATTTATCTGTTTCCTCCAGTCGAAGAATTGGAGTTGCAAATTGTTTACGACCCTGTGCGAGTTCTTCATCACCGCCAATTATTCTTGGATTTTAATGGAAGGCCTCTACTTGCACAACCTGATATTTAGGGCCCTCTTCACCGATTCCAGTGGAAGCATCATGCCGTACATTATTATGGGATGGGGTCTACCGCTTCTGATTATCATACCATGGATTGTAACGCGACTGCTGGTTGAAAACACCTACTGCTGGACGACCCATGATACGCAATGGCCATTTTTGATCATTCGGATCCCGACCATGGTTTCTGTCATTGTAAGTTCGTCTTCGGCCTTTGACATATGTCAGTTTTGCATTTTTAGATCAACATGGTCTTGTTCATCAGGATAACAAAGTTTTGTTCAGTAAGTTGCGGTCCTCCCAACATGAAGAAGCCCAAAGGTATAAAAAGTGGGCCAAATCCACGATAATTTTGATGCCGCTATTTGGAATCCATTACGCCATATTTCTGTGGATGTCTTACTACATGAGGAAGGAAGAAACGGTGGAACTAATTTGGCTAATTTGTGATCAACTTTTGCCAGTTTTCAGGTATGGCCGATTTGATTTTCAGGACATTTACACCAAATTTGTGAATTTTAGGGTTTTTTCGTGGCCATGCTTTTTTGTTTCATGAACGGGGAAGTACAGAAAGAAGTAAAACCGCATTTAAGCGCTCTATGTTCCTCTTTGGGTGATGGACTGTGTTTTTGTTGCTGCTGCAAATGCAGGGAAAAAAACTTAGGGTAAGTACTACGCTTGAAGAAGCCCCGATGGTAAAACATCCTTCCAAATCACGGTACTGGGAGAATATGTAAAAAATTTGTGAAAAATCGATGTTTGTTGTAGTACCACCAAAAGTCGCTCTTCGGTGTGCACGATGATGTCCAGCACCTCCCTTTACAACGGAGTAAACCACCACCGACATAAAACACGTTGCGAATGTTTGCATCACTCCAAACATGGACCATGTTACGGTAAGAGGATTGCAACTATTTTGAAGGCTTTCAACCGAAAATTTTAGATAAAACCAAGGGCCACATTTGTCATCCCAGCGTGAAAAGTTGGAACGATATTTCGCCTAGAAAGTCTTTGAGAAGTCACGAGAATCAGTATAGTCCAATTGTGTCCAAAAAATATCTCAACCAGCACACGTCCCACTCAAACGGAAGCATTCAGGTGGGTTTGGTAATTTCTGCAACTTTTTTATTAAAAATTTTATTTTATAGGCCGTCGATTCTGGCGTTTGCATGAGATGTCAAAATAATCACGGAAGGTGCAAATCTGAACCTCATATAGGAATCGAAATGACGAGCATGCTTCGGGAAACACATTAATCGTCAACTATGATGCACTACAACATGTTCTAGTTAAAATTTAATGTTTGTTCAGAGTTTAAACAAAACGAACGACTTCGAGGACCCAAGCTGAGATAACGCTCTATATTAGAGTGCTTGAAGTCGTATTTATCCAAGAAAATTTGAACTCACCCTGTACATCAGTTTTGTCATACACGTTAATAATTATTAAATGCCTCCTATTAGGCGGTCCACACATTCGTAAACAAGAGGTGTGTGGGCCGCCTTATTCGTGAACCCACCTTTGGTGTAATAAAATCAATAAAATTTAGTAAATTAATTATTTTTTTGATTCACGATGTGGACTTCCATGTGTAAAAGAGTCCTGACGTTTGGGGCATAATTGTGTCTGGGTCCATTATCGGACTCGGGAAGGAGGCATTCCAGGAAACTTTTCAAAAAATCGCCGTAGGCGCTATGAGTGTTTCAGGGTTAGATTTTAAATTAAAACTGAATTCATTGTGAATGTTGTATTCGACGGCAGACACATAGAGAAGTCATTGCAGTTATTCGTGACCTTGAAACTTCAAAAAAATGTTACTTATTAAAATTGATTATTTTTAGGTCTGCACTTACAGAAGATTCTATCAATGGTTCTATATTTTTATAAAAGAAATATTATAAAAATCTTATTTTTTATCGCCATGTAAAGAAACTGTAAATATAAATGTTGAAACAATTTTCCGACCATTTTTTACGAAACCTTTACCTTCAATAATTTTTCGAAAACATCGATGGTTTCAATTTTTAGCTTTTTGAGATTTTGAGATATTTAAATTCAAGTAACAATTGAAGAATAGAGAAAGATTTAGGCGGATGAGATAATTGGCAACAAATTTAGAAAAATTTTCAAATTCATATTTATTAACAGAAAAAGTCATCCGTTAATAATAATAATAAAATGATTTACAAATAATATTACAGATGGGGGTAAGGTATTGTTTGAAACAAGTTAAATTTTGGTTAAAACTTTTAATTAATTGAGCAAATTAATCTGAAGAGAAAGATAATAATTAATGTCAAAATTACGTTAAATGACGAAAAGTAATATTTGGATGCATTTCCGTTGGTTGATCTATATTTAATTCTTAAAATTTACCAAATATCAAAAAATTAGTGATAAATTACCAAATTTAATGATATAAAACGTGAAGAAATCAAAAAATTTGTTTTGAGAAGTTCGGTGGGAATTTTAACGTGACCAATGTAAACGCTTTGTTGACAAATGCAATTGTTTTGTTAAATAATTCAACTGTTTTGTTTAATAATTCCACTCATTTGTTTAATTATCAGCTGTTTGGTTCAATCATTGCCTGGTTTATTTAACAATTCAAATAGTTTGAAAATTTAATTGGTTTAATAATTTTTTGTTTTTTTTTTGGTCAATAATTCAGCTATTTAGTTCAACAATTCAATTGTTTTTAGTTCAATCGTTTTTAATCAATAAATCAACTGTTTCGTTTAATAATTCAACTGATTTGTTTAATTAGTTCAGTTGCTTTGTTAATAATTCAGATGTACGGTTAAATAATTCAACTGCTTTGTTCAGCAATTCAATTATTTTTAGTTTAATAATTTTATTGTTTCGGGTTTGACAATTTAATTATTCCTGATGGAACAATTCAGCTGCTTCGTTCAACGATTTAATTAATTTTGGTTAAAAATTGTTGGTTAATAATTCAATTGTTTCTGATTTGCTATTCAAGTATCTTTAATTCAACATTTGTTCAATAATTTATCTACTTTTGCTTTCAATTATTTGATTATTTCTAGATTAATATTTTAATTGTTTCATTGTTGAATAATTCAATTGTTTTTAGTTCACAATTCAATTATCTTTGATTCAACATTTGTTCAATAATTCAGTAGCTTATAATTCAATTATTTTTGGTATATTAATCTAATTGTTTTAATAATTCTTTTGTGTTTTTGTTCAACAACTCAATTATTCTTGATATTTGTTTGATAATTCAGCTACTTGATTCAACAATTCAATAATTTTTTTGTTTTCTATTTAATAATTCATTTGTTTTTCGTATTTTGTTTCTTCATGTTGTTTTTTGTACAACTCTTAATAATTTAATGCAGTTGCGTAGTTCTATCATAATTCAACTGGCTTGTTAGCCAATCAAATTATTTTTTGTTTAATAATTTAATTGATTTTGGTTTAACAATGCATTTATTTATTTTTCCAAAAAACCTACAATTCAATTATTCTTGTTGTTTGTCAACAATTCAACTATTCGATTCAATAATTCAACTGTTTCTTTTACAATTCATCAGATTTTTCAACTATTAGTCTTTTAAACAATTCAAACTGTTTTATGAAAAAAGCTAAAATCAAAATATCAAAAGTACAACTGTTTTGTTAATGATTAATTTGTGTTTTTGATCAAAAATTCATTTATTCTTGATGTTTTCTTAACAATTTTACTGATTTGTTCAATAATTCAGCTATTTTGTTCAACAATTCAATAATTTAATTGTTTTTCATTTAATAATTCATTTGATTTTGTTTTTTTTTGTTTTGTCATTTGTTTTTTTGGTACAACAATTTAATTATCCTTTTTAAAATCTTCTTAACAATTCAACTGGTTTATCTAACAATCCAATTAATAATTTAATTGTTTTTAATTTAATATTACATTTAGTTTTTTTGTTCAAAATTCAAATATCTTTGTTGTCTGTTGAATAATTTATCTGTTTTGTTAAATAATTCAGCTTTTTTGTTTAATATCAAAATAATCCAGTTGCGTGGTTCCATAATTCAACTGATTTGCTCAACAATTCAATTATTTTTGGTTTAATTCATAATAATTCATTTGTTCTTTTTGTTCAACAATTCAATTATCATTGATGTTTGTCAATAATTCAGATGTTTGGTTCAATAATTCAACTGATTTGTTCAAGGTTCAACCATTCAACTGTTTCGATCACAATTCACCAGGTTTTTCAACCATTAGACTGCCTTTAAACAATTCTACTGTTTTATAAAAAATGCTAACATCAAAATACCAAAAGTACAACTAACTATTTTGTTGCTTTGTTTAATAAATTCAACAGTTTTGTTTAACAATTTAACTGTTTTGGTATAATAATTGACCCATATTTGATTTTTGCGGATTTTGGTTTTGTCAAGTTTCAAAAAGTCAGCAAAAGTTATCAATTTTAATCAAAGAATTTGGTTTTGGAAAATTCGGTAGAAAATATTTGGAAATTTTTGGAATGCCAACTCAGCACAAATTTCATTTGTTTGTTTTTCAAAAATGGCACGGCTAACTTCCATCGATTATGCACATTTTTGGGCACGAAACTTTTATTTTTCAAAATAAATTTGTTTTATTTACGACACAAAGCACAAATCGAGTTCAACTCAGCACAACTTTCATTTTTTATTTTTCAAAAATTGTACGGCTAACTTCCATCGATAAAATACATTTTTGGCCACAAAAATTTATTTTTTTAAATAATTTTTTTTATTTACAGCACACAGCAGCACTAATCGAGTACAACTCAGCACAACTTTCATTTTTTTTTTTTTCAAAAATATGGCACGGCTAACTTCCACCCTCAAAATCCGCAGTCTTCGTAAAAGAAATAAATAAAATGAAAAAATTTTGCGGCACAAAGCACCACAACTCAGCATAACTTAAATTCTTTATTTTTCAAAAAATTGCACGATTAACAAGCTAAAAAAAATTTAATGTTTTCAAAAATGAGGGACCGACTTCAAATCGTTTTTTGTGTTTTGTAAGAAAACGGTTTATCCTATTAAACTAAAATTTTAGCACAATGTTTAAAACAACTAGCACAATTTAGCCCAACAAAAAAATTTAATTTTTTCAAAAATGGGGGTGACTTTAAATCGTTTTTGTGCTTTTTAAGAAAACGGTAAATCCTATTAGACTAAAATTTTATCACAATGTGCTAAATACATACCACTATGGCATTACTTTATTTACAGCAGTGAAAATGCATCGAATGAGAATGCTTTTGCTATTAGAAAATACTAATCGTAAAAACAGCCTGACGGATTGACTTAAAATGTTAAGAAAATATTTAAATTAATATTTAAGGAACACAATAAGAAATTTTACCATTTTATAAAATACGTGTTACATCATCAGTAGTCCGTTACGTCACTGCAACTGATCCTACCATCTCTTGCTGGGGCAGCCGGTTTATCATCCTCCTCTTGGTTAATACTTATAAATAAGTTTTTTATTTAAAAAAACGTTTGTCCGAGTTCTTGTAGGTCACACTGTATGTAGGTAGAAATAGAAGAACGTTTTTATTCAAATAACACAAAAAACCTAAAAAAAAATTTGTGGTGAAAGGATCATAAATATCCAGGTGGAAAATTATTCATAAGGTGACCTTCAATAGTATTGTTACCATGGTATCTTTAGTAACCACCTGTGATACTCCACGGGCATTATCTCCGATCAATTATATAATCAGCCTCAATCCAAATCTTGTAAGTACACGATGCCGTAATCACTCTTTCATTTATTTTATTTTTGGCATCGGATGTGCTAATAACTAAATTACTAACAATGCAGATAGCTTAAAATTGTTTTTATTTAGCAACAAAATAAATAATAATTAAAAAATCCGTTACACAGGATATAATCGTCAGGATAATAAATGTTCATTTCAGTTTCAGAAGTTTACCGTAAGTCTTGCACTTCTACCATTTCTTAAGATCATTTTGTTGGCTAACTCTAAGTCGTTATTTGCTGCATCGAGGGTTTTATAACTACCATTATTATCCGTACTGCTGTGGTAAAGGGCAACGACGTAATCTTCTCTGGTACATAAGGAATTTATTGTTAGCAAACTCATTTAATCCTATTTAAATGTTAATAATAGGATTCAACAATCTCGATGTGCCCAGATAGGTCATCGGCCAGAATATATATTTTCAAGTATATCAGTGTAACCGAAAATTTTGCATTCAATAGTTTAATTTGTCGGTTACATATAAATTTTTTAAATTTCCCCGATCTAACGAACAAGTTGGATTTCTACTTGCCCACATCTGCATGCACTCCATGTGAAACTTGTCTGAAAAACTATTTTCTTATCGCCGTTATTCTGGTCAACCAAGCATATGCTACAAACTTCATTCATTTTGGTTTACGTTTTTGGGTTGTATTTTGAGAATTAAATGTTATTAAAAATCACTTTCCTTTATATACTTAATCAGTGCTATTCTCGATCTTCTTACCTACATATAGGCAATATCACTAACTAGAAATCCACCAACTATGCCCTAGCAATGTAAAAGATTTTACTTATTCACGAACCATCATTGCTATGACTTTTTGAGATAATACCAAAGACACGGCAACGTCGCATTTTGTGGGGGTAACGAATCAACAAAACAATAATAATAATTTTAGGTTATTACAATTTTACTTTGTTTTTTTTTTAAATTTGTGTTGAAGTAAGCAAAATATAAAGCACTTTAAATAAGTAGGCACTACCAAGATAAGTAAACAATAACATATTTTTTTGAGAATCTTACAATAATTGATTTTTTGAAGTAGGAGGAACTGCTCGGTGTAAATATTTAAGGATTTAAGTATCATTTAGAGGAACACCGTTGGTCTTCAAATGTTCGCTGTTCAACTGTGTTCGGTTTACTTAAAAACAAAACCCTGTCTTGGCTGTTGCATAGTCGGGTGAAAAGCCTACTTAATAAGCAGGGTTGACCTATCAGCCGACAAGGTAAATAATAAATTACGGCAGTTAAATTTGAAAAAAAAATTGTTTCAAACTTGAAAATATACCTATTTTATTTTCGAAACTCCAATTTGTTTCTTTTGAACATTTCGGGGGGGAGAGGGGTATCACGTGCCCCCCCGCCCCGGCTGCGGGCATGTAGGTACTTTCAATTGTTACAACTGTTTTTAGTTTAATAATTTTTGGTTCTACAATGCAGTTATTTTGTTCAAAATACAACTTTTTTGCTCAATAAATCAATTGTTTCGTTTAATTTATTAGTTCGGTTGTTTTTTTAATAATTTAGCTGTTTGGTTAAATAATTCAACTGATTTGTTTAGCAATTCAATTATTTTTAGTTTAATAATTTATTTGTTTCAGGTTTAACAATTCAATTTTATCCTCGATTCAACAATTCAACTGTTTTGTTCAATAGTTCAGCTGTTTCGTTCAATAATTCAGCTGCTTCGTTCAACGATTCAAATATTTTTGGTTAAAAATTCGGTCTTTTTTTAAATAAATTTAGTTGCTTTGTTCTATGATTCAGCTGTTTCGTTCAATGATTAAATGGTTTATTCAACAATTGAAATTTTAATTAAATGCTACTTTTTGTTCAACAATTGAACTACTTTGTTCAATATTTCAATTACTTTTAGTTTAAGAAAACAATTGGTTTTTGTTGAATAATTCAATTGTTTTTGATTTGCAATTTAATTATTTTTTATTCAACATTTATTCAGTTTAATTATTTAGTTCAATTATTTTTAGTTTAATAATTGAATTGTTTTTTTGTTGGATAATTCAATTGTTTTAGTTCACAATACAATTAAGTATCTTTGATTCAACATTTGTTTAATAATTCAGCTGTTTGGTTCAATAATTCAACTGATTTGCTCAAGAATTCATTTATTTTTGGTTTAATAATTTAATAATCATTTGTTTTTTTTGTCATTCAACAATTATCCTCGATGTTTGTCGACAATTCAGCTGTTTGGTTCAATAATTCAACTGATTTGCTCAAGAATTCATTTATTTTTTGTTTAATAATTTAATAATCATTTATTTTTTTGTCATTCAATAATTATCCTCGATGTTTGTCGACAATTCAGCTGTTTGGTTCAATAATTCAACTGATTTGCTCAAGAATTAATTTATTTTTGGTTTAATAATTTAATAATCATTTATTTTTTTGTCATTCAACAATTATCGTCGATGTTTGTTTACAATTCAGCTGTTTGGTTCAATAATTCAACTGATTTGCTCAAGAATTCATTTATTTTTGGTTTAATAAATTATTAATCATTTGTTTTTTTGTCATTCAACAATTATCCTCGATGTTTGTCGACAATTCAGCTGTTTGGTTCAATAATTCAACTGATTTGCTCAAGAATTAATTTATTTTTGGTTTAATAATTTAATAATCATTTGTTTTTTGTCATTCAACAATTATCCTCGATGTTTGTCGATAATTCAGCTGTTTGGTTCAATAATTCAACTGATTTGCTCAAGAATTCATTTATTTTTGGTTTAATAATTTATTAATCATTTGTTTTTTGTTATTCAACAATTATCCTCGATGTTTGTCGACAATTTAGCTGTTTGGTTCAATAATTCAACTGATTTGCTCAAGAGCTCATTTATTTTTGGTTTAATAATTTATTAATCATTTATTTTTTTGTCATTCAATAATTATCCTCGATGTTTGTCGATAATTCAGCTGTTTGGTTCAATAATTCAACTGATTTGCTCAAGAATTAATTTATTTTTGGTTTAATAATTTAATAATCATTTGTTTTTTTGTCATTCAACAATTATCCTCGATGTTTGTTGACAATTCAGCTGTTTGGTTCAATAATTCAACTGGTTTGCTCAAGAATTCATTAATTTTTGGTTTAATAATTTATTAATCATTTGTTTTTTTGTCATTCAACAATTATCCTCAATGTTTGTCGACAATTCAGCTGTTTGGTTCAATAATTCAACTGATTTGCTCAAGAATTAATTTATTTTTGGTTTAATAATTTAATAATCATTTGTTTTTTTGTCATTCAACAATTATCCTCGATGTTTGTCGACAATTCAGCTGTTTGGTTCAATAATTCAACTGATTTGCTCAAGAATTAATTTATTTTTGGTTTAATAATTTATTAATCATTTGTTTTTGTCATTCAACAATTATCCTCGATGTTTGTCGACAATTTAGCTGTTTGGTTCAATAATTGAACTGATTTGCTCAAGAGTTCATTTATTTTTGGTTTAATAATTTAATAATCATTTATTTTTGTCATTCAACAATTATCCTGAATGTTTGTCGACAATTCAACTGTTTGGTTCAATAATTCAACTGATTTGCTCAAGAATTCATTTATTTTTGGTTTAATAATTTAATAATCATTTATTTTTTTGTCATTCAACAATTATCGTCGATGTTTGTTTACAATTCAGCTGTTTGGTTCAATAATTCAACTGATTTGCTCAAGAATTAATTTATTTTTGGTTTAATAAATTATTAATCATTTGTTTTTGTTATTCAACAATTATCCTCGATGTTTGTCGACAATTCAGCTGTTTGGTTCAATAATTCAACTGATTTGCTCAAGAATTAATTTATTTTTGGTTTAATAATTTAATAATCATTTGTTTTTTGTCATTCAACAATTATCCTCGATGTTTGTCGACAATTCAGCTGTTTGGTTCAATAATTCAACTGATTTGCTCAAGAATTAATTTATTTTTGGTTTAATAATTTATTAATCATTTGTTTTTTTGTCATTCAACAATTATCCTCGATGTTTGTCGATAATTCAGCTGTTTGGTTCAATAATTCAACTGATTTGCTCAAGAATTAATTTATTTTTGGTTTAATAATTTAATAATCATTTGTTTTTGTCATTCAACAATTATCGTCGATGTTTGTTGACAATTCAGCTGTTTGGTTCAATAATTCACCTGATTTGCTCAAGAATTAATTTATTTTAGTTTAATAATTTATTAATCATTTGTTTTTGTTATTCAACAATTATCCTCGATGTTTGTCGATAATTCAGCTGTTTGGTTCAATAATTCAACTGATTTGCTCAAGAATTCATTTATTTTTTGGTTTAATAATTTAATAATCATTTATTTTTTTGTCATTCAACAATTATCGTCGATGTTTGTTTACAATTCAGCTGTTTGGTTCAATAATTCAACTGATTTGCTCAAGAATTCATTTATTTTTGGTTTAATAAATTATTAATCATTGGTTTTTGTCATTCAACAATTATCCTCGATGTTTGTCGACAATTCAGCTGTTTGGTTCAATAATTCAACTGATTTGCTCAAGAATTCATTTATTTTTGGTTTAATAATTTAATAATCATTTATTTTTTTGTCATTCAACAATTATCCTCGATGTTTGTCGATAATTCATCTGTTTGGTTCAATAATTCAACTGGTTTGCTCAAGAATTCATTTATTTTTGGTTTAATAATTTATTAATCATTTGTTTTTTGTTATTCAACAATTATCCTCGATGTTTGTCGACAATTTAGCTGTTTGGTTCAATAATTCAACTGATTTGCTCAAGAGCTCATTTATTTTTGGTTTAATAATTTAATAATCATTTATTTTTTGTCATTCAACAATTATCCTGAATGTTTGTCGACAATTCAACTGTTTGGTTCAATAATTCAACTGGTTTGCTCAAGAATTAATTTATTTTTGGTTTAATAATTTAATAATCATTTGTTTTTGTCATTCAACAATTATCGTCGATGTTTGTTGACAATTCAGCTGTTTGGTTCAATAATTCACCTGATTTGCTCAAGAATTAATTTATTTTTAGTTTAATAATTTATTAATCATTTGTTTTTTGTTATTCAACAATTATCCTCGATGTTTGTCGATAATTCAGCTGTTTGGTTCAATAATTCAACTGATTTGCTCAAGAATTCGTTTATTTTTTGGTTTAATAATTTAATAATCATTTATTTTTTTGTCATTCAACAATTATCGTCGATGTTTGTTTACAATTCAGCTGTTTGGTTCAATAATTCAACTGGTTTGCTCAAGAATTCATTAATTTTGGTTTAATAATTTATTAATCATTTGTTTTTTGTCATTCAACAATTATCCTGAATGTTTGTCGATAATTCAGCTGTTTGGTTCAATAATTCAACTGATTTGCTCAAGAATTCATTTATTTTTGGTTTAATAATTTAATAATCATTTGTTTTTTTGTCATTCAACAATTATCCTCGATGTTTGTCGACAATTCAGCTGTTTGGTTCAATAATTCAACTGATTTGCTCAAGAATTAATTTATTTTTGGTTTAATAATTTATTAATCATTTGTTTTTGTCATTCAACAATTATCCTCGATGTTTGTCGACAATTCAGCTGTTTGGTTCAATAATTCAACTGATTTGCTCAAGAATTCATTTATTTTTGGTTTAATAATTTAATAATCATTTGTTTTTGTCATTCAACAATTATCCTCGATGTTTGTCGACAATTCAGCTGTTTGGTTCAATAATTCAACTGATTTGCTCAAGAATTCATTTATTTTTGGTTTAATAATTTAATAATCATTTGTTTTTTTGTCATTCAACAATTATCCTCGATGTTTGTCGACAATTCAGCTGTTTGGTTCAATAATTCAACTGATTTGCTCAAGAATTCATTTATTTTTGGTTTAATAATTTAATAATCATTTGTTTTTGTCATTCAACAATTATCCTCGATGTTTGTCGACAATTCAGCTGTTTGGTTCAATAATTCAACTGATTTGCTCAATAATTTATTTATTTTTGGTTTAATAATCATTTGTTTTTTTGTCATTCAACAATTATCCTCGATGTTTGTCAACAACTCAGCTGTTTGGTTCAATAATTCAACTGATTTGCTCAAGAATTAATTTATTTTTGGTTTAATAATTTAATAATCATTTGTTTTTTTGTCATTCAACAATTATGCTCGATGTTTGTCGACAACTCAGCTGTTTGGTTCAATAATTCAACTGGTTTGTTCATCAATTAAACTGTTTCTTTCACAATTCATCAGGTTTTTCAACTATTAATTCAACAAGCTAATATCAAAATACCAAAAGTACAACTGTTTTGTTTAACAATTCAACTGTTTTGGTATAATAATTGATCCTTATTTGATTTTTGTTTATTAAGTTTCAAAAAGTGAGCGAAAATGATCAATTTTAATCAGAGAAAATCTGAACAAGTCAGGGAATTTGTTTTGGAAAATTCGGTAGCAAAAAAGAAGAAATACTTCTATTCTTGCATTTAATTTTGTTAAAATTATGAAATAAACTTTTCGGTGACGGTTCGAATTCCGGTCGGGATTTTACCAATTTGTTACATTTTCACACAATTTTGAAAAAACGGCTTTAAAGTTAATTTGGAATGCAATATTATCATTGGCTCTTTTGAACTGTAACCCCGCCCTCAAAATTGAAATAGGTTGTGGCGACAGTAAATTTACCAGAATCTCGGTTTTCACGACGAATTATGATAGATAATAGTGTAATTAGCTAAAAAAAAGAATTAAATTTGCGATCGGACAACAAATTTTCGAAAAAGTCACTTTTGTGTGAATTCGTTTCTGATGTGATTGCACGGTCAAAACCTATTCTCAGCAACCCTTCAAGGTACAGGTAACTTTTTACATTTTATGAGAAAAGTAATAAAAAAACGTTAGCTGTTCAATTATTGTTAATCTGAGTTCATTTTCCAGTGTTTTCGTTCGTTTGATTCAATATGTATATCACAGGGTATGGGGTTTCATAACAACATTTGAAATTAAACCCTTACATCAGTACATCATAGAGCCTAAAATAAAACCAGAGAATATTTTGGTAGAACTTACGTTTACGTTTGATTACATATTATCACATTCAGATTTAGTTAGTTAAATTTATTTTATATTTAAAAACTGCATCTTAATCACAGATACTAATTAATCGGCAATTAATTTAATTAATAATAATAACCAGATTCCTGTTTTGAAATTACTGCATTTAAATCAGATTGTCCCGTGTCAGTTACTCCTAAGCAAAAATTATAAATTTAAATAAAAGTTACTATTTACTAAAAATTAAGGTAGCGGTATAAAAAAGTTTGTACATTACGCCAGCGGTAGCTGTGGGTAGCTTAAGTTATTATAAAAAAAATGTAATCCCTTGATCTGTTCTAACCCCCAGTTTTTCATTTCTTAAAACAAATGTAACAAAAAAATATATTAATAACAAAATTACAAATTTAAAATACTTATCTACATAATGAACAAAAATCACACATACAAAATCTAAAACAAGTTTATAAATTATCTTGGACGAATTTTATGAAGGAATTCATAGTGAGATCGTTGGGATTACTTCCTTTTTCATTTTTAAGTACAAGAATTTTACGGGATGTGTAAGTCGACATAAAGGTATCATCTGAAAATTTAAAGATTATTTTGTACTTGCCTACAAGAAAAATAGCCGATTCGGGCAAAAATTTCTAGAAGTACGTACCTAAACTTGTCCGTAGCAATAAAATCGAATTTAAATTGTAACTTTCATCTGTTTTTGGTAGTGAAGATGTAGGGGAAGCACAAAAGTACTTATTATTCTTTGTAATGGCAGGATTGGTCCAATCAATAGTTTCCAAGGGAGTTATCAACTTCACTCTCATGTTGGTTATTTGGGATTTCGATTTAAAATTAATTGCTTCACAGTATGTAAAGATCAACTTTAACCTAAAATTGCTCAATGAAATAAAAAACTTAGGTTTTTATTTTGGGTACCTTTCTGTGAAACATAAGTCGCCGATGGAACGATTGCCCAGTTGCATTGCATCGATAATCTGTAAGGTTTGGCTTTGTACATTTGATTCGTCATTTTTTACTAATTCTCCATAAATACGCGTACCAGTGAGAAGCGGAATTGCCTTCATTTTTGCCCATTTTTCTCCTTGTAACCGAAATGTAGTTGCCTTCGCAACGCCTGAAATAATTTGATAGTTTAAGTTCATTTTCAAATCACGCAAAATATTTCCTACCTGCATACAAATTTGTCGTCACATTTCCCTGATATGTCAAAGGCAGGTAACTCCAACCCTTGATACTTGTCAATGCTTTGGCTAATTGTTCAAGACTGTAAATAACTTCCGGCTCGGTATAAAAGAAATCTAAAATAAAACATCAGATACTGTTTTATTATTTGCAAAGCAACATTGCACCTGGCATATAATTCAGATGTGCTTTCGTCAGTTCCAACCAAGGCGATACAACTTTAAGTGGAATTTGCCAATGAGCCAAGCATTCGACTTTAAAAGCTTCTTGGCGTGGATCATATAAAATTGAATTTTGACAAAACACGCCTAATTTTTGTAAAGCGACAGTTTGATCGCGTCCGAGTTTATTGTTGCTCGTAACTATAAATTTCATAAAATCTTCGTCGCTCTTTATGATGGAGGTCGGAATAATTTCGTTGACGTCGATCGTGAAATTATTCTGTATTTGCCGAATTGCATTCAACTTATTAACGATACTCCATAGGTGCTGCTTGATCTTTTCGACCAATGAGTTGTTTCGTAGGCCGTAACAAATTAAATAGCGCTCGGAATTGGCCGGTCTGGACGTATTGGGCTTCAAAATCGTGACTAAAAGAAAATTTTTACTTCCAATTTATACTTCAAACGCGACTTACTTTTATCAAAGCAATGATACATCAGAAATATCAGTCCGACACTAAACGATGTGTAAACATCAAACATTTTTGTCAGAAAATGTCCGTTGGGTCTTACAATCAACAGCGCCATTAGACACTGACATACGTATAACTGTTTGGAGAGGACTTCTTGAAGGTTTTCCTGTCCGTCGACGCAAAAGCCCTAAAAATTTAAATTATATGTTGTTAAAATCGACAAGGGAAATGAAAATGGTCAGCTATGGTTTCTCCGAGGTGAACAATACATTTTGTCTGGCAAAATAATCGCCTAGAAATTAATCACATTTAATTTGTTGTAGGTTGCATTTTTTTAACCGTTATTTTATATTTTTGCATAATTAAAGGACAAATAATCATTTTCATTCTTATTTCTTAGGGTGAAAAGCAAACATCTTAAAAAATAAAATTACTAGACCGGCATACCTCTTAGCATCACTAGAAGAATAAATTACGATGTTAATTTCGAGTTATTTTATATATTGCTACATCCCGAGTGAACACATGACCCTCGTATACCATCGGAGATTACCCGTTAGGTAATGGAGAGAATAATGTGACAATCCTACCTTGTTAAGGAGGAATTTTAAGTTTATAGTTTTGACAACTCAAAGAATGAGGATCTCGATTTTTGTGTTCTTGTGCGGCAGGGTGGTTTTCTTCATTTTCTTTACTTAGAAAAAATGTGAAAAAACTGCCGAGTTCTTTTTCTTTATTATCGCGTAATACAGAAAACGTTTAGAATAAAAAACTACTTTCTAAACATTTTCTATAATAACTTGAAAACGTAAAAAGTTATTTTAAATATTTTCTCAACATCGAACGGTTGTGTTACAAAGATACTGTGATTTACCTTAGAGAAACCATTTCCATTATCAACAACATATGTCACACTAATTTGTTATGTTTACCCGTCTGCCACCATGAAATGAACACCTAAACCGTCAGTTTCATTATGGACTGCTTTGGAAAACGATTTAATATTCTCTGGAAAGAAAACGTTCCCGTCACCTCGATCACCAAACTCTGAGTTGAAATTTAACGGGAAAATAACTCCAGAATTTTCGAGTTTAAAGTTCCAATCTCCTTTTAAGGTAAATCCGATACCTTTGAACGTCCACTGCTTGCGCCATAAAATGTACTCTGAAAATCCTCCAGGGCCGCCACAAAGATCTACAAAATAGTACGCACCTACGGGTTTGTGGAGAAGCGGCTACAAAAAAAATGGTTTTACAGGTGGCGTTTGAGAAATCACTACTTACGTTTTCGTCAACTTTTGAAAACATGTAACCCGTGGCTGCGTCTATATTCGCCATCTTTAAAGCGGCCCTGTTCATGAAAAACGCGGAGCGGATCGTTTCAAATGGATTGGCCCTGGTTCGAGCTTTGTTGAGATCATCCAGCGGCATTTCGTCGAAAATGTCCTAATAAAAACAAAATTTAAATGAAATTTGAAAGAAAACACGATAACACAGTGACTGTTAAAACCCATATTCAAATCGTAGGTTAAATTAGATATAAAATTCTTACCTTTGCCCTTAAGACTGCTTTAAGAATGTCCTTGTCACAAAATTCCGTCTCACCGTCAATATTTTCCTTAAACGGTCCTCTGACAATCCAACCGGAAAAATCCATCTCTTCCAAATCGTAGTCGCTCTTGTTGTTCTCAATCCAATCGAATTCTTCTTTCACCTTGCAGTTCTAAAAGGTGCAAAAACCTTTCAGTAAATCAAAGGGTTAAAAGAATACAAACAGTTATTACCTCAAGATTGAAATCCCACTCTTTGTTACTGCATTTTATTCTCGTCAACGTATGCCCCAAACCTTCCTTCCAAGATTTCCAATCAAAGCAACTGGCGTAACCGAGCCATCTTCGTACTTCCCCAAACCTACGCCACTCTTGTAACCCATTTTCGCCTAAAAAATTCCAAAATGTCAGGATATGTTATAAAAAATCTCAGCTTAAGTTCTACCATCATGTTCATGGCCTTCGGGTCAATGTATTCCAAATCGTGTTCTGATTCTTCCATATTTAGGCTATAATTTTCTATTTTAATGAAATGTAACACAAAAACAACTTAGACGGCACAATTACTACTAAAAAAAATTAAACAACTTGAAAAAGCATACCACAGAAGTAAGGTTATGTCAAAATTGACATTTAAATTGAATATTCTGGTACAACAACAAAGAGGGCGTGAACATCGTTCCTTGATACGTGGAGATATATATACAGGGTAGGCTGCAAGTTTCATTTTTCACTCCACACAAATGTCACTTTTATTAAATTAAATGTATTTAAAAAAAAAAAAATGTCAGTTATATTATATAAGATTATAAGATGGACGATGATTTAATAAACCTAAATCTTGACAGACCAGGACGAGGAAAGGTAAATATACCTACTTATTTTTTCCGCCAATAAATTATAATTCATTCGAATTCTTCTTTAGTCTGCAGACCAACTAAGGAAGCACACGATCGACGAATCCTTCGAAAACAAGCCAATCGAACGAAGCGTTCTTCTATTAACGTAAGTGTCTGGTGTAGCCGCATCCTTAGAATTTCTTCGAGGTCATTGTATAACCCACCCCAAGTTGTTTTTAAAACCGAGGTCATGTTTGTCATCAGAAAAACACAAACATGAAATCATTCCTAAAAATTCTCATCAGTTAACACTAATTTCGCTAGAAATGAGCGACGAACTGGAAGAAATTCGGTTTAATGATTTTAAACGAAACGAATTGGTCGAGTAAGTAGAACTTCTCGTTACACTTTTTATGTTGACTTGGTTTTTTAGCCACGGAGACGATGTTCAGAAGTTGAGTGTGGTGCAGGCGTTGCCGCTGCTTATACAGAAGGAACCCCATCAGACGTACTCGAGAATTCTACCTAAAATACTGCAAGAATTGCCGAATTCATCATGCGAATTTCATGTCATTACGAGCAAAGTTTTTCGGTTGTTGATGGAGAAACATCTGCCCTGCAATTTGTTACACGCGGTGCTGCAAGGGATAGAGTCGCGGGACCTTATTGTATCCAATTCTTGGATGGAAACGCTCCTGGCAGTAATTGGAGTTTTAAGTTTGCAACAGGTTAAAAGTGAGGTTAGAAAATTTTTATTAAAGTGCTCTGATTCTTGAATTATTTTACCAAAGTAACCTTTCAGATTATTCCATTGATACATGCCAAGTCGATCTTAAATCAACCCGTTATTTCGCGGGTCGCAAGCTGCAAAATCTTGGGAAAAGTTGCGATACATCCACACATCGATTCTACCGAGTAAGTTTTTCTGAATTCTACTTTTATCAGGTGTGATTTTGATTTTTATGTGCGATTTTATCTTCCACGCCTAAAGAACATCACAGATAGATGATATGTGTTGCCAGGAACTTTTTTTGTAGAAAACGCAAAATTATTTGAATTGGTGATTATTATACAGGGTGTCCTGACGACCCTAGGGAATCTCTGAGGTGGTAATAGAGGACATTTTCTAAGAGAAATTTTGAAATAAAATTTTTGTCTTGATCGAAACCCTTGGGAAGTAGCCCCCTTTAAAGCAATTTTTTGAATTTCTACCTTCAATCGGCTGTAGCATCAAAATTATTGATTTTTTTAGTGCTAATGGATTGGCAAATCCACGAATTTTTTAACGATTACTTAAATACTGATCCTTTTAGCCCTGAAAGACTCGGCACTCCACTGGCGATGAGTTAAATCAACAATTGATCCTGTTATCAATGCCGCATGCTAACATTAATTTATCTTCTGTCAATAGTTTACAGTTCAAATTTCATCTTAGCATTTTAATTGTATTATTTAAAGTGCTGATATTTTTAATTTTAGCACGGAATATTTTTTTAATTTATTCGTTACGGCTATGTCCTGTACCTGAAACTTATTTACAATTTTCTGACTTTATTTTTAAAAATTTATGAATGATAATTTTTCCATAAGGCTGCGCATACAGTGGATCCGTTTTTAACGAATTGTTGCGAACGGAAAGTCTGACCGAGACTCGTAGATGCGAGTGATCGGTACTTTAAATGATTCAATTATATTAATTATCTAACTTAAACTTAAAGCAATTGTTTTACTGTACTCTGCCCATGGGCGGCACTAAAGTACTTATTTATAGTGCTAGTGACGGGCCGCTCGCCATATTTTTATTTAACATTTAGTGCCGTCTGTTTCCAAAAGTAATAATAATGTAAATTTATGCCTTTATTTACTCAGGGAGGTGGGGGTGGCAAATCCTCAATCTTGCTTCTAGCGGTAAATAAATAAGCCACCGCTTTTAACCGAGTGGCAGCAATTATGACTTTGGATTACACGTTGATCTATTTCCTGATCCAGGGCCCTGGAGCGAGAAACCCGTGCCTGGGGAGTTACTTTAGGGACACCAGTATTTTGAGCTCCTATGATAGCATTTTGAAAGTTTATAAATTTTCCGTTATTTATTAAGGCTAAAAACAAAAATTAGGAGACCCAGCATTTTGAGTCTCTCAAATATTCCTGGCCCAAAGGAATCCCCATTCCTTCCATTTGTCAGGCCTAGCCTAATCTGTATTGAAAAATCAACTCGACAAAGGTCTGCTTGTAGGGTAAAAGCCGACAGTAGTGAAACCACATTCTTCATCTTTATTTTATTTTTCTATTATTTGTTCTTATAAATCGTTAACTTGATTTCGATCCCCCTCTCATATAAGAGAGCTTTGTTGGATAGCCACTGTTTTCTGATTTGAGGAAAGATGGTCAAGGTTACTATATAGGTGCAAGTAATATTTCCTTAATCTATTGAAGTTACAGCATTCTCTATGCGCACGAGATAAACCAAGACATCTGCGGTGGACCTAAGGTTTTACATGAAATCTGAACCACGGCATTCCGTGGCCATCTCACTTACAGATCACGGATTGTAATTAGATAATGAATTATAAATTTCACAAAGAACACTGCCAGAGGTGGCAATACTTTCATGATTATTATATTTACAAAAAGCTTTTTTCGATTTAATTTGATGATCCCGGAACTATAAGAGTACCTTTGTGATCTTAAAGAGGTATTTTAGGTTTCGAAAAATATTTTATTTAGCTTAGAAGTTCCGCGGTATTTCTTACAAATTCTTTTTTTTTAGTGTCAAACGGGATCTCTTACCCTTGGCTCAAAGTTTGTGCCAAGATTGTCACGCAGACGTGAGAATGAACATGTGCAAACAGTTACCCAATATTGCCAAAGGATTGGGGATCATTTTCCAACAGCAATCTCCTGGTAAGTTTAGTGGAATTGGCTTCCGACGATAGCCCTACCGTTGCTTCTTCCGCCATCATCGCCACGGTCAACATTCTTCCATTTACAAGCGATGGTAAAATTATCGTTCATCACAACCTTGACTACAAGATTTATTGTTTTAGAAATCAAGAGACTGACGATTATTCCATTGATTAAGCAACTTTTAGATAGATCTACGAGGTCTGAAGACGTCATCGCGACGGTGGTTGCCGCCGAAATCGGAAAACTTCTATTGGGTTTGCAGAAAATTATAAGTGCACACGAGGCGACGTGGTTTTTAAATGTGTACAAAACCTTGGCTCGTCGTGGTCTTACCACCAGTGGCTCATCCCGCTACAGAAGCTTAGACACCTCTATGGACGTTCTTTGCAGACAAAATTGCGCCACGAATTTAGCTTTGATGCTAAGTTTTGTCCAAAAAAAATTGCCAAGCGAAATGGACCCCATCAGCAACACTGTCAAAGATTTAGCACACGACCCTTGTTACATCGTGAGGCGAACATTGGCGTCGTATTTTTATGAAATTCTCAAACCCTTTGGTGAGTCACTTTTCGTTTCAAATCCACGAACCACTCGACTTTTTTTTTAGAAAACAAAAATCTGGTGCTCAAGCGCGATTTGATCCGATTACTGAGGGATGATTCGGAGGAAGTTTTGCAAACGTTGGTTCCCGCATTAGGCGACAGTTTGATGGCGATTTATGGGAATTTGACAGATACTAAAGAAGATGTAAATGCACTAATTAACGAAATTGGAAAAGCTCTAATTAAGTGTTTACACGAATTGATTAATGGATTCAATTGGAGATTGAAGACTCAATTTTTATTCCAGCTAGAAAAGTTGCCGCACTGCATGCCGCACGAATACATTCATCAAAATTTCACACCTCTTTTGTTAAACATCGCCGTTCACGGTGTAAGTTTTTAACATCTATCGTTTGCCTCTATCTTTAGTCAAATCGTATCTGTGCTTATTTTTAGAGGGCGAAACCGGTGAGAACGCAAGCTGCCGCACACTCTTAATGTTCTTGCGATACAACGGTCGCGACATGCAAAGGAGGTGGCTCAGAGAAAATTTGGTGACCCAACTGTGTTACTCATCCAACTGTTACACTCGCTCCATTTTTGTACGCATGTGCATGGACGCTCTTGAAATTTTTAGCGAGAAATATTTCAAGAGTATTTTTACGATCATTTACTGGATTTGGCGGGTAATAAAAAATTCCCGAATCTCGACGCTTAATGAACAAACAAATATTGTTTTATTTCAGAGGATTCTGTCTCTAATATTCGGCTATGCGTCGTCTCGCTTTTTAATGTAATGCGTAATATGCTGGTTTTGCCCACCGACCAGATGCTCAACGATCGTTTGCAGGAATCATTTTCCAAGTTCTCGGGCGAAAAGAACAAAGACGTTCTGAAGGTGTACAAGAAGCAAATCACTGAAATCAAGAAGAAAGGTCCCAACGTGGTTACAGTACATAAAGCGGAGCACGATAAGGAAGAAAAGAGAAGACAAGATGAGGAAGATAAACTTGTGTTAGGAGGGTTGAGTAAATCATCTGTCCAACCTCGCAACCGAAGAAAAAGCATGGTGAAACGTAAGTTTCCTTTTTTAACTCTTTTTAAAATAAAACCAAGCTTAAATTTTTTTCTTCTTTTGATCGCTCAGATGTAGCGCTTCTGTGAGTATTTCTATTGTATAATTTTTTGGTGTGTCACGAATTTTTTCAACAGGAGTGTCGTCTGGTACGAAAGCATCAACTTCTTCTCGCGGCGACGGTTCGTCTATAACTGGTGGGGGTTATAAAGTGGGTGTCTCGAGGGAGTCTCCACTGCAGAGGTAAGTAAAGAATTTACGATACATTTCGATCTTCTGCTTTTATATGCGTTTTGTGCTTGTAGCGATCTCAATTTCTTAGAACAGCATTTTTATATAGATGCGGGCGTAACTTTACCCGTTGGTAGCGCTGTAGTGACTGTTAGATTGAGAGAGACCGAAAATATCGGTAATAACATAACTGACGACGAAAAGGTGAACATGCGAAAGTCGGACAGCGATAAGCGAACAAAGCGGTACTCCAGCGTGATTTCGTCCGACTGTTTGGTCGAAAAGAAAGATAACAAAACGTCGCACCGACGTAGTTTAAATCTTAAGTGCAGCGATGTCAGCAAAATCCCGGTTTCAGTAAAAAAGGCAAGCGATAACGAAGAAACAAAACAAGACGAGGTAGTTGCTGAAAAGCCCGCTAGTGGTGCTGCTAGTCAATTTTCACCGAGGACGTCGAATCTGCCAGTTTTGAAAAGGTGAGTCCGCACTGTTAGTTCCGCTTCTTTAGAGCTTCTGCTCAAATTTTGTTCTTTAAAAATATGTCGTCTGAGAATGGTAAATTTCCTTCGCGTGTATCGAGGTGAATTTTTTGCAGAAGATACTCTCGATATAACTTTGTACATTTGTACAGTATTAACCTTGAAAGTTACCAAAATGAGAATTTTGTCGCCTATCTGCAAATTTCGCGCCGATTATGCAAAATTTTGTCTTTTGTTGGGAGGAAGTTGGGAGGGACACTTGCAAAACTTACTGAAATTGATATTGAAGCAAAACTGGGCGGAGTAGTTTTTTCAAAGTAAAAATATGGCAATTTGGGTAAAAAAGAAAATCCAAAAGCATTTCAAGCTCTAATCTCGGTGCTTGCTCGTCCCACTCTCTCTTTTAGAGGTTGACAATCAGTTTTTCGTAAATAACTAATTTTATATCAATTTTACAGAAAATTTATGAGAGACGAAAATTATTCTAAATTAAATTACCTTTTATTTGAGACAAACTTCGTCTAATTTGGTCCAAAATTGGTCGAGATATGATTTTTTAAAAGTTTAAAGTTTATTCAACCCCTGGTAAACGTCAAATCTGACAATTCAGTCAAACTGGAATTTTGTTTTTTTCTTATTCCTCCATGGCAAAATTCGACCAAATTCAACAAGGTTTTTCTCAAATTAAACGTAATTCAATTTAGAATAGCTTTTGTCTCTCGTAATTTTTCGAAAAAATTGATAAAAGGTTAGATATTTTGGAAAAACTGATTTTTCGCTCCTGAAAGCAGGATTGGAGTTCGGAATGCTTTTGAATATTAATCTTTACTTGAATTTTCAACTTTTTACTTTGAAAAATTAATCTTACAAAAAATTTACATGCTAGTACAAATTTACCGTTCTGTTTTGGGGGAAAACCTGTCCAATAAATTTTTTTTATGTTCGCAGGCGTGGCACGTAAGGAAACATACAAATACGCTATATTTATTTATTTATTGTTATTTTTATAAATATAATTTATAGTACTATTTTTATAATAAAAACAAAATCTAAATATCCTTCTTTTGGATTTGTACGATTTCTTCCACAGCTTCGACGAAACTTGGAAACACGGCAGTGGCAGGAGGAGAAATTTTTAATTCGTCTCCTTCTCGATACTTCCCCGTTTTTACTAAAAATCCAGCCATGCCGCACTTTAAAGCGCCTTCAATATCGTCAGTGACGTCCTGTAAAAATTCAGTTAATCTTCGTTTATAAATTTTTTGTCGCTTACATCGCCGATCATGATGACATCCTCGGGTGGAGTTCTTCCAATCGCCGTGAGGAAAAATTCAGGACTAGGTTTGCCGACGAGTTCGGCATTGGTTTGGGTGGCATATTCTAGTCCTTTAACAACTAACCCAGGTCCCAAGGCTATCCCATCAGGTCGTTTATAAAATTTACCCGAATGAATTCCAATCAGTTTGGCTCCATTCATTACATGCCTAAACCCTACTTCCCTGTCGTTAAAATTAAAAAAAAAAGAATAACGCACCTAAAGGCTTCATTGAGTTTATCATAATGAAATTCGTTGGGTGCAAGACCTATAATCACAGAATCGGGGTTTTCGTTGACCGGGCACCCTAAATTTTTAAAATCTTCTAAAGCTTCCGGAGCCAGCATCAACATCGGTTTAAGTTTTCGCTGTTTGATGAGCGCTTGAGCAGCTCCTAAAGAGCTATGAATTTCTTCCACGTCCAACTCGAAGCCTAAATTTTTAGACGACCGTACAGAAAATTCCTGCTCTCCTTGGTGGTGTTAGTGACAAATTTTATGTTGACCTTTGTTGAACGCAATCTGAAACGCTATGTTTTAGAAAAATAACCAATAATCTCTACTTACCTTTTTAGAGCTTCGATCGCTCCGGGGATTGCAATGTCTTCGATGTGCAACGTTCCACTTAGATCGATTAAGACAGCTTTAACCATTTTTGCTACCAAGCGCATCCAAAATTTTATATTAACTTTCCCGACGTGATAATACACAAATTGTTTCTACTCAAGGATTTCGATTCAATTAATCGGGTCAGCTGATTTTTGTTAACCGTAACCTACAAAACTTAATTTACCAAATATAAATTAGAGCAGATGCATTTTTGGGTGTCAGGTTCAAAAATCTTCTCAAAATTAATGTAATGTTCATTATAATTATTGTAATAACCCAAAAATAAATTCAAAGTGACGTTTCAATGACAACAAAAGTAAGCCAATGGCCGCTAGATGTCCGACTAATCGGAATTATAAGTTTTTGACCGTGAAATTACAGTGGCGGAGAAAAGGCTGCAGTTTCTCCTAATTTTTTTAAAAATTAATTAATATCTCATCGCATTTGATCGTAATTTCAATTTTTATGAAAATTAAAAATTTATTGGGAATAGCGATAATAGAAATTTTACTTTGTTATAGTTTTCGTTTCGAAAATTTGAAGCGAGAAGAGTTGGGAATAGCGGCGTTCGCCTTAGTCATCGTAGCAGAATCACATGTACCTCTTCAAATAAATATTATGCAAATTACTTAATATTATTTATTAATATCTAACAATTTATTACAGCTGTTTTATTGGTCAAGAGTTGCTATCGAACAGTTTTTTGCTGATGTGTGTTTTTCGATGGCTTTTCAATTGTCCTCTTTGAGAACACTTGTAATCGCAAATCTTACACCTGTAGGGCTTCTCACCGATATGAATTCCCAAATGACGTTTCAAATCGGCATTTCGAGAACATTTATAATCACAAATATAACAATTAAATGGTTTCTCGCCGTTATGAATTCCTAAATGTCTTTTAAAATTCCCTTTTCGAAAACATTTATAATCGCAAATATTGCATTCAAACAATTTTCGATTGATACGATTTGGAAAATCTTTGGAAATGCTAGATCCAAACGGTTTTTCACCGATAATATGCTTTCTTAAATGGTTTTTCAAGTTTTCTCTGCGAGTACACTTATAATCGCAGATTTTACACTCACACGGGCTCTCGGCAGTATGAGTTCGTAAATGTCTTTTTAAATGTTCCTTTCGGGAACATTTATAACCGCAATTGTTGCACTCGAAAGGTTTCTCCCCGGTATGGGTTAGTAAATGACCTTTCAAGGTATACTTATGAGAACATTTAAAATCGCATATGCTGCATTTAAAAGGTTTTTCGCCGGTATGCTTACGTAAATGTCCTTTCAAATCTCCTTTTCGAGCACACTTATAATTACAAATTTTACATTCGTATGGTTTCTCGCCGGTATGAATTCGTAAATGAATGTTCAAATCTCCTTTTCGAAAACATTTATAATCGCAAATTTTACACCCGAACGGTTTCTTCCCGGTGTGAGCCAGTAAATGATTTTTCAAAGCATGCTTGTAACAGCATTTATAATCACAAATGTTACATTCGAACAGTTTTTTCGCCGGTATGCGTTCGTAAATGACCTTGCAAGTCTCCTTTCCGAGTACATTTAAAATCACAAATATTACACTTATAAGGTTTTTCGCCGGTGTGAGTCCGTAAGTGAACTTTCAAATTTCCCTGTTGCGAACATTTGTAACCGCAAGTATTGCACTCAAAAGGTTTCCCGCTGCTATGAGTTAGTATATGACCTTTTAAGGTTTGCTTATGAGAGCATTTAAAATCACAAAGTTGACATTCAAACGGTTTCTCACCTGTGTGGGTTCGTAAATGACATTTCAGATCCCCCTTGCGTGAAGACTTGTAACTGCAAAATTTACACTCAAAAGGCTTCTCGTCGGTATGAATTTTTACATGCTCTCCAAGTTGCAATTTATTGTTAAATGTTACATTACACACCCGACATTTAAATCGTTTGCTTATTGTTGTTTCGCAAGATTGATCCACTCGAAATTCGCCAGTTGAACTTTCATCTTTAATGTCTATGGAGTGGTGCAAGTCTTCTAGCTTAATGTCCATGCTTTCCATTTCTTCAACTTTAATTTCTTTGCCATCATTTTCCAGTTCTGCTGAAAAGGCCCCCTTGTTACTAGAAGTGTCATCTTTGATGTCAATGGAACGATCGAAAGATTCTACTTTGATGCCGACGTAATTCGCTTTAGTTTTTTTACTAGCAATTTCTAATTCTTCGAAAAATATCACGTTATTCATATCGATGCAAATAATGTATTGCACTATCAGGGTTTAGTATTTACTACCACATAATTGATTTATTATTGTTCGGAATCCGTCAATAATCGCCAACATTGTGCAGTGCTTCCGTTGCCTACAACGGCAAAATACGAAAATAAACAGTGGCGATTTTCTGCCAACACAAATTAGGTTTATCGATTTGGCTGAAGACAGCACCAGAATCAGAACAAAAATGTGAGTTTTACAGTGGACCAGAAAAATAATTAAAGTTTTTTTAAATTATTAATTTCAAATAACAGATCATTAAATAATATTTTTAGTTCTTGAAATAAGAAACCTAATATAAATAAAAATTAATTAATTAAACATGTTGAGGGTTAGACTAGTACCCAGGTGTTGTGTATTTGAATGTCGCGCCTTGAGTTAGGTTGGCACTACCCTAGTGTGCACTTACAGTACTCGCGGTAAAAAGCATATAACCTTGCTTCTGTTATGTTTTCATATTGTATTGTTTTGGCATTGTTTTGAATAAAGAGTACAAACAACGGAGGTATAAATATAACAAATCTGGCGACGAAGGAAAACTGTAAGTACATGTATTGAATTAATAAAATCAGAGTGAATTGTAGCACGATGGCTGTAGCAAGAAGCGGAATTGTAGGAGCGATCGATAGATTTGACGTCAAAACGTGTTGGGTTTCATACAAAGAACGTGCGGAGTTCTATTTCTAAGCAAATGAAATTACAGAGGGAAAAACAAAAAAAGCTGTGTTGCTATCATCGATCGGAGCAGAAGCATATGATATTCTACGGTCCTTAGTAACACCCAAAACGCCGAAAGAAGAAGATTATACCGTGATAATCACAAAATTGGACGAACATTTCAACCCGAAGCCAAATGAAATAATTCAAAGATTTACGTTCAACCAGCGCAAACAAAAACCGGGTGAGTCAATTGCAAGTTTTGTGGCCGATTTAAAGAAACTAAGCGAACACTGCAATTTTGCCGAACTCGATAATATGGTACGTGATCGACTCGTGTGCGGGGTACTAAACGAAGGTCTACAAAATAAACTGCTTTCAGAAAGTAACCTAACATTCAAAAGAGCCTATAACGTGGCTGTGGCAGTAGAAACTGCGCAGAAAAATGTAAGCAATATTCGGAATGAGAAATTAGTGAACGAAGAGGTAATGGCACTAGGAAGACACACAAACAAGGTCAACAGAAACTGTTTTCGCTGTGGGGTCAACATAACCCTAGCTGGTGCAGATTTAAGAACGTGGAATGTTATTTTGCAAAATAAAGAGAGACGGTCTTGGCCTAGTAGTTAGAGCGATCAACTACTGATGCAAAGGCACCCGGTTCGATCCCGGGAGGAGTCACGGAAGGAAAATTTTCTTTCTGACTCTCTTTCTATCTAGGACCGTCCCCGTGCTTCGGAGGGCACGTAAAGCCGGCGGTCCCCCTTAGTTGATGACTGCCATCATCAACAATAATAAAGGGTTACAGGCAAATTCCCCAACCCGGACTTAAGCAGCCGTGGGGTCTTAATGCTGTTCACCTTTCTCCTAGAGAAAGAGGCTGATGCTCAGGAGTGGGCGGAAAGGGCTGAGAAGAAGAAGAGAAAGGGCATATAGAAGCAGTATGTATGAAAAGAAGAGCAAAGACAGCAAAGGTATGAAAAGTCATTGATGACAAGCATGTCATCCATCAGACATTTAATAATAAATAATTAATAAATTAATTTATTATTTTAACCTTATAATTTAAAAAAATTTGAATCAAATATTAGAAAATATATTAAAAATGGGTTGGCAAAAAAAATCCTGGACAGGGTATTTTTAATATTTAAAAAAAAAATTTTAATTAAATTTTGTAACATCAAGATAATAAGAAAATTTTATTCTGACTTAAAGTACAAAACGTATAGAATGTGCAGCCATTGGGTTGCCTATTATTTACCTGGACGAACTACTGGGTTGCCAGGTATAAACAGGTATGTCAATGCCAGTTACTTTCACTTGATTGGATAATAGAAAAAATTTTATATCAACGTAAACGCTGTTTTATTGCGAACACGTTGATATAGGGTTGTCTGCAAAAAATTCGGTCCTAATAGGGGTTTGCGAATTTTAAAGATTTTAATTTCGACGCGAGTGGAAATGTGTGACAGAGAGATCCGAAGTTAGTGTACCGTGTAATAATAAAGGACACAACATTGCAGTCGCATGTGATGGGACCCCGAATCCGCAGCAGTAATTTGGAGAATGGAATTTGGAAGAGAATTTGAATAATAAAATTCATCTTTGGTAGATGAATTTCGTCGAGGCGCCTTGGAATCAAAAGAACCTCCGCTAAATTTGCTCGATCGCCGGTCGAATTGATACCTTTTTTGAATTGAGAATTGAAACAAATCACAAGATCTGGAACTTTTCCTGGAAGAAAACGATGTTCATATTGCCCTAATTACCGAAACGTGGTTAAAGGTAAACGATAATCTAAAATTTAAAAATTATTTTGTTTTAGGAAAGATCGATTAACCGACCGAGTAGGTGGTATTGCCATCGTTATTAAAAAAGGGTTACCGCACGAATCGACAGAGCAACCCGACGTAACAGCTGAACTTTTGGTTATGAGAATCAATTTGAAGAGTCCTTTTTTATGTTGGGGCTATGTATGTTCCACCATCGACGAATCTAACATCAGTTGAGCTGGATAATATCTTCAACAAGTACAACAAGATAGTAGTCGGAGGGGATTTTAATTCCAAGCACCCCCAATAGAACTGTTGGTATCCGAATAGGAACGGTAACATCTTAAAAACTCGTTACGATGTAAACAACTATCTACTGTTATATCCACCACATAATATAATATAGTTTTATATTATACTGTTTTATATTTCGTAAAATAATTTTCTATAATTACTATTTTCTTTATTAATTACGTATAATTACATTATCATCATCATCTGCATGTGATAGACTTTAATTACATTAAATGTTATAAAATGTAAAAGTTACAAGTAAAACAAAACCCTACAAATACAGAAGAATCAACAAACCATGTCAAGAATCAAACAAATACAATGCAAGTCAATTTTATCCTACTTCTATAATAATTATTATCCAAGCTAAAAACTATCGTAGCTATCTTTTTTCTATCGTATATGTTGAGCATCATTTAATTTTGACGTATAAGATTTCTTAAATAAGACGCTTAACACACATTCATGAAACACACACATGATACTAATAATTAATTTAAGTAACCAGTTGTCGGTACTTAATTCAGATAGTACTGACGTCAAGCTTCATTTTTCGTGCAAACAAGTGTACACACATTTGCAAACAATTGCAGAAATTAGCAAAAATTTACAGTCATTTTCGAATATTTACAAGCATTTACAAAAATTTAAAGGCATTTGAAAAAATTTACACACATTTGCAAATCATTTACAAAATTATGTACACCAAATTTACTAGGTGGTCAACCCCTCGGCTTCACCTAATAATAGATAATGGTAAAAATTTGTTAACATGTAATCATGCAACTACTTTTAAAGTTGAATAAATGTTATTATTATTATTATTAATTAAAAATTTGATTTAAGTATACTTTTGTAGTCACAAATTTTACAAGCAGAAGTTTTATCGCCAATGTGAATTTTTAAGGTTCACACAGGTTTCTTACCTGTGTGAGTTCTTAAGTGCTGTTTTAAATGTGGCTTTTGTACAAATTTGTTCCCACAAATATGACATTCAAACAGTTTTTCGCCTGTATGAGTTCTCAAATGCAATGCCAAAGTAGATCTTTTCACATATTTGTTGTCGCAAATTTGGCAAGCAAACCGTTTCTCGGCTTTGTGAACTTTTAAATGTTTCGTTAAACTTGATTTTCGTAAACTTTTGTAGTTGCAAATTTTACACGCCAAACCCCTTTTTGTTGGTGTGAATTTTTAAATGCTTATTTAAGTGCGATTTGTGTAAACTTTTATAACCACAAATATGGCAGGCATACGGTTTCACGCCTGTGTGCCTTCTTAAATGCAATTCCAGACTTGATTTTTGTGAACATGTGTAGACACAAATAGGGCAAGCAAACGGTTTCTCGCCTGTGTGAGTTATTAAATGGTGTTTTAAAGATGACCGTAGTAAAAAATCTGCGTTCACAAACTTCACATACAAACGATTTTTCACCAAAATGGATTAATAAATGTCTCGTTAAAGTTGATTTTCGTGAACTTTTGTAGTCACAAATTTGGCAAGCAAACGGCTTCTCACCGGTATGAGTTCTTAAATGTGCTATTAAATCTGAGTTACGCGAACATTTCAAGTCACAAATATGACAAGCAAATGGTTTGCCGCCTGTGTGAATTTTTAAATGGTGTTTAAAAGTTGATTTACGGGAACATTTATATTCACAAATTTGACAAGCAAACTGTTCGATGTGTGCTTTTAAATGCAATTTTAATTTGTATTTATTGCTAACGATATAACCACAAATTGCACATTCGAATAAATTTGAATTGTTGAATTGTTTTGCAGGTTTCGTCTGTGTTAATTGCTCACTATCGCTATCTTCTTTAATGTCAATCGAATGATGCAAATCTTCTAAACTAAATTTCACGTCTTCTAGCACCTCCGATTTAATATCGTAATTGCTGCTCGAAGCATACGAAGTCTTCGAATCCAGACCGATGTTGGCCATAATTTGGAACTACTCTGAAGATAAAACTACAACCGGATCTGTAATAGATTGCATTAGAAAGAAAAATAGTGCACTATGTATCAAAATGTTAAATATAAAGTAGGTTCACATTTCATGTTGACCTAACGTTATAATTAACATTTTTGATACAAAGTAAGGCTGCATAATAATTCCTTACCGTTAGTTGCACACCTACACGTTTGTGACTTTCAAAAGCTGATTATCAGGTTTCAAGGTGCCGACCTCTGATAACGCAAAGCCGGTTAACCTTACACATTTGACTGAATGTGTGTGATAAAAACACTGCACTGCAACACTAGCAAACAATAATTTTAATATGGTAAAAGTCGTCCATTTTGTAATTTAATTAGGATTTTCTTTGTCTAATGAGGACCACAGCACAAAGATTATAAAATCGATAAATTCATTTGTAGCGCCATCTCTCCGCGACAGTGTCAATTACAATAGTAAAAAAATGAACATTATCCTTCGGCCGCGTTCGATTTGAACGCTTACAACGCAATCATTAAATATCTAAGCCCCGGTTGCACAGTTAGCACTTAAGTTTCGGTTTAGTAAAACCTTAAGCTGAAGTTTAAACTAAAAACTCCATGTGTTGCACAGTTACAAAATATAAAATACTTAGCTAAGTAAAAAATGTAAATATTGGCAGCACTGGTTTTATGTGCTCATGCTTTTGTTTTATGTCAAATTATTAATTTATACGTCAGTCATAAACATTAATATGTTTTGTAATATGTAAACCGTTACGAACCTGCGGCACTGACAAATCTCCACATACAATTTTGGAAAAAAGCTATTATAATTTTAAAAATGATGAAATCTGTTAATCAAGATGGAAAATTAAGCATGCCACCAATCGTAAAAAATTGGATTACATTTCAGGTAATAATTTCTAAAATAATTAAAATAAAATTAATTGATGTTTAATATTATTGTATAATTCTCAGGGTTTCATTGATCTCTACATGAAAATGAAAAGTTTTGGCTTTAAAAAAATGTGTCCCCGAACATTTAATCAAGATCTATTGGAAAATTTTTTGAATTTTTAAAAAAAAAGTTTTGAAGTTGAAATCCTCAGCACTGCAGGTAATTTATAAAATAATTGCAATTAAAATAATTAATATTTAATTGAATTGTTTAATTTTCAGCGTTTCCAGGGTGATTTGAAGATGGACCAGTTAATAATGGTTTAATTAAATATAATTAATTATTCAGCAGAACATGTGAATAAAATATTAAGTTTATAATGATTTTTTCTGTAAGTATTGCTAATTCAAAATGATTAATGTTTTATGAATGTATTCAGTTTTATTTTGTGGATACATTACTGGAACATTTTATTAAACAATAATCATTTTGAATTAGCAATTAAAAATTATTAAATAAAAAATTAAATAGAACGTATAATGCCATTTATTATTTTTTTTACCTATTTCACTGCGTACCATGGTTGTTAGATGGCGCAGAAGATGGTTTTAATTTTTAACCTTGATATTCCATTCTATTGTATTCTTATATTCTGTGACCTAATTAAATTACAAAATGGACGATTTTCACCATATTAAAATTGTTGTTTGCTAGTGTTGCAGTGTAGTGTTTTATCACACACATTAAGTCAAATGTATTAGGTTAACCGGCTTTGCGTTATCAGAGGTCGGCACCTTGAAACCTGATAATCAGCTTTTGAAAGTCACAAAATGTCGGTCACGAACGTGTAGGTGTGCAACTAACGGTAAGGAATTATTATGCAGCCTTACTTTGTATCAAAAATGTTAACTATAACGTTAGGTCAACGTGAAATGTGAACCTACTTTATATTTAACATTTTGATACATAGTGCACTATTTTTCTTTCTAATGCAATCTATTACAGATGCGGTTGTAGTTTTACCTTCAGAGTAGTTCCAAATTATGGCCAACATCGGTCTGGATTCAAGACTTCGTATGCTTGAGCAGCAATTACGATATTAAATCGGAGGTGCTAGAAGACGTGAAATTTAGTTTAGAAGATTTGCATCATTCGATTGACATTAAAGAAGATAGCGATAGTGAGCAATTAACACAGACGAAACCTGCAAAACAATTCAACAATTCAAGTTTATTCGAATGTGCAATTTGTGGTTATATCGTTAGCAATAAATATAAATTAAAATTGCATTTAAAAGCACACATCGAAATCGAACAGTTTGCTTGTCAAATTTGTGAATATAAATGTTCCTTAAATCAACTTTAAAAGAACATTTAAGAACTCATACCGGCGAAAAACCATTTGCTTGCCAAGTTTGTGACTACAAAAGTTCACAAAAATCAACTTTAACGAGACATTTATTAATCCATTTTGGTGAGAAATCGTTTGTATGTGGAATTTGTGAACGCAGATTTTACGACAGTCATGTTTAAAACGGCATTTAAAAAGTCACACAGGCGAGAAACCATTTGCTTGTCATATTTGTGACTTGAAATGTTCGCGTAACTCAGATTTAATAACACATTTAAGAACTCATACCGGCGAAAAACCATTTGCTTGCCAAGTTTGTGACTACAAAAGTTCACAAAAATCAACTTTAACGAGACATTTATTAATCCATTTTGGTGAGAAATCGTTTGTATGTGAAGTTTGTGAACGCAGATTTTTACTACGGTCATCTTTATCAAATCAAATAACATTTATTAATTCAGTCGGTAGCGTTTGATGCCTTACAGAGGTACGCGATGCATAAGTTACAGATATTAGGGCAGGTGCCCTCTCTTCTATATTTATTTAAGGTACGTGGAAGTTGAGTGAATAGTGGAAGTTGAGTAGTATGCAGGAGAAAAATTTCAAAAACCTGCTGTAGTTGGTTTGAATAAATCGATTTCGCAGCTTTAGGGTGCGCGGAAGCGCACCCGCACTCTTGTTCCGAATTGGCAGCGCTAACTCGAAGGAAAGCGCTACCTAGTCGGACGAAGAGGTCGGGCGCATTCGAGTTTACCAACACTGACCAAGAATCGTTTTACTCAAACCAGAGAATAAACTATAATAAAACATAACTAAGAAAAGACAAATTGCAGAATTTGAAGAATTCTGAAATTTCCCGTACCACTTGTCCCCAGTTCCCAAAAATTTGAAGAATTTTGAGAAGTTAAGGCAAAGTGTGACGCAAGCTTTAAATTTACCTATATTAAATTTAGAATTACAGGAAACTTCTAAATCAGTCGATGTAGTACATTGTAAATAAAGGTGAAAAATTTACGTTAACAATAAAAACAAAACAAAAGGGGCTTACAATAAATGGGATACAATGGTTGATAATCTGGAAACAAAAAACATTAGTAAGAAAGTCAGAGCCTGAAAAGTAAGAAAGTTAGTTGTGATTAGGTGGAATTAGGGATAGGAAAATAAGTTTGGAGGTTACGACACAAAGGAGTGGCCCTAAACAATATTTTAGCTAAGTATTTTATTTGGTGGGTATGGGAGTTTAGTGTAATATCTTTATTAATAAAATACAAAATTTACAGAAAATGGTTAAGTGTACAACTGTTAATCTAAAATATGCTTTATGAGCCGTTTCGCATTTAGAAATGGCATGTCTTCGTCATCATCGTCGAAAGTGACCGTTTCAGCAATGAGAGGATTGACATGGTTAGTCATTGAGTTGATGGTTTTCCTCGTCTTGTCTTGGATAAATTTAATGATTGGTTCGATTTCCAAGTCGAAGTGCATGAAATCGATGGTGGTGTATCTCGGATAGTTGCCAATGATCCTAAGAAATTTATTCTGCATGGTTTGCAGAGGCTTCATGATGGTTTTGGCCTGTGTGAGTTGTTAAATGGTGGTCATCTTTAAAACACCATTTAATAACTCACACAGGCGAGAAACCGTTTGCTTGCCCTATTTGTGTCTACACATGTTCACAAAAATCAAGTCTGGAATTGCATTTAAGAAGGCACACAGGCGTGAAACCGTATGCCTGTCATATTTGTGGTCATAAAAGTTTACACAAATCGCACTTAAATAAGCATTTAAAAATTCACACCAACAAAAAGGGGTTTGCGTGTAAAATTTGCAACTACAAAAGTTTACGAAAATCAAGTTTAACGAAACATTTAAAAGTTCACAAAGCCGAGAAACGGTTTGCTTGCCAAATTTGCGACAACAAATATGTGAAAAGATCTACTTTGGCATTGCATTTGAGAACTCATACAGGCGAAAAACTGTTTGAATGTCATATTTGTGGGAACAAATTTTACAAAGCCACATTTAAAACAGCATTAAGAACTCACACAGGTAAGCAACCTGTGTGAACCTTAAAATTCACATTGGCAATAAAACTTCTGCTTGTAAAATTTGTGACTACAAAAGTATACTTAAATCAAATTTTTAATAATAATAATAACATTTATTCAATTTTAAAAGTAGTTGCATGATTACATGTTAACAAATTTTTACCATTATCTATTATTAGGTGAAGCCGAGGGGTTGACCACCTAGTAAATTTGGTGTACATAATTTTGTAAATGATTTGCAAATGTGTGCAAATTTTTTCAATTGCCTTTAAATTTTTGTAAATATTCGAAAATGACTGTAAATTTTTGCTAATTTCTGCAATTGTTTGCACGAAAAATGAAGCTGACGTCAGTACTATCTGAATTAAGTACCGACAACTGGTTACTTAAATTAATTATTAGTATCATGTGTGTGTTTCATGAATGTGTGTTAAGCGTCTTATTTAAGAAATCTTATACGTCAAAATTAAATGATGCTCAACATATACGATAGAAAAAGATAGCTACGATAGTTTTTAGCTTGGATAATAATTATTATAGAAGTAGGATAAAATTGACTTGCATTGTATTTGTTTGATTCTTGACATGGTTTGTTGATTCTTCTGTATTTGTAGGGTTTTGTTTTACTTGTAACTTTTACATTTTATAACATTTAATGTAATTAAAGTCTATCACGTGTAATTATACGTGATTTATAAAGAAAATAGTAATTATAGAAAATTATTTTACGAAATATAAAACAGTATAATATAAAACTATATTATATTATGTGGCGGACATAAGGATATAACAGTAGATAGTTGTTTACATCGTAATGAGTTTTTAAGATGTTACCGTTCCTATTCGGATACCAACAGTTCTATTGGGGGTGCTTGGAATTAAAATCCCCTCCGACTACTATCTTGTTGTACTTGTTGAAGATATTATCCAGCTCAACTGATGTTAGATTCGTCGATGGTGGAACATACATAGCCCCAACATAAAAAGGACTCTTCAAATTGATTTTCATAACCAAAAGTTCAGCTGTTACGTCGGGTTGCTCTGTCGATTCGTGCGGTAACCCTTTTTTAATAACGATGGCAACACCACCTGCTCGGTCGGTTAATCGATCTTTCCTAAAAACAAAATAATTTTTAAATTTTAGATTATCGTTTACCTTTAACCACGTTTCGGTAATTAGGGCAATATGAACATCGTTTTCTTCCAGGAAAAGTTCCAGATCTTGTGATTTGTTTCAATTCTCAATTCAAAAAAGGTATCAATTCGACCGGCGATCGAGCAAATTTAGCGGAGGTTCTTTTGATTCCAAAGGCGCCTCGACGAAATTCATCTACCAAAGATGAATTTTTATTATTCCAAATTACTCCAAATTCCATTCTCCAAATTACTGCTGCGGATTCGGGGTCCCATCACATGCGACTGCAATGTTGTGTCCTTTATTATTACACGGTACACTAACTTCGGATCTCTCTGTCACACATTTCCACTCGCGTCGAAATTAAAATCTTTAAAATTCGCAAACCCCTATTAGGACCGAATTTTTGCAGACAACCCTATATCAACGTGTTCGCAATAAAACAGCGTTTACGTTGATATAAAATTTTTTCTATTATCCAATCAAGTGAAAGTAACTGGCATTGACATACCTGTTTATACCTGGCAACCCAGTAGTTCGGCCAGGTAAATAATAGGCAACCCAATGGCTGCACATTCTATACGTTTTGTACTTGTAAGTCAGAATAAAATTCTCTTATTATCTTGATGTTACAAAATTTAATTAAAAATCATTTTTTTTTTAAATATTAAAAATACCCTGTCCAGGATTTTTTTTGCCAACCCATTTTTAATATATTTTCTAATATTTGATTCAAATTTTTTTAAATTATAAGGTTAAAATAATAAATTAATTTATTAATTATTTATTATTAAATGTCTGATGACATGCTTGTCATCAATGACTTTTCATACCTTTGCCGTCTTCGCTCTTCTTTTTCATACATACTGCTTCTATATGCCCCTTTATTTTGCAAAAATAACATTCCACGTTCTTAAATCAGCTAGGGTTATGTTGACCCCCACAGCAAAAACAGTTTCTGTTGATCTTGTTTGTGTGTCTTCCTAGTGCCATTACCTCTTCGTTCACTAATTTCTCATTCCGAATATTGCTTACATTTTTCTGCGCAGTTTCTACTGCCACAGCCACGTTATAGGCTCTTTTGAATGTTAGGTTACTTTCTGAAAGCAGTTTATTTTGTAGACCTTCGTTTAGTACCCGCACACGAGTCGATCACGTACCATATTATCGAGTTCGGCAAAATTGCAGTGTTCGCTTAGTTTCTTTAAATCGGCCACAAAACTTGGCGTTGCGTTGTTATTTTATCCTTGATTAATTAGATGCAATCTTTATGGTATTATTCAGGTTAGGTCTGGGGTTTTAGCCATTTGGAGGGGGGGATTTACAATTGACGCGCATGAGTGGATTAACGAGATTCAGAAAAATAATCTGCTTTGCCCTCTCCCCATGACACAGAGGTCTACTCTTTAAAATCGCGTACGAGATAATTGAAAATCTGTGTTCTTAGCGTGATATCTCTACGACAATTGAGTTACCCAACCAATCCACGGTAAGTGACTCTTCAAATAACTTACAATTCAAGATCTCAATTACTCTTAAAAAATAATTACTACGTAACAAGATCACTGCAGCGCCAAAAGTGCATTTCCCACGTCTTTTGGCAACCAAATAACTTCAAAATTTTAGGACTTTTTTTTAGTGTTTTGCATATAACTCCTAAACCGTGCATCCTAGCAAAAAATTTGTGGTTTAACTAATCAAATAGCATTAAATTCTGGGTGTAATGAGCACTACAACTTAGTAATTTGGTCAAAAACGACGATTTTTCCTGAGTGATAAAAATATGTATGTAAGTCTGCGCGTCCGGCATCGATCGCGCTGCACTAAATTCGTTATAACTTTTAAACTAATTAATGAAATTGAGCATTCAAAAGCTCAAATGAAATTAAACCATAATCTGTAAATTATTGTATTTGTTTAAACAAATTGTACCTCTCTGAGACAATTGTACGTCTTTTTTAATGAAATTTTTATCGAAAAGTTGGCCATATTGGATCCGCCATTTATTTTTATTATTTTTGGCATTAGAATATATTTCAGCGACCTAAAAATCACCTACAGATCTAAGCTAAGATGTAAGAACCTTATATGCTGTATAATAATAAAATAAGTCTCTCTTCCGAGAAATACTTCCGATTATCTTTATTTATTATTGTTAGAATATTATTAGCCTAATACACTTATGCCCGGTTTCACCGACATCAAGTTAATCTCAGTTTAGTTATTCACTGAATAAAATTTATTCATAGGTTAAATTTATTTACGTTTCACCAACCTCATTCTACAGTACAATAAATGTGAACCGCTCACAAATATATAGTAAATTGACATTATTCTAAAAACATAACCTAACATTTGTAGTGGTGTTGGCGTTGTGTTACACGATTCGATTAAAATTATTTTAATCAAAGTGTGTTTTAAGTGTTTTTCTGAAATAAATTGATATTTTAATAAAATATGATAACTACAACAAACTTTAAATTTGAGGTTAGAATTCGTCAAATAAATAAGTTAACTGGTCATTAATCTCCAGTTAGTTTATTAGACGATTAAACTTATTTTGTGTTGGTGAAACGAAATTGGTCAATTTTATTCAATGAATAGGTTTAATCTTTGAATAAATATTTAACTGACGTCGATGAAACCGGGCATTAGGTAATTGTACTACTTAAATAAATCAAATAAATTTTGCTGAATCACTACGGGGTAGAAATATAACAGTTCAATCACACAATATAAAACAATCCCTTGAAAGTGCGCAATTGAATTAGCCGTATTCTTAAAATTGTTGAACGGGTCCCCCCTAATTGAATGCAATCGTGTAGTAGCTTTTTATGTCGAAATCTTCAATATCTCTAATACGTAATTTTATCAACGATGTAATTTCAAATAATTTAATCATTGACACCTCTCCTCTATGTATGTAAAGTTATTTTTTTTAACATTAAAACATTAACATCTTTGAATTTATGTCCTATAATTTCTATCCGATCGAATTGTGTCTAAATTACCTCTAGAAAATCCTCTAAAAAAAATTTGTAATATCTTGCACCAATTTTTCACTTATTAGAAGCCTCCAATCGTTTATACTTAATTGTATCCTTGCCCGTTGGACCCGGGACCGTTGGACTGTTCAACGTCAATTCCCACCGATAGAAATATTGTTTCTGATTTATTAAGCCAGAACCTTGTTTCGTAAATGATCTTAGGATTATGTTGATGTGTTTTGCTTGCTTTCTTTTTCACTGAAATAAGAAACTTAATATAAATAAAAATTAATTAATTAAACATGTTGAGGGTTAGACTAGTACCCAGGATTGATCTTCCTGGATACTAGCTTAACCCTGAGACAGAAAAAGAAATGTTAAAAATCATCTTACATTGTGAAGTTTCGTGAAGCCAACGGTTGCTTGTCCGGGAGTCTTTAAATGTGAACGTAAACTTGATTTTCGAGAAATTTTTTTATCGCCACCGTTACAAGCAAGGGTTTTCCTCCCGTATGAGTTTTTATATGCCGTTCTAATTTTGATTTATGGGCCCATGTGTAGTCACAAATTGAACAAGCAAACTGTTTTTCACCCATGTGAGTTTTCAAATGCGTTTTTAAATTTGATTTAAGTATACTTTTGTAGTGTAAAGATCAATTTAAAGATGAAAGAGACAACAAAGATTATGACAATGAAGTGAGTAATATAGAAAATGAAATGCCCTGTGAAGAAGAGATATTGGAAGTAATCGCTAAACTTAAAAACAATAGAGGAGCGGGAATTGACGGAATTCAGTCCGAGATGATAAAGTATGGTGGCGAACAACTGTCTAAGATGATTGTGGCAATGATACAGAAAGTTTGGTCCAGTGAAGTAATGCCGAAAACATGGAAAATGGCCATCATCTGTCCGATACATAAGAAAGGAGCGAAGACTGAATGCGAAAATTACCGAGGAATAGCATTACTAAATGTCACATATAAAATATTGGCAACTTGTTTAAAGAATAAGATAGAACGTACACGGAAAACGCATTAGGAGAGTACCAATGCGGATTCAGAAAGGATAGATCGGTGACAGATCAGATTTTTGTATTGAAGGAGATCCAAGCAACAAGCCATGAATTTAAATTGAAAACGCACGCACTCTTTCTAGATTTCAAACAAGCATACGACTGCATAAGAAGAGACGAGTTGTATAAGGCGATGTACGACCTAAATATTCCAGAAAAGTTGATTAGGCTGACGAGGATGACGTTGAATAATACCCAAAGTAAAGTAAGAGCAAATGGTCAAATGTCGCAAGAATTTAAAGTAAGAGTAGGTTTGAGACAAGGAGACCCACTATCGCCAGTATTGTTTAACATAGCTCTTGAAAAGGTATTAAGAGAAGCAAAACTGAACGGAAGAGGAACAATATATGGACAAAGACATCAGTGCCTTGCTTTTGCTGATGACTTCACTATTCTCACAAGATCAAAGGAAGAAATGAAAGAGACCACTAAGAGATTTGTATTGGCTGCAAGTAAAATAGGACTGGAAGTTAATGAACAAAAGTCAAAGTATATGGTATGGGAAAGCGAATCAATCCGACCGAGTGGGATGCTGGACGTCTGGATAAGTGAAGGCGTAATGATGAAATTTGCAGAAGTAGAAACGGTGGTATACCTAGGAACCGTCATCTCAAAGAAACCTGGAAATGAAATGGAGATAAAAGCAAGATTGGCGGCAGGATCAAGATGTGCGTACGCGATGAAACCAATTTTGAACAGTAAAGTCCTCTCCCGATCACTGAAGGTAAAAATTTATAAGACGATAATAAGGCCAACAGTAACATATGGATGCGAGATCTGGTCAATGAAAAAACAGGAACAGTTGATGTTGGAAATATGGGAGAGGAAGATATTGCGGAGAATTTACGGTGGAAATGGGTGGAAGGGTGGTGGCTTAGAAGAACAAACAAGGAAATCTACGAACTTTATGAAGATCAAAACATCGTGAGCGTAATAAAGACCCAGAGGGTGAAATGGCTGGGACATCTAGTGAGAATGTGGAACGAGAACTCAGAAAATGATATGGAAATCGGAGCTGGGGGTACTAGGAGAAGAGGAAGGCCAAGGAATAGATGGAGTAGCCAGGTGCAGCAAGATTTAGACGAAATGGGTGTAAGAGATTGGGAGTCTATGGCAAGAGATAGGAGACAATGGAATATAGTGATAAATCAAGCCAAGGGTCTACTAGGCCTATAGTGCTAAATATATTGTGGTGATATTTCTGAAATTATACTCCAGAAATACAATAAAATGGTTTTTTACTAGTTTCTTACCAGTAGTGTTGGGTTTGTCGCCACTGCGAGAAAGAATAAATGTTTTTTTTTAAGAATTTCGATTTGTTGATCAATTTGAAGATCGACAGGGTTGATTTGCTTTATTTTGCCAACAAGAATGCCAAAAAATTGTTACTTTCAACACCTTTTTACACAAAATTATGATTTATTTTGATGAATTTGACAGTGTGATTATTTGACATTAGTGTTATTTGCGCGCCGCTTGTTTATGGCAAGATAAAATTTAAAATTTGAAGACGAAAAGAGTGTTTTTGAATGTTGGCAATTTGAAAAAGAAAGAAAAAGGCAGTTGGTCTGAGAACTGCAGACCGTATGCACGTCAGTTGGAGGACGTGAATTTTGAGATTTTGATTTGCGTTGCCGTGAAAGCGGTAAATTTTTGAGTTTGTGATAGTGCCTTCTGAAGACGGGGTCGTCTGTTTTAATTTTGCGAATTGATCAAAGTTTTGGTTGGATTTATCGAATCTGCAAAGATAGCAAATGAAAATTTTATAGAGGAGCCATTTTGAAGTTATTCAAGTTTGATTTGTGCAGCGAGTCATTAAGTTTGTATTGGAGTCGAAAAGAGAGCTATTTTGGAATTATCAAAGTTTTATTGTACGAGTCAACGAGTTTTGGATGTGAATTGGATAATTGAAGGCGTCAGCATTGGGCAAACACCTGGAGTGTCGATAAGGTCAGTCGTTAGACATTTGTGCGCTAGTTTAATAAAATTTTATTTGTGTTAAAACATTTTTGAATAATTACTTTAAAAATTATTACGATTGTAAAGATTTACACAAGACACAGAATTGTTTGGTGGTTTAAATTTCAGCAAATGATTTCCAATTTTAAATTTAAATTTCAATTGCCAAGCAAAACACAATTACACCACCTGGCATATTTGGAATTTTGTCCCAAAATCGGTTTGACAATAAAGCAAATTTTTGAAATCACGTTTCAATATTTGAGTTTTAATTGCGCTGTGGTCGCCGAACATTTATTCATTTTCAGAACTCACTACTGGGTAAGTCTCATAGCTCTCCGCTGATTAATCCTAGATAACTGGGTTAAATTTTTTTGGTGTTGCAACGGAATTTCGGAAAGGGTACTTTCACGAAAAACCACAACAATAGATAGATAGATACTTTTGTAGTCACAAATTTTACAAGCAAAAGTTTTATCGCCAATGTAAATTTTTTAAATGCTGATTTAAATTTAATTTTGTGCACACTTATAATCACAACTTTGGCAAGCAAACGGTTTCACGCCTGTGTGAGTTTTAAATGCGATAGTAAATTCGGATTTCTTGAACATTTATAGTCACAAAGTTTGCAAGCAAACGGTTTCTCGCCTGTGTGAGTTCTTAAGTGCTGTTTTAAATGTGGCTTTCATTCGGCGCCGAGAGCTCATAGCGATCGGTCGTGTTGTTACTGCGCGATACTATTGTGTGACGTAGTATTAATAATTTAACATTGTGCAATATTGTGCAATTTTTGATTTATTGTATCTAGTTAATTTAAAGTAAATTAAATTGTAATATAATAATCATTGAAGGAAACGAAAAAATATCTACTGTGAATTGCGCTAAGTCGGCGCATCTAATTACAAATTTTATTTTAGGTTATGAAACCAAATTTGCTCCCAACAAAATGAAGGGCAAGCAAAAACTTAAACGGGGTAACAGTTCACTTACTCCGGAAGAGAACAAAACTACGATTGCCGAAACCAATCAGGCAAAAAAGACCAAAAGCAAGGATGAGGTCGAAACGATGTATAATGTTAACGTTAGAAACCAATTCGAGTTGTTAAACAATACTCAAGAAAACATGGAACAGGACGTTGTGACATCAAATGCAACTTCGTTACCTAAAAAAATTAAGCCTAAACCAATCGTAGTCTCCGGATTACCAAAAAGTCATGTCAAATTCACCAACGACATCAAGGAATATGTAAACAAGAATTTCCACTTAAAATATTTAGGTAATAAGGTTAAAATAATTACCGAGGATATCGAGGATTACAACAAATTAAAATCGAGATTTATACAGGAAGGCACTCAATTTCATACCTACAGTGTGGGTAACGATAAGAAAATGATAGCCGTTCTAAAAGGCGTTCAGTGCCTGACAGAAGCTGAAGTACTCGATGCTTTGAAATTGGTAAATCCAAAAGTTTTTTAGTGTAAAATTACTAAATAAGGACAATAAATTTTATCCCAAATTTAAAGTTGCGTTCGAAAACGACGTAACATTTACCGAAATACAGTCGATCAGGGGTGTTGGTAACATTCGTGTATATTGGGAAAAGTACCGAGCAAGAAAGGGCATTACGCAATGCTACAGGTGCCAACAGTTTGGGCATGCAGCTAATAACTGCAATTTGAAAATCGCATGCAGGAAATGTGCTGGAAATCATCTCTCCAGCGAATGCACAGTCACCGAAAATGCCACCCCCAAGTGCGCAAATTGTCGTGAACCCCATACGGGAGACTTTCGAGGTTGTTCCGTTTACTTGAAGGCGGTCAACAAGACGGCTAAGCCAGTACCGAAAGCAGCCAAACAACAGGCTTACTTAATTCGTGAGGCGGAATTTCCTTCTCTTCGACCAAGTAGGCCAATTCAAAATTTTACACCGACAACAACTCCTACGATGAGTCAAGCCGTGCAACAAAGACAAATTATCAATCAACCAAGGCCGATTACTCAACATCCGGCTTATCGCGTCAGACCAGAAAACGTTAGTCACGCTGGCATTGACAATTTAGATTCACTTTTTAGCGAATTTAAAAAACTTGAATCAATGTGCGACATTGATAAAATGTTAAACGCTGTACGTGAGTTAAATCGCGTAATGGCAACAACTGTAGATGGCGCTGTAAGAATGTCAGCTTTTATCAAATGTACGAAGGCTTTCGATGGATAAATACAACATCGAAATACTTAATATTATGACGTGGAACGCTACCAGCGTTGTAAACAAATCCCAAGATCTGGAACTTTTCCTGGAAGAAAACGATGTGCATATTGCTCTCATTACTGAAACGTGGTTGAAGGTAAACGATAATTTAAAATTTAAAAATTATTTTGTTTTTAGGAAAGATCGATTAACCGACCGAGCAGGTGGTGTTGCCATCATTATTAAAAAAGGGTTACCGCACGAATCGACAGAGCAACCCGACGTAACAGCTGAACTTTTGGTTATAAAAATCAATTTGAAGAGTCCTTTTTATGTTGGGGCTATGTATGTTCCACCATCGACGAATTTAACATCAGTTGAGCTGGATAATATCTTCAACAAATACAACAAGATAGTAGTCGGAGGGGATTTTAATTCCAAGCACCCTCAATGGAACTGTCGGTATCCGAATAGGAACGGTAACACCTTAAAAACTCATAACGATGTAAACAACTACTTGCTGTTATATCCGCCTACACCTACGTTTAGTCCACCAGGGTTATTACAATCGACCATCGATTTTTTTCTGGTAAAGGGAATAACCAATTTTACGCAACCTACAGCAATAAATGATTTGAGTTCGAATCACTGGCCAGTGTTGATGACCTTGCCTATCTTGTACATTCCACCTAACTATGTCATCTCCGATACCAATTGGCGCGAATTCAGGCAAGAATGTTCCAACAGAATTCGTATAACTCCCAACATCAATTCTGTGCAAGAAGTGGACTGTGAAATTGCTAAATTCACCACGGCAATTACGGATGCTTATCAAGTTACCACCAAAACTAAAAAGATACGTAACAAATTTGTCGCAGATCAAGCAATTGATGATCTCAAACGACGACGCAATAAAGCTCAACGTAAGTGGTTGGAAACTGGAGACGTCCGCTATCGTGTCGATAAGAACCAGCTTACGGAAGAAATTCAATTGAATTAAAACCATTCGCCGTCAAGAATGGTTAAATAAAACAAGAGATCTTACCACTAAAGACAACTCCCTGTGGAAAGTGTATAGCGCATTGAGAAGAAAAAACGAGCCTACGCCAACCATTAGTCATGCGAATATTAATTATTACACCGAGGAAGAAAAGGCCGAGGTTTTTGCCAATATTTTTGAAGAGGTACACCAGGTGACTACTAATTCAATTTCTCCCTTACAGGAACAGGTTAAAGCGAACGTAAACCTGCTTCGAGGTACAAACGATTCACTTGATTTTAATATTCATATCACCCCTAAGAGAGTACAGCGAATTATCAAGGATCATAAAATCAAGAAGGCTCCTGGAGGAGATAGTACCACCAACAAACATCTGAAGTATCTTCCCAAAAAGGGGGTGGTACAACTTTTTTATATTTTTAGGGCTTGTCTGAAGCTGTGTTACTTTCCTACAGCATGGAGGACGGCTAAAATATTGGCAATTCCAAAACCAAACAAGGAAAAGGGCGAAGCCAAAAACTATCGTTCAATCAGTTTACTTTCTTGTTTGAGCAAAATCTTGGAAAAATTGATACAAGAAGAAATTGTCGATCATCTGACAGGTAACAATTTAATAATTAAAGAACAATTTGGGTTTCAGAAGGGGCACGGCACAATCCATCAACTAGCCAGAGTAGTTGAAGATATTGTATTGGAATCCAATAAAAAACCACCATACAGGGATGGTCTTACTGGACTTGGAAAAGGCTTTCGATACTGTTTGGCACGAAGGCTTAATTTCCAAAATGATGAACTTGAATCTTCCTACCTCCTTGACAAGGATCGCACAGAGCTATTTAACTGACCGCAGCTTCGCCGTGGTGGTTGGCAATGCTAGATCTAGTCGAAAATGCATACCTGCTGGGGTTCCGCAGGGTACAATTCTTGGACCGACACTGTTCAATATTTATATCAACGACATACCAATGCACGAGCATACAAATATTGCCTTGTATGCCGACGACACTGCCGTTTATTCTTCGAGTTTAAACAAGGAAATTATCGTCGAAAACATCAACGAGCATCTGGAGTTGATTGGTAAATTTTCAGTGATTGGAAACTTAAATTGAATGTCAGTAAGACCGAAGCTATAATGTTTACGGGCAGCAGAATTCGTCCTGCAGTCGATATTAAAATCAACGACATCGTTATCGAACTGCAAAAAGATATTAAATATCTTGGCTTGCTCTTGGATCAACGCCTTACGTGGAGAAAGACCATAGCTGATCGAGTCAAAAAGACCAACTACGTGCTACACCTGCTCTATCCACTAATTAAACACGACGTATACTTACCCAAAGAGTTAAAGCTCCTGCTGGTCCGTACATGTGCCAGATCGGTCCTGACATACGGCTGCACTATTTGGGGGAGTGCCGCTAACAGCAATTTAATCGCCACACAACGTTGTCTTAATAAGTTCTAAAAGTGGTCAACAACTACCCCGTTATACTACCATCAGATATATGCACGAAGACAACAATTTTGAATACGTCGGTGATTTTATCAAACAATCGACCGAAAAATTTTTTGAGAGGCTGCTCGTTTCACGACAACGAGCTTATTCGAAAAATTGGAGATTACGATCTGGACAATTTAATTTCAAAGCATAAAGGCAAACTTTTAAGATCAATCTTGCTACGAAATTACGACTTTTACGGCTGAAAGCTGGGTTGGTCTCGTTCGATTCTTGTCTGGGGAGGAGGATCGACGACTTTTGTACATAGTTTGTAAATACTTTTTAAATGTGTCGTCTTTTCATCTTTGTTTTTTAGTTATTGTTAAAAATAAATTACCAGGTTTTTTTGAAATTTTTATCCTGTTCACTAAATAATGTATACAAATATAAAATTATAATTACTGTACATATTTCAAATATCTAACAAAGGGCTTCACCTAATAATAGATAATGTTAAAAATTTGTTAACATGTAATGATGTAACTACCCTTAAAATTGAATAAATGTTATTAATTAATTAATTAAAAGTAGATCTTTTCACATATTTGTTGTCGCAAATTTGGCAAGCAAATCGTTTCTCGCCTTTGTGAACCTACAATGAGCTGTTAAATTTGATTTTGTGTACTTTTGTAGGTACAAACTTTACACGCAAACACCTTTTCGTCGGTGTGAATTTTTACATGCTTATTTAAATGCGATTTTTGTGAACATTTATAATCACAAATATGGCAGGCATACGGTTTCACGCCTGTGTGAGTTCTTAAATGCAATTCCAGACTTGATTTTTGTGAACATGTGTAGACACAAATAGGGCAAGCAAACGGTTTCTCGCCTGTGTGAGTTGTTAAATGGTATTTTAAAGATGACCGTAGTAAAAATCTGCGTTCACAAACTTCACATACAAACGATTTCTCACCAAAATGGATTAATAAATGTCTCGTTAAAGTTGATTTTCGTGAACTTTTGTAGTCACAAACTTGGCAAGCAAACGGCTTCTCACCGGTATGAGTTCTTAAATGTGCTATTAAATCTGAGTTACGCGAACATTTCAAGTCACAAATATGACAAGCAAACTGTTCGATTTCGATGTGTGCTTTTAAATGCAATTTTAATTTGTATTTACTGCTAACGATATAACCACAAATTGCACATTCGAATAAATTTGAATTGTTGAATTGTTTTGCAGGTTTCGTCTGTGTTAATTGCTCACTATCGCTATCTTCTTTAATGTCAATCGAATGATGCAAATCTTCTAAACTAAATTTCACGTCTTCTAGCACCTCCGATTTAATATCGTAATTGCTGCTCGAAGCATACGAAGTCTTCGAATCCAGACCGATGTTGGCCATAATTTGGAACTACTCTGAAAGTAAAACTACAACCAGATCTGTAATAGATTGCATTAGAAAGAAAAAATAGTGCACTATGTATCAAAATGTTAAATATAATGTAGGTTCACATTTCACTTTGACCTAACGTTAAAGTTATAATTAACATTTTTGGTACAAAGTAAGGCTGCATAATAATTCCTTACCGTTAGTTGCACACCTACACGTTCGTGACCGACATTTTGTGACTTTCAAAAGCTGATTATCAGGTTTCAAGGTGCCGACCTCTGATAACGCAAAGCCGGTTAACCTAACACATTTGACTTAATGTGTGTGATAAAAACACTGCACTGCAACACTAGCAAACAACAATTTTAATATGGTGAAAATCGTCCATTTTGTAATTTAATTAGGTCACAGAATATAAGAATACAATAGAATGGAATATCAAGGTTAAAATTAAAAACCATCTTCTGCGCCATCTAACAACCATGGTACGCAGTGAAATAGGTAAAAATAATAATAAATGGCATTATACGTTCTATTTAATTTTTTATTTAATAATTTTTAATTGCTAATTCAAAATGATTATTGTTTAATAAAATGTTCCAGTAATGTATCCACAAAATAAAACTGAATACATTCATAAAACATTAATCATTTTGAATTAGCAATACTTACAGAAAAAATCATTATAAACTTAATATTTTATTCACATGTTCTGCTGAATAATTAATTACATTTAATTAAACAATATAAATTTATTATTAACTGGTCCATCTTCAAATCACCCTGGAAACCCTGAAAATTAAACAATTCAATTAAATATTAATTATTTTAATTACAATTATTTTATAAATTACCTGCAGTGCTGAGGATTTCAACTTCTAAACTTTTTTTTCAAAAATTTTTTGTTGTCAAGTTTTTCAAAAAACTTGAACTGTAACGTCTTCATTCCTATTCTAGCACAGCTTTGTCCGGTCAAAACTGATATGTTTTAATTAACCAAAATACAAAATATTAAGGCCTTGGCTACCTACATTCTATGTTTTTTCGACTTTTTGTATGCGCAAAAATAGCTGGTAAAGTTTCCCAAATTTTAAAGGTGGCTTACTACATTTGAGCACGGCTGTACTTTCCTCTCAATTTATAATTCGGATGGACTATGTTTGTCTTTTTTCATTTCTAAAAATTTCCAAAATTATTTAAAAAAACCGCTTTTGTTCCTTTCTTGCTGAAAATTGCAGTTCTTGAAAACAATTCTCAAAATCTAATACCTCTGTTTCGGCAACAAAAGTCCACCTACCACCTTTTAATAGATATCTTCGTACTTCAAAGAGCACGTATGAATTTCGTTTGATTGCTTTCATAAACCGACTTTATTCCAATTTGGATCTAGGACCAAATGACGGATCGGGAGGGGGTGGGGGGGATTGTTTAAATTACAAATTCAACACAAAATCATTTCATATTTTCAATTTTCTATACTCAAGTGAACTTTGTTTTGATTTTACATCAGCAGATTAAAACTTTTTGAAGAAATCCAACGCATAATCTAGGTTTTTTTTAGAGTTAATTTACGCTACAATAAAATTTTTCGAGATTTTTTAGAGAAATATAAATTTTAGACTTGGCTACAGGGTTTTTTGTTGTGAAAAAGCACCAAACCTTTAAAAATCATACCTCAGACAGTTTAGGACCAAATTCAACAAGGTTTTCCTCAAATTAAACGTAATTCAATTTAGAATAGCTTTTGTCTCTCGTAATTTTTCGAAAAAATTGATAAAAGGTTAGTTATTTTGGAAAAACTGATTTTTCGCTCCTGAAAGTAGAATTGGGAGAGGTGTACACCAGAGTTGGAGTTCGGAATGCTTTTGAATATTAATCTTTACTTGAATTGCTAACTTTTACTTTGAAAATTAGTCAAAGGAAACATTTTACAAAAAATTTACACGCTAGCACTAATTTACCGTTATTTTGGGAAAACCTGTCCAATAAATTTTTATGTTCGCAGGCGTGGCACGTAAGGAAACATACAAATACTTCCCCGTTTTACTAAAATCCAGCCATTCCGCACTTTAAAGCGCCTTCAATATCGTCAGTGACGTCCCGTAAAAATCCAGTTAATCTTCGTTTATAAATTTTTGTCACTTACATCTCCGATCATGATGACAGCCTCGGGTGGAGTTCTTCCAATCGCTGTAAGGAAAAATTCAGGACTAGGTTTGCCGACGAGTTCGCCATTGGTTTAGGTGGCGTATTCTAGTCCTTTAACAAATAACCCAGGTCCCAAGGCTATCCCATCAGTTTGGCTCCATTCATTACATGCCTAAAACCGTACTTATCTGCCGTTAAAATTAAAAAAGAATAACGCACCTAAAGGCTTCATTGAGTTTATCATAATGAAATTCGTTGGGTGCCAGATCTATAATCACAGAATCGGGGTTTTCGTTGACTGGGCACCCTAAATTTTAAAATCTTCTAAAGCTTCCGGAGCCAGCATCAACATCGGTTTAAGGTTTTGCTATTTGATGAGCGCTTGAGCCGCTCCTAAAAGCTATGAATTTCTTCCACGTCCAACTCGAAGCCTAAATTTTTGAGACGACGGTACAGAAAATTCCTACTCTCCTTGGTGCTGTTAGTGACAAATTTTATGTTGACCTTTGTTGAACGCAATCTGAAACGCTATGTTTTAGGAAAATAACCAATACTCTTTACTTACCTTTTAGAGCGTCAATCGCCCCGGGGGATTGCAATGTCTTTGATGTGCAACGTTCCACTTAGATCGATTAAGACAGCTTTAACCATTTTTGCTACCAAGCGCATCCAAAATTTTATATTAACTTTCCCGACGTGATAATACACAAATTGTCTCTACTCAAGGATTTCGATTCAATTAATCGGGTCAGCTCATTTTGTTAACTGTAACCTACAAAACTTAATTTACCACATATAAATTAGAGCAGATGCATTTTGGGTGTCAGGTTCAAAAACTTCCCAAAATTAATCTAATGTTCATAATAATTATTGTAATAACCCAAAAATAAATTCAAAGTGACGTTTCAATGACAACAAAAGTAAGCCAATGGCCGCTAGATGTCCGACTAATCGGAATATTTATAAGTTTCTTGCCGTGAAATTACAGTGGCGGAGAAAAGGCTGCAGTTTCTCCCAATTTTTAATTAAAATAAATAAATTAAAAATTTATTGGGAATAGCGGCGTTTGACTTAGAATTCGTTTTGCTTACTATTTATTATATTATTCAAATTGCTTACGTAAATGTCCTAATCACAAATGTTACATTCGAACAGTTTTTCGCCGATATGCGTTCGTAAATGACCTTGCAAGTTTCCTTTCCGAGTACACTTAAAATCACAAATATTACACTTATAAGGTTTTTCGCTGGTGTGAGTCCGTAAGTGAACTTTCAAATTTCCTGTTGTTCGGAATCCGTCAATAATCGCCAACATTGTGGAGTGCTTCCGTTGCCTACAACGGCAAAATACGAAAATCAACAGTGGCGATTTTCTGTCAAAACTAAAATTAGGTTTATCGATGTTGCTGAAAACAGCACCAGAATCAGAATAAAAATGTGAGTTTTACCAAAGAGTATATAGATCTATATCTATATACTATCTATATACTCTCTGGTTTTACAGTGGACCAGAAAATAATTAAAGTTTTTTTTAAATTATTTATTTCAAATAACAGATCATTAAATAATATTTTTAGTTCTCAAGGTGATAACATGAAAGTTAAAAAAGTAAAAACCAAAAATTCAACGGTTAAATGATAAAAAAGTCCCTTCTACTTTCAAAAATTTTGCAGGTCTGTTACTTTTCAAAAATAATTTGACACAGATTAAAATTAATGACAAATAATAATCAGTGACAGCAAATGAAACATATTACAAAATTTAAAAAAATCCTTCGCTGAAAGGTAAAACCGCCGCCTCCAAAATTTCAAAGGGGCACAATTTCTGTCAAACATTTTGATACAGGCTGAAATTAGTGCCAAATGATAGGCAATAGTGACAAGTGTAACATATATTTCAGAATCAAAAAAATTCAGGGGCTGAGGGGTCTAACCACCGCCCCAAAAATTGAAAAGGGCACAAATTCTCTCAAACATTTCGATACTGGTGCTATCTTCAGCCACGTGTTTATCGACCTATTTTGTAAGAATTCTCCGGAAACCATCTTAGCAGATGAGTTTTCTGACAGATAGAGAAATGTTTCGTAACAGACCAGATAGAACCCAAACTTACTGTACGCATGTTCTATAAATAATTGATCCCACTTTAGTAGTGCTGCCATTGTAACAAATTTTGTTACAAAATGTTCCAAATTAGTAGCAAAATAAATGGATTCCATTAGTTTCAAAATTTAAAAATTATTTTTTTCCAAAATTTATTTTCGATTTATGATCCGCAGTTTGTAATATTATTTTATATTAAAATATTCGCGGTGTTTAAATTTAAAATGTAGCCGTGAAATTACGCCATCTTGGGGCGGAATAGGAAATGGCGTGTTGATCACTCGGGGTCGGAGACACTTGTTACGGGTAGTCGAGGGTGTAGACTGATAGCTGACCGTTGGTATGTTAATGGTGGTTTAAAATTATTCATGTACAAATAATTTGCAAGTAAGAAAATATAAATATTTAATTATTGCAATTAAACTTAGGTGATTTCAAAATTCGTGTAAGTACGATTTATATAATATTAACAAAAGTCAATAATATCGATTATTAATTTCTATCCTCGAGGGAGGAAGCCATATTGGTTTTGTTTGAGCGTGGGTTGTTTAAAAGGGTTTTGTACGTGTTTTGTTTTATGTTTTAAAATGGCTTGGTGTTTGATGGATTTATTTAATAGGTGAATTGGCATTAATTTAATTTATTTCAAATCGGATTTGTAATTTCTGAATATTTTATTTATTGGATAAAATGCTTTGTTTTGGTCTTTGATCGCAGGTGCCTATTGTTTCTACAGGTAATTTATCTTTTGGTGATGTATTATAAATTCTGTGATTTGGTTATTTATATTTGTGATTTATGTGTAAATTTGGGGTGGTTATGCAATTAATTAAGGTTTTATTATGTGGGGTCGACAAATGTAAATTTAAGGTCAGGGGCGTCTTAAGGGATTTTACACAAAGGGCCGAGGTTGCCAATAGATTGACATATAATTAATTTAATCATCTAAATGAATGTGGTTTCGTCTGATTGTACTATTGTCCTACGAAAAAAAAAGCACATGGTGATGTGAATCAGAATTGCACATAGTGATGTGAATTCTAATAGGTTTCGACCGCAAGAGATGCTCCTATTTAATATAAAACAATAGTAACAAAGATTACAATTTCTGTGATAGTGTGTGAAAGTCGCATAATTAGGTTCTTACTGGGTTTGGTTTAATTATCCTTGTGAGGTGATGAATTAATTAGATGCAATCTTTATGGTATTATTTAGGTCATTTAGGTTTTATGTACTATCATTAGGTATTATTTAGGTTTGGGGTTTTGCACATGTTAATTTATGTTTAGGGGTCACCGTCACTATTATTATCTATTATCTACAAATTGTTATCAACTTTACTTATCTGAAAGTCCCCACCAACACATACATTAAGCACATTGTACAAAACCAAGATTAATGAAAATCAATAACAAAGTAACAATAAAAGCATAGCAGTTGCAATTAAAATATAGCAAACGAATACTGCATACGCACAGTAACAATTTACAACTGAAATCATAAGTTTATTATTATTTAAGGACAATTTGTTCTCACATTTACTTTTATATATAGCTTGCGATCATAGCCATACCAAGTATTAAATCAAGTCGATATTGACACTATTTTATTTACTAAATAACCGATCTCACAGATGAAGATTAAGGTTTTTCTGTAACTCTACTGAGTTCGTTCGATTTTCCGTGAGGTAGATATTTAATAAAATATCCAAAACCTAACTGACTTGTGTTTTATTTCAAATGGGGTTATTTAGGGTCCGATTTAGGTTTCGGAAGGTTTACGCAAGCACCGAGCCATCTTCGTTTATGTTATGTGTTTTGCTTATATGTTTAGGTCAGCAGCGACGCCACGGGTGAGCAGATTTAGTTATTTAGGACGCCACTGGTTTTGTTTTGGTTCAACTACTGTTTGTTTTCCGTCTGTTTAAAGAAGTTGGATTACGATTTACACAACGTGTGGGGTTCTCTTGACGATCACGATGTTAGGCCAGGGTTATCTAGGTTGGGATTCGAAATTTGTGGCGCGAATTTCGAATGTGCAGGCGAACATTACAAGTTGAAAAATATTTAATTTTTGTTTCAAAGAAATATTTTGGTTTTATCACTCCGTTCGAACATTTTGACAGTGCTTTTATCGTCGCTGTTTTCAGGTTGTCAAAAATTCTGACGCTGGATCCACGACAAATCATAAAAAGTCAGTGGCGCCAATTTTCTGAATTATTGATGAACATGTGTATGTCGTACAACCAACTGAGGAACCAGTGGCGTATTTAGGGAGGGGCAACTGCCAAGGATGACTCAGATTGTATCACCGAACGTCTCCGTGATAAAAATAATGTTTACCATGCGGTTTTAAAATTTAAATAAGTTTGAGTTTGTAAATGTGTATTGAGATGAAAAAACCTTATATGCTGTATAATAATAAAATAAGTCTCTTAAATACTTCCGATTATCTTTATTTATTATTGTTAGAATATTATTAGCCTAATACACTTACGTAATAGTACTACTTAAATAAATCAAATAAATTTTGCTGAATCACTACGGGGTAGAAATATAACAGTTCAGTCACACAATATAAAACAATCCCTTGAAAGTGCGCAATTGAATTAGCCGTATTCTTAAAATTGTTGAACGGGTCCCCCCTAATTGAATGCAATCGTGTAGAATATCCGTATAGTAGCTTTTTATGTCGAAAACTTCAATATCTCTAATACGTAATTTATCAACGATGTAATTTCAAATAATTTAATCATTGACACCTCTCCTCTATGTATGTAAAGTTATTTTTTTTAACATTAAAACATTAACATCTTTGAATTTATGTCCTATAATTTCTATCCGATCGAATTGTGTCTAAATTACCTCTAGAAAATCCTCTAAAAAAAATTTGTAATATCTTGCACCAATTTTTCACTTATTAGAAGCCTCCAATCGTTTATATTTAATTGTAATCCTTGCCCGTTGGACCCGGGACCGTTGGACTGTTCAACGTCAATTCCCACCGATAGAAATATTGTTTCTGATTTATTAAGCCAGAACCTTGTTTCGTAAATGATCTTAGGATTATGTTGATGTGTTTTGCTTGCTTTCTTTTTCACTGAAATAAGAAACTTAATATAAATAAAAATTAATTAATTAAACATGTTGAGGGTTAGACTAGTACCCAGGATTGATCTTCCTGGATACTAGCTTAACCCTGAGACAGCAGAAAAAAGAAATGTTAAAAATCATCTTACATTGTGAAGTTTCGTGAAGCCAACGGTTTCTTGTCCGTGAGTCTTTAAATGTGAGCGTAAACTTGATTTTCGAGAAATTTTTTTATTGCCACCGTTACAAGCAAGGGTTTTCCTCCCGTATGAGTTTTTATATGTCGTTCTAATTTTGATTTATGGGCCCATGTGTAGTCACAAATTGAACAAGCAAACTGTTTTTCACCCATGTGAGTTTTCAAATGCGTTTTTAAATTTGATTTAAGTATACTTTTGTAGTCACAAATTTTACAAGCAAAAGCTTTATCGCCAATGTGAATTTTTAAATGCTGATTTAAATTTGATTTTTGTGCACACTTATAATCACAACTTTGGCAAGCAAACGGTTTCGCGCCTGTGTGAGTTTTTAAATGAGATAGTAAATTCGGATTTCTTGAACATTTATAGTCACAAAGTTTGCAAGCAAACGGTTTCTCGCCTGTGTGCGTTCTCAAGTGCTGTTTTAAATGTGGCTTTTGTAAAAATTTGTTTCCACAAATATGACATGCAAACGGTTTTTCGCCTGTATGAGTTCTCAAATGCATTGCCAAAGTAGATCTTTTCACATATTTGTTGTCGCAAATTTGGCAAGCAAACCGTTTCTCGCCTTTGTGAACTTTTAAATGAGCTGTTAAATTTGATTTTTGTGTACTTTTGTAGTTGCAAATTTTACACGCAAACACCTTTTCGTCGGTGTGAATTTTTACGTGCTTATTTAAATGCGATTTTTGTGAACATTTATAATCACAAATATGGCAGGCATACGGTTTCACGCCTGTGTGAGTTCTTAAATGCAAGTCCAAACTTGATTTTTGTGAACATGTGAAGACACAAATATGGCACACAAACGGTTTCTCGCCTGTGTGACTTTTTAAATGCCGTTTTAAACATGACTGTCGTAAAAATTTGCGTTCACAAATTTCACATACAAACGATTTCTCACCGAAATGGATTATTATATGTTTCGTTAAACTTGATTTTCGTAAACTTTTGTAGTCACAAATTTGGCAAGCAAATGGTTTCTCGCCGGTATGAGTTCTTAAATGTTCTTTTAAACTTAATGTTCGTGAACATTTATAGTCACAAACTTGGCAAGCAAACGGCTTCTCGCCGGTATGAGTTCTTAAATGTTCTTTTAAACTTGATTTTCGCAAACATTTATAATCACAAATATGACAAGCACAGGGTTTGTCGCCTGTGTGAATTCTTAAATGGTCTTTTAAACTTGATTTTCGCAAACATTTATAGTCACAAATATGACAAGCACAGGGTTTGTCGCCTGTGTGAATTCTTAAATGGTCTTTTAAAGTTGATTTACGGGAACATTTATATTCACAAATTTGACAAGCAAACTGTTCGATTTCGATGTGTGCTTTTAAATGCAATTTTAATTTGTATTTATTGCTAACGATATAACCACAAATTGCACATTCGAATAAATTTGAATTGTTGAATTGTTTTGCAGGTTTCGTCTGTGTTAATTGCTCACTATCGCTATCTTCTTTAATGTCAATCGAATGATGCAAATCTTCTAAACTAAATTTCACGTCTTCTAGCACCTCCGATTTAATATCGTAATTGCTGCTCGAAGCATACGAAGTCTTCGAATCCAGACCGATGTTGGCCATAATTTGGAACTACTCTGAAGGTAAAACTACAACCGCATCTGTAATAGATTGCATTAGAAAGAAAAAATAGTGCACTATGTATCAAAATGTTAAATATAAAGTAGGTTCACATTTCACGTTGACCTAACGTTAACGTTATAATTAACATTTTTGATACAAAGTAAGGCTGCATAATAATTCCTTACCGTTAGTTGCACACCTACACGTTCGTGACCGACATTTTGTGACTTTCAAAAGCTGATTATCGTGTTTCAAGGTGCCGACCTCTGATAACGCAAAGCCGGTTAACCTTACACATTTGACTGAATGTGTGTGATAAAAACACTGCACTGCAACACTAGCAAACAACAATTTTAATATGGTGAAAGTCGTCCATTTTGTAATTTAATTAGGATTTTCTTTGTCTAATGAGGACCACAGCACAAGGATTATAAAATCGATAAATTCATTTGTAGCGCCATCTCTCCGCGACAGTGTCAATTACAATAGTAAAAAAATGAACATTATCCTTCGGCCGCGTTCGATTTGAACGCTTACAACGCAATCATTAAATATCTAAGGCCCGGTTGCACAGTTAGCACTTAAGTTTCGGTTTAGTAAAACCTTAAGCTGAAGTTTAAACTAAAAACTCCATGTGTTGCACAATGTAAATATTGGCAGCACTGGTTTTATGTGCTCATGCTTTTGTTTTATGTCAAATTATTAATTTATACGTCAGTCAATGCAGCAAAATAAACGTGTCAAGTTTACGGCAGTAGAAGTGAAATTATTAGTTACTTTGGTAAAAAAATTACAGGGACATCATAGAATGTAAAAAATCTAATATACTTTTATGTAAAAAAAAATATCTGGAAAATTATTCAAGAATTTAATAGTGAAAGTGGCAGTACTTGCAGAAATATGGATTGTTTGAGAAAAAATATGAAAATTTGAAGAAAGATACAAAAAAAATAGATTTGCAACCTGACGATACTGCAGCAGATTGTTCAACAAACGAAGATTCCCAAATGCCGTGGAAAGATTATTCTTCCGATTTGTTAAAAACACCAAAAAGTATTCCTTTACGAGCAACAGGTAAAGAACATTTTTATTTATATCTAAATAAATTTAAGGATCTCAGCGTAAAACATCAAATAATAAAGCAGTGAATGATCAATGGTGTAACGTAGCCAACACAAAATCGGAGGCGAAGAGAAATGGCAATTGGAAAAACAATTTTTAGTGAAAGAACACAATTTAAAAATATTAAAATAATTGTCATCGGAAGTAGAAGAGAGAGAAATAAGAAAAAATGTGTTGAAAAAGAACTGGAATTATTAAATTTAAAATTTGACAATACGTAAGTCATAAGTTATTATAAATTTGAAAAATACACATTTATTAGATTATTTCTAATTATGCTGTTTTCATTGTTCAATCTTCCATTTTAATTTATTACAGCAGTGGGCATATCATTCACAAAATTAGCCATTGCCTCTAAATCTTCATGAAGATGTGGGACTTTTTCATTTGAGTACGGCAGTAGCTACAACTACACTTTGGATTTTATTGATATTTAATTTTATTCCTACTGCTCTTTTCCAAACACCATAAGATCGTTCGACTACATTTCTGGTTCTAATTTGGCTTTCATTAAAAAGTTGTTCAGCTCTTGAAACGGGTTGGCCAAAGGTGTTATCATATATTTTGTGTATTTTCATGGACCGAACCTGGCCATCGAGCTGCAATATCTCTAATACGTAATTGTGCATCAGAAATAATTTGAACGTTAACCGAAAAAAAAGATTTTTTGTTTCTAAAAAGTTCTGCATTTTCTTCCCTTAAAAATGCGTTGGCAGTTTTTGTTTGGTCTGTCTAAATATTTTCAACAGTAATATCACTAGTGATCATGATATTGCCGGCAATTTTACCGAATCGATCACGACTGCTTGTTGCGATGAAAAGAAGCACGAGTGCGCAGCACGAGGGCTTCTTTCTCGTAGCAACAAGCAGGAGTGGTCATTCGGCAAAAATTACCAAAGCAAAATCATGATCACGAGTGATATTTATTTTGACAATTTATCGAACAATAATTTTAATTTAAATAAAATTAATTTTTAAATTAAAATCAACAAGCATAGGTAAGTACGTTGCTAAGATATTGTTGATAGCTATTATTTTCTTGTTGCCACGGCGATGGCAAGAGTGCACCAGCATAATATTCGCTGAAAGAATATCAGATAGCTTTTGATTGGTCCATGTGACTAAAACGATGCAAACACATTGGATGATATAATGTGTGGTAAATTGTCAACAGTAATATCACTAGTGATCATGATATTGCCGGCAATTTTTGCCGAATCGATCACGACTGCTTGTTGCGATGAAAAGAAGCACGAGTGCGCAGCACGAGGGCTTCTTTTCTCGTAGCAACAAGCAGGAGTGGTCATTCGGCAAAAATTACCAAAGCAAAATCATGATCACGAGTGATATTTATTTTGACAATTTATCGAACAATAATTTTAATTTAAATAAAATTAATTTTTAAATTAAAATCAACAAGCATAGGTAAGTACGTTGCTAAGATATTGTTGATAGCTATTATTTTTCTTGCTGCCACGGCGATGGCAAGAGTGCACCCAGCATAATATTCGCTGAAAGAATATCAGATAGCTTTTGATTGGTCCATGTGACTAAAACGATGCAAACACATTGGATGATATAATGTGTGGTAAATTGTCAATAATATTAACCTGGTGACTGTAATCGAACATGTGAACCAATTACTCTAGGACTCTTTGAGATATTGTAAAATTCTTGTCTTATTGTACGTTGTTCTTGAAAACTTAATTATATTGCAATACGAAACTTTATTTGCTTACCTATAAGGAAGCTTATTCTATTTGCTTAATAGCTAATTATTTATTTATTATCTACTTATATCTAGGACACACTACATCTCCCTTTCTGAAAGAATGGCTTTCACTATGGCTACTTGTGAAAGACATTCCCGACAAATTGGGAATTTTAAAATACAACAAACTATAATAATCATAGGTTAAACTGACGATATAAATATTTTATCCTATTTTAATTATTTGCTTATCTAGATTACATACTGTTTACCTAACTATTTATTAACACATAACTCTGATTGTCTTTTTCACTTTTTAAATAGTTTCACCCGATTTTTGAAGTCTACGAACGACTACGGAGTATATTTTCACATAATAATTAATTTTTACTGTTCTATCGTTTAATTCAAAAGTTTTTATTAGCAGTGCGGCTTTTTGAAACTTCAGGTTGTCTTAAGTAGTGTGATGCAAACGAGCAAATTCAAGTTTTTAAATTTTTGTAAATTTTAATTTGACGCTGTCATAGGAAACTTAACTGGTATACTTAAGTCAAATGCAGTGCAACCGGGCATAATTATCTCATTCTATAAAATAGCTACTATATAAAATTATAATATTAAAGATGTCGAATATGCATTTTTATAATTATTTCCTTTAACTGAAAAGTACAATCATTGAATTAATGATTTTGGAAATGCAGAATAATTGCAGTTCGTACTTTTTGATACAATAACTTTTAGCTGGCATGAGTTTTTAAATGTCTAGTTAAATACTTTTTTTTGTGACGATTTGTACTTGCAAATTTCACAACGAAACGGTTTCTCACTGATGTGAGTTCTTAGATGCCTACTAATTAGATCTTTTCGTGAACATTTGTAGTCGCAACTTGCACAATGAAACGGTTTCTCACCAGTGTGAGTTTTTAAATGCCTTGTTAAATTGACTTTTACTGAAAATTTATATTCACAAATTTCACATTTAAACGGTTTATTATCGGTGTGAGTTCTTAAATGAATATTTAAAGCTCCTCGTTGTGAACATTTGTAATTACAAATTTCACATACAAGCGGTTTCTTACCAGTGTGAGTTCTAACGTGCCCAGTTAAATCGCTTTTACGTGCACATTTGTAACTACATATTTCACAACCAAACGGTTTCTCACCGGTGTGAGTTCTTAAATGCCTAGTAATTTGACTTTTTTGGGAACATTTGTACCCGCAAATTACACAACAAAACGGTTTCTCACCAGTGTGAGTTCTTAAATGCCTAGTAATTTGACTTTTTTGGGAACATTTGTAGTCGCAAATTTCACAATGAAACGGTTTCTCACCAGTGTGAGTTCTTAAATGCCTTTTTAAATTTACTTTTACTGTAAATTTATATTCACAAATTTCACATTTAAACGGTTTATTATCGGTGTGAGTTCTTAAATGCACAATTAAAGTTCCTCGTTGTGAACATTTGTAATTACAAATTTCACAAACAAACGGTTTATTACCGGTGTGAGTTCTTACATGCTCAGTTAAATCGCTTTTACGTGCACATTTGTAATTACAAATTTCACAACCAAACGGTTTCTCACCGGTGTGAGTTCTTAAATGCCTAGTAATATGACTTTTTTGTGAACATTTGTACTCACAAATTTCACAATGAAACGGTTTCTCACCAGTGTGAGTTTTTAAATGCTGGGTTAATTTGTCTTTTCGTGAACATTTGTAGTTACAAATTTCACAATCAAACCGTTTCTCACTGGTGTGAGTTCTTAAATGTACCTTTAGTACACATTTTTTTGTAGCGCTAAACCCACAAATTGCACAATCAAATTTATCTGAGCTCCTAAATTTTCTTGACGGTTTCTGCTGTGGTAATTGTTCTTCTTTAATGTCAATCGAATGATGCAAATCTTCTATATTAAATTTCACATCTAACACTTCTGGTTTTATTTCATAATCGATGCTCGAATTACATGGACTGTTCAAATCTTGGCCGCTGGCCATAATTTGTACCTCTTGGAAGGATAACTTGAGTCATATCTGTAAAAGATCGTATTAGAAAAAATTAATAATGCATTTATAGCAGTATAGCCTAAACATACACAGGCCGACTAGAAAGCGGTAGACCACAGTTCGAGTACTAGTGGCATCGGATACACTGCTGTGGTCAAAGGTCCAATATCAATCTGTGGACCATGGGAAGGCTACGGGAAACTACCCTATTAACTATATTTCCTAGTCAAGTCAGCTTGGCTTCAGCTAAGTTGACTCAAACATCCAAAGCCAGGGTCGTACGGGTTTCAGCAGTAAATAATATGTAAATATGTACTTGACTTTTCAAAAATATGTATCAAATATGTATCATAATATGAATCAAATATGTACAAAATATGTATAACAATTCATTAAAGTTTTATAAATCACGACTTCGCAATAACTTTCAAAATTACTAATCACACAAAATCAAATCAAACAAAACAAGTTTAATAAATTTGTGCAGTCCCATACATACCTACATATATTACAACTCGCTTTAATAACTTAATGTTGGCAATTCTGCTATAAAAAATTTAATTTTTAAAATTTAAGGGTTTTTTCTTTTTTCATTCTTTAAAATTGATTGATTTTTTAATTTTCAACCAATCACTGAACTTAATCCAAGGAACAACGTGATACGAGGATTAACTTCTGTTATATAACTGGCTCTTAGTTTTACCTGGTTTACACAGGGTGTCTCAAAGTCTTAAATTTGAGGCACTCTGTATTAATCCTCTATATACAGGGTAAAACTGCTACAGTAAAACAGCTAATCCTTTTGTAATAAAAAAAAATTAATATAAGAAATCATTATTTTATGTACTTTATGTAATGTTTCTGAAAAATATGTACAAATATGTAGTAGTGCCAAAATATGTACCAATACCTAAAATATGTACCAAGTCTGGGCCCTGCAAAGCGGATGGGCACCGAGAAGAAGAATGATGCATTATGATGAAATTATAATTACTAACCTTATCTAGCACATTAGCACGTGGAAGAACGATATTTGTAATTTTTAAAGTTTAAGAGGCGCACATAACGGAGTTACTTTAATACAACCGACTAAAACGAACCCGAGTGAAGAAAACATTTCTGCAGCACTACAATTTGACTATAATATAACCACCACCACTTGAAAATGTCGCGGTCGTCCATTTTGTATTTTAATTTAGGTCATTAATTCTAAATTTTGGTGGCGCCACCTTCCGATAATAACACAAATATACTCAGTGGCGTCTATAATTTCCTTTAAACAGATTAGTAAAAGTAATTAAATAAACGAAGGGGGCTATACAAAATGGACATTTGACACCATTTTCAAGTTGCTAGTATATTATAGTGCAGCAGTAATGTTTTCTTCACCCAGGTTCATTCAAGTCGGTTGTATTGAACAGCTCTTCGTTATCCACGCCTCTTAAACTTTAGAATTTACAAATATCGATCTTCCACGCGGGAATGTACTAGATCATCATCATCATCTGTACGTGATAGACTTGTAGATGTACTAGATAGGGTGAGTAATTATAATTACATCATAATGCATTATTCTTCTTCTCTCGGTGCTCTCGTTGGTTCTCTCGGTTGGATGTCGGAGTCAACTTAGTTGAAGCCAAGTTGACTTTACTAGAGAATATAATTAATAGGGTGGTTTCCCGTTGCCTTCCCCATGATCCACAGATTGATATTGGACTTTTGATCACAGCAGTGTATCCGATGCAACTAGGACTCGAACCACGGTCTACCGCTTTCTAGTCAGCTGGTGTATGTTTACCTTACTGCTGGTATAAAGGCCTCGTTACATAGCTTATGCTAAATGGTAAATTTTATTGTAGCATGACCCTACATAGAAGTGTCCATATAGATTGTGCTATGCCATGCCATTAAAATCCGTCTTTTTGAACGTAATCTTAATATTCCTTAAATCTTAACCTTAAATATTGACATTAAATTTAACCGTTATGTATTGAGAAAATGGACATGGAATCTAGTGACGTTGCTCTAGGTATAATTTTATTTAATGTACCCTTAATTTAAAAAAAGAAAGAATCGTGTAGCACCTAAAAACGTTCGTCGTTGATAGGTGCAGCCTATTTAAAAAATCAAAATTTATTTTATCAATTTTTTAAATATTATTGTTAATTTATAAGTTGTTATCTTCTTATAAATTTCTCGACATTTACAATTAAAATTATAATATTTGATATTACGTTGTTGTTGTTTTTAACCTGAAAATCGGTTCCATTATACACTGAAGTAGGAACGGGTTCTACTTCTGTGCTATGCTAATGTCATGCTAGCATGGCCAACATAAAAGTCAAACAATTTTAGGTTTGTGTAAAACATAGCACGCAACCTGCTTAGCTATGTCGACATCACTATTAAAACTGTATGTTTCTCCTTCTATGTTTTACATTGGCATAATACAGCACAAGCTATGTGGCGAGACCTTACATGCATCATTAGTTTTCCTAATACGATCTCTTACAGATATGACTCAAGTTATCCCTCCGGAAGAGTTACAAATCATGGCCAACGTGGGTCAAGATTCGAACACTCCATGTAATTCGAGCAGCGATTATGAAATAAAACCAGAAGTGCTAGAAGACGTGAAATTTAACGTAGAAGATTTGCATCATTCGATTGACATTAAAGAAGAACAATTACCGCAGAAGAAACCGCCAAGAAAATTTAGCAGCTTAGATAAATTTGATTGCGCAATTTGTGGGTATATCACTACACGTAAACAAAATTTAACTGAACATTTAATAACTCACACCGGTGATAAACCGTTTAAATGTGAAGTTTGTGAGCGTAAATTTTCACGAAAAGACAAATTAATTCTGCATTTAAGAGTTCACACCGGTGAGAAACCGTTTGTATGTAAAATTTGCGAGTACAAAAGTTCACGAAAAGACAAATTAACGCAGCATTTAAGAACTCACACCGGTGAGAAACCGTTTGTTTGTGATATTTGTAATTACAAATGTTCACGTAAAGCAGCATTAATTGAGCATTTAAGAATTCATACCGGTGATAAACCGTTTATATGTGAAATTTGTGAGCGTAAATTTTCACGGAAAGGTAAATTAACTCTGCATTTAAAAGTTCACACCGGTGAGAAACCGTTTGTTTGTGAAATTTGCGAGTACAAATGTTCGCAAAAAAGTCACCTTACTACCCATTTAAGAACTCACGCCGGTAATAAACCGTTTAAATGTGAAATGTGTAAATACAAATGTTCACGTAAAAGCCACTTAACTAGACATTTAAAAACTCATACCAGGTAAAAATGATTGTATCAGAAAATAACATTAAATTTGAAGCTCTTGCAACAGAAGTGCATAGTTATATTTTGTAATAATAACGGAAATAGTGTTAAGTCATTTTCCATTTAAATTAAATAAGAAACGAACTGCAATTCTGCATTGTCACAATATTTAATTCATACGTATAAATCATTCAAACGTATGAAAACTTGATATGTTATGAACAGATATGATGTTTTATAATATAAAATGAATGCTAAATAATTCAAGAATTATTAATATGAAATGTTTAAATGTAAAGATACAGATTCAATCACACACGATAAAAATATTAGATATATTACAAATATGTACATAATATAATATTAAATAATTGTAAATTAGTATTAACTTGTGAAATTATATGTTGAATAAAATATTTTAAAAATTACCATCTTACGCATAGTCAGAAAGTTGGCTTTTACGTGATAATACTAAAATACTTGAAGTCAAATATAATTTAAAAAATCGGATATGGTCATGTCCATGACTTTATCATACTTTTATTAAATAGTAAAAAAGATAACTTTTAATAATAAAAAGAAAACATCTATATATATAAAAATGGATGTATGTGGATTTGTGTGTGTGTATGTTCCTTATTGACTCCAGACCGTTCGACCGATCCCAACCAAATTTTGCACAGTTACTCTCTGGGACCCTAAAGAGGTTTTCCGCTAAAAACCGGGACCGAAAAGCTTAATTTAAAAAAAAAAGTGAAAAATTGCGGACCCGCATGAGTGGAACGAGATTCCCATCGCCAATACCTGTAATTGATATATGGTAATTTTACGTTGGTATATTCACATTCAGTACCTACACTATTATAAGCGATTTCATTTCGTAAAAATAAATCCAACCAAAGGACAACGGAAGCAAGACTGGAAACCGTTCTGAAATACTGGAGAAGAAAAGCTCGGGTAAAGCAACTCTGCAAAATTAAAATACTTCAGACAATAGTTTTAATGATAAAAGAAAAAATATTTTCCGTTAACCAATTTGACCCAAAACCTAATCCGAACTAAGTCTCAATACAAAGATGCACAATACCAAATTCAGTTTTGATATTCTCATGAGTTTTTGAAATTTTTTATAAAAACTAATATTAAACAAATAGATTAAAACAAATTGTTTCCATGATCAAATTTAATCACCTCTATTTCCTAAAAAAATAAAGATACAAAATCTCAAGTTTAGTTTTAAAACTCTTATTAGTTTTTAAAATACTAAATAAAGACTAATATGAAATAATAAAATTAAAATTTTTTTTTTTAACTTCCAATTTTATTAATTGCAATCTATTACATTACATTTAACATTAAGTAATTGTTTTGACGCTTACAATGATATACAACATGATTTAGAGAGATGCCCGGGCACTCCCTGTTACTTCCACTGTACACCAGTCCAGCATACTATCAAATGTTGAGAACTCAGCATAATGTCGCATTTGAGTGTTTTTCCATCCGAGATGAATTAGGACTGGAACCTTTTGTTATAGACTGAAAAGTACTGACGTCACAAAAGGTCCGGCGATCAGCTGACGGGTAATAACAAGTTATCTGGGTCATTTCTTCCCATAAGATTAACATGGTAGCTTTTGAGTGCGAACTTAATTAATTATTTTAAAGGTGTTACGGATGAAATTAGTGGAATTGAAATAACAGACAATAGTGTGTACAGTATTTATGTTAAATTCTCACTTTAATATTATTTAAAAATGTCTTTAGTTTTAGTTATCATAAGATTTATTGCAAGATGGCTTTGATAAGTTTATCATCAATTGTAGAATTGTTTTCGGATGAAATTACGCTAATTAAAAGGGAGAAAATAGTTTGGATAGTGGACATACTGTACAAATACTTTTTGATGGCAGTGTGGGTATTATTAAAGGAAAGTTTTAGCAAGTATGAAAAAAACCTACAACGTGGAGGTAAGTTTAGAAATTTCATTGTATTAATTTTAATGCAATTTAGTAATCAGTAAGTAAATTGTGTTTCTATTAAAATAATTGATTTGTTTATATTGTAGATAACAGTAAAAGATTGTAAAATAGCAAGTTATAGTTGTGAATGCCCAAGGGGGCAGTATAAATGCCACCATATTGCTGCAGTTTTGCTATATGCTAATAGGAATATTAGCAAAACTGACACCGTATGTCAGTGGAAAGCTCCAGCTGCATCTACTTCTTCGTCCGAAGGTACTGCGAGTTCTGTAAATAAAATATTTCCGCCCGTAAAACCCAGTACCAAGCAACAAATCGGTTGGTAGACGTCCAGGGGGGACGACAGCACAATGCTAAACTGGGACAAGAAACAATGTACCAACCTACAATAGGTAAATTTAGCTTGCACAAGGAAACAAATAATTTAATAAAAATAATAAAGCTTATAAAATTTTATTTTGTTAAAATAAATGAGAGTAACTTGATTTTACATTATTTATTACATCTGTCAGGTAAGAAATTAATAGCATATTACATTACGTCGCCGTAGATGTCAAGAGTTCCAAGCCACATAAGAATCTATTTGACTTAGGACTATTGACTTCTACGGCGACGATTAAATGTGGAGTTTCAAGACCGAAACATAACTTTCCATGAAGGTGGAAGTGACGGTTAATAAATGTCTATTTTTCAACTTCCAAAACTATCAGGAATACCGTGATTACAATAATATTATTATAAGTTGAAAATAAAATAAATGAAAAACTTATCTTAACTAAACTACTCTAAAAGTGTTGTATAGTTGTTATTAAAGAAATAAACTATATTTAATTATTTATTTTACTTATTAACAATACATGTGTATAAGGGTGACTATGCGTCTTGACCGATAGGTACGCACTGATTGTTCATGTGTGTGAGACTCCTTGCTAAGTGAGTGGCTTCTCCCACGCATGTACACATACACAACATCCCCCTTATTCATCTAATAAAAATAAAGTATAATAAAAAAAAACTCTTAAATTAACATGCATATACGTAAGAATTCTAATAACGGGTTATATATAACAATAATATAACCATTAAAACTATTTACTATGTAACTAACAAGTATAACTGTTCAGATAAGCTGGTTTATGTATTACTCGACCAGAACGAGTTGTTATAGATTCATGATTGGAAGACGATGGCGAAACAGACGATGGCGAAACATTTTCATCGTTTGGTTGGTCACAATCGTCATCACCATCATCGCCATCAGTAACTTTATTTTTAATTACTTTATTTACTGACGGTCTCAGATGTTGACTATTACGCCTAAATACACCTCCTTGCTCATTTCTAACAATGTAAGAGCGCGGCGTTTTATGCTTACTAATTATTAGACCAGGTGACCACGTCTTTTTTGGTAAATCTTGGATTAATACATTATCCCCTTCATGAAATTCTAACTTTTCTTTAGCATTTAAATTATAATAACTTTCGATCTTGGTTCGCCGGTGATTAAACTGATTTACAGCTTCATCGGATATTACTTTGGGTTTTAAAGTTTTATCGGTACTTGGTAATTCTGTTCTCAAATTTCTACTCATTAATAACTGTGCTGGACTAAAATCCGTACCACAGACCGGTGTACTTCTATAGTTTAGTAAACCCAAGGCAATATCTACATTGTCATTTTTGCACTTCTTTAGTATATTTTTGATATACCTACTGCTTTTTCCGCTAATCCATTCGATTTAGGATACCTAGGACTCGACGTTACTATGTCAAAATCGTATAGTTTAGCAAATTCGTGCATTTTAAAACTATTAAATGGAACGTTGTCCGTTATTACAGTTCTCGGTATTCCGTGGATACTAAACATGTTTTTTAAAGCTGAAATGACAGCATCAGTATTTGTATTGTTTAGCTTAGAAATTTCTATCCACTTAGAATAGTAATCAATTAACACTAAGTAATACGTTCCTTCAAAATAAAACAAATCTAAACCTACTTTATTGAATGGCAAATTTGGAATTTCGTGTGATATTATTTTATCTTTAACATTACAGGGTCTGAACTTTTCACAAACTTTACACCCTTTAACCAATTGTTCTATATCACGTGTAATTCCGTGCCAATATAAAAGAGAACGTGCTCTTTTTTTACACTTTGTCATTCCTAAGTGCGTTGAGTGTATAACATTTAACATTTCTTTTCTCAGGCTTGAAGGAATGACAATTTTATCGTTGTAAAAGAGCAGGTCATCTTTCAACTCTAAGTCATCTTTTATTTTGTAATAATTAGTTAATTCTGAATTTTTTATGTTTTTACTGCTTCGTGGCCATCCACACTTGTACCACTCGATGACTTGTTGTATATTTTTGTCTTTTACGGTTTCAACCTTGAGTTGTTGTAGCCTGTAATTTGAAACTGGTAACTCTTTTTTAAGAAAATGTACCATTTCTGTAAGCGTTACATCATCTTGGGCGTTATTTTTTATTAAATTGCGCGACAGAAAATCGGCAATAAACATTTTTGAACCCGGTAAATATTCTACACTTAAATCGTATTTTGACAGTTTTAATACCATTCTTTGTAGCCTTGCGCTTATTTTATTTATGTCTTTTCTTACTATCGAAATTAATGGCTTGTGGTCAGTTTTTACGATAACTTTTCGTCCATAAATAAACTGGTGAAACTTTTCTACTGACGCACAAATAGCAAATAATTCCTTTTCAATAGGTGCCCACCGAATTTGACTATCCGTGTACGTTCTAGAGTAAAACGAAACGGGCTGTCCTTTTTGTAAGAGACACGCACCCATTCCAAAATTTGAACTATCTGTTTGTATTTCTATTTGCGAATTTGAGTCAATAATTTTTAATGTGGGCGCGCGCGTTAAACTTAATTTTAAGCTATTAAATGATTCCGTTTGTGGTTGGCCCCAAGTCCACTCGACATTATTTTTAATAAGATTTCTTAACGGCGCTGTTACTTCAGAATAATTCGGAATAAACTTGCTTAAATAATTTGTCATGCCTAGAAACTTCTGCACGCCTTTTACATTTTGCGGTGGTTCAATAACTAATATCGCTTCGACATGTTTTGGATCAGGTTTTATACCTTCTTTTGAAATTATCCTACCTACATACTTTACATCCTTTACTTTGTATTGTACTTTTTTCTTATTAAACTTAACGCCATACTTTATAGCCCTAAGTAATACTTTTTTAAGGATTTCATCATGATCCTTTTCAGTTTTTCCTGCTACGATGACATCATCAAAATAGACTTCAACCCCCTCAATATCCCCAAACAACCTCACATTCAATTCTTGAAACACTTCGGGGGCCGAAGAAATTCCAAAAGGAAGCCGTTTAAATCTATATCTTCCAAAAGGTGTTCCGAAAGTGCAAATGTAGCTACTTTCTACATCTAATTCTACCTGAAAAAACCCGTCTTTAAAATCAAGCACTGTGAATATCTCTTTTCCCGCGAGTGCATTACAAATTTCTTCCTGCGACGGTATCGGATACCTTTGACGTATAATAAACTCATTTAACCTTTTTGGATCCAAGCAAAGACGTAATGATTTATCCGGCTTTTCTACTATTAGCAAATTTTGACACCACTCTGTAGGATCGGATACGCGAGCTACTATGCCCTGATTTTCTAACGAATCGAGCGCTTTCTTTAATGGCAATTTTAATTTTTCCGGCACGCGACGAATAGGATTGACTATGGGCTCTGCAATTTCCTTTAACTTTATTTTATATTTTCCTATTTTTCCTAACCCCGTAAATATTTCTTTATTACGAGCTATAAATAGTTCTTTCGAGTCCTCCATAGATATTTTATCTATGCGTTTTATTAGCCCAAACCTAATACAATCTTTCAAGCCTAATAAAGGCGTCGCGTTGGTACCTATTACCATGAAACTGCATTTAACTCTTTTTTGCCTATTTTACAATCATAAGTTACCACCCCTTTTGGCCTTAATTTGTTGCCATCGTATGACGTAAGTATTACATTTATTGGCTTCAACTCAAGATTGCTACCCTTATTTTTAAGATTTTTATAAATACTTAATGGTAAAACATTGCATTCTGCTCCTGAATCCAACTTGAATTCGATCTTATTATTAGAAACAATTACAGTTTGCAACCACTTTTTCTCATCTATGCTAGTAAAAGAGTCAATTTTAATTTTTACAGTTTCGTTGTTGTCTAATCCTACTGAACTTAAATAATACTCACAATCATCACTATCATTTGATTCTTCTTCTACTTGGTGTACCTTTTTGTTATTAATACCACCGTTACGCTTGGTTTTTTGTACACACATTTTGGCAAAATGATTTTTTTCACTACAAAAAAGACAGAACTTACCGAAGGCAGGGCAATTTCCGTAACCGTGCACTCCACCACACTTACGACATTTCTTCTTAATCTTGTTTCTTGATGTTCCAGCTTGTTGATCTCTTTTCTCGTACATTGACTTTACTCCGTGTACGCTTGCTTCTGATTTTTCTTGTATTATTTTCATTTGTTCTTTTCCTGCTTCTGCTGCACGGCACTGATTTATTGCTGTGGTGAGGGTTAAGTCAGATAACCTCAGTAGTCTCTCTTGCAGTCCTGAATCATTTACCCCTATAACAATTCTGTCTCGGATCAATCTTTCTTCTTGTTCAGCAAAATCACAAAGTTTTGCCTGAATTCTTAACTCCGTGAGAAAATGGTCAAATTTTTCTCCTTCTTTTTGAATTCTTCCATGAAACTTATAACTTTCAAAAATGATATTTTTTCTAGGTATGCAGTAGTTTTCAAACGCTGCTACCACATCTTTATAACATTTTCTTTGTGATTCTGTTAATTTAATGGTGTGGAACACATCTAAAGCCTCTTCGCCGGCTACATTTAGAAAGACAGCTATTTTTACGTCCTCTTTCTTTTCTTCGTAGCCGCTAGCTTTCATGTACACATCAAACTGTTGTTTAAATTTTACCCAGTTTGTTTCTCCATCCAAAAACAACGGTTTTGGCGCTTTTATGTTGTTATCCATAATTAGTACTGGTATCTCAACTGCTTTTTCACTAACTTAAATTGTTTAAGTTATGTTTAGCACTAATTTAAATTTTTTATACTGCCTTTTCGCTAACTTAAATTGTTTAAGTTATGTTTAGCACTAATTTAAATTAATTTTACACCTGACACCATGTTGTATAGTTGTTATTAAAGAAATAAATGATTTTTAATTATTTATTTAACTTATTAACAATACATGTGTATAAGGGTGACTATGCGTCTTGACCGATAGGTACGCACTGATTGTTCATGTGTGAGACTCCTTGCTAAGTGAGTGGCTTCTCCCACGCATGTACACATACACAACAAAAGCTTACATAAAAGATTATTTTATAAAATTTTCCAAAATATTTAAATTTTCCGACCAATTTAAATCTTTGTACACATTAATTTTTATATAAGATGTGGAGTCCACACAACTAAATAGCATAAATTCTTTTTAGTTAAATGTAGTAATCCTTGTATTTGATGGAAATAAACATGTGTTTGCTTTAGATTTAAATTTTTATCTAAGCAATATTTTTCATCATTTTTAATCATATCGATTGATGAGTTTCTATGAGAAAATGGACATTTGACTTCTATTAGAGCATCCTCATCAACCAAACCATCAGGTGAAGCTCCTAAAAAACCACACTCGTGGAGCCATAACCCCGTAAAAGTATTATCATTGCATTAAAATTAATACAATGAAATTTCTAAACTTACCTCCACGTTGTAGGTTTTTTTTTCATACTTGCTAAAACTTTCCTTTAATAATGTCCACACTGCCATCAAAAAGTATTTGTACAGTATGTCCACTATCCAAACTATTTTCTCCCCTTTTAATTAGCGTAATTTCATCCGAAAACAATTCTACAATTGATGATAAACTTATCAAAGCCATCTTGCAATAAATCTTATGATAACTAAAACTAAAGACATTTTTAAATAATATTAAAGTGAGAATTTAACATAAATACTGTACACACTATTGTCTGTTATTTCAATTCCACTAATTTCATCCGTAACACCTTTAAAATAATTAATTAAGTTCGCACTCAAAAGCTACCATGTTAATCTTATGGGAAGAAATGACCCAGATAACTTGTTATTACCCGTCAGCTGATCGCCGGCCATTTTGTGACGTCACACTTTTCCAGTCTATATCAAGCGGTTTGTACCGTTTTAATCTTCTTGTTTGGTCATCTGCATTAAGCAAGTTCGCTGCCAGGTTGTTTGGGTGATCACTCAGTCTTTCTTGGTATTTTTTGCTGTAGTTTGCTATTTCACTTTTGACACTGTTGATCTTCAGGTCACTTCGAATATTGTTGTTTGGCACGTACCATGGGGCGTCTGTAATGGTTCTTAGCACTTTGGATTGAAAACGTTCCAAGATTTCGATATTCGAGTTAATCGCTGTTTCCAGAGCTGCACTCCATAGGTCCAAACAGGCTTCAGCATGGTCTTGTATATCAAGAGTTTTCTTCTGCAGTAATTGTTCTTCTTTAATGTCAATCGAATGATGCAAATCTTCTACGTTAAATTTCACATCAAACACTTCTGGTTGTATTTCATAACCGATGCTCGAATTACACGAAGTGTTCGAATCTTGACCCATGTTGGCCATGATTTGTAACTCTTCCGGAGGGATAACTTGAGTCATATAAGAGATCGTATTAGGAAAAACTAATGATGCATTTAAAGCCTCGCCACATAGCTTGTGCTTGTTGAACTATTGGTGGAATCGAATAAGAAAAACAATACGTGTTATCTCGTTTAATCACAACAACATAATAATGTAATATATACAAACATAACAAACATGTAGTCCAGTGCTACCAACCTAGTACAGTCATACCAACATACATGATCTAAGGTAGATGGTGCTACGACCTTTTAAGAGATATTTTCAACAGTGCTGTGTTATGCCAATGTAAAACATAGAAGTAGAAACATGCGGTTTTAATAGTGATGTCATGCTGCTGCTGGTAAAAGCATTTTTTCGTACAGCTTCCCGACTCCGGAGGCTTGTTGCCTTTTTGGAGTAAGACGAGCCTGGCTGACTTCCACTCCCTGGGGTACTCTCCTTTTTGTAACGACCCGTTAAACAACCCAAGAAAAGTCTCCGGCATCATGTTGACCAGGTTTCTGAGCAGCGCTGCAGGCACCATGTCTGGCCCAGGGGCCTTGTTTTTTAAACTTCTGGCAGCCTCCATCAGCTCATCTGTGCTGAAGAGAGGCACATTACTTGGGGCAGTGATATCGCTGTCGCACGCGTCTCTGGGCGGATGGGCCGGAAAGAGAGTTCCAACAATAAACCTCACCCGTTCTTCTGTCAGGCCGTGGATGGTCGGCCTCCCAGTCTTTTTGTCACCAGCTTGTACGCAGTGCTCCACACATTTTCCTGCACTTCAGCAACCAGTGCCATCCAGCATTTCTTCTGGCTGTCGTTTATGGCTTTGGAGAGTTCTTTCTTTTTGGCGTTTGACTCTTCTTTGGCTACCATGGTTTCCTCCAGGTGGCCCTGTCTTAACAGTCGCTGGTGACGGGTTCTTGCCCTTTGGCTCTCTTTTCTCAATATGGCGATTTCTTCTGTCCAGCAGTACACCCCTTTCTTGTTTTGGCTACGTTTTGGCATGCAGGCGTTGCACGCTCCCTGCATAAAGTTTCTCGTCCAGGTGCCACCAACTTCCCGTCCCCGGCGGGAGGGCTCGCCTCCACGTATCTCCACAGCTTGACGACGTCGAGCCTTCTCCACGACCATTCGAATGCTAGTGTTTTGAGAGGTAGCCTATGCTCTCTGAGTATAAACTCGATGTAGTTATGATCTCTGATTGAATCTGATTGAAAATCCGGCCGCCGCCAGCGTAAGATCCAATATGGACTGCGCGCGACCCCCCTCTCGAATGTCGGGGCGTCGCCGGTGTTGCATACCACAAAGTCCAACTCCGCCAAAATTCAGCCACGAGCGCGCCCCTCCTATCCGTGGCGGGGGATCCCCACTCCGACGACTTAGCGTTGAAATCCCCACCTATCGGGGACGGCTTGCGCTGATTACGTATGCTGCTCGACATTTCTTCCAGTGATCTCTCGAAGATTGCTATGTCTTTGTTGGACGAAAAGTAGCAGGCGTACGCAACTACTTTCCCCCACGTCCGCCCACACATAACCCGGGCCTAAGCCTCAGCCATGGACCACTACGTTCTTGGATGTCCATATTGCTGCTCTTCCAGAAACATCTTGTACCCAGTCGCATTCCCAAGCCTTATTTGGCTCGGAGATTAGGGCGAGATCTATGCTTCTGCTGTAAAGGTGTACTCCAGCAAACTTTGAGCAACTCTGGCGTTATTTAGGTTTATTTGTAGAAACCGTAAGTGGTTTCCTACAAAGCCGACTTCCGTTTGGTGCGCTGCCCCTCACTCCAGGCACTGGGTTCTTTGGTGCAGGCTGCGACCTGGTGATCTTCTTCGCCACATCTGGCTCATAGTTTACTTTTGTCTTCTCCTCCACACTCAGATTTCCTGTGTCCGCCGTGGAGACATCTACAACAGAAGACACGAAATGGCTTCTTTTTGACCTTGCAGCCACTAACGAGTCCAATTTTAAGAGTGGCCTTTATTAGAGCTTCTTCGTGTTCGGGGTCGCTTTTTTAGTTCCTCGGAAAGACGGCCTTACCTCAATAATCTTAAGAGCCTTTACATAACCAAAGTGCAGCGGTCTCGGGGAGGTCGAGGATCTCGAATCTCTCCACGCGTTCTTTCCACCCTCCTTGGCCTCGAGAAGAATATCCCCATTCAACGTGCGGCGTATTCTGGCGATGCGGGGAGAAAGGTTGGCGTTTTTCAGCACCGTTTCCAGTTTGCTTAGGGTGGCGGCGGGTGTTTCGCCGGGCTGTGTTTTTAGGATTACCGCTTCGTTTTTCCTGTTGGTATCTCGTCTCGGGGTTGGCCCGATGTGCTGTCAATTACCCCTTATCGCTTCTTTAGGCGCAGGCGACCCCGCCGGGACCGCTGGCGGTTTGCCTTCTCGGTCTAAGCTTTTCTTATTCGCCGTCTGTTTTGGCGGGATCGCACTCTTTCCCCGCTACCGTGGCGGTATTTAGTGTTTCCGCGACGATGGGTTTGTTAGTTGCGTTGGTCGCCGCCTTTGCATAGGTTTTCGGGTTTGGGGGGACCTTTTCTTTTTGTTTCTTTTCTTACTTTTTTTGTTTTCCGGGCTCGCCGGCGCGGGGAGATTTACCGCCGCCGTCGCTCGTTTGTCATTCTCTCGGATCCCGGGAGCCTCTGCTGTACTAGATGGTATTTTGGTTGGCGCTACTTGGTCTTTGAGGGGCGCTTCCGAAGAGGGTTGGAGTTTACATGTAAACTCGCCAATTTTAATGGTCAAAGTACCCACATACTGCATAAGGATGTGCAGTGAGCTTTTAACCTCTTCCATCTCATCCCACATATCACTCAGCACGGCTCTCTTGGCCCGCTGCAGATCCCGCTCATACTACTCTTTCCTGGAGAGAATGCTGTTGACGTAGAAGTCAACAGCTCTCCAATCTCGCTGGAGAGCAGCATGAGCCCCACCAAATTTTGGGAGATAACCTTGGAGAGCCTGGCCTCAAATTCGGATCTCTCGGCCACGAACTCGCTACAACGGAGGATGGTATGTTCTGCGGTGTCGATTTCACCGCAGTAAAAGCAGCTGTTGTTCGCTGCTTTTCCCATCCTCTGTAGATACTCGTTGAAGCATCCGTGGCCGGATAGGGCCTGTGAGAGATGAAAATTCAGCTCTCCGAAGGTCCTCCCCACCCAAACGTCCAAATCCGGTATGAGGGTGTATGTCCACCTCCCCATACCGGATTCCTTCCACAATTCCTGCCACCTCTGTTGAAGGAGGCGCCGGTTTTCAGCCTTTTGAGCCTTATCGGCCCGGTAATTGTCTCGGCGCTCTTCCGCCAGCAGATGTATGGGGGGCATGGAGGCTAACACCAGCGCCGCATCTGTGGAGATAGTGCGATAGGCGCTGATGGTACGTATAGCCACCTTCCGCTGGATGCGCTGGAGCTGTAAGCGGTACGAATCGTACCTCAGCGCATCCGCCCATACGGGGGCTCCGTAAAGCGAGATGGAGTGGATTACGGAGCCCAAGATCTTCCTACTGCTGGCCTTAGGTCCCTCGATGTTAGGCATGAGCCTAGTCAAAGCGCCGAGAACCTCTTCGGCCCTTTTGGCGACCGCGCAGATGTGGGGGCGAAAAGACAGTGCCTTGTCGAAAGTGACACCAAGGCACTTCGCTGTGTCGGCCGGAAAGATGGAAATTCCACCCATCTGGATGACGGCTGGGTCCAGCTTTCTCCTACCGGAAAACAACAGAAACTCTGTCTTCTCCGGCACGAGTGCGAGGCTTCTTTCCTCCATCCAATCGGAAATTATCTGGATGGAGCGGTTGGCCGAAGATGTAATTTCGGCCACCTCTTTACCGACGACCACGAGCGTAAGATCGTCGGCGAAGCCCACTATGCTGACCCCCTGCGCAAGTGGTAAGCGCAGCACGCCGTCGTAGGAGATGTTCCAGAGGGTGGGGCCGAGCACCGAGCCCTGCGGCACACCACACGCGATCGCCACCTCTTCCCTTAACAGGGCCTCATCTATTTGGAGGCTGCGACCCGAGAGATAACTGGAAATTATCCTCCTCAGGTACGCAGCCACCCCCAATTCCCTCAGCGCTTCGTTTATGCGCTCCCACCTGACCGTATTGAACGCGTTCTTTACGTCCAAGGTGATCATCGCGCATAAACGCCGCGTCCTCCACGTCCCTTCCCTGGCATCCTCCGCGATGGCCTTTATGGTCGTGAGAGCGTCCACCGTTGATTTTGATTTTAGAAAGCCGTACTGGTTCGGCGATAGACCGCCGAGCCGTTCTAGCTCGCCCTGTAATCGGCCCAGGATCACTCTCTCAAAAAGTTTGGAGGAGTGATCCAGGAGACAAATGGGCCTATAGGAAGAAGGGCAATCTAGGGGTTTATTGCCCTTCCTGATCAGGACGAGCCTGGCTTTCTTCCAGCAACCCGGGAAGACGCCGTCCCTCAGACACTGATTGAAAAGCCCGAGGAACGGCTCCGGGTGCCTGGTGGCCGCCTCCTTCACGACCTCTGCGGGAATGTCGTCAGGGCCGGGAGCCTTATTTGCGGGCGTCTTTTGAATCGCCGCCCGCAACTCTTCCGGGGAGACTAGATGAAATTCGTCTCCCCTATCTTCCTGGTCCAGGTGTGGGGGGGATACCGGTCCACCGGTGTCACGGAGATCTTCGGCCGACGTGCCGTGGTGGTTTGGGAAAAGAGTACTCACCACGTGTCTGATCCTTTGGGGAGTGAGGCCCGGGATAGTTGTGCGACCCAGTTTCTTTCTCACAATCTTATACCCCACTCCCCACACGTCGGCATCCACATCTTCGATGATTTTCTGCCAAGCTGCGCGCTGGCTACTATTGATCTCGTAGCGCAGCTCTCTTCTGGCGGTCCTCAGGAGCTGTAGATGAGGTTCAGCTCCCTCTTCGCCGTGCCTGGCACGCATGCGCTGGTATTTGCACCTTGCGGCCTGGCACTTTCTTCGCAGCTCGGCGATGTGGTCGTTCCACCAGTAAGTCAAACCGACTTTGTCCGTTGACGTTTTTATTAAATGTTGTAAGGTTAGTTCCCTTCAGTAACCTCCGCTCCGGCCGCTACGGGCCGTTTTAACTAACGCAATCACGGATTTGCTCTAAAAATATACACTACATTAGATTTTGGTTTGGCGCGGAGTTAACCATTTTTTTTGATTTTTAATATATTAAAATAACTATTAATTACAATTAGTTTTAAGGATAAAAACTTATTTTAATTGTCGATTGGCGGGGGGAATAACCGCAAATTTTGTTTTTTATGCGCTTAATGGACCATCATCTTTCATAATTCACTTTAAAAATGGTATAATGGTATATATGGGTTTATGCTTGACTTAACCTTTCGAAACCCAAATTGAACACGAAATAACCCCACCAAAAAATAAAACACAAGAATGTTAGGTTGGAGTATTTATTAAATATTAATCTCACGAAAAAAAAATCGAACAAACAGCCGAGATAGAGAAAAACGTCAATCTTTATATTCGAGATTGGTTATTAATTAATTAAAACATTGTCGTTATTGACTTGATTTGATTGTTGTACTTGGTACTGCTCTGATCGCAAGTTTCATATGAAAGTACATATTATAATAATCACATTATGATTTTCGTCAAATTAGCAATGCAGTCGTGAATAGCACTAAAGAAGTACGTTTCTGCTATGTTACTGATACAACAGTGGCTAGCGGGAGTGAGTTTTTAAATGCACTTTTATATATGATTTTTGTGTACATTTGTAATTACAAATTTCACAGGTATAGGGTTTTTCGCCTGAGTGAATTCGAATATGCAATTTTAAATTTGATTTTTGAGAACATTTGTAGTCACAAATTTGACAAGCAAACGGTTTTTCACCTGAATGAGTTGTCAAATGCCGAATTAAAATAGTTTTTTGAGAACATTTGTAGTCACAAATGTGACAAACAAACGGTTTGCCATCCGAGTGAATTATTGCATGCTGTTTTAATATAGTTTTTCTTGAACACCTGAAGTCACACATATTACAAGCCAACGGTTTCTCGTCAGTATGAATTTTTAAATAATGCGAGTCTAAACTTGATTGTTTTGAAAATTTGCTGTCACAAATTGAACAAGCAAACAGTTTCTCGCCTGTGTGAGTTCTCGTGTGCACTGTTAAATTTGATTTGTAGCTACATTTGTAGTCACAAATTTCACAAGCAAATGGTTTCTTACTGCTGTGAGTTTTTAAATGTAAATTTAATTTATATTGATTTGTCAAAATATACCCACAAATTGCACATTTGAATAAATTAGAGCTGTTGCATTTTATTGCAGGTTTATTTTCTTCTTTTATGTCAATCGAATGATGCAAATCTTCTAAATTAAATTTCAAGTCTTCTAGTGCTTCCGGTTTAATTTCGTAATTACTGCTTGAAGTATACGAGGTCTTCGAAACTTGATCGATGTTGACCATTAGTTGTAACTTTTCTGGAGATAAAACTTGTGCCATATCTGTAACAAGTTGCATTAGTAAAAAGTAATGGTGCACCAACTCAATTTCGTATCAAATTGTCAAATACAACTGAACTGTAACGTCATGTCAAAATGTTATGCTACATTATTAACAAAGGTTAGCGTGCCAAATGTATAATTAACAGTTTTATACAAAGTTAAGGTGAATAATTATTACTAACCATTAGTAGGACAAGACATCTCTACATTTATAACCGACATTTGTGAAACGGAGTGTTCAGTAATGCTGTTATTCTGAAACTTAAAAGCTGATTAACAAATGTAGTTATATCAACCTCTGATAACATAAAGATGTTTAATTTCGCTGATTTGGGTGAAGAAAACGCAGCACTGTAACGGTAGCTACAACTTTAAAATGGTGAGAGTCAGCCATTTTGTATTTTTATTGAGGCATTTTTTTTATCTTTTTTTTATCTACTGAGAACGGAGGTGGTGAGCAAAACTTTATAACCATGGCCGGTGCGTGAAAGTAATAAGATTGTGGCCACATAGAACTAATAAGAAAACATTAAAAGACCAATTAATAATAACAAATTGTCGGAAGATGGCGCACCTACCAATCAACTACTAGAGGACCTCCTGAGGCCGGATAATATCAAAAATATAATACAAAATGGACATTTGACACCATTTTCAAGTTGCTAGTATATTATAGTGCAGCAGTATTGTTTTCTTCACCCAGGTTCATTCAAGTCGGTTGTATTAACCAGCTCTTCGTTATCCACGCCTCTTAAACTTTAGAATTTACAAATATCGATCTTCCACGTGGGAATGTACTAGATCATCATCATCTGCACGTGATAGACTTGTAGATGTACTAGATAGGGTGAGTAATTATAATTACATCATAATGCATTATTCTTCTTCTCTGAGTGCTCTCGTTGGTTTTCTCGGTTGGATTTTGGGAGTCAACTTAGTTGAAGCCAAGTTGACTTTACTAGAGAATATAATTAATAGGGTGGTTGCCTTCCCCATGATCCACAGATTGGTATTGGACTTTTGATCACAACAGTGTATCCGATGCAACTAGGACTAGAACTACGGTCTACCGCTTTCTAGTCAGCCGGTGTATGTTTACCTTACTGCTGGTATAAAGGCCTCGTTACATAGCTTATGCTAAATGGTAAATTTTATTGTAGCATGACCCTACATAGAAGTGTCCATATAGATTGTGCTATGCCATGCCATTAAAATCCGTCTTTTGAACGTAATTTTAAATTTTTCCCTTAAATCTTAACCTTAAATATTGACATTAAATTTAACCGTTATGTATTGAGAAAATGGACATGGAATCTAGTGACGTTGCTCTAGGTATAATTTTATTTAATGTACCCTTAATTTAAAAAAAAGAAAGAATCGTGTAGCACCTAAAAACGTTCGTCGTTGATAGGTGCAGCCTATTTAAAAAATCAAAATTTATTTTATCAATTTTTTAAATATTATTGTTAATTTATAAGTTGTTATCTTCTTATAAATTTCTCGACATTTACAATTAAAATTATAATATTTGATATTACGTTGTTGTTGTTTTTAACCTGAAAATCGGTTCCATTATACACTGAAGTAGGAACGGGTTCTACTTCTGTGCTATGCTAATGTCATGCTAGCATGGCCAACATAAAAGTCAAACAATTTTAGGCTTGTGTAAAACATAGCACAGCAACCTGCCTAGCTATGTCGATGTCACTATTAAAACTGTATGTTTCTTCTTCTATGTTTATGTTTGCATAATACAGCACAAGCTATGTGGCGAGACCTTACATGCATCATTAATTTTTCCTAATACGATCTCTTACAGATATGACTCAAGTTATCCCTCCAGAAGAGTTACAAATCATGGCCAACGTGGGTCAAGATTCGAACACTCCATGTAATTCGAGCAGCGATTATGAAATAAAACCAGAAGTGCTAGATGTGAAATTTAACGTAGAAGATTTGCATTATTCGATTGACATTAAAGAAGAACAATTACCGCAGAAGAAACCGCCAAGAAAATTTAGCAGATTAGATAAATTTGATTGCGCAATTTGTGGATATATCACTACACGTAAACAAACTTTAACTGAACATTTAAGAAGTCACACCGGTGATAAACCGTTTGTTTGTGATATTTGTGACTTCAAATCTTCACGAAAAGGCAACTTAACTCGGCATTTAAGAGTTCACACCGGTGAGAAACCGTTTGTTTGTGATATTTGCGAGTACAAAAGTTCACGAAAAGACAAATTAACGGTGCATTTAAGATCTCACACCGGTGAGAAACCGTTTGTTTGTGATATTTGTGACTTCAAATTTTCACTAAAAAAAGCATTAACTGAACATTTAAGAAGACACACCGGTGATACACCGTTTATATGTGAAATTTGTGAGCGTAAATTTTCACGAAAATACAAATTAACTGAACATTTAAGAACTCACACCGATTATGAAATAAAACCAGAAGTGCTAGATGTGAAATTTAACGTGAAGATTTGCATCATTCGATTGACATTAAAGAAGAACAATTACCGCAGAAGAAACCGCCAAGTAAATTTAGCAGATTAGATAAATTTTATTGCGCAATTTGTGGATATATCACTACACGTAAACAAACTTTAACTGAACATTTAAGAAGTCACACCGGTGATAAACCGTTTGTTTGTGATATTTGTGACTTCAAATCTTCACGAAAAGGCAACTTAACTCGGCATTTAAGAGTTCACACCGGTGAGAAACCGTTTGTTTGTGATATTTGCGAGTACAAAAGTTCACGAAAAGACAAATTAACGGTGCATTTAAGATCTCACACCGGTGAGAAACCGTTTGTTTGTGATATTTGTGACTTCAAATTTTCACTAAAAAAAGCATTAACTGAACATTTAAGAAGACACACTGGTGATACACCGTTTATATGTGAAATTTGTGAGCGTAAATTTTCACGAAAATACAAATTAACTGAACATTTAAGAACTCACACCGGTGAGAAACCGTTTGTTTGTGATATTTGCGACTTCAAATCTTCACGAAAAAAAGCATTAACTGAACATTTAAGAAAACACACCGGTGATACACCGTTTATATGTGAAATTTGTGAGCGTAAATTTTCACGAAAAGACGACTTAACTGTGCATTTAAGAACTCACACCGGTGAGAAACCGTTTGTTTGTGATATTTGCCACTTCAAATCTTCACGAAAACGAGCATTAACTGAACATTTAAGAAAACACACCGGTGATACACCGTTTATATGTGAAATTTGTGAGCGTAAATTTTCACGAAAAAACCACTTAACTGTGCATTTAAGAACTCACACCGGTGAGAAACCGTTTGTTTGTGAAATTTGTGACTTCAAATTTTACGAAAAAAGAACTTTAAAGGCGCATTTAAGAACTCACACCGGTGACAAACCGTTTGTTTGTGATATTTGTAATTACAAAAGTGCACGTAAAAGCGACTTACCTAGACATTTAAAAACTCATAGGAGGTAAAAATCATTGTATCAGAAAATAACATTAACTTTGAAGCTCTTGCAACAGAAGTGCGTAGTTATATTTTGTAATAATAACGGAAATAGTGTTGTCATTTTCCATTTAAATTAAATAAGAAACGAACTGCAATTCTGCATTGTCACAATATTTAATTCATACGTATGAATCATTCAAACGTATGAAAACTTCATACGTTATGAACAGATGTGATGATTTATAATATAAAATGAATGCTAAATAATTCACGAATTATTAATATGAAATGTTTAAATGTAAAGATATAGATTCAATCACACACGATAAATAATATTAGATATATTACAAATATGTACATAATATAATATTAAATAATTGTAAATGTTTATTAACTTGTACTATTATATGTTGAATAAAATATTTTAAAAATTACAAATTTAGTGAAATATGATAATTTTACAACTTACAATTTAGTCTAAGGCCCCATTGCGCTATGTGGTTTCGTCTTTTCAAGAACTCGTCAGTTAAATATTTCATATTTCACTAAACTTGTAATTTTAAAATATTTTATTCAACATAATATAATATTATGTATTGTACCTAAATTCCTGCCTTAATAACAAAAACTGTAAAAAATGTTTTATTTCAATATTAGAAACAAAAATTAAAAACAAAGTTAAATTTCTTAAAAGCTGCATTAATACATGTTAGGCAGTCAGTCCCTGATTGAAGTTCTTGGAGCGGTTACATGAAACTTCAAATTTTGTTAAATCTTGAAGCTCCTGTGTGGCACTATTTGCGGTGTATCCACAAGAAGCCGCTTTTCTGCTCGTAGATGGTAAGACGATGCAGCTAGCTCTTAGCTTTCCGCTTAAGTTCACGAGAGCTTGGGGTACTACCCTGTACCAGTGGGTTCAATAACCTACTCAAACTACAACAAAACTTACCTCACTCAAGTTTTCCAAATCAGCAGTAGATGAGGGCGCCAGGCAGCAAAGCACGCAGCAGATAAAAGAAAAGCTACGCCATGCTTACCAAGAAAGAAAAAAAGGAAGAAAGAAATAAAACCACTGATTAACGCACCTTGTTTTTAATCAAATAGTAAATAAATAACCACACCAACCTCAAAAAAGAAATTACAATATGACTACTAAGCCAACAACCGAAGTTGATTGCACTAACTTATAGGCTAAACCAAAATAGGTTTTTGAATAAAAATTTAGCAATTGACAATAGTAAGCAAATTGAATAAAATTGGTCAAGTAAATGCGCTCACCCACTCTCGGTTACTTTTCAGTTCTACCTCTTTGGATCAACCTCCTCGAGACAGCCGGTATCCTTCGGATTACTGATCGTCCAGCGGTAAACGGCGTTAACCGTGAAATAGCGACCTAAAAATAGAGTAAGCACACAAATACATACACCAACCTTAAACAATTATGCTTCTGCTGCTAAGCTCTTGAAAATCAAACCAAGTTAGTACTTTCAACCTGGTGTCATACAATCACAATGGTTGCGATGGTGAATTTGAATATTGGTTGGTGGGTTTTATTATAATATATGGTATAATTGATGGTAGTTATACAAAACGAAAACTATAACAACTATGACTGCAACTACAAGCCACTTGAACCAATGGACAGGGGTTGATTACTTCCTGGGCTCCCTAGGTGATGTTAACTTGTTCCAACAAAAGATGTTATTGTCACAGACAAATATAATTTCCACCAAAAGAAAGTCGGGACCATATGGCGTAATCAACGATTTCCACAAAATTCGGTCAAAAACTCTTGCAATAGGGGCCACCGTTACAGGTGTGATCACCAATATCAGTTTTACTCTCTGATATAACAAATGAGGTAAATATAAAAAATAGCACACTCCCAAATCAAACCAAAAAGGCTCTTCGCAAAAAGCAAAAAAAACTAAACCACGTTTTCTCTGGTTTTAATAATCGTCGACAGTCACGGCGCTGTCAAAATCGTCGCTGTCAGTCTTCAAAAATAAAGCAGCGACTCCGGCATTTACACGAAAGCGGTAAAGGAGAGTAAAATGATGGTAAAATTGAATGTAACATGCAAAATGCCTGTTACACCTGATTGGTATGCAGTGGGACATCGAGAGACATCCATATTAATTCCAATCACGTTATGGCAATTATTTTAACTGCATATAAAATACTAAAAACTGATTCATTCTCTAATTGACAAAAACCTGGCTCATCCTTAGTTACAGCGTTGAAAGTGTGAAAACGTTTAAAACTCGCTTGAACCAAGAACATGTAAATAAAAAACGTGGAAAAAAGATGACTGCAGTTCTTAAGATTTCTGATACATTTTCGGTTTAAATTTCAAGTCGATGTTGGATTTGAGTGCCCTCTAGCGCCAGGTTTGATAATTATCAATTAGTGGCTGGCAAGTTTGATATAAGCTGATCAAGAGTATATAGAGTTTATATCTATTGCATGGACTTAAAGATTAACTGGCAACTCATAGTAAAAATGGCGAGCTCTTAACCGAATCAGCCAAACTTTAATACTAGATGGCGCGGCAATACATGTGACATAATATTGATAAAGTAATACATTTACACAAAATTAATAAATGTTTTATAGCGTTATTTAAACAATTTTCCTACAAAACATATGTTTTACATACCTGTATTACATTTTATAATATTAAATTAAAATTTAAAAAATAACAAGTTAATCGAGCAATTAAAGGAATTTTTTTATATGGTTTTGATAACAACTTTTTGATGTTAATAGACGTGTGGCGACCAAAGCTTTGGCGCTACCACACTAGATGGCGCTACCACACTAGATGGCGCTAACACCAACTGACGCGCACCCTCCTACGCAGGTAAGAGTAGTACGGTAACCGGAAAAGGATACTAGTAAAAGGCATCAGTACGTTTAGAACAAGTGAGCAAGCAACAAGCAAACAACGAGCAAGCAACAAGCAAGCAAGCAACAAGCAAGCAACGAGCAAGACGCATCGACAACGCGCAGCAATCAAGACGCAACCACGTGGTGTAAATATTTTGTCGTGTTTAATTGTACATTAATAAATCAATATCAAGCGCTTAGTGTATTTATAAATAGCGATTATACATATCGCTAAAGACGTTTTATTCAAAATAAGTATAATTATAATAATATAAAATAATTTTATATCTATATATATAAATGAATTGTGTTCGTTAGTCTCTAAAACTCGAGAACGCTGGGCCGATTTGGCTAATTTTGGTTTTGAATTATTTGTGGAAGTCCAGGGAAGGTTTAAAGGTTTAACCGGGACCGAAAAGCTTAATTTAAAAAAGTGAAAAATTGCAGACGCGCATGAATGGAACGAGATTCTCATCGCCAATACCTGTAGTTGATATATGGTAATTTTACGTTGGTATATTCACATTCAGTACCTACACTATTATAAATGATTTCATTTCGTAAAATAAATCAAGTTATACAACCAAAGGACAACGGAAGCAAGACTGTAAACCGTTCTGAAATACTGGAGAAGAAAAGCTCGGTAAAAGCAACCTGCAAAATCAAAATACTTCAGACAAAGGCAAAGTATTTTATTTTAATGAGACCAGGCGAAGCCGGGTATCAACCGACGCTTCTGAAAGCGTTTCTGAAACGCTTAGCAACGGAAACAAGATTTCCGTCGAGAAAAAACCCAGGCAAGTAGGATATCGGAAAAATCAAAATACTTCACACAAAGGCAAAGTATTTTAATTTTAGGAGACCCCAGGCGAAGCCGGGTATCCAACTAGTTATATAATAAAACACAGGTAACAGAAATGAATTTATTAAAAATATATTTAGGTTTTGATAATTTTGAATGCTTTTCTTCTTGGCACTAATTTTTAGTTTCTGCATTAATATGATAAGTATATTGTCTTAACCTCATGGTGATGTAATTATGAATGGTGTAAGACAATATATCTGTTTTATGTAACTTGCATGGAAATGTAAAATTCACATTTTGCAGCAAATCAGTGACAACTTCTTCATATACATTGCTTTTCTCAATATACTTCATCAAAGTACTTCAGACTTAATTTTTTTGATTTTAATAAATGGTTTACATTCTAATGGTTTTTTTCTGGCTTGTACAGTTTTGCTTAAATAAGCAGGACAATTGGGGAAAATCGTTGGTATTGCAGTGTCAGTTAAGCGTGGCTTAAGCAAAGGTACCTATAATAATAATTATCAATAATTATAATATTAATCAAGAATTATCATCTTCTAAAGAAAAATATTAATATGATATTTTGCAGAATGTTTCTAATTATTTTAAACAAACCTCGGTGGTAAATAATAACAATAAGCAACGTAGTAATATTTATCGATACTTACTTTTATCTGAAAGTCCTGGAATATTATATTTTACAATATATGTTCTTATAATACAATCTTCTGCAAAGTGTATTTCACAAACCCTATGACAATCTTTCAATTCAAAATCTCGAGGGATAGCTTTGTTCCATTGTTTGAGCCTTTCAGGATCTCGTGGTGCTTTAAACATACTATACGCCTTAGTTTTCTTATTTTCGCTGACATAGCCACTTACACAATTAGGTACAACACATTTGAAACCCATTTTAAATCTAATTAAATAGAAAAATACAAATTTATTGCATCAATTTTTGAAGGTTAGAAAACTACTTACCTTATAAACAAACACTTAAAACTTAATAACACCAACTTTTAACAAATCTGTAAATATTATAATTTTTAATATGCATATATTTTCTTATGTACAATATTCTTTCACTTTTATATTGGTGAATCCATAATTTGAAATTTCAATTTTTATTTCATTTTGGTCAATAACACTCAGCGCCTCCTGTGGGAGATTTATCGTTATTCGGTTAAGAGCTCGGAAATTTTAAGCTTTCAGATAGGGAGTTGCATGTCCTAACCTTCTAAGTCCATGATCTATTGTAATGAACTAAATGTAAATATTTTAATATCTACCGGTGAACACCGAAATTTTCTTTTTAATTTGATCTTAAAAAACTTTGTTAATAAAAATATAACAAAACTGAATGATTATGTTTATTGCTATTTAGGTCTTTTAAACCTTTGGGCAACTTGTCACTATAAAAAAAAATAAAGTGACATCATAATAAATACGTCGCATTAGTGCAGCGTCAGCTATTGTGACACTGGATCCAAACAATTGCATTTAACATGGTAAATTTCTTATTTTGAGAATTTTCGGTTAATTGGAATATTTAAGGAAATATTTTTCTACGATAAGGTACCTGTATGCATTAGAAATATTACACATTTGTTGTAAGCATGATTCATAAGCGATGACGTTAGTAATTCGCTTCTGAAAAAATGAGGTTATGACACCTAATTACTTGAATTTTTATTTTTAGCTGTATTTTGTATTTCTTTGTGCATTAAACGACTTAAAAGTAACGTTCGAAAGTAGAACGAAACCGGATTGAGATCGTGAATGAAGTTTTGATAAAATTACCCAATTTGTTATAATCAAAGTAACATTCCAGTGTAGATAACTACAAACGTCTTCGTGTAAGTAATTATTTATGTAGCGCTTTATTTTTAGATTTCAATGTGATTACGATGGACCCCATACTCTGAACATTATTATTATTATCATTATACCATGGTATAATGATTGTATTATTTTTAAATTAAATAAAATTTTGATTTTCTTTAGATTTGTTTGTTTTTTTTTTACTCTTTTAGTACGTTTTATTAAGAGTCCCAACTTACAAAGAACTAAACGGAAAATATTTAAAATCCAATTAATAACAATAAATTGTCGGAAGATGGCGCCCCCACCAAACCAAAAATACAAGACAACCTATACAGCTTTTTAATAAAATATAATACAAAATGGACGATTGACACCATTTTCAAGTTGCTATATTATAGTGCAGCAGTAATGTTTTCTTCACCTAGAGATTCATTCAAGTCGGTTAATTAGACATCTCTCCGTTATCTACTCCTTTTAAACATTAGAATTTACAAATATCGATCTTCCACGTGGGAATGTGCTAGATAAGGTGAGTAATTATTATAATTACATCATAATGCATCATTCTTCTTCTCTCGGTGCTTTCGTTGGTTTTCTTGTTTGGATGTTTCAGTCAACTTAGCTCAAGCCAATCTGAGGTAATATTGATATTGAACCTTTGATCTGAGCAATGTGTCTGATGCGACTAGTACTCGAACCGCAGTCTACCGCTTTCTAGTCGGTCTGTGTATGTTTATGCTATACTCCCAGTATAAATGCATCATTAATTTTTCCTAATTTGCTTTCTTACAGATATGACTCAAGTTATCCCTCCGGAACAGTTACAAATCATGGCCAGTGTGGGTCAAGATTTGAGTAGTCCATGTAATTCGGGCATTGATTATGAAATAAAACAAGAAGTGTTAGAAGACGTGAAATTTAACGTAGAAGATTTGCATCATTCGATTGACATTAAAGAAGAACAATTACCTCAAGATATGACTCGAGTTATCCCTCCGAACAGTTACAAATCGTGGCCAGTGTGGGTCAAGATTTGAGTAGTCCATGTAATTCGGGCATCGATTATGCCATAAAACAAGAAGTGTTAGAAGACGTGAAATTTAACATAGAAGATTTGCATCATTCGATTGACATTAAAGAAGAAGAATTACCGCAGAAGAAACCGTCAAGAAAATTTAGGGGCACAGATAATTTTATTTGTGCAATTTGTGGGTATATTGCTACAAAAAAACGGATACTCATAGAACATTTAAAAACCCATACCAGTGAGAAACCGTTTCATTGTGAAATTTGTGAGCGTAGATTTTCACGAAAAGAGAACTTAACTGTGCATTTAAGAGTTCACACCGGTGAGAAACCGTTTGTTTGTAATATTTGTAATTACAAAAGTGCACGTAAAAGCGACTAACTAGACATTTAAAATTCATACCAGGTAAAATGATTGTATCAGAAAATAACATTAAATTTGAAGCTCTTGAACAGAAGTGCATAGTTATATTTTGTAATAATAACGGAAATAGTGTTAAGTCATTTTCATTTAAATTAAATAAGAAACGAACTGCAATTCTGCATTTCCACAATATTTAATTCATACTTATGAATCATTCAAACGTATGAAAACTTGATATGTTATGAACAGATATGATGTTTTATAATATAAAATGAATGCTAAATAATTCAAGAATTATTAATATGAAATGTTTAAATGTAAAGATACAGATGCAATCACACACGATAAAAATATTAGATATATTACAAATATGTACATAATATAATATTAAATAATTGTAAATTAGTATTAACTTGTGAAATTATATGTTGAATAAAATATTTTAAAAATTACCATCCTTACGCATAGTCAGAAAGTTGGCTTTTACTTGATAATACTAAAATACTTGATGTCAAATATAATTTAAAAAATCGAATGTGGTCATGTCCATGACTTTATCATACTTTTATTAAATAGTAAAAAAAATAATTTTTAATAATAAAAGGAAAAAAATATATTTAAATTAAGAACAGCCATTCCCATTTGGATCTGTCCATAATATTTGTGTTTTTTTCCATTTATCGTTTTTTTTTGTAGATATAATTTACTTTATTTAAACTATCGTGGTTGTTCTTTTCGGCATCTAGAAAAAATACTTGTTAATAAGTATGTACGTTATATTTTTGTAGTCTAATAAATAAAACTTACATTCATACGTACACTTTATTCCCAATAATGCTACTGGTTCTTCATTTTCTACTAAAAACTATTGTTTTTAGGTTTTATTATTTAATATTAATTTTATTTAATATTTTAAAACTAAGAGAATTTTCTAAACCAAATTTGACATTTCCTATCTTTATAATAGAAGTTAGAGTTATTTTAATTTTGGTTAACATTGGTTCATGGAAACTATTTTTTAAAATTTTGTAAATCTTATTAAGTATTTAATATTAGTTTTTAATTAATATTTCAAAACTAATGAGAATTTCAAAACTAAAGTTGGTATTTGTATCTTTATATTTAGTCTTAGAGCTGATTAGATTTTGAGTCACATTAGTTAATGGAAAATATTTTTTCTTTTATTATTAAAATTATTTTTTAATATTTAATAAAAATATAAAGTCATGGGGATGGCCACATCCGATTTTTTTAAATAGAGGTGCCGATCGCGTTGCGTGAGACACTGCCATTAAAATTTGTGTTACTGTTAACAGAACTACAAGTTGTGTTACAAATAATTAAATCATTTAGAACTTGGCGAAGCTTTTATCTAATCGTCAAGAACCAGCACACAGAAAAAGAACTCCTTGGAGGACGATAATAAAAATTTTTGTTGTCATAACCTCAATAACGCAGGTAAAATGAGCTCATGTGGTGTGTGTTTTAGAGTCCCCACAAGACATGAAGACTGCATCCAGTGCAAAATGAGGTGCAAACATAACTACCATATTGAATGTATTGGAATGACTTTGAAACGCTTAATGCAATAAATCGAGGCGGAGAGTATCACCACTGGAACTGCATTAGTTGCATTAACAAAAACATAATATCAAATGCAACTGATGATACCGACGGTGCGTCTGGAAATGCCAAGGATAAGGAAATAGAAACGGAAAAACCGGTAAGCTGAATCGAGTGGCAGTGGCAAGACGTAAACCCGAGAAAGCATAAAAGGAGTAGCGATCGAAATGTGAGGCAAAAAGGGATGCCTGACTATTATACTTGAGGAAGCAATCAAACTTTGCCAAGGCAGAAAAACACAAACCAAGACGAGAACCATGAGCAACAACCCGCTGCAGGCAATCAATATCCAAGACTGGAAAGCGAAAACGTAGAACAAAATCAAAACACAAATAATGAAAATTTAGTATTGGGGTTAATAACAAGAATGATTGTGGAATCAGTGGAAGACAGCCCAGGTTGTCCTCATCCATAAAGCTGGCAAGCCACCAGAAGAATTACAGACGCCCCATGGTTTTAATCTTTTTTTTTAATCTATTTATTTAATATTAGTTTTTATAAAAAATTTCAAAAACTCATGAGAATATCAAAACTGAATTTGGTATTGTGCATCTTTGTATTGAGACTTAGTTCCGATTAGGTTTTGGGTCAAATTGGTTAACGGAAAATATTTTTTTCTTTTTATTATTAAAAATTATTTTTTTTACTATTTAATAAAAGTATGATAAAGTCATGGACATGACCACATCCCATTTTTTAAATTATATTTGACATCAAGTATGTTAGTATTATCACGTAAAAGCCAACTTTCTGACTATGCGTAAGGATGGTAATTTTTAAAATATTTTATTCAACATATAATTTCACAAGTTAATACTAATTTACAATTATTTAATATTATATTATGTACATATTTGTAATATATCTAATATTTTTATCGTGTGTGATTGAATCTGTATCTTTACATTTAAACATTTCATATTAATAATTCTTGAATTATTTAGCATTCATTTTATATTATAAAACATCATATCTGTTCATAACATATCAAGTTTTCATACGTTTGAATGATTCATAAGTATGAATTAAATATTGTGGAAATGCAGAATTGCAGTTCGTTTCTTATTTAATTAAAATGGAAAATGACTTAACACTATTTCCGTTATTATTACAAAATATAACTATGCACTTCTGTTGCAAGAGCTTCAAATTTAATGTTATTTTCTGATACAATGATTTTACCTCATATGAGTTTTAAATGTCTAGGTAAGTCGCTTTTACGTGCACATTTGTAATTACACTTTTCACATTTAAACGGTTTCTCACCGGTGTGAACTCTTAAATGCAGAGTTAATTTGTCTTTTTGTGAAAATTTACGCTCACAAATTGCACATATAAACGGTTTATCACCGGTGTGACTTTTAAATGTTGAGTTAATGCTTGTTTTCGTGAAAATTTACGCTCACAAATTTCACATATAAACGGTTTATCACCGGTGTGAGATCTTAAATGCACCGTTAATTTGTCTTTTCGTGAAGTTTTGTACTCGCAAATATTACAAACAAACGGTTTCTCGCCGGTGTGAGTTCTTAAATGCAGAGTTAAGTTGCCTTTTCGTGAAAATTTACGCTCACAAATTTCACATATAAACGGTTTATCACCGGTGTGACTTCTTAAATGTTCAGTTAATCCTTGTTTTCGTGAAAATTTACGCTCACAAATTTCACATATAAACGGTTTATCACCGGTGTGAGTTCTTAAATGTTCAGTTAAAGTTTGTTTACATGTAGTGATATACCCACAAATTGCGCAATCAAACTTATCTAAGCTGCTAAATTTTCTTGGCGGTTTCTTCTGCGGTAATTGTTCTTCTTTAATGTCAATCGAATGATGCAAATCTTCTACGTTAAATTTCACGTCTTCTAGCACTTCTGGTTTTATTTCATAATCGCTGCTCGAATTACATGGAGTGTTCGAATCTTGACCCATGTTGGCCATGATTTGTAACTCTTCTGGAGGGATAACTTGAGTCATATCTGTAAGAGATCGTATTAGGAAAAACTAATGAAGCATGTAAGGTCTCGCCACATAGCTTGTGCTGTATTATGCCAACGTAAACATAGAAGAAGAAACATACAGTTTTAATAGTGATGTCGACATAGCTAGGCAGGTTGCGTGCTATGTTTTACACAAGCCTAAAATTGTTTGACTTTAAGTTGGCCATGCTAGCATGACATTAGCATAGCACCGAAGTAGAACTCGTTCCTACTTCAGTGTATAATGGAACCGATTTTCAGGTTAAAAACAACAACGTAATATCGAAAATTATAATATTAATTGTAAACGTCGAGAAATTTATATGAAGATAACAACTTATAAATTAACAATAATATTTAAAAAATTTATAAAATAAATCTTGATTTTTTAAATAGGCTGCACCTATCAACGACGAACTTTTTTCATTCCAAGAAGATTTAAGGAATATTAAGAATATTTTCAAAAAGGCGAATCTTAAAGGCATATCACAATGTATGTGAACACTTCTATGTTACGATGAAATTTTACGTTAGCATAACACAGCACAAGCTATGTGCCGAGGCCTTTATACCAGCAGTATAGCGTAAACATACACCGGCCGACTAGAAAGCGGTAGACCGTGATCGAGTCCTAGTCGCATCGGATACACTACTGTGATCAAAGGTCCATTATTAATCTGTGGACCATGGGGAAGGCAATAGGAAGCCACTCTATTAATTATATTCGCTACTAAAGTCAGCTTGGCTTAAACATCCAAAGCAGATGGACACCGAGAGAAGAATAATGCATTATGATGAAATTATAATTACTCACCTTATTTAGCACATTCCCACGTGGCAGATTAATATTTGTAAATTCTAAAGTTTTAGAGGCGTGGATAACTCAAAGCTGTTTAATACAACCGACTTAAATGAACCTCTAGGTGGAAAAAAGCATTACTGCTGCACTATAATATACCAACTTGAAAATAGTGTCAATCGTCCATTTTGTATTATAAATTTTTGTGCGCCATCTTCCGACAATTTATTGTTATTAATTGGTTTTTAAATATTTTCTGTTTAGATCTTTGCATTTGACGTACACTACCGCTCGGGCAGAATTAAACAGCGAATCAAGTTGTAAGTAGTAGTAAGCTCTTAGAAAGAAAAAACCATTGATTGTTTATAGCAATGCGCTACCTGGTATTTGTACTAAGAAGTATCGCAAGATTTCTTAACAAACGGATTAGAGGGTTTATTGGTTCCCTATTTGTTAATTCTTCTTTTTAATAAAACGATACGACTCAACTTATTTTTCAACACAACTATTATATTTTCGATAAACATAAACGATAACCACTTGATAATACTTCTACTGCTTATTACAATGCTGATACTACTACTGATCACAGAACCTATCGCAATGAACGATGAACATATTGGCTTGACGGAGCACCGGGGCGTAGCCCCATATCTCCTTCATCTGATGCTGGTAGCTGGCGGTGGGTTAGGGAGACGACTGCCTCCTGGATTAAGCTCTAGGCTGGATCTGGCTGGTGCGGGACCTGGTGGGGTGCTGTTTGCAGTTTAGTGATAGATCCTCTTTTCATTTGGCGGTGGCTGGTGAGTTGAGTTGATTGGGCTGCTCCTTGTCCGCGGGTGGGAGGAGCCTGGTTTCCTGCGTGGTGGTTGGCTCTGCAGGAAGCGGGTGACGGCGATGTGCTGGCTGGGTTATGGGTCGGGCGGCTTGACGATGTCCTTTGGCCTCGGGTGTCCTAGGTTTTCGTCAGCGTTGTAGTGTCCTAAGTTTTGGATTAGCGGGTTGTCTGAGGTGGAGATTTTGGCGTAGATTTGGGTGGTCAGTCTGGTTACGTGCTCCTCGATTGTTTCCATCTTGGCATCGGTGTGTAGTCTCCGGTTTGTGACGTAGTAGGGCGCGTTGAAGGAGGCTCGGAGGGATTTGTTCTGGATCACTTGGGCCTTGTACATGGTGCGGGTGGACGCTGTGCCCCAGACTGGGGCGGCGTAGGTCATCGTGGGCCTGATGATGGCTTTGTAGATCCGCAGTTTGTTGGCGGTGGACATCGGGCTTTTTCGATTGATTAGGGGGTAGAGTACGTTGATGACGCCTTTTGCTCTCTTGGTGACGATGTCGACGTGTTTCCTCCAGTTGAGACGTCGGTCGAGGGTGATGCCCAGGTATTTTGCGTGGTCTGTCCAGGGGATTTGCTCTTCAAACATCCACACGGCTGACTTGACGGGTTTGCTCCGTTTCCGGAACATGGTGGCGGTACTCTTGCTCGAATTGACGCCGATGCGCCAGGTTTCGAACCAGGTCTGGAGGCTGTTGACGGCTTCTTGGAGGCGTTCTGTGGCGGTGTTCGGGTTCATGGACGATGTGTAGACCGCGGTGTCGTCCGCGTAGAGCGCGATCTTGGTCCTGGTGTCGGGCGGGGTAGGGATGTCACTCACAGAGATGTTGAAGAGCGTCGGGGAGAGGATGGAGCCTTGGGGGACTCCGGCGGTGATGCCCTTTTCGGAAGAGCGGGTGCCTTCGATGACGATCCTGAAGCGACGATTTTCTAGGTACGAGGCCACTAGTTTGACGAGGGGGAGGTGGATGTTTGCCTGTAACATTTTAAAAAGTATGCCCTCGTGCCAAACTTTGTCGAAGGCTTTTGACACGTCGAGTAATACTACGCCTGTAAATTCCTTTTTGTTGAATCCTGTGGAGATGTGTTCAACCAGACGGAGGGCTTGGTGGACAGTGCTGTGGCCCTCGCGGAATCCAAATTGTTCGTCCTGCAGGATGTTGTTGTCAAAGACGGCTTGCTTCAGTCGGGAGAGGATGTTTTTTCTCGTCAGTTTCCCCATGGTGGGCAGGAGGCTGATTGGTCGGTAGCTCTGGGGTTTTCGATTGTCCTGGCCTGGTTTGAGGATGACCACCACGTCTGCGGTTTTCCAGATCTTCGGGAAGTACCTAAGTCGGAGGGAAGCATTAATTATACCTGTGATGGCGGCAATCGCCTTGCGAGGCAGTTCCTTCATGGCTCGGTTCGGGATGCCGTCTGGGCCTGGGGCTTTCTTATTTTGTAGTGATCTGATTGCCGTTGCGACTTTATAGGTTGAGGCTGGTTCAATGGGGGTCGGGTCGTCGGTGGATAGTTGGTTTCTCACGAAGTCGTGGACTCTGTTTATATGTTCCTGATTCGTGCGCTCGGTGTTGGGGCAGCATTGGGACTCGAGGTTGATGGCAAAGGCTTCGGCTTTGTCCGCGTCGGATTTCACTAGCAAGCCGTCTGCGCGCTGGATGGGGGGCTTTGAAGACTGCTTTTTTCGCTGAAGGCTGCGGGTCATCTTCCAGACGGATTGGTCTTCAAAGGAGAGGGATGAAATGGTGCTCGTCCACTGTTGCTCGTGGTGCGCGTTGACCTTTGCCGTGACTAGTTCTTTGAGATGGTTGTAGTACCGTTTGTCGTCTGGGTGCGAGGTGCTTTGCGCGATTTTCCTTGCACGATTTTTCTTTTTGATCAGGTCTTTGATAGAAGTCGGTAGACGGTCGCGGAGGTCAGTCTGGGGTGGTTTTCGTCGCGTTTTCCAGTGACCTAGAAACAGTTGATTGAAAAGATTCAACATACCTATGTAGTTGGTCGGAGGAGTCGATGATGGGGATTGGTTCCATGGAGCCGAGTAGGAGGTCGTGCAAAAGCGGCCAGTCAGTTTTCCTTGTCGCGGGGGCGGAGTTTGGGTGCTTGAGGTCCCCGAGGGAGAGTAGCACCGGAAGATGGTCGGAGGTGAGCTCGTTTGCCGTGGTGAGTCGGTGTTGGAGTGGGATGTCCTTGAAGAGGGCGATGTCCAGGAAGCTGGGCGTTCCTTTGTAAGAGAAATGGGTCGGGGCTGCTGGGGCGTTGATGGTGAAATCGAGCTCTTCGGCCAGGGCGAGGAGGGTACGTCCTTCTCGGTTGGTGTGGCGACAGTTCCAGGAGGCGTGCTTGGCGTTGAGGTCGCCGGCGATGATGGTTCCTCCGGGGCATCAGTAGGACTTTGATGTCTTCTTTTAGGATTTCCTGTGGGGGTTGTAGACTGAGGAGATTTGCAGCCAGCCGTGGTTTTTGTGTGGATGTTGACGGACGTTGCCTCAATTTGTTGGAGCGGGGGAAGGTCCACTTGTTGGTGTTCGATGGACGACTTGATGTAGATGGCAGTGCCCCACCTCGGGCATGCTGGCGGTCGGTTCTGTAGAGGGTTACGCCGGGAGCTTGGCGCGGTCCCCTGCTTGAAATGGTTTCTCCGACCAGGATAACATCCAGGTCGTGTTTTTGGGCGAAGTCGAGCAGCAGGAATTTCCTTGCGAGGAGGCCGTTCGAATTCCAGAAGGCTATCTGCAGTGATGTTGGTCGCTGTCTTTGCCTAGACATTGGCGGGGTGGTTTGATTGACGGCGGATTTTATAGCGGCTGTTATTATTCCAGCTTGGGGGCCGCTGATGCCTACTGCTTGGAAGACTTGGGTGAGTGCTGTAACCAGAAGATTTAGCGTATTGTTGGCGACTCCTTGAGAAGGAGACGCTTGAGGGGGCGTGCGTTCCCTGTTGGGAGCGTGCCGACTGGCTGTTTCCACGTATGATACTTGCGTTCGGTGCGCTGATCCGGTGGGTGGTGGGGCGGTCGGTTGGTTGCGGTCCTGGGTGGGTGGACGGTGGTCAATGGCTCGGGGGGCGTTGTACCTCCTGGGCTTGGGGTAGAAGGAGCAGCCCTTGAAGTTGGCTGGGTGGACTCCTCCGCAGTTGGCGCAGGTGGCGGGTAGCTGGCGTTCCTTTTTGCAGGCGGCGGTGAGGTGGTCACCGGCGCATTTGACGCATTTAGGAGGGGCACGGCAGCAGCGTTGTGCGTGTCCAAAACGCTGGCAACGGTGGCATTGGCCGACTTCAGTTTTTCTGTGGGGGGATTCCACAGTGATGCTGGCGCCGAAGATGGAAAGGGTGGAGAAGATTTTCTTTCCCGCGTCGCTCTTCTCCAGCTGGACGAGGTAGAGTGGGATTGGGCGTCGCAGTCGTCCTTGTCTCATTTGGGCGACGTCGGTGACGGGGAGACCCACATTCAGGAGCTCTTCTTTCAGGTCTTCTGGGGTGATCGTGACTGGGAGTCCCCTAATGACCGCCTTTAGGGGTTTGTCCTGCGTGAGCATGTACGAGTGGCTCGGTATGGCTTCGCTTTTCAGGAGACGGCTGAGGGCTTTGTAGTCCGCTTCGGTGGTGGGGTGGACGGACATTCCATCTGCAAGCGTGCGAATCTTCGTGTATTTGATGACTTTCGAGTTGATGAGTCGGTAGATTTTTGGCCAGTCCTCATGAGTTTTCACGACTATTGGGGGGATTCTGGTTGGTGCCTGTAATGACCTAGAGAGAGGAGAAGAAGTTGGATTAGTGTTACTTCCGTCATCATCGGGAGAGGGGGTCGGGACGTCCATGGGCTCGTCCTGAGTGGTCTGGCCGACGGGGTGGTTGAGCGGGGTGGTGGGTACATCTTCATCATCGTTGGCGAGGATGATAAACTTATTGTTTAGGGGGAGGTCGTCTTGCGAAGATGACGCGGTGGATGAGTTAGATGCGACGGAGGCATCCCTTTCGCGCTGATGTTTGTTCGGCTTGTGCGCCTTGTTGGACCTCTTCCTTTTAACGGCTTCAAATTTGCCTTCGCTGGTGGTGGTCGTCGACGTGGAGGGGGGGGTGCGTTGGCCAGTGGATGGATGGGGAGGTCCATGAGCTGTGGAATGGTGGGTTTCGGTGAGCCGGAAAAGCTAGCGAGCATGGCTTTTAGTTCTCGTATTTCTGCCCTCAGTTGCGCGACTTCCTCTTGGTGGCTCTGGAGGGTTGTCTTGGTGGGTGCCATTGCGGTGGAAGAATTAATAAATTCTGATTTTGCAATTTTTTGCCGTTTGTATTAGTTGGTGATTAAATTAAGCAAGAAAATTTAGAAATTGCACTAAGCGAGTCGGTACTTGTTAGAATTTTATAAATAATAAATAATATTATTTATAAGACTCAACTCGATCGGCTACAAGCGAAGTTGACACTTTGTAAATTTTTTGGTTAATTTTTAAGTCGGAGTGAACAATTTCAAATTACAAGTTAAGGGGGCTTGTAAGTGCGACTGTATGCTACCGTGGTACACATGCGACCCTATCGTAATGTCCTTGTCCTTGTCATCATGGCACTGTGGAGTACCAGGGCTATGCTCCATACCTCCTTCATCGGTTAGGACGTGTGTCCTTGGAACGGGCGGTGGTTGCTTTGAAAGGCGTAAGCCAATCGGGCAAGTCCGGAAGGTGTGCGAACATCACAGCATCACGCATTCCGGACCATGAGTCAGGCCGTCGGTTGTTACACAGTCCATCCCGCACCGAAGCAGCAGCGCAACGACGCCAGCGGCAACACATCGTAAACGAGTGGACCTACATTGTTAACGCGGAATCCGAACCGCGGCATACGGAAGCTAAGCTACCGTACACTGGGTCTCCTGCTTTACGTGGCACCCCATCTACCACGGAACACCGGCGAAAAATTGACCGACCGACTCGAGATTCGAACCCACGTTCCCCAGGCGTGAGCTACGAGTTCGAACGATCGGACCAACTCCGTGTTCCCCTATCGTAATGAATTTTGTTTTCCTCTTTTATATGTTTAGCTTGTCTTTCAGAGGTGCCAACCGTACTATTACCACCACCGATAATGCAGTGGCGTAACTAGTGATAAGGCACTGCTCCACAGGATAAAATAGATGGCTGTAACTGTTTGTAGCAGTGTTTCAAATTTAAATAATTTTTGCTTTTTCCAAAAAAATAGAAAAAGCTTCATAATTTTTTATTTGCTCTGAGTAGAATCATAATTTAAATGAACAGAACTATATTATTGTGGTTTTTCGTGAAAGGACCCCTTTCCGAAATTCCGTTGCAACACCATAAAAAAATTTAACCCAGTTGTCTAGGATTAATCAGCGGAGAGCTATGAGACTTACCCAGTAGTGAGTTCTAAGGTTCGCAGCTCTGAAAATGAATAAATGTTCGGCGACCACAGCGCAATTAAAACTCGAATATTGAAACGTGATTTCAAAAATTTGCTTTATTGTCAAACCGATTTTGGGACAAAATTCCAAATATGCCAGGTGGTGTAATTGTGTTTTTTTGCTTGGTAATTGAAATTTAAATTTAAAATTTGAAATCATTTGCTGAAATTTAAACCACCAAACAATTCTGTGTCTTGTGTAAATCTTTACAATGGTAATAATTTTTTAAAATAATTATTCAAAAATGTTTTAACACAAATAAAAATTTTATTAAACTAGCGCACAAATGTTCAACGACTGACCTTATTAACATTCCAGGTGTTGCCCTAATGCTGGCGCTTTCAATTATCCAATTCACATCCAAAACTCGTTGACTCGTACAAGTAAAACTTTGATAAATCCAAAATAGCTCCTCTTTTCGACTCCAATACAAACTTAATGACTCGCTGCACAAATCAAACTTGAATAACTCCAAAATGGCTCCTCTATCAAAATTATTCATTTGCTATCTTTGCAGATTCGATAAATCCAACCAAAAACTTTGATCAACTCGCAAAATAAAACAGACGACCCCGTCTTCAGAAGGCACTATCACAAACTCAAAAATTTACCGCTTTCACGGCAACGCAAATCAAAAATCTCAAAATTCACGTCCTCCAGCTGACGTGCATTCAGTCTCGAGTCCTCAGACCAACTCTCCTCCTTTTTCTTTCTTTTTCAAAATTGCCAACATTCAAAAACATTCTTTTCGTTTCCAAATTTTAAATTTTATCCTGCCATAAACAAACGACGCACAAATCACACTAATGTCAAATAATCACACTGTCAAATTCATCAAAACAAATCATAATTTTGTGTAAAAAGGTGTTGAAAGTAACAATTTTTTTGGCATTCTTGTTGGACAAATAAAGCAAATTACTTTTGTTGATCTTCAAATTAATCAACAAATCGAAATTCTTAAAAAAAAACATTTATTCTTTCTCGCAGTGACGAGAAACCCAACACTACTGGTAAGAAACTAGTAAAAACCATTTCATTGTATTTTGAAGTCTAACTTCAAAATATCACCACAATATATTTACATAGCAACTTCTACTCAATGCAAATAATAATAAATTATGAAATATATTTTAAACACATGGAATAAAATATAGTTACAATATTTATTACATTAATTTGCAAGAAAAATTTATTCAAAACATAAAAATGTACTTATAAAGAACACCAGGTTTAAAGGTGTAAAATTTTCATATTTCTGTAAACTTGTACAACCTTATGCATAGTCGTGCTCTTAAAATGGTTTTAAAACGATACTTCTTAAAATCGTGTAAAGCCGTTTTAACTTTTTGGTATGCATAGTCCTCTTAATATGAAACTTAGTAACATTTTAGTTAGTTTCATTTTATTGTACCTTTTGCTAAGTATTTATTTGGCAACACCGTAAAATAAGTATCAGCTGTTATTTATGTATGATTTTTAATGGTTATGTTATGTTATTTTCATGTCGGATTTACATTTATTTTATGTGTATGTTATCTACAAGTCAAATTTAATTCATATATTAAATATGAATTGGCAGCCGGAAGACAAGACCAAACTAAACAGAAGACTAGAGCGCTGAAAAACCTGCTCCAAAATCACAAAAACCAAATTACACAGCAATCCTTATCAAACCTCACACTAACTGAAAATACCGATTACTCGTTATGGAAGGCGACAAAGAATCTGAAGCGAGCATGTACATCCATTCCTCCAATACGCAAGACGGATGGTAGCTGGGCAAGAAGTAGCCAAGAAAAGGCAGACACGTTTGTATTCCATCTAGGAAATGTTTTCCAGCCGTTTCCTGCTGAATCAACAGAAGGAAAGAAGACTAAATCAATCGAGTACTAGAATCACCACTCCAACCGGAATTCGAAACCAAACCTTTCAAAATTAAAGAAGTACGTTCCATTATAAAGCAACTCAATCCAAAAAAGGCTCTTGGATACGATCTTATAAATGGAAAAGTTCTTCAACAGCTATCATTAAAAGGTATTAAACTAATTACGTTCATTGCTAACGCTTTGATCCGTCTAGAGGTCGTCCCAATGCAGTGGAAGACAGCCCATGTTGTCCTCATCCATAAAGCTGGCAAGCCACCAGAAGAATTACAGACGTCCCATGGTTTTTAATCTATTTATTTAATATTAGTTTTTATAAAAAATTTCAAAAACTCATGAGAATATCAAAACTGAATTTGGTATTGTGCATCTTTGTATTGAGACTTAGTTCCGATTAGGTTTTGGGTCAAATTGGTTAACGGAAAAAATTTTTTTCTTTTTATTATTAAAAATTATTTTTTTTACTATTTAATATAGTATGATAAAGTCATGGACATGACCACATTCGATTTTTTAAATTATATTTGACATCAAGTATTTTAGTATTATCAAGTAAAAGCCAACTTTCTGACTATGCGTAAAGATGGTAATTTTTAAAATATTTTATTCAACATAGAATTTCACAAGTTAATACTCATTTACAATTATTTAATATTATATTATGTACATATTTGTAATATATCTAATATTTTTATCGTGTGTGATTGAATCTGTATCTTTACATTTAAACATTTCATATTAATAATTCTTGAATTATTTAGCATTCATTTTATATTATAAAACATCATATCTGTTCATAACATATCAAGTTTTCATACGTTTGAATGATTCATAAGTATGAATTAAATATTGTGGAAATGCAGAATTGCAGTTCGTTTCTTATTTAATTAAAATGGAAAATGACTTAACACTATTTCCGTTATTATTACAAAATATAACTATGCACTTCTGTTCCAAGAGCTTCAAATTTAATGTTATTTTCTGATACAATCATTTTTACCTGGTATGAATTTTTAAATGTCTAGTTAAGTCGCTTTTACGTGCACTCTTGTAATTACAAATATTACAAACAAACGGTTTCTCACCGGTGTGAACTCTTAAATGCACAGTTAAGTTCTCTTTTCGTGAAAATCTACGCTCACAAATTTCACAATGAAACGGTTTCTCACTGGTATGGGTTTTTAAATGTTCTATGAGTATCCGTTTTTTTGTAGCAATATACCCACAAATTGCACAATTAAAATTATCTGTGCCCCTAAATTTTCTTGACGGTTTCTTCTGCGGTAATTCTTCTTCTTTAATGTCAATCGAATGATGCAAATCTTCTACGTTAAATTTCACGTCTTCTAACACTTCTTGTTTTATTTCATAATCAATGCCCGAATTACATGGACTACTCAAATCTTGACCCACACTGGCCATGATTTGTAACTGTTCCGGAGGGATAACTTGAGTCATATCTTGAGGTAATTGTTGTTGAGTTTTTAAATGTCTAGCTAAGTCGCTTTTACGTGCACATTTGTAATTACACTTTTCACATTTAAACGGTTTCTCACCGGTGTGAACTCTTAAATGCCGAGTTAATTTGTCTTTTTGTGAAAATTTACGCTCACAAATTTCACATTTAAACGGTTTATCACCGGTATGACTTTTTAAATGTCGAGTTAATGCTTGTTTACGTGAAAATTTGAAGTCACAAATATCACAAACAAACGGTTTCTCACCGGTGTGAGATCTTAAATGCACCGTTAATTTGTCTTTCCGTGAAGTTTTGTACTCGCAAATATTACAAACAAACGGTTTCTCGCCGGTGTGAACTCTTAAATGCAGAGTTAAGTAGCCTTTTCGTGAAAATTTACGCTCACAAATTTCACATATAAACGGTGTATCACCGGTGTGACTTCTTAAATGTTGAGTTAATGCTTGTTTTCGTGAAAATTTACGCTCACAAATTTCACATGTAAACGGTGTATCACCGGTGTGACTTCTTAAATGTTCAGTTAATGCTTGTTTTCGTGAAAATTTACGGTCACAAATTTCACATATAAACGGTTTATCACCGGTGTGAGTTCTTAAATGTTCAGTTAATATTTGTTTACGTGTAGTGATATCCCCACAAATTGTGCAATCAAATTTATCTAAGCTGCTAAATTTTCTTGGCGGTTTCTTCTGCGGTAATTGTTCTTCTTTAATGTCAATCGAATGATGCAAATCTTCTACGTTAAATTTCACGTCTTCTAACACTTCTTGTTTTATTTCATAATCGATGCCCAAATTACATGGACTACTCAAATCTTGACCCACACTGGCCATGATTTGTAACTGTTCCGGAGGGATAACTTGAGTCATATCTTGAGGTAATTGTTGTTGAGTTTTTAAATGTCTAGGTAAGTCGCTTTTACGTGCACATTTGTAATTACACTTTTCACATTTAAACGGTTTCTCACCGGTGTGAACTCTTAAATGCCGAGTTAATTTGTCTTTTTGTGAAAATTTACGCTCACAAATTTCACATTTAAACGGTTTATCACCGGTATGACTTTTTAAATGTCGAGTTAATGCTTGTTTTCGTGAAAATTTGAAGTCACAAATATCACAAACAAACGGTTTCTCACCGGTGTGAGATCTTAAATGCACCGTTAATTTGTCTTTCCGTGAAGTTTTGTACTCGCAAATATTACAAACAAACGGTTTCTCGCCGGTGTGAACTCTTAAATGCAGAGTTAAGTAGCCTTTTCGTGAAAATTTACGCTCACAAATTTCACATATAAACGGTGTATCACCGGTGTGACTTCTTAAATGTTGAGTTAATGCTTGTTTTCGTGAAAATTTACGCTCACAAATTTCACATGTAAACGGTGTATCACCGGTGTGACTTCTTAAATGTTCAGTTAATGCTTGTTTTCGTGAAAATTTACGTTCACAAATTTCACATATAAACGGTGTATCACCGGTGTGACTTCTTAAATGTTCAGTTAATGCTTGTTTTCGTGAAAATTTACGGTCACAAATTTCACATATAAACGGTTTATCACCGGTGTGAGTTCTTAAATGTTCAGTTAATATTTGTTTACGTGTAGTGATATCCCCACAAATTGTGCAATCAAATTTATCTAAGCTGCTAAATTTTCTTGGCGGTTTCTTCTGCGGTAATTGTTCTTCTTTAATGTCAATCGAATGATGCAAATCTTCTACGTTAAATTTCACGTCTTCTAGCACTTCTGGTTTTATTTCATAATCGCTGCTCGAATTACATGGAGTGTTCGAATCTTGACCCATGTTGGCCATGATTTGTAACTCTTCTGGAGGGATAACTTGAGTCATATCTGTAAGAGATCGTATTAGGAAAAACTAATGATGCATGTAAGGTCTCGCCACATAGCTTGTGCTGTATTATGCCAACGTAAAACATAGAAGGAGAAACATACAGTTTTAATAGTGATGTCGACATAGCTAGGCAGGTTGCATGCTATGTTTTACACAAGCCTAAAATTGTTTGACTTTTATGTTGGCCATGCTAGCATGATATTAGCATAGCACCGAAGTAGAACTCGTTCCTACTTCAGTGTATAGTGGAACCGATTTTCAGGTTAAAAGCAACAACCACGTAGTATCGAATATTATAATTTTAATTGTAAACGTCGAGAAATTTATATGAAGATAACAACTTATAAATTTACAAAAATATTTAAAAAAGTGATAAAATAAATCTTGATTTTTTAAATAGGCTGCACCTATCAACGATGAACTTTTTTCATTCGAAGAAGATTTAAGGAATATTAAGATTATTTTCAAAAAGGCGGATCTTAAAGGCATATCACAATGTATGTGAACACTTCTATGTTGGGTCATGCTACGATGAAATTTTACGTTAGCATAACACAGCACAAGCTATGTGCCGAGGCCTTTATACCAGCAGTATAGCGTAAACATACATCGGCCGACTAGAAAGTGGTAGACCGTGGATCGAGTCCTAGTCGCATCGGATACACTACTGTGATCAAAGGTCCATTATTAATCTGTGAACCATGGGGAAGGCAATAGGAAACCACTCTATTAATTATATTCGCTACTAAAGTCAGCTTGGCTTAAACATCCAAAGCGGATGGACACCGAGAGAAGAATAATGCATTATGATGAAATTATAATTACTCACCTCATTTAGCACATTCCCCACGTGGCAGATTAATATTTGTAAATTCAAAAGTTTTAGAGGCGTGGATAACGAAGAGCTGTTTAATACAACCGACTTGAATGAACCTGGGTGAAGAAAACATTACAGCTGCACTATAACAGCAACTTGAAAATGGTGTCAATTGTCCATTTTGTATAATATTATTAAAATACGTCGCATTAGTGCAGCGTCAGCTATTGTGACAGGTCAGTTTTACTGGATCTAAATATTGGAGATTTAACATGGTAAATTTCATTATTTTGAGAATTTTCGGTTAATTGGAATATTTAAGGAAATATTTTTCTACGATAAGGTACCTGTATGCATTAGAAATATTACACATTCGTTTAAGCATGATTTATAAGCGATGACGTTAGTAATTCGCTTCTGAAAAAAATGAGGTTATGACACCTACTTACTTGAATTTTTATTTTTAGCTGTATTTTTGTATTCCTTTGTGCATTAAACGACTTAAAAGTAACGTTCGAAAGTAGAACGAAGCCGGATTGAGATCGTGAATGAAGTTTTGATAAAATTACCCAATTTGTTATAATCAAGTAACATTCCAGTGTAGATAACTACAAACGTCTTCGTGTAAGTAATTATTTATGTAGCGCTTTATTTTTAGATCT